>JASPKZ010008082.1:0-662500 GCA_030220185.1 Diploptera punctata
GCGTTAAGAAGTTAATGAAAGTAAAGTAAAATGAACAAAAATAGAATCAAAACAAAAATAAAAAACAACTAAAAAAGAGAGTAAACATAATAAGATTAAATCGCAATAAATTCTAATTGTTTTGAAGTTATAGTCATAAAATAAACAGAAATGTGGGCCTACGAGATAAGTGAAAAGGGAGATCAAATCCAGATGTTTCATAAACTAATGAAAACATTAAACAAAGAATACCGGATTGGCCGAATTTAGTTCTATGCATTATCGACGACCTCGATTGGTAAATAACTAATCATTAGGCCTACATATAGAATGATTCAAAACATTTAATATGTTGCACTGGATGGCCAACTGCTCAGTTTTTTAAAGACATAAGCTTACCAAGTCTTGTGTACCTGTATTTGATTTTAGATCTAAGAGCATGACGCATTTCGTATTAGTGTTTTTTCAGTGTTCTGTCCTAGGGTAGGTCTTTCACTGCAATCATAGTATTTTCATGCTTTGCAGCTTTACTAGGAAAATATCGTATAGGTATGCTAGCTTCCCGTATGTTTCCACATCGAGGGATGATGATGGCCAGATGATGTTCGTGGACCTTTTGGGCCTCAAAGCTACCTGACATTTGTCTTACAGGTGAGAAAAAACGGAAAAAAACTCAACCAGGAAGCTTGTTCCGACCGGTAAATCGAACCCGGGCCCACTGCGTGACCTCGAGACTACAGTAGGCATTCTTTGTACATGCTTTATATTAGCTTGACCTGTATCTATCTATCTATCTATATATCTATCTATCTATCTACATATCTATCTATCTATCTATCTGTCTGTATGTCTGTCTGTCTGTCTGTCTGTCTGTCTGTCTGTCTGTCTGTCTGTCTGTCTGTCTGTCTGTCTGTCTGTCTGTATGTCAGTCTGTCAGTCTGTCTGTCTGTCTGTCCGTCTATCTGTATATCTGTCTATCTGTCCATCTATCTATCTATCTATCTATCTATCTATCTATCTATGTAACGGAATCTTTCAACGCGATTTTCACCCACTTAAAATCATTGGATCGAGTTGAAACATTCTATACTTGTAAAGGACCCGTGACAATACAATAATTTCATATTTATTTTCCCTTAACTCATCTCTCCTGTCTGTGTCTTTGTATTGCTACGAACACTAGCGACAACAACATAAAGGCATTCAAATTTAGTGATCTTATACTCATGTCCGGAAATATGATTTGGTTGCTAGTGGCTTGAAATTATATTGAGACATTTTAACAACTATAAGCATAAGGTGTACTGTATGTAGTAACTCCGCATCCAACAGTCCGTATTTTATATCCTGATTGTGACACAAATGTCTGCACTATTTACATACATTTTGTAATAAAGGTGAATGTTGACAATTTTAACACTTATTTGTATTAAAGGGTAGCCATGAGTGAATTTTGAAACTCCGAAACTAAGAGTGAAATTTCTTTCAAATTTTTACCACAGATGTCTACCTGTATGAATAACATGTTTGATAAATTTCAAGTGATTTGTTATCTTAGTTCGCAAGTTACATTATTTTCTCACTTTTTTATTTTCTTCTTCTTCCTTTCATGTGATAGACTAGTGGTCTGTTACGGTCTCAATCCAACGTTTGAAGGGTCTGCCCAAAGATCTCTTGTCAGGATATTCGTTATACTCGTTTCTTTAGTTTCCATTGGATTTTTCTCTCCTGTTAATACTTGTGGGAAAAAAATGTTTAACTGATTTTTAATGTTGGCAGAAATCGAGATAAACATGACAATATAAAAAATCATAACTCATGAGCATTTTGAGTATGATTAAAATCCAATGCAGTTTTGGTTCTTTGTATTCTTACAGATAAGTGCTGAAAATTTCAGTTGAATAAGGCAAAAATTGCAGTGCAAGGAACTTTTTTAAATGGGCATGCGCTTGAAAAATACACTTTGAGAAAAAAAGGCTACAAAGTTTGTCATGCTTCTGACTGCTTTAATAACACACAGTTTCAATTTCTGTGTTGAAACAAATATTTATTTTGGATATTTGTGCCAAACTGTATGGTAGAAACTCTCATTACCATTTTGGGTTTTTCCATTTGTGCCTCTCTCCAATAATACATCTGATGCCAATCTTTGATATATTGGTATCATTTTTGCCACTAGTTCTGGGGAGTTTAAAAATGGCCGCCAGGGCTTTAATAATGGCGAAAATAGCGATAAGTTACGATATATATTTTTTGAACAGGAAGCTTAGGAGAATTTTATGAGAGATAAAACACAAAATGTGTGTTTTGGTCAATTTTCACTCAAAATTCACTCATGGCTACCCTTAATGTACGATGTGATCCACTTTTTGAGTTCGTAAAGGTTTCTTGATAAAATATTAAAACACATACCAACTGGAATATAATATGACCCATTATAATTCTTTCATGTCGTCCACATCGTGTGCTACGTATTCCAGACATGGCCCCTTCTTTGAAAATGACGAGTTTGAATCACACATAATACATTAAATTTTGATAAAAAAAGTTTATGTTTAAAAACGGTGGTCGATAATATGCAAGTTTTTTTTTTAGAGTTATTTGACGTTTTGACTATGCATACAAGACATATCGTCTGCGTCCGCGGGAGTTATCTTCAGTAGAATTATGTTACCTGCCGAAGAGAAGGAGGATGAAGGAGGAAGACGGAAGCTTCTCAGTCCACTGAGAATACATCCCGCAGATGGAGATGAAAAATCTGGTATTCTAAATCAAAACCGACCACGATCTCTAAAACTGAGAAAGTTGAGTTTATATTGAATCACACCAACTTATTACAGAATATACTTTCACATATTGCATTCAATTAGTTAACCCTCTACTCATGTACGACCTAACGCAAAGTCGAGAATGAGATGAAAGTCTTATTCTTTGGATAAAATCTTACATATATAAAATTTCCGTTGTACAAAACTTCAGGATCATAACGATGGTGGGCAATGAAACCCTCGTAACTCCATTTTTGTAAATTTTACGGGAGAAACAAATAACGGTTTTAAATAATTATGAAAATTGATACAGCAATGGTTCCCACATATTTTTACTATATAATAAAGTCAAGTTATTAATACATTTGTAGTCCGTGTTCTCAGCAGGTTATGCATCACATATTTCTGTGCTGGCTACTGGAGTTATGTGGTTTTCAATGACTGATGAAGTTAAGATATGCAACATTCGGCCACTAAAAATTCCATTCTTGGAGATACTGCCACCTTTAATAATTCGTCTCTTCTAAAACTCTAACACTAATTATGCCTTATTTTTAATAATATTTTATAGATAGGTTCAGGTATTCTAAGCCAACAAACAGTATACAGTTCCTGGATTAGTCATGTGACGTGTACATTTTTCTAGACCTATAAATTTAAATCGGAAAAATATTTATTTTGATATTTTGGTCCATGACCTGTGGAAGTGTCAATGTGCTGGCATGGCTCAGATTTGGACAAAGAAAATCTGAATATAAATATAGCTGTAGATGGTTTTCAGGTGCTGAAATAGCGTAATCTGTATGCTATGCACTAATTATATTGTATTTATCGAAATGTTCCACAAGGCCGACCAAGTCTGGCAGGAAATTATTTAGGACATTGTGATGGCGGGAAAAGGAAGGGAAGGTGGACTTCCTGCAGGACACACATACTGTCATTGTTCGTAGTATAAAAACCGGAAACTAATATCTTGAATGCAGTGAACCACCACAAATCACACGATCGCATTTAATGAGAGGTACACGAACTTCCCTGATTTTCGTTAACACTTTCAGAATCATAAATTTACAGCTAATAAAGATTTCCAGTTTTAAAAAAATGTATACCGGTAATTTAAAATATTGTAAATGCATGACAATAATTTCACACTATTCATCATCAGTGGTATTACACCCCTTAAGGTTATTCTTAACCTCGCTCATAACAACGTGCCAATCTGAACTATCATTAGTTTTATTGTTTCTAATTATTGATTCGCACTCTTCTTAAATTCCCTTCCACGTCATTTATCCATCTTATCTTGTGTCTACCAACTTATTTACTAAGTATCTAGCTTTGACTTCAGTACTAATCAAGGGTATCCGGTAGGTTTCCATTCTGTTAACATACCCGAACCATTCAACTCTTCTTGGTTTAATATCAGATATTATATCAATGTCCTTAGGACCTATATAATTGGGGGCAAGCTTCAGCGTAGTTAGTTAAGGCAATACGCTACAAACCGGAAGTTCGAGGGTTCGAGTCACAGTGGGGTCAGGATTTTTAAACTGACCCAAAACTTCTGATGGCACGATGGCCCTGGGATCGATTCAACCTCTAACGGAAATGAGTACCAGACACTTGTTTTGGAGGTAAAGGCGGCCGTGACGCAGAGCTGACAACCCTGCTGACATCAAGTGCCGATTTTCTAGAAAAACTGGGAGGCTTGACTTCCTACTACCCCAAGAGCTCTTATGGCCTGTAATGTGATAGGCGATTTTAAATCTGAACATTGGGCCTTTCTCGTCTTTTGTGCTTGTCTTCGCCTGTAACCCAGTCATCTTGCTAACTACAGATTTTGGGAGAGCCGGTTTATAGTGTCGGGTCCCTGATTTACAGGCAACCCGCCCAAGACCAATGGTTTTTAGGTAGTAGTAGTAGTAGTAGATAATGGAATTTATTGCCTTTTTTTTCAGAATAAAGAAAATACATATGCATTTACATTGCGCACGGGCCTGCTTGGCCGTACGTGCATTATTTTTCCATGAATAAAAAAAATAAAACTAATAATATAAACAAATACCTACAAATACACCTGTATAAAAAAAAACAATAACAGGCTACATATAGCTATGTAAAATCTATGTCTACACTAAATCACAATAATACATATCTACATTCATCCACATTCCGTACATTAATATTAAAAAAAAATGCTATACTGCATATGAGTTAAATAAAGAAAGTCCAACAAAAGAAGGAGGATAAAATATTTAATAAAGAAGAACAAATTTCGTAGCAGAGAACTGTATACGTTTATCAAACTTAATAATTGTTCACAGATAATTACTTTTTTATTCTTACATTTTTTAGTGATGAATAATGATTCCATACATATCTTGGTGTATGGACATATCTTGGTGTATTTTTTCTGATGTATTCGGAAATAATTTGAAAATTATAGAAATCAACGTGCAGTAGGCCTATATGACGTGAAACTATGACCAGAGGAAATCACACTCCCTCCCATTAGTACTATTGCTCTCAACTGAAATCACAAGTGACCTACTCTGTGATAACGAAATCGTTTCTTTTAAGTGATTCCGAAGCGTTAGAGCAAACTAAAAATGGTAAACAGTATACTTTAGTTTGGTTCAAGTAAACAGACACTTCTTTACAAGGTAGTTGTGATGTATTATTTCGATACGCCACTGACGAATTCTTAATTCACTGTGAAGGTTAGTAGGCCATACATCATTACGATCATGTAAAAGGAAATAATTTAAACGCCTCCTTCAATATATAACCCCATGGCTCGACAGGCTTAGAAGGAACTTGCACTACCAGCAGGCTGCTGGCTTCACATTCACAGGTTTTAATCACAGAGGTAGATGATCATCCAGCCAGTGTATAGGTGACACACGGTCAGCATGTCGAGACCCCAGACGTCTTGGTTGGTTTTCTCAACTGGACCCGTTACTTAATGTAGCTACCCAAATGTCTTACGTTTCTGGGTCTGTACCGATCCTATATTTCCCGACATTCCACGAGAAAACTTCTTCTCCAAAGGGGATTTGAACTAGCACAAATTCTCTGTATTAAGGCACCATCATTAAATCGCTCGGCTTCGGCAGGGACTTTCAATATATACTTTTTAAATTCATAATTGTTTTTATACCATTGAGGTTATAACAATGTTAAATTATATTTTTTTAGCTTGTAAAAAAATTACGACTTTCAATATATAAGAGTGAAAATGTAATACCATTCTTGTAAAGTCGATACAGAGGGAGCACACATAATTGGGATTTTTTAATGGCTATAGGGTAATTGGAGATGTGCTGATCGAATTTGATGTTATGAGACAAGTATGTAAGTTTATTTTAATTGCATGGAAAGAGTATCCTTCCTCTTGCAGCCTTGAGAAACTTGCTACGCGTGTTACAAAATGATGATGATTAATGAACAGCCAGAGAGGTTATGTTAACCTGGTTCAGTCACAATAGTTCAGCGACAATTAAAACAAAATAGCAGTAAGTCCATCCATTCGATTATAGTACAGTAATATTTACTTACGCTACTTCTTCCCCGTCGCAGTTTAACCTCTCACCTTATATAGGTGCTGTTACGTGCCCCATACCAAAGATGCATGACCTGTTGGAAGACGTATTTTAAATTTTGAATCACCCACGTATATATATATTTTTGACCATACAAGAACATGGAGGGCCTCCTCGAATGAGTAATAAACTCAATCCAGGGACTTCTCCGTGACAGAACGAACGTTTAAGACGAAACACCGTTAACTCACTCATTCAAACTGAATATTATGATTATGAATATGATGATAATGATTATGAATATGATGATAATGATTATGATGGGCAGATGATGTACGGGGACCATTTTGGTTTTCTGACATTTGTATTAGAGATAAGGTAGAAGCCGAAAAAACAAGTTACCCACAAAACTTGTCTGCACCGAGGATCGAACCAGGGCTCGCTGCGTACGAGGCACTCCAGAAGAGAGCGGTGGACTATTTACATTACAAGGATTGAAAATAAGATTTTATAGATGAGTTGAGATTATTACGGTGGAAACTGTGACCGGAATTACGTAATGAATTCGTGACATGTTTTCAGTCTTTGTAATGTAATACAGTAAAAGCTCCTTATTCGCGGTTCCCTTATTCGAGGTTTCATTATTCGCGGGTTAAAAAATTGAGACACAGTTCCTGTATTCGCGGTTAAAAATTTATTTATTCGCGGATCTAGTCGGTATATTAGAAGGATTAGTATCCTTTATTAACGCATCGGCAACTTTTTTACTACAGGCACGTGCCAAGGAGGCTTTTACAAAGAGTGATTTAAATCAAATGGACAAATTAATATCAAAGTAAAACAAATCTTATTGTCACTAAGCCTAAAGTTCGTTGTTAAAAGCCATCGCCGCAGTATTTCACGTGCCGCTTTGTCTGATAAATGCAGCCTTCGCCACGATCAGTGTTCTATTGTTTCAACTTGTCATTCGTCGCAATAATTTTGATTGAATAACACGTATCTCTTCTGCTTGCTTTCCAATTTATAATGTCGAGTAAAAGGAAAGAAAATTAGTTCCGAAGGGGAAAGAAAAGTAGTTCTGCCCCTTAAAGTAAAAATATGAATGCTTGACCGTTTACGCGTTTGGCGAGTCGTATGCGTCTATATCACGCTGTTTCAACGTTAATGAATCAAGAAATCCGAAGACAAAATAATGAATTCTATCGCAGAATTCACAACTGAATGCCAATCTTAATTGAAATATAATTTAAAAGCGGCAAAACAGGAAAAAATTGCTAAGTTCTTTAAGCCCTTGCCTAAACCTGACAGCAATAATTAATAGAAATTGTTCAAAATCTTTCATTAAATAATTTTATTTTGATAATTTTTATTTTTATTTGTAATCTTGGAACGTATCCCCTATATAGCCATACAAATTACCATACCATATTCGCGGTTTCTGTATTCGCGGAATATTTGTGGAACATATCCCCCGCGAATAAGGAGCTTTCACTTACTCACTGGCACTATCGAACCCGTAGGTTCATGGCCGCGCGGACATAAGCTCTCCATACATCTCTATCCTGAGCTAATGCTTTCCAATCATTCCCTGTATAATCTACTTCCCTCAAATCATAGTTAATGTTATTCTCCCACCTCATTCTTGGCCTACCAAATGGGCGTTTTCCCTCTGGCTTTCCTACAAGAAGCTT
Source organism: Diploptera punctata (assembly GCA_030220185.1). Lineage (NCBI taxonomy): Eukaryota > Metazoa > Arthropoda > Insecta > Blattodea > Blaberidae > Diploptera > Diploptera punctata. The sequence continues at coordinate 7,981 of JASPKZ010008082.1, forward strand.
CCATGCAAGTCTTTCATTCCCCATACGTGCAACATGTCCTGCCCATCGCAGTCTACGAGACTTAACTGTTCTTATTATATCTGGCTTCCTATAAAGACCATGTAGTTCATTGTTATGTAGTCTTCTCCATTCACCTGTCTGTTCATCTCTCTTTGGTCCAAAAATTTCCTAAGTACTTTATTCTCAAATACTTGTAATCTCCTTTCCTCCCTTAAAGTAAGAGTCCATGTTTCGCACCCATATAATATAACTGGTAGAATAATAGTTTTATATATTTTCAGTTTAACGTTTTTTGAAAGGAGTTGGGACATCAAGAGTCTCTGCAATGCATAATAGCATGCATTTCCAGAATTGAGCCTATGTTTAATTTCTTTGTGCATCTCATTCCTATTTGTGATTATTGTTCCTAGGTATTTGAATTCAGCCACTTCCTCAAAATTTCCCTCATTTGTCATTAGCTGTCCATTTCCATTATTTAATGAATTTCTACGTGTGACCATATATTTAGTTTTATTGATATTTACTTCCAGTCCTAAGTTCTTAGTGTTACTCAATAGTGTGTGCGTGTTGTCCTTTAGTATCTCCTCGCTATCGGCCAATAATACTACATCATCAGCATAAACTAACAGCTTATTAATACCATTGAGTTGTAAGCCTTCCTCATTCTCTAAAGATTTAATGGCATGCTCTAGTACAAAATTAAATAGTAGAGGAGATAGTGCATCTCCTTGCTTCAACCCATTCTGGATTTCAAAAGTGTCCGAAAACTGTTTGCCTACACGCACCCTACTCTTTGTGCCATTTAGACACATTCGTATAAGTCTAACTAACTTTTTAGGAATTCCGAACTCCAGCAGGATACTATATAACTTCTCCCTCTTAATTGAATCATATGCCTTTTTGAAGTCTACATATAGTTGATGTACAGTACCATTATATTCCCATTTATTTTCTAAAATCTGTCTTATACTAAAAATCTGATCTGTTGTAGACCTGTTTCTTCTAAATGCACATTGATGATCTCCTAGAATGTCATCAATATAGGGAGTAAGTCTGCTTACTAATATATTTGTTAGAATTTTGTACGAAGTTGAAAGTAATGAGATGCCCCTGTAGTTGTTGCAATCAGTTTTATCTCCTTTCTTATAAATTGGTACGATAATTGATTCTTTCCATTCATCTGGAAGAGCTTCTTTTCCCAAATCATACTAAGCAACCAGCGTATCTTGTCCATCAATTTTTCTCCCCCTGATTTTATCAGTTCTGCTGGGATCTCATCTGAACCTGATGCTTTATACATCTTCAATTTTTCAATCGCCATTTCAACCTCTAATGCATTTGGTTCTGCGACTAGCATTTCTGCTGTCTGTAAATTATCCTCCTCAATGTCCTGTTCTGTATGTACATTTAATAGCTGATTAAAGTAACTTTTCCATCTATTTAATATACTCCTGGAATCTGCAATCATATCCCCATTTTCATTCCGAATTATGTTTGTTCTAGCCTGAAACCCTTTCTTCTCTATACTAATTCCCTGATATAATTCTCTAATGTTACTATTTTTTGCGTTCATTTCAAGATCATTAATCTTCTCTCTCAAATATTCCCTCTTTTTACTCTTTAGTAACTTGGTGGTTTCCCGTCTAATACTACCCAGTTGCTCTAAATTTACCTCATTTGGCTCGTGTAACCATTTCATTTTTGCTAGCTTTCTTTTCTTTAGAATGTCGGCACATTCCTCATCAAACCATTTCTTGTTTCGCCTCCTTTTTTAAAACAACCAATGCTTTCTGATGCTGACAATTTAATAGTATCTCTTATAGCCTCCCATTCTTTATTTATATCAGTTTCTTCTTCGTTTGCCACATTGTCATCTGAAGATTCCAGTACTTCAAATCTATTAGCAATTTTGATTTGGTATTCTTGCCGCATTTCATCATTTTTCAAGTTTTTTAATTCAAATTTTACAGAATCATCTTTAGCGTTTGTTCCTCTCATAAGCGATAGCCGTTGTCTGATTTTCACTCTGACCAGATGATGATCCGAATTGCAGTCTGTCCCTCTAACTGATCTAACATCGATGATGCTACTGTGCCAGCGTTTATCCACTAATACATGATCTATCTGGTTCCGAGTTTCTCCATCTGGAGACGTCCAGGTGTATTTATGAATATCCTTATGCTGAAATGTTGTGCTCTTAACAATGAGATTCTTTGATGTGGCGAAGGTGACTAATCTAACCCCGTTGTCGTTACTATCTTCATGAAGACTGAATTTGCCTATTGTTGGTTTGAATATATCTTCCCGCCCCACTTTTGCATTAAAATCTCCTAAGACAATTTTCATATGATATCGTGAAAGGCTATCAAATAAGCATTCTAATTCTTCATAGAACTCATCCTTGATCTTGTCATCTTTATCTTCTGTGGGGGCATGTACATTTACAATTATAAAATCATGTCGTTTACCCTTTAGAATTATGTATGATATCCTATCACTAACAAACTTAATATCTCGGATAGCGGATAGGATCCTCCTTCTGACTAAAAAACCCGTTCCAAATGCAGGTCTTTCTGCACCCCCGTAGTATAATGCAAAGCTTCCTGATTCCTGACTACCTTCTCCTGGCCACCTAACTTCCTGTAAAGCGACTGTATCCAAGGGCGATTTATCTAATTCCCGCGTTAATATCTCTAGTGCCCCGCTATTGTATAAAGTCCTAACATTCCATGTTCCTAGGAACATGTCCCTGTGTTTGAGCCTTTGGAATGGGGTTCCCTGAAGTAGTCCCCGCCCGGAGAACAGAATGGGGGACTATTTGACTTCCGGAAAATTTTACCCCAGTTGAACCCATGTCCGCGTTTCTTGACGGTTGTATTTTTACGGTGAAAGATCGTCACTCTTTCGACCAAGGTAGTTTTTTCGTCTGGCTTATCACCTTCGACCAGTCCGGCATGGGTAACCCTATCGGGAGCAATGCTACAGCCGGCATAGCTTTCGGGATCATTTAAGCACGCAAGCCACTCCATCACGACAAGGTAAAGATGCCATGGAGGGGAATAAGGAGCTTTTACAGTAAATAATTATATTTCACATGATGTTGAATTTAATTATTTTAAATAAATAAACATATCATATACTATAAATAACTTATACAAAACGACACCCTTAATTACACGCGCAATGAAATTGCTCGTATTTGAGGTTATTAGGATGTATGATGAGAATAATAGCAATAGTGTATATCCAAATGCGTGTCATAAAAATTAGTCATTATATGAACTTACAGTTAGAATAATAGTATTAAGTTAGCCATCAGCTTTATTACTTGTAACAATGGAAGAAATTAAAGTATATTCAATCAGACTTGTCAATTGACAAAATTAAATGGAAATTGTATCACAACTATCTAATATTAATATAAAATTATAGAATATTCACCTGAAAGGTCCGTCTCCTCAACCTAATTATCATTTAACTGTAGCGCTTTCGGGACTTGTCCCATCATCGGCAGGATTCAAAACTGGTGTTTCACTGAAGATCTGGTAGAGGGGGTTGCATGTATTGGGTTCGTTTTCGTTTATCAGGCTGTCGTTGTGAGCTGCTTTCATGATTTCCATCTCTTCGAGTACGTTTATCTTCGCTGGATTATTTTCTCTGTGCATCACTGTTAGGGTGTTTTCAATATTTAACATGCGATGTCCTTCATGGGTAACGTGTTTTGCATAGCTTGATTTACCTTCTGCGTGAACGAAGTCTCGAAAATGTTCTTTGAATCTGATGTTAAAACTCCTGTTTGTCCTTCCTATATAAAATTTGTTGCAGTCCTTACATGTCAGTTTATAAACTCCTTTGCTGGTGAAAATGTAATTTTCTTCAATGTTATTGTTTATTATGTTGTTTAATTTGTTATTGGTTCTGTATGCTATTTTTACGTTTTTATCGGCTTTCTTTAGTGCATTGGCTAATTTTGTCGTTTCTTTTCCTGTGTAACTATCTAATATATAAAATTGAATGTTTGTTGGTTTGTTTGTATGTTTGTTCGTACTTTATGCCCGGCCATACCGTTGATCCGATTGTGATGGGGCTTTCTGCAAAATGTTCAGGAGATTCCTGGGATGAACATAGGCTATAAGAGAGTTGTGATACTCAACTCCTACACTCTTAAAAATCGCCTTTTGTAGTGGAAAACGTGAAAAAAATTGCTCTTTGGATGCTTAAATGGCTTACGCTGCCTAAACCATGACAAATACACAAAATTAATGTACAGAGAATTGAATATCTCAGAAAGCTCTACAAAAACGTCCGCGACAGCATATGTTTCTCTCTTATGGATAACTCACAATAACCATTTGTGTCTTTCATTGATCCCAAGAAGATCAAGACAAGTACATAGATTCCTGTGCAAGAATAGCAGCACATGGCGGGTATTTTTTACGGATAACTCACAATAAAGAATTTTGTCTTTTAGCTCATTTATGCCAAGAAGATCGAGATAAGTAGATTCCCGGGTAATCAGCACGGGGAATTTTAAAATAATTACCATATACATTTATAATCGTTTTTCATTTTACTTATTCAGCCAATCATAAGAAGTACATTAATTTTTGTCTTTCAGCTCATTTATGCCAAGAAGATCGGGATGAGTCGATTCCCGGACAATGACGGGTAAACAGCACGGCGATCTAAAAATAATTACGATGTAAATGTTTCCATCTACTTATTTAACTAAACTTAAAATAAGTTACATTAATTTTCGTATTTCAGCTCATTTATGTCAAGAAGATCGAGATAAGTAGATTCCCGGGCAACGCCGGATAATCAGCACGGGGTATCTAAAAAATATAAATTTATAATTATTTTTCCTTTTACTTATTCAACTAAACATAAAAGCACATTAATTTTCATTTATTTAGGCGTAGAAGCATACGCCGGGTATTAGCTAGTTAAAAATAAATCTTTGTAACATGACATAGGCCAAATACATTTCATATAGCATTAAATGAAAAGTTCTGATGATATGAATTTATTATTTATGTCCTTATTATTTTGATTTATTACCCTTGAATATTTACTTGTAAAATTATAAATTAAATTTTGCCATTTTTCGCATGATGGCGTATATTGCATCCATTTTTGTCAACAGTGTACTGTAATGATCCATTTTCCGGCCATTTTGTAAAATCGTGTAATGATTGAGACACAACATGAAATAAAAGCATTTTAAATATAAGGGAAGCATTTAAAATCAAAATGATCGGACCGTCCTCCTGTATCTGATGAACTAGATTAGAGTTCATGTCTGTAGATAAACTACTAAAGCACACATCAAGCAATTCTAAAATGTATTTTTATACGTAGAGTATCTGTAAGGACTGTTCGACTCGAAAACAGTTCAAAAATTTGCTTACACAATATTTCCTTTTACTATACTACATATGTCCACCGCTGTGGTCTCGAGGTAGCGTGCTGCCTTCTCACGCAGCGGGCCCGGGTTCAATTCCCGGTCGGAACAGGCTCCTGGGTGAGGTCTTTTTAAGGTTTTTTTCTCACCTGTAAGACAAATGTCAGGAAGCTTAGGGTCCAACGGTCCCCGAAAATCATCCGGCCATCATCATCATCCTTATTATTAGCATCATCATCCTTCACCGGTGTGGAAAACAACTGGAAGCTACCTCACCTATAAATCCCTAGTAACGCTGCAAAGCATTGCATCAACATGCTATGATTGCAGTGAACGACCTGCCCTCGGGCAGAATTATTATGGATGGATGGATGAATACAACATATTACCAAGTACTAGGTATATTTCTAAAAATGTTGTAGTCGTATTGAAAAATGGGTGGGAAAATAAGACATAGGAAGTCCCGAAGAAAGATGGATGGTGTGAGAAGAAGTATGAGTGAACTGGAACTTACAGATGAGGATGTTCAGGTCCGCTACAATTTAAGATGGCGAATTTCTTGAGAGTGGCGGAAAACCATTATATTGTGGATAATTTCCGAAATTAAAAAAAAAGTATTATTTTAATATATTTAGTACATTCGTTATCAGTCTTATATTGTTAAATGGTGTATATATTGTGAATATTGTTATACACTGCTCAAAAAAATTAGGGGATATTGTAGAATAACCTATTAAGACTATGTTTTTTTGGAATAGTATTAGATGCAATCACTTTCTATTACTCCAAGATAATGTAAATAAGAGTTTGAAGTTGTTACGTAACCTCGGTACCACACCAGAGGGCAGTGTCTGTACTTTTGATGTGAAAGGGTGGTGTGGGGGTGAATGTTTTGTTGCTGTTTTTAAATCCAGTCCAGTTTTCAGTTAGTGAATGACTTGCCTTAGGGACAGTGATGCCTCGACAACGTGATTTACCTGAACCAATGGCTTGGAGGGCCATAGGAAGGATGGAAGCTGGACAGACACAACAAGAGGTGGCACAAGCCATTGGGGTGTCTCAAAGCGTGATTTCCAGTCTTTGGAATCATTTTCAAAGAACATACTGTTCACAGAAGAGCCGGACAAGGTCGACCAAGGGCAACAACAGCAAGGGATGACCGTTACCTCTTGTTAACAGCCCGTCGGAATAGACAGCAGAATGCAACTCAACTGCGAAATACACTTCAAACAGCAACAGGACGCAGGGTGTCAACTCAAACTGTCCCTAATCGACTGCATGGAAGTGGTCTCTATGCCCGTAGGCCCATGGTGTGTACCAGGTTAACTCCACAACACCGTAGAGATCGCAGAAACTGGGCGGAGGAACATCGTGGGTGGAGGCATGCCGAATGGAGATCAGTTCTTTTTTTCTGATGAGTCGCGATTCAACATGGAATGTGATAGTCGGCGTGTATTCATCTGGAGAGAAAAAGGGACACGAAACAATCCAGCTTTTGTACGTGAAAGATCCCCATATGGTGGCGGTGGATTGATGGTGTAGGCAGGAGTCAGTAGTGGTGGACGTACGGACCTCTACGTTATCCAAGGTGGTACTTTGACTGCGGTAAAATATAGAGATGAGATTCTCCGACCTTTTGTCGTGCCTTATGCTGATGCCATAGGTGATTCTTTTCTTTTTATGGACGATAATGCACGACCCCACAGAGCTGGCTTGGTGGACGACATGCTGGAAGTGGAGGGTATCGAGCGTATGCAATGGCCAGCTTCCTCCCCGGACTTAAATCCGATTGAGCATGTGTGGGATGCATTAGGCAGGTGCATTGCAGGCAGACCAGCACCTCCCACAACTGTTCCAGAGCTGCACATTGCTCTTATGGAAGAGTGGCCACGTATCCCCCAAGAACTCATTGCTAACCTCATTGCATCAATGCCATACAGGTGTGAGGCAGTGCTGGCCGTTCGAGGAGACCATACACCATACTAAAGAAACATTTTCACCCATGTTAATGTTGCTTTGTTTGTTTGCCATATTCCTAATCAGGATCTCTTTGACATCTGGTGTGGTACAGAGGTTACGTAATGACTTCAAACTCTTGTTGACATTCTTTTGAAGTAATAGAAAGTGATTGCATCAAATACTGTTCCTAAAAACATAGTCTTAATAGGTTATTCCACAATATCCCCTAATTTTTTTGAGCAGTGTAATTTAACTATAGATAATTCATAATTGTTAATATCTGTATAATTTAAGTCTGGTGAAGTGGAAGGGAAGACATTACGGTCTTAACTCCACTAAATAAAATAAACCATTATTATTATTATCATTATTATTATTATTATTATTATTATTATTATTATTATTATTATTATTATTATTATTATTATTATTATTATTATTATTATTATTATTATTATTATTATTGGTCCACCGCTATGGTGTCGAGGTAGCGTGCTGCCTTGTCACGCAGCGGGCCCGGGTTCGATCTCCGGTCGGGACAGTTTTTCTGGGTGAGGTTTATATCGGGGTTTTTTCCTCACCTGTAAGACAAATGTCAGGAAAACTTTAAGGCCCAAACGATCCCCGAAATCATATGGCCATCGTCATCATCATCCTTATCATTATCATCCTTCATCGGTGTGGAAAGCAACGGGAAGCTACCACACCTACATTTCCCTAGTAAAGCTGCAAAGCATAGCATGAAAATGCTGTGAATGCAGTGAAAGACCTGCCCTCGGGCAGAATTACTATGGATGAATTATTATTATTATTATTATTATTATTATTATTATTATTATTATTATTATTATTATTATTATTATTATTATTATACCAATGGCTGTCTGTGCATGGAAAATTGAAAGAAGGACAGAAAAGGAAGAATAACATTCAAAATTCAATGAGGAAATTTGGTATAACAGATGAAGACACAGAGGACAGAGAACGATGGAGTACTTAAATTTAGGGAAATTTGTGAATGTTGTTGCAAACTGATAGTCTATAAGTCCGTAGTCATTTATATATATATATTTTTTTAATGCATGTTGATTACTAAGATTGGTTGGAGAAAACCCTCAATGATGAGGAATATTCTCAGAATGAAAAAATAAAATAAATCATTATTATTGTTATTATTATTATTATTATTATTATTGTTATTGTTATTATTATTATTATTATTATTATTATTATTATTATTATTATTATTATTATTATTATTATTATTATTATTATTATTATTATTATTATTATTTATTATTTATTAATGATTCTTGATTGCATTTCAATAATACACGAAGAGTAAAATCTTGATTCTGTTTCAATAATTTGTATTCAAATTATATTACAGAACTATTGTTGATAAAAGCAATAATATTCCTAAGGAACAATGTAGCAAGTTTTAATTCTGTTGTAGGCCCTATATTACTGTCTAGGAAATCATCTAGAATACAAAATAAAAACGCGTGATTTGATTAATTAAAAACATTAACGAATCTGTGCAATTCATTAACAATTATTTTACAAATAATCCTTTGCAACCTGATTTTAAATGAGACTTATTTGTTTCTCGGCCTATTACTGTGCACTTATTGCGGTTTCAGTTCTCGCTTACATTTTTTACTAATTCCGAAGAGAATTGTAACTTCAGACTGAAATTAGGTTATCTAAAATGATTGATATTCTTTTAGAAAAAAATCGAAAGTTAAGTAATTCTGAAGTCCAAGCTTCTTTGCTTTTCTTTCAGTAGTAGAACATAATTATCGAAAAATTCAATATATATACACTATATGTATCTTTTAATTTATATTTTATAATAACGAAATTAACTTAATTATAAACCAGTGGTACTCATTAGAAATTACAAGAGAGCCAAATATAAGAAACCATATCTGTTCGAGAGCTGCCCTAAATTTCACAGTTCTCAGTCTTGGTAACATGCAGCTTTTTTTTTACATTTATGGACAAAACACAATTAATGATTACTGTCATTTAATTTTTGTTAATAATTAACTTTTATTATTTTATTATTATTATTATTATTATTATTATTATTAGTATTATTATTATTATTATTATTATTATTATTATTATTATTATTATTATTATTATTATTATTATTATTACGGAACTGTACATAATTTTAAGGCAACTTACAGTTGTGTAGATTACTGCTGTGAAGTTGATGGTCGAACTCTGCTACTCTCCTGCACAATTTTGTCAATTCGAGCTGGTTGATTTGCCACACATATCCGCAGCAGGTTTTCCAAGTTCACATTGGTGAGACGAGATCTATGTTTACCCTTGTTGAACTTTATCTTACTGAAAGTCATTTCACAAATATATGTTGATCCAAAAAGACACAGAATTTTATATGCACACGACACCAAGTTTTCGAACTGTTTTTCTGGAACCGTATTCGAAAACTCTAAAATTGAATTCGTTTTTCGTTTCTCTTGAAAAATACCTTCCAGTTCTGAATCCTGCTGGAGAACAATAAGTTCATTTTTTAGATTTCTAATCTAAGGACCAAAAATTGACAATCCAGTTACCCATCTGTTGTCGTTATTGACCAGGGATTTTCAACTAATCGAAATGGGTTTCGAAACTTTCTAAAATCATTAAATCTCGCGCTGAAATCGTGGTGTAGTACAGTGAGTAATTCTATGAAGGGTTGCAAGTTTATTTCTTTCTCTGAATATTCTTCAATAAGATGTTGGAAAGATGGGGAACTAGTGAAATCATTATTACTAAGTTCTTCTGTATACATTTTCAATTTTTCTTCTAGAGAAAAAAAATGCACTTGTGGGCTGAGTAATAAGTTTATTTGTACCTTGTGTTTTAATTTGGACGTCATTCAGTATTCCTGTTATGTAAGCCAGGAAGCCAACTTTTAACCACCATGAAGAAGAGTCTAGTTCAGGGTATTCTTTATCTCGTTCACTTAAAAAGAGTTTTATTTCATGGCGAAGATTAAAAAATCGTTCCAAAACTCTTCCTTTACTTAGCCACCTGACCTCACTGTGATAAATAACATCATCATACTGTGAATTAAGCTCTTTGAGAAATTCTATGAATTGCCTATGATTTAGTTCACGTGATCTAATGAAATTAACAATGTTAATTACTTTCTTCATCACAGATCTGAAAGTTTCGTCAAATTTAGCAGCAAGATTTTCTTGATGTAAAATGCAATGGTATGTTAATAAGTGGTCTCTATTTAAATGTTTTTAACAGAGAAATGAATCCTGTATGACAACCTACCATTGAGGGACAACCGTCAGTGCACACTGATAAAAGTATATTCCCCGTGTTTGACCTGTCATAGGTATTACAGTTAAAAATTCTTCCTTTATAATCCCTATCTTATTACGATATTTAACAAATAAAAGCAACTGAGAGGTGGAACTAATATCTGTTGACGAATCCAGAGCAAGGCTGAAATAGTCACATTCACGAATTTCATCGAGAGTACAAAGGAGCATGTCTACAGACATTTCGTTAACTCTCCTAACACAAGTATAATCGGAAAGTTTTAACTTTTGTATGTCACTTTTTATCTGTTTTGTATTTGGTAATTTAGAAAATAATGTGTCACAAACGACTAGAAAACACTCCTTAAAAATCTCTGCATCGGCAAACGGTTTCATTTTGCGTGCTAAAATTTCTGCTACTTCATATGACGCTTTTGTTATCAATTTATTTTCACTTACGGTATCCAACATCATTTTCCGTTCAGACACTATTGACATTTTTAATGTTTTTAGTTTTTCTGCTCTCAATTTAGAATCTTTAGGATATTTGCACTAAAAAATTTGAATGCACCGTTTTATAATGCCTATTAAGATTAAATCGTTTATAACCTTGAACTACGTCTCGACATAATAAACACATCGCACTGCCTTCCTTTTTAGCAGGTATGAAGAAAAATTCATGCTCCCAAGTATCTTGAAAAACTCTTCCTTCATCTTCGAGTTTTCTCTTTATCCCTTTCGAAAAACTACCAGCCATTATTAAACACTTCACTTCACTTCAACTGATTAGGTAACACACAGTATCCAGTCGCTTGTTCATAGAAACTAAATTGTATAATATTTCATTGTGAAAAATTCGGACGACAATGTAGAAGTTTAAACGGTTTTAAAAACAAACGTACACATATTCAAAACCAATAACACTAGCCAGGACATTGCATTGCATTGTTGAACACGTGCGGGTACCGTACTGCTGGGAATTACACAGGGATATTCAAAATTTGTAAAATTTCAATAAAGATAATATTATTTTATACTTAGAATTTAAAATTAAAATGCAATGTTAATGAAGGTAAAATTATTCCAAGAGACTTAATAAATATCTTCAAGAGCCGCATGCGGCCCGCGGGCCTCGTAATGGGTACCGCTGCTATAAACGATATCTATTAAAATAGTATGATCAAAGTATTGGGGGATCCTTTAAGGGCATCCTTAATACCCTTTATTCCTAATACTAAAGTACTGGTAATAAAGTACTTTTTTTTCAGATTCAGTTAGTGGCAGAAAAGTAACGATTTTGTTGGTCATTTGTGAAGATTTGTTAGTAATTTAACGCACGATCTTTTTTATCATAGCTTTCACTGTGTAAATATAATTTTTTCCCCCAGCAAAATGCATTTCTGCTGCATTTTGATCATTATTTTACATGTAAGTCTATTAATAATAACTATTTTCAAATTATTCTGTTAAATTGTGCACAATGATTAAGTGTATTTCCCGTGATATTTTGAAGCAATTCTATTCAGTATATATAATTGTAGGCTTTCACGGCCGGCGTCTTGATCCATACTTGGTTCGTCTTCCGGGCTTATAGGCCGTGGTCTGGTTGTCTTCTTACTCGACGTTTCGTCTACTGATGAGGTCTACCGCAGCAGTAGACGAAACGTCGAGTAAGAAGACAACCAGACCACGGCCTATAAGCCCGGAAGACGAACCAAGTATGGATCTATTCAGTATGTTGAAGAATCTTGAACTTCATGAATTATATGTTGACATTAGCCAATCCATATGCCCTTAAATTAAAATAGGAGTTATTATAATATGAAGAATCTAATTAAATACAGATTTGAATATATGTTGAATTTTAAATTTAATATACATCGTGCCCACAAATATAGTATCATACTTTAAACTACTACTACGTCGCTTTGGATAATCGTATCTAAATGAAATTGGTGACAATCAAAAGAGAAACTCAAAATGTTTTGTGCATGTTAACAATGGACAATAATGGTCAACAATACAGAAACTAAACTAAATTTAATTATGTTTTTTGTGGTCGATATGGGTTAATTATTGGATATTTAGCAGACAGGTTAAATGTGAATGTCTGCAGCGTCACTCGTGAGGGCCACAGTCAATGTCTATGAGGTATAGTAAAAACAGTTTGAGTTTCTCTTTTGATTGTCACCAATTTCATTTAGATACGATTATCCAAAGCGACGTGGTAGTAGTTTGAAGTATGATACTATGTTTGTGGACACTGTGCATATTTTATATGAAAGGAATCGACGGTCGCATGCAAATATTCTATAAAACCAAATAATGGAAAGAAGGGGTCAGTGACTGGTCCGAGAAGTGTTATATTATTTCCGTAGTTAGCATAGGCGAACAATAAATATTGTGCTTCTGTAGTAATGCGGGCGTTTCCAATTCAATTGGGAGGGAAATATGATTTAACTTTTTTCTGAGTTTTATCATGCTGTATAATAATGATGATAATCAAACTTCCAGTAGAATAATAGGAATTTACATCTGCGATATTTTTTAAACTAATAGCTTATATTCAACGTGTCTCAGGAATTTCTTACGATACTTGAGACTACTGCAATATACTGAGAGGTTGTGCTGTATCTATCTATAATGACGTAGCCCCATGTTGAGCGATATCCTCTCCTTTGTTCGGAGTTACCACACCAAGTTAATTTAGTTGACTTATTTGCCTACAGATGTCATGAATGGCATGCGGTCAACATACCAACTCAATTGGTGGATTTCTCAATCGAAGTCTAAAACACGACTCCGGTTTTACAACGTTTTATTATTTTTCATAAGACTACAAAAATGACTGAAAATTCACAGAAATTGTTATGAAACCATAGACATGATTCAAACATTCGTTTTGTAATTAACAGCCGTAGATTTTCAGTTTTTAGACGTGGTTTAGACTTCAGATGAGAAATCCACACAATGAGACATCTAGAAGGCAACTAAGGTATTACAAGGATCTTGAGATCGGTAAATTATGCTTAGAGGCCTTTTTTATTCAGGCTTAAGGATCTTTTACGAGCCTGAAAAACTTCAGATTCGGGACCCACGGCTTAAAGTCCTACCCTGAGAACTTGCTCCTTGGATTTTTCCTTCCTAGAAAATCCATAAACCCGGCCGGGTTTGAACCCGCGACTTTCGGAACCAGAGACAAAGAGCACAACCGCTTGTCCACCGCGGCCGACGGTGTACTATATGGGTTTTGTATTACGAGCAACCAAAATATAGAGCCACTCTAAGGACCATTTAATGTCGTATATTTTATGCTTGGCGCCACGATATTGAACAGCGTGTAGGGACATGATACTCCGTCTATACTCTTAATATCATCTGCGATTAGGTGTTCAATGTCAGTGCACTTATTAGATCGACGATGGAAACTTGGATGAATTCTTTCAAATATCCTAGACCTCATATCAAACGACTTAATTACTCATAGATCAGACTTTCGCCATCGTCCCATGTCCAGAGATGTTAATCTGGATATCGTTGTAGCTAAGCCACTGGCCCCTCCACTTGTTGTCCATTGACAAATAAAAGTATATTTCATATATTTCCATAGCATATTACAGAAGACTGGTGTGGGTATTACGCTTCGCAAGATTGTTTTAATTCATTCATTTTTGAGAATTTTCCTCGTCATTAAGGGTTTTCTCCAACCAATCTTAGTGATTAACATGAATTTAAAAAATACATAAATGAATACGAACTTACGACTACCAGTTTGCAACAAACATTCACAAATTTACCTTAATTAAGGTTCTCCTCCGTTCTCTGTCCTCTGTGTCTTCATCTGTTACACCAAATTTCCCCTTTGAATTTTGAATGTTATTCATCCAGGTTGTTCTTGGTCTTCCTTTTCTGCTCCTTCTTTCAATTTTCCATGCATAGACAGCCTTGGTTGTCTTCCATCCTGCATTCTTCTTACGTGTCCATACCATTTTAGCCTTCTGTGTTCACTCTTATCCATTATACTACTTTCTGCATTTATCTATTTTCTAATTTCTGTATTTCTAATTTTTTCCAGTCGAGATTTTCTGGCAGCTCTTCTCCAAAAATCCATTTCAACTGTAGTTATTCTGTTGACATGTTGTGTCATTATCCAAACTTCCGATCCATATAACATTATACTTTCTAGTATGGACTAATGTAAAGGAGCGGGTGTTATAAAATTATTAAGATATGCTAAAATATTTCAGTAACAAAGACTTTGGCTCTAGAAGACAACTTTTATTAAAGAAAATATGTCCAGATAATGCTTTCTTTTCATACGCTCCCCGCTCAATTCGCGCTTTTTGTCCCGTTCCAAGCATCTGACACATAAATGACTATTAGAAAAATTACCCCGCGTGTTTAGCTCAAATCCCACATGTTAAAAAGGCTCTTCATGGAATGTTACAGCAAACCGCTTATTACCAGGGAGCAAGGAGTAATCGGCAGAATTAGTGAAAATATGTAGCCCTGCAAATCTTGCTATATTTTCAAACGTGTTTATGAAATAGACTGCAAAACAAAAGGTCCACAGGTACTACAAAAACAGTTGAGTAAAAACTTGCAAAACGTCCGTCACGTAGGAACTGCGCGAACTAAGCTAATTCAACAGCAAGTTGAATTTATGGTCCTATTTTACGGACAATTTATTTTTTCGTTAATTTAATCGTAATTATCCAGTTATGCGCCAGAAAACAAATATTTGCGACCGCTATAACAATATTTAAATTACCCCTTTAAGATAAAACTCCACTCCTAATAATTGGATTACGCTGGTTAAAAAACTCGACCTTACTTTTTTTAATTGATTCCTGTATTCCGAGTTTGGTTCCGAAAAGAAAAACAAATTTGCGGCCTCCAGAGCTTTAAAAGAGATGTATACAGCCTGCACTGTGTTCCTGAAGAAAGTCACACATTCATTCATACATGTATAATTCAAACATTATCATACCTAATCTTACGTTTGTTGGCTCATATATAATGCACTGAACATTGAGTTTTTTTTTTACATTGAAGTTTCATCAGTTGACCGCATGTACGCAACGATGCAACGGTGGCATTTTGTGATCCGGAGAAAGATTTCTGTGTTCAGCAATTCGATAGAAATTATTGTGCTACGCAAGAGAAACGTTCATTTCAGGCTACGTATGAAAAGCAGGCTCCCTCTAAGAAGTCGATACAGAAATGGCATCATCAATTTGACAAAGCTTATAGTTTATCTCAATAAAAGAAGTGGACGATCAACAGTGTCCGATGAACGTGTTGATCATGTAAGGTAGACCTTTCAACATAGCTCTCAAATGTCCTCACTCAGAGCTTCTCGTGAGTTGGGAATGAGGCACCAGACATGTGGAGGGTGTTAAGAAAACGGTTGCATATGAAACTGTACCCAAATTGTAAACTTAATCAAAAGCTTGAGGATCTGGATATAGATTAAGTATTTCGCATAGCATGTCGTTCTCAATATTTAGGAGAGAAAGTTGGTTTTACGCAATTCATAATTTTCAGCTAAGAGCCAGTCTTTCATGTTAGTGGAGAGTGAATCGTCATAACTACCGAATTTGGGAGAATCTCTGCAGACTCATTTAATATGAACATAAATTCACCCAAGCTCAATGTTTTCTCCGCCATGTTATATCGCAAGCTGTACGGTCGTTTATTTGTGACTGAATATATCGATGGCATATCTTAACATACTCCAACTTTGGTAAATTCCACAACTGAATACGGATTCAGATGAATTTATCTGTTCTAGCAAGATGGAGCACTGCTTCACCATCACTGCTAGGTTCGCAACTGCTTCCAGAACGTTTGGTAGTAAGAAAAGGGCCTCCCGACAACGTTCCTGTGAAATGGCCTCCGAGATCCCCAGAGTTAACTTCCAGTGATTTTTTCTATGTGAATACATGAAAGATAGTGTTAGGTCCCTCCTCTACCACGTGGCATACATGTATTTCAAATAAGGATTGCAGAAGTCACGTGTACAATCTCATCTGACATGTTGTTCAGTGTCTAGCAAGATTTGGACTACCGCATCGATGTTAGTCGCTTACACGTCTGCTCACATCGAGGCATAAAAAAAACATTTTTGTCCAAACTATCATACGAGTCATTAACCGCCAGCTTAGGTATTTAATGTTTGAATAATAAAGTTATCAAAATATGACTACATTTTATATGTATATGTGTATAATTTGTTTTTGGTGTCTAGTAAATTGGATCGATGAAAATTCGTATTTTTGTAATATTTTCTGAAATCAACCTCAATAAAACATTCCTTCGGAATTTGTTAAAAGTAAGGGACATATGCCTGCGTATGACAAGAGTATTTTTGTAAGATTAAGAGTCTAGTAAAATGATAGTGCTTTCCAAAATAATCCCGCAAATAATGAATTATTTTACAGATAGGTAATAATCATAATGACAAAAACTGCCAACCAATTCTTGCGGAAACATGCCTTGAAATCTCTCCCAAAGAATGCTTTGTGATGTAACAAGTCTGTGTCCAAAAAAATATATCTTCCGCTTTTAACTGCAAGGCACTAAAATCCATCGTCAAATATATCATTTAAACTACGGGGAAGTAATGCAACTCCTGAATTGGTGGATTGGATAACCCTCACAACCTGCTGTCCGCACCCGCCCCGCTCTATTTAACTAGGGAGTCAATCTGCTTCACACAGTGAATTTCCATTGCTAGATTCTGGCTTCGATTTCTTTGCCTTGCAGTTAAAAGCGGTAGATATATTTTTTGCACACGGCCTTGGAACATCACGCTTCTCAGAGAAAAATTTCAAAGCAGGTTTCGGCGTACAATGGTTGACAGATCCCTTGTGAGTATAGAAAAACGAAACTTTAATGTTACTTCCAGCCATCCATTGCTGAAAATAAATGAAAATATTTTACAAAGAAACCGTGACTTTGGGATAATTTTTAACAGATTTATGCAAAATGAATACGGCGTTCTAGCTCGGATGGTAGTATGCCTACCGCTTGATTATGGGATTCGGGTTCGTATCCCACGGGGTAAGACTTTTTAGGTGTATATACTTTTTTTAATTTCGGGACTAAGGGGCGGTAGTGTATAATTTTTAATTACAAGTTTGTTCACCAGATGCCTTGATTAAATTTTAAATCCCTTCGTAGTGCGTATGTCGGGTTGGTATGTGATACTGTTCATAACGATTTTTGTTAGTCGGATGAGGACATTAAGTCTGGCAGTTCCTTCGCGCTCTTCGACAAGAATATGCTTCGTTTCGATATCGGGTTTCACCATCTCCCGTCTCATCATCTCCTCTCACAACACACATTCACAACACACAAACACTTAAACACACATTTACCCTACACTAATCTCTATACACATTACAAAGTGCAGAACACACGTAACGTAGCCTACCGAAGTGGTACGTAAAAATTGAAAAAATGCTACATAAACACCATTTATATGCCTAGCCGTATCAGTAGAAGCGCCTAGCTAGTGCACCCGGCTGCCCCGAATGAAATCCCAGGTTCGAATCCTAGTGGTCACGGAAGGGAAACACTGGTGGTGGGTCATGCCAGATTTTTTGGAAGTTTCTCGGGGTGCTCCCGTTTTACGAATTTCATTCCAACAACACTCTCCACTTCTCTTCCCCCCTATCATGTCGTTTCATCTTCAATTATTCACTTATTAATTTCTTATCTTCCTTCACTTCATCTCATTTAAGAAAAATAGTCTGGTCTGGCAAACCACAGGTGTTGAACCGGGGGGGGGGGCACATTCGTTTACTTCTCGCGACTCTGAGCCTATGTAACAACTTAGGGCAGAATGGCCCAAAGGGAGGCGGAGGCGGAGGGTTGTAGCCCCAATTCGAGGCCCTGGGCCCGGCCCAAAAAATTGTTATATGAGTCGTGTGTGAAATGCCTGATGTGCTGAAACTAGGAACGCCGTAACATTCTACATAGCATCGTAGAATATATTTAATTTTCTATTAATTTATAACAAACAACGATGAGTAATAAAATACAATGAACATACACAAGTTTGCCGTGTTACGGGTTTTGAAACCTCGAGCCTATACGTTGTTCCAATCTAATCTAATTCATACACATGTTACTCGCCCAAGTTAAATCTGCAGGCGGAAAATATGTTAGGAGTATGCTGTCGATTCTCTTTCTTCTCTTACTGTGTTGCCACTTCCTGTCGCCTGTGTTGTGTTATTTGACTGGGAGGAGAGCGCTGGCAAATACTCCGTACTGTGAATTTTCAATGATCCGTCACCTACAGGAGTCGTTGAGCAAATGAATAATCCGGCAACTATGTTACTACTGGTGAATGAGCTGTCCCTCCTTTGCCTTCCACATTACGTGTTTACTATTCCCGTTCACTGCGATGTGTTGTGAGGCTGGTAATAAAGAGATAACAAACGTTGTGATTTTAAATAATCCGAAATCTTCAGCAATCATCGACTAAATCACTAATTTGAGACCATGTAATAATATTTCACATGTGTTATACAGAAATAGTTTGGCGACACTAGCTTTAACCCATTCCCACTAGCCTTGTAATCTTAAATTGGGCGTGTAGTAGTGCAGAACCCGAAGAACGAGAGTGCAGTGGGTGCATTGGAACACGCTTATGCAAGATGATATAGGAACAGGAGAAAAAACGTACATCGCACGGGAAAGTGTGTTAAAAGATAACATTTATTATCTGGTTTCAGTTGTCTTTAAATTCAAATCAGAGTTATCATCTAGAACCAGAGTTACTCTTTTTGTTACCGAAGGTCAGAGAATGTATCAAAGGAAAAAATATATCGAGGATCATCAGGCAATCATTACTTTTAAGTTCATTCACATTTTCGTGACCAACCGAGAAATTTTTCTTGCGTTAAAGTGTTATTGAATGTATTTTAAATGGTCATATTCATATCTGATGCACCTTCCTAGAACATTAAATGAATGCGTTGGCGTGCATGCAAAATAGTTGGAATGAAATGTTCTCAAAGCAACAAGAGTTACTGAATTACGGTACCTCATATTTTTACCACCTCGTAATATAGTCTTAAAATATACTTACAGATTTATGCCAAATTTGCGACTTTGTATTGTCAGTTGTACTTTTTAATCGTTTTGTGATTGAGGTCCGGTAATTATTTTATTATAAGACAATCGCCCGGTTGCAACAGATTTGTTATTTTATGTTCCACAAAAAAATATATATACATATATAATCTCCATTTTTAGATAGATAGATAGATAATCGGTTGATTAATGTCTTTGACATCGTCCGATTCCTAATAGCCAATTTTGTCGGTCCATCCAGTCTCCTGGTTGTAGATGTTTCTCCTTCATGTATAAACATATTCCCTGACTCCAGGAAGTTTTAGGTCTTCCATTGCCTTGTCTTCCCTCAGGTTTCCATTAAAAACAGATTTTGGTAGCCGATCCTCTTCCATTTGCTGGACATGTCCGTACCATCTTAATTGCTGAGTTTTAATATAATCTCTATTAGGTGTTTTAGCATTGCATTTTTTCTGATGGGAGGGAGCTGGCCTACCGCATCAACCCCCAACCTGGAGGACCAGGGATTTTTTTAAGGTGTCCATCCTTAGATGAGTTGCTTTCACCACAGCTAAGATCCTGATCTGCCCTTTAGGAAGAATTTGACAGAAAAGATAAGCTGAAATGATCCCCTCGGCCTCGAATACTCTAATACCATCGGGGTCGGAAAACAACAAATGTTCAGATAAAAAAAAAGATATGATATGGAAGAGGAAGTAATACCATATCGGTCAATACCTCACCATGCTGACCAGTGCAATTGGTGAGTATCCCGTCCCGTCCATTCACCAGATAAGTTATACGTATAAGTTATATGATTATACTAACAGCTGCATCACGTGAAGATGGGATTGGACACTAGGAAGATGTGCAGGTCGGTTTTAAATCCATATAATAAATTGTCACAGACTGTTTATTTATCCAGTGATTAACTTGACCCGGAATTGTAAAGTTTTTTTTTTTATCCGTTGTTGAGTGATGCCTTGTCACGTAGCGGACCCGGTTCTATCCCAGTTCGGAACAAGTTTCCTGGGTATTTTTTTTTCCTCAACTGTGAGACAAATGTCAGGAAACTTTAAGGCCCAAACGGTCCCTGAACATCATTTGTCCATCATTATTGACATTATCATATTCATTAAGTTTTGGATTAAGGCTTCTCTTGGCGCATCATTACCTATCATATATCATCGTAGCAGCGTAATTCCGCCTTACATGCGCCCCAACCTCAGAAGTTGGTTAGAATAACGCCATGCCAGGAGAGAATACCAGAATGTCGAAATGACAACCCAATGACATTGAATAAAAAATGTATTCTAATTCATTAAACAACAGTGTCTTAAAACATTTCACAACACTTTACACTACTGAAACCTGAAGGAAGTGGAAGAATAGGCAGATCGAAGTTGAGATGGAATAGAAGAATATCTTAAGAAACTTTGTTTAAGAGGAAGGAGAAGGAAGTCGTCGGACAGGGATGAATAGATGAAGATCCTGTCACCGACCAGAGCTCAAAATGGGCTGCATTGCCATCTGTGATGATGATTATGATGATGATGGTCTTAAAACACATACAGTGTGATATCTATCCAGAATAACTTAAACGTCTAATTTATTTATTGTTATGAATGAGGATGAAATTCCTAAAGTGGAAAATAACGCCTATTTTAGTTATATTATTTATTTCTTCCTTTCCTTATTTTTCCTTAGTTAAACCTCTTCCCTGTGTCTCGCACCGTGGCTGAACGGTCTAAGGCATTATCATTTCGAGTAGAGCTACAGGACAAGACTACCCATTGGTAAAGAAATGTTATCGTGGAATTTCAGCCTGTGTATGAGACTTGTGCCCACCCAGCATCGCGAGGAATTTGGGTAGCTACGGTAGGTGGCAGCATCAGAATAAGAAAATCTGCTATAACAACTGAGGCATCATACATGCTGACCAATCCTACATTAGCTATGATTTACATATGTGACTAAGATGCTAGCAGTCGGCTGATAGATCTAGAGTCTTCTAGACCTGTCGAGTAATTGAGTTAAGTTAAACTCCCCTTTATATGTGTTTTCACATGTTCCACTCCTCGCAAGACTGTTTTGGGCAATGCTGTCAATTTTGATAATTGAAATTAAAATAACGTTTTCGGATTAAAATATACAGAACGATCAAACATTTTCAGACTTTCCCGCTAGACTGTTTAAGCCGTTGGTCTTACAAGTAAACCTTCTCTCCTTTCATACCGGTTTTTCGGCTTATGTCACAAGTAGACAACCTGTGAAACCTTTGGGGCAGAGGGACAAGCGTTTAGAAGCTATAGGACCCACAAAGTTTCAGTAAAGTGTGTATAGATGGACATATTCCTGTAATGACAAGATTATTTTCATTTTATAATTCAATAATTTCTAGAATAATCATATCAACCCCCTGTTAATAAAGAGTTTCAAAGAGGAAATATATTTCTTCATAAGTCTCCAAAACTTTTAAATAAACTACTCCTTGAAATAGTTAAATTAATTCTTTTGATGTCTTTATTTCTTGTATGTTCCCGTATGTTGCTGTCAAGTACTAACGTATTGTATGTCTTTCTGACCGTCTCACTGTATGCCTGTGACAGGACGAAAATTCTGCTTTTAGTGGATTCACGGTGTTCTAACAAAGATCATGCATTGTCTGCTTTCGAAGTATCTGATGGTAAAGTCCTACAAAAAGAACTCGTACCTGAAGGTTTTACGGGAAAGATCTAGCCTCTGGATATTCATTTTTTCAGACACTACAAATCTTTTGTTCGTTACATAACGGACACAATCATTATTGAGATACAGTAACACATTTGGCATCGCGATAGTTTTCTGGTCCTGCAGTCCTTTTCCCCATATCAGTTCAGCGCTCCTCGTTTCAAGAACTTGATTAAGTTTGATTTTTATAATGGAGGATACTTAGACGTAGAATGTGGATTGCGTCAATGGATTACTGCTTCGAGTCATTGACATATGATAAGTGTACAAAGTTTGAGGCATATCGCTTTTGTAAAATATGCCCATTGTGAACTGTCTTTCTGCCCGTCTCTGTTTATTATATGAATTACACATTGATTGTCTCTTGTAATAGATTCTGTTTGAAGTCAATAATAAGACACATTTTCAACATCCCAACGTATATTATTTCTTTTCAACTAGTTGTTCCTTCCTCTGTATTAATATCTCCACCTTCCTACCATATTATTAGTTCATATAAATACGTGAAACTAGCATTTGAGCGACTTTTGGTGTCATGTTTCCAATACTTTACTGATACTTTGTAGATCCTATATCTTCTAAACGCTTGTCCTTCTGCCCCTAAGATTTCACAGGTTGTCTACTTGTGACATAAGCTTTCAAAATATATATGGGCTTGCGGAAAACCGGTATCAAAGGAGAGAAGGTTTACTTGTTAGGATGTAATGCGACTTCATATTCAGCCTTGATCATCAAATCGTATATATTTTATTAAGTTTAAAATTGGTTAACTTATTATTTAATAGGTCGGCCGCGGTGGTCTAATGGTTATGGTCCTTGTCTCTAGTCCCGAGAGTCACGGGATCATAATCGGCCTGGGTCGATGGATTTTTAGGATGGAAAAACCCAAGAGACAAGTCCTCCGGGAGGGACTTTAAACCGTGGATCCAGAGCCTGAAGATTTCCAGGCTCGTAGAAGAACCGCAAGCCTGAATACAAAGGCCTCTGTGCAAAATTTAACCAACCTTCATCCACCCGAGTAATACCACAGTTTCTTACTAAATAACGTCTCCAGGTGATGTATTAACCATGTGTCCCTCGCTTATATCTATAGGGAAATAAGCGTAACTAAACCAGTGTGGTTAAGAAACTTCCCATGTCCCCGCATTGTAACGAGCAGAAATAAATTATATTAGATTGTTTAATCTATTTACATAGAGTTGTTTGAAAAATCGGCAATATAAGTAACATTTATGCATAAAATTTCCGTGGAAGTCAGTTGAACAGGCTAAAACAGAATGAGGCGGGTCATTCCATAACTCGCCTTATCCACTATAAGTCAATTTACAGGAAAAGCGAACACTTCATTTTTTTATAATACTGAGTCAGACATCTTGATATTTTACTAATAGTTCATATTTTGATCAACAGGTACTCCGTGCAGTAAAACATAATTATTATTAATGGATCGTTAGTTACAAGTTATAACACCAGTTTTTTATATGACTGGTTTTGAAACAACAGAAGATAATTTGGTTCATTTTACAGCCACAAAGGGAAGAAAAAGGTAACATATATGGGCGTTTTTTGTCCTATGAATATTCACGTTTGAAAACAACGATTTTTAGAGACATTACATAACTTTATTAGAAAGACCACAACGAAAAAATTATACGACTTAGGCTTTTTAGTCTTATGAATATTCAGGTTTTAACTACATGAACAAAAATAAACGCAATATTGTTTTTTTATAAAATTATAATGCGAAATAATATTATGATCCATCCATTGTAATTCTGTCCGAGGACAAATCTTTCAATGCAACCATAGCATTTGCATGCTATACTTTGCAGCTTTACTAGGGAATTATTTGGTGTGGTAGCTTCCCGTTGCTTTCCACACTGGTGAAGGATGATGACGATGATGATAAGGATGATGATGATGGCCATATGATTTCGGGGACCGTTTGGGCCTTAAAGTTTTTCTGCATTTGTCTTACAGGTGAGGAAAAACCTCACCCACAAAAACTGCCCCAACCGGGGATCGAACCCGGGCCCGCTGCGTGACAAGGCAGCACGCTACCTCGAGACCACAGCGGTGGACATGATATTATGATGTTCTTCTAAATAAAAAGGTGAGTCTGTAGCATCTTACCTTACTCAGAGTTTATGAGGTAAGATGCTAGAGACTCGCTTGTTTTATTTACAAAATTGTTTTATCTCCCAATATGAAACTACCACAAAAGAATTTTAAAGAAAAAGACATACAAAACATAAAATATAACCATTATTATACAAGGTTTCAAGCAATCAAAGTAGACAAACTGGTTTATGTGATGCTTAAAAATATTAAGTTAATTACTAATCTGCTATTCCCTACACAATCATTACAGTCCTAATTTGTATTACACTCTTGAATCTAATTCCTATTCGTCACATACTTTACAAAGAATTTCTTCTTCGAGGGAAATGCTGCCTTTCTCAACTGAGACTCTTTGAACACGTTATAATAAAAATAAAGCAACTCATTCCTTTTCCTAGCTTATGCAAAAATGTTTTGCTAGCAAGTTCTGTACACCCTTCACTTTAGCGGGGTTTAGGACTAGTTCGATTCTTCTCCTGGTTCTTTGCCCAGGAATTTGGATCGTTTTTCTATTGACTTCCTTTGCCTTTAGAAGCATGAGTAATATTATCTGTCATCGTCAAAAGAGAACACAATATTATATTATTCAGTTATTACTCTTATTCGCATCACGTAAAAACCTTTCGATTAACACTGCGATATACCTCAGAAGTAGACTGTGAACATCCTCAGGAAAACTTGTGACGTCATATCACGTGTCACAAAGCCTGTACTTTATTGGTTGATCGTATTAGGCAAGTTCTGAAACAAGTACAGTGGATAAGGCAAGTTACGAAACTGCATTTTCCTATATAGATTTCTACCGGAAAATATCACTTTTGGCAGAGTTGCTTATGATAGAAGAATTACACGCATACCAAGGGATGTTAGGATACGTACTACCAACTCAATATGTGTAAAAAATAGATAAGGCAAGTTTTGGAATGACCCGTCTCATATATAATATTTAATAATAATGATAATAATAATAATAATTATTATTATTATTATTATTATTATTATTATTATTATTATTATTATTATTTATTCACGAAAAATTTAAGCCAAGGGCTTCTCTTCCACCTAACCAGCACAAAGTACAGATTTATAATTATATTATGTAGGCATATACAGTATAAAATTTATAATATAGTATTATTGCCAAAACGGTCCCCGAAATCATATGGCCATTATCATCACCACCATCATCATCCTTTACCGGTGTGGAAAGCAACGGGAAGCTACCACACCTACAATTCCCTAGTATAGCTGCAAGCATAGCATAAAAATGCTATGATTGCAGTGAAGGACCTGCCTTCGGGCAGAATTACTATGGATGGATATTATTATTACTCTTATTATTATTATTATTGTTATTATTATTATTGTTATTATTATTGTTATTATTATTATCATTATTATTATTAAACATTTCACTTGCATTTATATTTTCAAGAAAAATGCTATACGCAATGTATTATAATCTGGCAAATTTCAGAATTTACTTTGCCTGAATAATTGTTGCCGAAGTTTGAGATTTATACCTACATTTTAAAGGGCTTATTCTTCGAAAGGGGTATATTTTAAATATTAAGTACCTGTGAAAACTTGTTTAAAGATCGAAACTATTCAAAATATCACATACGTAATATAAAAGGTATTAAGATTACAAAATCTATATTCTGCTCCCATCAGAGCGACCACTTGCCGTGAAACAACAAGTCTACTTGTAGTGGATTTTAACGCAAAAGTTGTCGAAACGTGACTGGACGTTACGTCGATGTGAATCGACCTTGATAAAGCTATGAAAGTGCTTGAAATTGTCATATTTACACACGGGAAACACTAGTTCAGTTCCAAGCGATGAGCATAAAATAAATGACAAGAACAATAAAGAACATGCTAAATACACTTAGGATATCATCAACATACGGTAAGTTTTTTTAAATAATAGCAATAAAATATTACAATAATTTACTGCATTAGTGAAACTGTTTCATTTGCTATATATATAACTAGCTACTAGAACCAGCTACTGTATATTTGCTGGAATCAGTGGAAGTTTCCACTGGTTTTCGTTTGAATAGCCACCCAGAACAAGGTTGTCACATTTTCCCCCATATTGAGTTTTACATGGAAAAATGTCTTCAATGGCACGAGGAAACCCTTTCTATATAAAAAGAAAAATGAGGATTACAACCTTGTTCTGGGTGGGCTATTTAATTGAAGAAAAAAAAAAGTAAATTTACTTGTCTAAAAATATTTATCAGATCAAATCTTCATATTGACAAAGAATATTCTTTTCATGCATCCTGATTCGTTGATTCGGTATCAATCACCGGAGTAGGTTTTTAATAATGTGTATTTTGTCTACCTCCAATAGGAGGCAGTAAGAATAATAATAATAATAATAATAATAATAATAATAATAATAATAATAATAATAATAATAATAATAATATCTTCAACTCATGTCCAACTCAGGCTCCGGTCAAATAATGAGAAGAAATTAAGTCCCAATATTTATTAGAGGTCTGTGGACTACAAGGGTACCGACTGACCACGCCTAACGCACCGTCACAGGGGCGGAAGAACGAAATGAAACGAAGTTGATGCCGTGAGTATGGAGAAATGGTTGTGACAGGGGAAAACGAAAGGAACCCCCAGAAAACCCTGCCCAACCTCCGTTTGGTCCACCAGGTAACTCCACATGGATAGACCGAGACTCGTTCTTGAGACCCCAGTGGTGACAGGCGATCGTCTAACCGCTTGCATCACCAAGCCGCCCAATATGATATTTTAATAAATAAAAACCCAAAGATAAAAATAACGGACCATGGAATCCGAGCAATATCAATTGAAATACAAAAAACATTCACCGTAGAATTTCATTAGCCTGTATATTTTACAGAGAAATCCATTTACTTTTGCAAACATTTCTAACTTGAACCCGGCTCAGCGTTTGCCTTAATCGTTTTCTTCTGTGAATACTTTGTAGGTGGAGTCCGTACCTTCAATTCCGGCCGTCCAGGTTTGATTTCTGCCAGTGCAGGTGATTTAAAACATTCAGCTTGAGTTTGGATGTATCCTTTTCTTGGGTCCATTCCAATAATTTAGTTAGTTTAACCACTCACCTTATACATACTTTTTATATGCCATAGGCCACCCGGACCTTACATTGACACTACCTGTCGGGAGAGGGAATTTAAACTATGGATTACACACGTTTTCTTTTGCCACATAACACCAAGATCAAACGCCATTAACACACTCATTCATACTGAATACGACGAATACGATAATGATGATTATGATGGCCATATGATGTTTAGGACCATTTGGGACTTTGTTTCCTGATATTTGTCTTACAGATGAAGAAAAACCTTGAAAAAACCATCACCTAGGTAACTTGACTCGATCGGGGGTCAAACCGGGACCTGCTGCGTACGAGGAGGAGAGATGCTACACCGAGACCACAGCGGTGGACCCTTGCTTGGGTAAACAGGAAAATAAACAGGAAATAATGTTATCCTTTTCATTAGAGGAGTTTAATGTTACTGGTGCAATACATAAACAAATCGCTTTACTAGGCACAGGGGGGAAGAAAAGTAGTGCATTTATGTTAAAAAAGAATATTATTTTCTTTAACAACAATTTCGAAATCTCGTGAAGAAGCATTTTGATATTGTGACGTCGTTTTGACCAACCAATGAATTAGAACATAAATTGCTACATATATTCATAAGATATGATCTATCCATCCATAGTAATTCTGCCCGAGGGCAGGTCTTTCGCTGCAATCATAGCATTTCCATGCTATGCTTTGCAGTTTTACTAGGAAATTATAGGTGTGGTAGCTTCCCATTGCTTTCCACACTGGTGAAGGATGATGATGATGATGATGATGATGGCCGGATGATTTTCGGGGATCGTTGGCTCCTAAGCCTCCTGACATTTGTCTTACAGGTGAGGAAAAACCCCGAAAAAACCTCACCCAGGAGCCTGTCCCGACCGAGAATCGAACTCAGCCCCGCTGCGTGACAAGGCAGCACGCTACCTCGAAACCACAGCGGTGGACTTAAGATATGATTATATATATATATATATATATATATATATTTAATATCCGTAAATGACTATATTTCTTCATTCTTCAGCGAACTATGCTGGTTCCATATTTATTCAAGATTGCAGAAATATTTATTCTTTTTGCACCCAGTCATTCACTCAGCCTCATTTATACAGAGTAACTGAGTAAATTAATAAAACTCCAATGCCAGGCAATTATAATCATAAACAACTAGGAAAGGCCATTGAGGGAAACGGTTGTCTGACTTAGGTCATATGTATACTTGATTTAATCAGGAAAGCGAGTAGAATATGATTATGAAATGATAAATGGCAAATAAAATGATCCAACGAAATTAGCATTAATGGAACTAATGACTAGTCGTTAATAAGCAAGAAGAACTCGGGTAAATGCAACCCTTTCTTTGTGAAGAGACGGGAGCGGCGTACATACACAAAGACTTAGAATCTTAGCAGAATCCTTTCTTCTAAAGGTTTAGCTAGCAATCATTTGTGAGGCAAAAGCTTAACAATGTTACGCAGACAGCCAGAGTACAACGACAGAATTTATGAGTGGGAATTTCAACTTGGAGCAAACAGCGTTAGTAAAAGGTGTGGAAAGTGAGAAAACTTAAGCGTTATGGCCTATTAGGATTGGAGGTGAATGACCTGGGAAACCCAGTGGCCTAAGTAACAAAACTTATGATCCAACTGTACGTGAAGCCAGGATGGATAGGGCCCAACCCCCGACGACAAAATGACCAATAACAAAATTGTAACCCCTTCTCAGATTATACTATAAGGATACATTCACCAATCATCTTAATTGTTACGTGTGCCTAAGCGCTGATCTCAGGTCCACGAGGTCAATATAGTGGGAGAACCTAGTATAGGTAATGGACGAGGGATACGAACCTCGGACACTTGTGCTTGGCCCGCGTCTTCATCAAACACTTGCAGCACGGTTACCAGTGGTGATTTGAATTTGTGCACTTAGAATTTTTACCGAAATAACTCAAATATCGGAACTTGAATTTTTTTTATTGATCACAAGATTAATTTAGAGTATCCGCGAGTAAGCTTGAATAAGACGTAACAATTCTCGCCACTGATAGTAACAACATAAGAAATTAATGGATCGCAGGGAATCGACCGAAGCTTTAAATATCACAAGTGATACTCAAACCAGTGAATTAGAGAGCGATCAGATAAGCATTAACGCGGTAACCCCACGATAAACTCCATCGCCGATTGTGAGATCAGTGCAAAGGAATATATTTAAACAAGTGTATAGTGTTATTCAAGTGTGCATCGAGATACAATAAACTACATTCAATAAAATTAATTCGACACAATTAATTCTGCCCAACGAAGTCCTTGTGGGATCCCTGAAAATGAATATCGTGCCTGCCGATGTTCAAACCTGAGCAAACCGAGTACTCAAATTCCTCAATGAACCGAGGAAGTCCTTTATAAATCCGGTGCCCACCAAATCCTTCATTACCATTTACCATTATACTAGAACCCAACCCGTCACATTTTACACTACATTTCAATATTTGAGACCAGATTTAGGACCCCAACATTTAATAACTTAATATTATATTAATAAGGCCTAAATCAAATCAAGAATAATGTACCCTACTTACATCTTGTTGGATATAAAATTACTACTTATTTAAAATACTAATCAAATATAATATTATTATCAAACCTCACAATTTGGGAATTAATATTCTTTAGACCTATAAATTATTAGTAGCTAAAATTAATAGGGTGAGTAAGGGAGGTTACTAGCTAACAAGTTTCTTGTTGAAGTAACATGGGGATGACAGCTTGAAGTAAGGGTTTCAACTTGTAGAAAATGTATTGTCCGAAAGGGCAACTGACCTAGGAGAAGGAAAACTCCGAAATAAAACCCTCAACAGCCGACCTAGCAAGCCACTCAACATGTATTTTATTCAAGCTCAAAGCACCTCAAATGAAGAGAGGACACCTGGAGGACCTAAACAGAGATGAAGAGTCTCTTAATTCTGGATGTAACATGTCATGCAGCTAAAATAAAGAAAAGAAGAATATGTATATTCTGTTATAGCCCAGAGTTTAGAAATGAACAATACTTAAACTATAACTGGTGAAAATAGAAATGTCAAAATATATTTGCAAAAAGGAACGTCAACATCTCCAATAATTTAGCTTCCCAGCATTACTGGAGAGACTAAAAATGCATAATAAAAATTCCAATCTGACTGAGGGAATACCCGCTATTACAAGAAAAATAAAAAAGCTGGCAACATGGGCGTAAAAAGGATAATACGAGTTGAAAATCTAACCGGATCCTAATAGACGAATTTAGTTAAATTACGTACATAATAAAATGATTGTATTAAAATCTGAGTGGGTTATCATTAAAAAAGTTATCTTGAAAAGTGTAAACCGAGTTTACGTTAAAGTAAACTCATTCGATTACTACTAATACTTGTAAACTTGTTCCTCAAGAATACCGTCATCGCCATCTGATCAGTCTGTTCAACATGTAGTGAGAAAATAAGCGGAGATACGCACTCAAAATTGGACTCAGAAATTTCTTATCGATCTTCAATTTTTGCGACTTGGAAAAATATATACTCATGCCGAACCGTAAGAAAGGGCGTGAAGTCAATTAATGAATACATTAGTAGAATTTAGTATAAAGTAAATTCGCCGAAATAAATCACTTCTTCTTCTTCCTTCCAAGTATTAGGCCAAGGCCTGTTACGATCCAATAGAAAATTTTCCCTCCAGCGTTTCATAGGACTGCCCAGAGATCTTCGTCCTCTTGGTATATAATTATAAACAGCTTTGGGGATCCGATTTGAACTCATTCTTTCAAGATGGTGTTTCCAATTTAGTTGGTACTGTTTAATATATTCCAAAATTGGCGTAGTAAATAAATCACGAATCTTTATATAAAACTACCAAGCACATAAATTCAACTTCAAAATAATCTCTTCTTCTTCTTCTTTCTCTTCTTCCTCTACACATGAAAGCTGGCAGCTTGTTGCGTGTTCATTCACTACCAGGCCCGGAGTATGGTGACGTCCTTCCATCGTAGTTGTGGTCGTCCTAAAGGCCTTTTCTGCTGAGGTGTCCAGTCACGTACTTTCTTCACTAATCTACTGTTCTCCATTCTATCTATGTGATCATTCCAGTTTAGTCTTCTGTCATTCATCCAGAGGTTTATAGGTTCAATTTCACATTCTTCTCTAATAAGAGATTTTCCTACGATTTTCCTTAAAACTATAATTTTAATAAACACTAAATACAAGTGATATAGTGTAAAAAATTTATTTTAAATTAAATGTAAATATCAACGAACACTACTACATTACTAGTGTCTCCATTATTTCAATATCGTTCTGTTCTTTGATGAGAATTCCAAGTCTGCCGAATCACATACGAACCTGATATCTTAGTCAGGATTATCCTTTTATAGCCCAGCAACGAGGACCCCACATCCGTCTTTCTTCAAATTATAGGACTACATTTCTTTACACCAAGCTAACTTCTCGCTTCGGTCTTCTATACTTCAATCAAAATTCAATTCCATGATCACATCAGGATCAACTACTTGACATCCCAAATTACAGAACCTCTCACTATCCTAATTATTCCTATCCACGCTGATACTTCCTATCATAAGATATTAAGGACTTTCGAACGTTACCTTCATTAACAGGTATTTTCATTTTCTTTTACTATTACATCGTTCAAAAACAAATTCAAGAATTATTTAATAGCAAACTCAAATGCTTCACTAGTGGTAGTATTTTTAACAATTCTTACTCTATTTGCTTCATGTCTCTTTAATAAGTATTAAAGTTGATCAAAATTCTAAACAAAATATATGTATGTAGGGGTTTATACACTTATGGATCACGCCGTAACGTAGTTGATTAAGGGCCGGTTTCACCAACATCGGTGAAATTTAACCTTCACGACGAGTTACATAACCGGGTGAAAAATAACTAAGCGTGTTTGCGTTTCACCACGCCATATAACACCGACGTAAACAAACGGGCGGTTTACCGTTAAAATTATTTTGAATCGTATATTTCTCATACCTCATATTCAAGCGGAACAAATTTGTAGGAGGGGAAAGAAATGCTATTGGTTGTTACTTATCGCGTTACCATAGAAACCTAAATAAACACATTGAACCAACACAAACACGTTCCACAGATCACCTCGTATATTAGTAGCCTACACGTGGAAAATTTGCCAGAAATAAAGAACATGTCCAACGAAAGATTTTCAAAACTATAATAGAATTAATATAGAAACGTTGAAACTATAGGAAATAAGAAACTATCCATAAAACATGCGTAACGACGAAAAATATTTTTTCTTGATTAGGCCTGTTTTTAAATTAACCTAATGATTGATTTAAAAACACTTTTACATTAATATAATATGGTAGTGTATTATCATCATCATCATCATTGGAATGCTTTAGTATATTTGGGTTATGTAAAAGTTTTCATGGAACAAGCCATTTTAATGGTATAAGAAGAGCAATTATTTTGGTTGGGACCATGTATTACAGTGTTTACAAAGTATCTAATCCATCTCCTGAAAATGTTGCTGCTGTAAACTCTCATTCTTGGAAGAATTATTTAATAACATGCAAAATGATTATGATAATGCAAGCCATGTTATATATATATATAAGGTGATTTGGAGCCATTAAGCAACAAATCTGATGAGAGGTCCTTAAAAAAAATTCCAACATTTCTCCCTCTCAATGCATAGAAATGCTAGATTACAAACCCTTGTGCTTCATGGTTATTCAGGTGTAATCATAATATAGGAACGTCCTGTCTGCGGATGAACTTGTGATGGAACAGATTAGTTTAATTTGTAAAACTTGGAGTAGATCTTGGGAAGCTCAATTTTTTTGGTTGTTCCTGGACCTATTATAAGAACAGTGAGAGTTTTCTTTTTGTCTTACATATATTCATTATTTTCATTGTTGCACTTTGGAATACTGCAACCCAGTCTTAACGAATTTCACTAAAAATGTTTGACTTTATCAGACCCATACCCTTGTCACATTCTAGGTATGTAGGTCCACTTATTGGGAATGTGACAAGAACTGACTGCAAATGTGTCTTCTCATGAACAATGTAGTGTAAATATCTAAAGAGCATGTAATTTTTATTTGCCCTCCTGCAGATTCACAGAATATATTTAACTACTAGATTTTTGGGTTAAGGATGTTTGTAATATACTGATTAATAAGAAATGAAGTTACCTTATTGGCTCCTTTCCTACCATGAGCTTCAGAATAAATATAGAAAATGACCTTGTTATCAAACAACTTTTGAATGTTGAAAGAAAAGTAGCTAAATCGTTGCTTGTAATATATGATGTTTGGACAGGGGAGATTTTTCTGAAAATCCATGGAAATAAATTTAGTACTTCTCTTCCATGCTTCCCTCTGGCCGTTATAAATAATCTCAGTTCTTGCTATGTGAACCTTGTTTTCAGTTTCAAGATACATTACCTTCTTCTCTATCTCCAGCCTCATCTCTTCATTTGCAATGGTACTTAACTGAACAGGAGCGACTTCTTATTAGCAGTAAATTCATCACAGATACTATACGAATCGTTTCTGGGGTATCCAAATTAAATGTTGAACTGTGTTATGAAAATGGTTTAATACATTTCAGAAGATATAAAGTTTTCAGAATAATTGTCTTTATACATGTTATACGTTGTTAAAAATACACAGTTCGCCAGGTAAATACAACTTCTGTTTTCTTTATGCTATAATGGCTTTCAGGACCCTTAAATGGTGTGTGTTCCATAACCAGTTTTGGACAATTTGGTCTGCCTGTTGGTGTGTTTGCCTTACATATCCTTGCCTATCTCTGCATTAGTATTTATAGATTTTCGGATATTTTCAATTCTCTATTTTGAAATGGCATTTATAAACCTGAAAACTTTTTTACATATATCTTTATTTCATTTGCATAATTTTCATCTGAAATTCTTACCTTGTATCTGAAACTTTACTATGAAGGAGAGCATCATCTTCATTTATTTTGGCCTCCTCTGTTTAATATTGTGGGACCAAACATATATATAAAGTTAATAGTGAGTGGAGAACATATTTTTAATAACTCACCTCATACAATTTCAAATTTATTTGATTTAAGACCATTGGTTTTGAATGAATTTTTCATTCATCTTCAGTTTATTTTCAGTTGTTGATTTCACCAATTCTCTAATTCTGCCATATTTGGTTGGCATTATAAATTTTTTTCTATAGGAATATCAAAATTCATTGATCGATATTTATTCTTTTGAATGAATATCTTCTCCCAAACTGTTCATTCTAATGGTTTATCCAATTGTTTCAAATTGTGAAATTGAAAAATCAGCAATTGCTGCACATAGTTTATTAGAACATCATAAAATTAATAGAGATGCAAAACTTTTGAAACAATTGGATAAACTATTAGAATTAACAGTTTGGGAGAAGATATTCATTCAAAAGAATAAATATTGATCAATGAATTTTGATATTCCTATAGAAAAAAATTTTATTTCAAAATTTATAAAGCCAACCAAAAGATGGCAGCGTTAGAGGTAACCATGGTGAAATCAACAAACATAGAATTTCAACAGTTGGTGTCATGAAAATAAACTGAAGATGAATGAAAAATTCATTCGAAACCAATGGACTTAAATCAAATAAATTTGAAATTGTATGACGTGAGTTATTAAAAATATGTTCTCCACTCACTATTAATGATATAACCTCATAATGTTTACTTCCCAACATTAATTTTAATATATATAAAGATTGTGCCTCTAACATTGTAAATTTTGAATTTGTTGATTCATTTATTTTGCTGATTTACATCAATACGTTTTAAATATTTTAACCTACAATTACAGGAGTCTCCAGTTTCATGAATCTGAGCTCTCAATTTTTTGTTAGTATCTTTCATCCTGCCAAAAACTCTTCCTCTTCTTACAGCTTTCATAAGATACACAGTTATTGATCATACTCATTCATTTTGAATGTACGTGATTCCAGTTTTCACTTTTCTCGCACAATATTACTAGTAAAACAACATATGAAGCAATACAATGAAAAAATAGTGTACATGTAATTCTCCTCCCAAATAAGACCAATATTGAATAAATCCAGTTCTATTACTCTACACCTGCACTGCAACAGTTAGATTAAAATGACTTGCTTTCCTTTTCCCCTGTTCACTATAGACTTACCTTTTTTTTCACTATCAAATGGGCCTTGGGTTCGATCCCCGGTCGGGACAGTTTTTCTGGGTTTTTCCTCACCTGTAAGACCCAAACGGTCCCCGAAATCATATGGCCATCGAAATCATTGTATTCATATTCATCTTAGATTAAGCTTGGGATTAGGGACTCTCCTGGTGCACCACTATCATCATCCATCATATCATCGGGGCAATGTAACCCTGCCTTCCAGGCGCCCCAACCTCAGAAGTGGGTTACAAGTACGCCATGCCAGGAGGGAACACCAGGAATGTCGAAGGGCAACCTGGGGCATTTGCAAAAAAAAAAATCTCAGTGACTAGCCTTACTTTTGCTCCATAATTTAGCCCATATAAAATTCACTGCTCAAGCTATATGAATGTGCCCTTAACTGATTTTTTTTATCACATTTACTGACTTACCTCTCTTTTTCCCTATAGTCTTCAATTCCATCACTGCATTTCCTCAAGAAAAGATAGTCTCCAACGTAACACACAGGAATATTAATTAAATTATTTGGAGTCAATATTAATGTTGATTATCTTGAACATGTTTCGCTTATATCATAATCATTGATATGCTATAATCGAAACATGTTCAAGAACAAATCAACATTAATATTGAGTTAAGATGAACAGACTCCAAATAATTTAATTAAAAGAACCTCAAAATATTACTTCCTAAAATAAAACATTAAATACAGGAATATGTTTGAAAATGACTTGAAAACACTAGTGGGTAACACATAGAAGTAATTATTTTGAAATTATATTTTATTTAATATTTTTCAAAATTATACAATAATTCATATAAATAAACTCTTATTATTTACTGCTTCAAATATCTTATTGTTTCTATCAGATACAACAAACTGCAAAACAATAAGACTGAGGAACATGTATATAATTTACTCATTTTATAATTTCATACTGCGTAACATTCTACAGCATCTCTCAAATGTTCACAGGCAATCAGTTTTAGTAAAATATTTAAAATTGTACTGCACATTTTGAATGTATAACAATAAATCACATAAAAACCTAAAATATTTTTAAATTATTACAGTATCATCACTGATTAAAATATTATAGAACAAAAATATAATTAACAATTTACTCTACAATGGGATTTTGCAATTTGCAGTTAAGCCCTGTTCCATAAATCTTCATTTTTAAAGAGAGTTATGATATAATCAGATGTAGTGTAAGAACAGATTGCAGTAAAATGGCACAAAGACAACATCTGGACCCTCTGCTTCGGGGTAGAATTATTGGGCGGCTAGAAACAGGACAGACACAAACTGAGGTCTCCATAGCACTTAATGTGCCACAAAATGTTATATCTAGGTTATGGCGACGGTTCCAAGAGACCGGAGACGTTAGGCGAAGACCAGTGGGAGGTCTTCCAAGAGTTACAAATCCTCAGCAGGATCGATATCTTGCGTTAACTGCAAGAAGAAACCGAACAATGTCTGCCAGACAACTGAGTTCAGAACTTGCGGCCGCCTCAGGTATCAGAGTATCCAGACAAACTGTCTATAGAAGACTCAGAGCTGCTGGTCTGTATGCTAGGCGGCCTGTAGTGTGCGTCCCACTCACCCTTGATAACAAGAGAGCACGTTTACGGTGGAGTCAGGAACATCGCGACTGGACTCTAAATCAGTGGAGCAGCGTGCTATTTACAGACGAGTCCAGATTCAGCTTGAAAACTGTGATTCGCATCGCGTGACTATCTGGAGGGAGCAAGGAACTCGTTACAACCCCATGAACATCATGGAAAGACATCCATTTGGTGGCGGTGGTCTCCTGGTATGGGGAGGTATAATGATGAATGCACGCACAGAGCTTCACATCTTCGCAGGTGGCACTGTTAATGCTCAGCGGTATAGAGAAGAGATCCTGGAACCTCATGTAAGACTTTTCAGGGGAGCTGTGGGTCCAGAATTCATATTCATGGATGACAATGCCCGACCTCACAGGTCACAACTGGTGGATGAGTTTCTTCAGGAGGAAGATATCCAGCGTATGGAGTGGCCAGCGAGGTCTCCGGATATGAATCCTATAGAGCATGCATGGGATGCCTTAGGGAGACAAATTGCATCTCGTCAGCCTCCTCCGAGGACACTTCAAGACCTTCACATTGCTCTTCATGAGGAGTGGAATTTGCTGAGCATCGAACTCCTGAACAACCTCATCACTAGCATGCCACGTCGATGTGAGTCTTGTGTAGCTGTCAGGGGTAATCACACCCCATACTAATCATTTGAACCATTGTTGTTCAACTTTTATGTTCGAATTCTGAAATGCAGTTTTCGTTTGTTGTGAAAATGACAAGTGAATGACGTATTCATGCCATTGTTTCTTTCGTGCCATGTTTCTAATTATCTGTGACATACCTTACCAAATTTTGTATTATTCTGACAAATGCTTTATAATAAGTCGGCAAATGAACTAATTATCCTTAACTTTTGGACACCCTTGAAATCCATCTCTCCAAACCCAATTATGAAAAAAATAATTTATAGAGAAATTATAACAAAGTTATATGACGTAACTAACAACGTTACATTTTACAATATGAGAAATGTAAGCTAGGGTGAGTTATTTTTTTAAGCTGTTCTAAATTTAAGACTGATGTGTATAAATATTTATAACTGTTAGACTTAATAGTTGCAAATGTTATAATTTGCCATAAATTGTTCTTCACCTAGCAATGATGTCACAAAATGTCATATTTGATTTACAAATAGCCTTCACTTTTAAAGAGAAGTAGTATTTCAAGTTACTTGAACTATTCTGCAACACCATCACCAGGTCTTTATTCTTTGTTTGTGTAATCCATTGAACTTCCGGTCTTTAGGGATGTAGCTTGAAGTCGAGAACTTGCAATGGCACAACTGACTCGGCAGACAATATCTTAGGACTGTTGATCTCCTGACCCCTCCTGAATGATGAACCCTTATCTAATCATTGTCCAAAGCCAGGAGCAGCTGATTTATTGGAGAAATGGCTTGATTTCTAAAAAAAAAAAAAGCAGTATGTAATATAAACTTATTGTGTTGTACAGATCAACTCACATAATACACGCATATAGCAGTACAAGTGAATTATTCATAACTAGCTGAAGTTATTTTATCAATAATTAAAATTATAGATTTCACAATCAACATAGTATACCACTGGTGTATAATACATAGGATTACTGTATGCTGGCTCAACTGCACTTTTACTAGCGCTTGATTTTTCAGTTATATTATTGTAAACTATAGCTCTTCTTTTTGTAAACTATAACTCTTCTTTTGTATTTACTAACATTATTTATTATTTTAAACTTTTTCAAACAATTTTATAACATTATTAGACAGTTTTGAAGTATTTATTTAAATATGCAAATCACAATATTATGACACTGTTAGACAATATTGTGATGCTAACTGCTATTTTCTCCACAGAGTATATTACTTAGTCTATGATTTTTCTATCGCTGTTTTGGGTTATCGCTGGTTGGATCAGCGTTAGGGAGCGATAAGTAAGTGTACACCCATTTTTAATAAAGTTTGGTAAATTTAATATTATTAATATATCTTTATAACATAGATTTGGGGACTTATTGCAAATATTGGTCATTTAAATTTCATAGCGACGGATAGTAATCCAGGATGATAATCAATATGTGGTTCGATTGTGGGTTATCGGTGGCTCTACAAACTCTGGTGCATGCGCACTGTTATTCTATAGGACTTTGAAAATATTTGACGCTAGTTTTAAGTGCAGTTTTTCCCTGTATGCTTAGTAACTTGCATTTCTTACAATTTGTAACTTCTGTGTATCATAGATTTGCACATGCTGATATATCAAATGTTATCATTGATCTGCAGTTACTTCATGAATTATTTTTAGTGCTACAGGTGTTTAGTCTACAATATTAAGACTCGTCAAAACATATTATTTAAAGAAAAGTAGTATCACAGAATTAGAATAATAAAATCAAATAATAGAGAAACTGCTGATTACATATAATGACTGTTCTGTTCTGGAACATGTTTTCAGAGAAATACTTGATCTTACAATTAATGACAATATATGTTAGGCCACTATACAATTTTAGCATAATTCCCACTGCTCTAACATTAAATAACAGGAAAATTGTCTTGGATGTCAGATATATTACCGGTACTGATTATCTACAAGGCATTTAAGATTAACACATTTTTG
The DNA here is from genome assembly GCA_030220185.1 of Diploptera punctata. Lineage (NCBI taxonomy): Eukaryota > Metazoa > Arthropoda > Insecta > Blattodea > Blaberidae > Diploptera > Diploptera punctata. The sequence goes on from JASPKZ010008082.1 coordinate 48,123, forward strand.
GTAATTATCTCTAGAAATATTTGTATTTAGACCTAGGATCTCATTACTTGTTCTATATTGTAGGTATATACATACTAGATTTAAATTACGGTACTTGCTAACAATTTCAACAAAAATAGGCCTACTGTATTTAATATCCCAAAATATTAAGAATGTCAAATAAAACCAAATATTTTATAAAATATATTTCTGTAATTGGTAATTAAATATATAGTTAAAAATAGTCCATAAATAATAAACATAACCTCACATTATTTTGTAATGATACTAACTTGCTTTTAAATATGTATTCATGAGTGAATAAAATTAGTAATTCATTGTGTAAAGTACTGGTATTATACATGAATAAATAATTTTCATTAACGAATTAAACTTACTTGTATTTATGCCTGACTTGTTTTATATAATAGGACAGTATTCATACTAGATTTATATTATTTGCTAACCATTTTAACAAAAATAGGCCGACTGTATTTAAGAACACAAAATATTATGAATATCAAATAAAACTCAAATACTTTCTAAAATATATTCTGTAATCAGTAATTAAATATATTGTTAAAAAATAGTCAAATAATAAACATGACCTCACATTATTTTGTACCGATACTAACTTGGTTTTAAATATATAAGCATGAGTGAATAAAATTAGTAATTCATTGTGTAAAGTACTGGTATTATACATCAATAAAGTCAGTTTCAATAATGAAATAAACTTACCTCTCCGATGATCCAAATGTGCAGTAGCCTATCAGGTAGACAGGCCTGGTATCTTCGAAAGTCTGCGATATCACTGTAATCGTAATTTTCAAACTATTCACACAGTTCTTCTACCCAACTAGAGTATTTTTCAATTCAATTGGCCTTCAAAATAATAATTAAAACCATATTCACATTCAATGTTAAAAATGTCCAGTCTTTCACACGCCATTTTAATATAGGAATCACCCTCCGTTAATATCACCCTCCGATTCTACCGACCAAATTCGTGCGGTTACGGTTTACTAACGAAATACGACGAAATAACTCCCGGTGAAAAGTTACTGTTGTTGGTGAAACGCAAATTGTAGTGAAGCTGGGAAACGCTCCGTTTAATTCACCGGTAACACGGTTACCTGTGTTGGTGAAACCGGCCCTAAGACAATAGGCTACAAGCCGGAAAGCTGTAGGATCAAATCCCGATGTGATCAGGTTTTCTTAAACTTTTCTAAACCTTTTGGCAGCATCATGCCCCTTCGGTCGACTCAGCCTCTAACTGAAATGGATGCCAGAAGTATCATCTGAAGGTAAAGACGGCCGTTATGCAGGGCTAACAACCCGACTGATATCTCGTGCCGATTGTCTAGAAAGATGGGAGCCTTAACTTCCTACAACCCCAAGAGCTTCCTAAGGCCCGTAGTGGGATCACTTTTTTTTTACATACGCATATAACTGGCTAACTCGCTGGCACTATCGAATCCGTAGGTTCATGGCCGCGCGGACATAAGCTCTCCACACATCCCTATCCTGAGCTAATGTTTTCCAATCACACCCTGTATATTCTAGTTCCTTCAAATAATAGTTAATGATATTCCCCCATTCTTTGCATGCCTACTGGTCGCTTTCCATCTGGTTTCCCTACAAGCAGTTTCCATGTCCCTCTTTAAGTCTCCATTCGTGCCACATGTCCTAGGCATCTTAGCCTAAGAGACGTAAGTTTTCTTCTTATATCTGGTTTCCCAAGAAGATCATGTTGCTCAGTTGAATATTATTTTCCATTCGCCTGTCTCTTCATCTCTCTTTAGTCCAAAATTTTTCCTAAGAACTTTATTATCAATTGCTCCTAATTTTTATCCTCCCATGAAGTAGATTAGTATGATAATTTTCTTTACATCATCCTAGAATATTTATATCTATTACATAGGTGATGTCTGTTGCATCATTGATCTTGTTTTGTTATTACACGCTTTATATTAGCTTGACCTGTATCTATCTATCTATCTATCTATCTATCTATCTATCTATCTATCTGTCTGTCTGTCTGTCTGTCTGTATGTCTGTCTATCTATCTATCTATCTATATATCTATCTATCTATCTATCTATATATCTATATATATATATATATCTATATCTATCTATCTATCTATCTATCTATCTATCTATCTATCTATCTATCTAGCTATCTATCTATCTATCTATCTATCTATCTATCTATCTATATATCTATCTGAATCTTTCAACGCGTTTTTCACCCACTTAAAATAATTGGATCGACTTGAAATTTTGTATACTTATAAAAGACCCGTGACAATACAATAATTTCATATTTATTTTCTAAAATCTTGGCCAGAATCATCAGAAAATAAAAAAAAAAATTGTATTTGTATTTATGTAACGGAATCTTTGAAGACGATTTTCAACCACTTAGAGACATTGGATCGACTTGAAATTTTGTATACTTGTAGAAGGACCGTGACACTACAATAATTTCATATTTCGTTTCTAAATTCCTGGCCAGAATCATCAGAAAATCAAAAAAATTAAAACTGGTATAATAGGTTACGGAGTTGTCGACTTTTTAGTCAATCGTTGTAAGAGTTCAGTTGGTAGAGCGGTGAACTAGTGATATATAATTTCAGTAATTCATAGGTCGCTGGTTCGAATCCGGGCTGGGGAGGATTTTTTTTTAGAAGAGTAATACTTTTAGCTCATACTACAATAGTATGGAATTTAAAGATATTTACATTCTTATCTTATTCTGTAAAATATTAAAACAAAAAAATAAAAAATAAATAATAGTTTTAAAAAACTAAAACAACACGCTTTATTAGAAAAACGAACTCAAAAATGAAAAATAATTTTAATTTCCAACACGCTTGGGATAAATTTAAAGTGGTCAACAAAAAAATCATCTCCAACACATATAGAACAAAACTAGAATTATCAACAAAAAGAAAATAATTTTACCATCAAAAGCGTGGGGTGCTTTTTATGATTTTTACATGTTCTTCTTAGAGACTTTACTTCTACCAATATTTGTTTATCAAATATATTACCGGTAATTGATATAGAGCACCCCACGCTTTTGATGGTAAAATTATTTTCTTTTTGTTGATAATTCTAGTTTGATTCTATATGTGTTGGAGATGATTTTTTTGTTGACCACTTTAAATTTATCCCAAGCGTGTTGGAAATTAAAATTATTTTTCATTTTTGAGTTCGGTTTTATAATAAAGCGTGTTGTTTTAGTTTTTTAAAACTATTATTTATTTTATTATTAGTAGTATCAATTTTAAATATCTTTAACATTCTAACTACGTATTATTGCCAATCTGATCAAAATATTGTTTGTCTAATATTAGGTCCCATAGTTATTTTTCGTTTTGTATGTTAATGTAACATAACGGAAATGAGTACCAGACGCTTCTTCTGGGGGTAAAGGCGGCCGTCACGCAGGGCTGACAACCCGGCTGACATAAAGTGCCGATTGTCTAGAAAAAGTGGGAGCCCTAACCTCCTGCTACCCCAAGGGCCTCCGGGTCTGTTGTGGGATCACTTTTACTTTATTTTAATGTAACATAAAGTGTTTTTGTCATGGTTGAGAAGAAGAGGATAGCTTACACACTTTAAACTGCCGGCTCAAATAAATTATGATTGTTATTATTTTTATTATTACTATTATCATTATTATTGTTATGTCCACTGCTGTGGTCTCGAGGTAGCGTGCTGCCTTGTCACGCAGCGGGCCCGGGTTCGATTCCCGGTCGGGGCAGTTTTCCTGGGTGAGGTTTTTATCGGGGTTTTTCCTCACCTGTAAGACAAATGTCAGGAAAAATTTTAAGGCCCAAACGGTCCCCGAAATCATATGGCCATCGTCATCATCATAATCCTTATCATTATCATCATCATCCTTTACCGGTGTGGAAAGCAACGGGAATCTACCTACAGTTCCCTAGTAAAGCTGCAAGCATAGAATGAAAATGCTATGAATGCAGTGAAAGACCTGCCTTCGGGCAGATTTAATATGGATGGATTATTTGTATTGCTAATATAATAATAACAGTAATAGTAATAATAATAACAATAATAATAATAATAATAATAATAATAATCTATCTACCTGTGTTTTTACAGCTGCTGCCGATTTCCCGTGTCAAATCTCGAAAGTCTACGATCTTGGGCATCTTCAATGCTCAGCCCTCTTGCTTGCATTACTGTCTTAATGCTTTCCTTCCATGTTTACTTTGGTCTCTCTCTTTTCATTTTTCTGGCCGGTTGCCATTGATAAAGTTGCTTCGGCCATCGCTCATCTTCCATTAATTATGATTATTATTATTATTATTATTATCATTTTTAATATTATTATCATTATTATTACTGGTATTATTATTATTATTATTATTATTATTATTATTATTATTATTATTATTATTATTAATTACTAGAACATGTTCATACAATTAGAACGCACTACACTCATTCAGTTCTACATACTTTACTTGAGCAAATATTGCCGTGATAATGTATGGAGAACATTCATGGAAAGGTTGGGAAGTCATATTATAAGTAGGTACATGAAAATGGAATTAAAAATAAATTGCTGTCTCTGTAATTAAACAATTAATCATGAATATATTATTGTTTTTACATTTAAAATGTATCGTCGTGAATGTTCTTTAAATTAGTAATATTTTATATCATAACCAATGAACTCTGTACTACCATATTCTGGGTTCTGGAGCTCACCCTCGATAGAGAGTAGACGATCTATAGCTGAAATAAATTACCTTTTATTGAAAAATCTCAATAATTATCTAATCCAGCCATCATCAAATGGTGAGTAACTCGATTCGGAGCATAATTCCTCAGTACTTGCGGGGTGAGAGAGCACGTGAGCACGTCCTGAGGGGAATTCAACGTTCCCCGTATTGTTTTTATTATTTATTTATTTATTTATCATTATTAATCATAGGTACTATTGCAGTAAATGGCGATGCAGATTATTTATCATTATTACTATCCTCTTTATTTTGTCCGGTTTGGAAAGCAACAGGAGGCTACCACACCGATAATCCCCCACAGAGTTCGAAGTTTCTCTATGTAATCCCCCAGTAAAGCTGCAAATAATAGCATGAAAATGATATGACTGCAGTGTAAGGCCTGTCCTATGCAAGAACACTATATATATATATATATATATATATATATATATATATATATATATATCAATATATTGTCAATTTTAGGATATTCCTAAAATCAATTTTTTTACAGTGTTCTGCTCTACAGCACAGTATTTTCATGCTGTGCTATGCTATGCAGCAAATTGGATGTGAATTGTATTGTATTGTATTGTATTAATTGATTTGGGCTTGTGCCCTAATGCCCAATAAGTGGATCTTTCGCGAGCTGCTAGATTGAGCATTAGGGCAACGGCGAAAGAAAAACATGTACCACTGCAGGGTGCTTTATAACATATTTGAATAAAACATACCGGCGAGAATTAGTGAAATATACTATTCAATTAAAATATGATTTATTTAATTATGTTCTTGACAAGATCCACAATATTAATATATTTTCATTTTGAACAACTTAACACCTATCCGGTCCAAACAACGATTTATGTTTATTCCTTAAATATAAAAATACAAAGAATAATCAAATGCTTTCGTGCTGCCATCTGATATCACTCGAACTAGAAATAACGTAACATTGCAAGCTTCAGACAGTGTGGGCGGAGAGGTGCAGTTCCTTTTCAATAACATGTTTTATTATAGAAAAAGATAATGATGCAAAACATTTAATTTACAATGACACAAATAACATACATTAGGTGTACTTTTACATTTGTATTTGATTATTAAAGATAAATCTATATATCTTATTGTTATTTTTCTATTATAAAAATATTAAACAACAAAAATATGAAATAATTTCATAAACAATGTTTTCGTTAAAGATAGGCCTACTTCTAACGGCAATTCCACCTTAAGTCTTAGTTTGTGAATGTAACCTAATGAAAATATGTTTAAGAAAAATTCAATAGAAAAAACGAAATATTTTTTTCTTTCTCATACGATAAATTATCCTCGTTTCAATTAGTCATATTTTTGGATATCCATCCATATTATAATTTTAAATAACTCACGGGAATATCGTGGCCGCGCGGAATTAGCGTTTAATAAAGTAAATCGCATATGTAAATTCTGGATATAAATTAAGGATGACTTCTACGAACCCTCTATGCAAATGGAGCCTCTATATTCTTTGTATGCATTTATCTTCATGAAACGCTCCATACATCCATATGTAGTCTTCTCCATTCAAATTTCTGATCGTCTCTCTTTGGTCTAAAAATTTTCCTAAGAACTTCATTCTCAGATATTCTTAATCCTTTCTCTTCCTTTAAAGTAAGAGTCTATGTTTCGCATCCATATAATATTACTGGGAGAATAATAATTATTATTTTATGTATTTTCAGTTTTTTTTAGAAATGTTGGGATGACAAGAGAACCTGTAATGCGTAATATCATGCATTTCCAGAATTGAACATACGTTTATTTTCCTACTGCACCTCATTCCTATTTCTAATTATTTTTCCTAGTTATTGAATTCAGCCACTTCTTCAAAATTTTCCTCATTTGTCTTTAACTGTCGATTTCCATTATATAATGCATTTCAGTTATTATTATTATATTATTATTATTATTATTATATTATTATATTATTATTATTAGTATTATATTATAATTATATTATTATTATTATTATTATTATATTATTATTATTATTATTATTATTATTATTATTATTATCATATGGCAAATCCAGTTTTACAGATGTGAAACATTGTCTCTTACATTAAGGGAGGAGAAGAGAATACGAGTATTTAAGAATAAAGTTTTTACGGATATTTTTGGACCTCAGAGAGACGAACAAATAAATGAATTGAGACTTTACAATAATGAACTATATTATCTTTAAGGGAAATCAGATGTAATAAAAAGAGTTAAGTCTCGTAGACTGCGATGGCCAGGACATGTGTTACAAATGGTGAATGAAAGAGGGCATGGAAGTTTCTTGTAGAAAAGCCAGAGCGAATGCGTCAAGAATGTAGACCAAGAATGAGGTGGTAGAATAACATTTACAATGATATGTGTGAACTGAATTATATACGGAATAACTGGAAAATATTAGATCAAGATGTAGCGAATAAGATACGGCCCTAATCTAGTATAGTGATTAAGGAATATGATTAATGAATATACAAGGAATGAATCGAATATAGTTCAAAATGTAAATTAAATAGTATGGTATTGGTAACTAGTCTCACAAAGGAGCGGTTGAAAATCTAAGTAAAAAGAAGTCATAAATATGTAACCCCTCAAATTAGACCTGAAATCCTTAAGCTGGGTCTAGCTTGAAAAATCACGTTTGGGAGAAAACGTCAAACTCCAAAATTTACAATCGCGGAAAGCCCAAATGGTAAACACGCTCCTTAGCCGTGAGAATAAAATTACAAATGTAGGCGGGAGTGTAAATAAAATATTTACGCCCTTAGAAGACATGTGATTGAATATTCTAACCAATCAAAATCAGAGTTAGGGTGTACGACCATATATGGGAATAATTGATCCTGACTTCGATACGAAACTCATGAGGACAAATTAAGATACTTACGTTCAACACCTCGTAGGAAGAAGATGGTTAAAATGTCTTGTAACAACGATTATGGACTTAGGGGAAAATCTAACAAATTCATAAGTCATTTGCTAGTCCTCATTAGTGAAATATCGAAGGCCAGGGACAGAAAAGTTTTATCTTCACAGTGTAATGTGCACGTAAGTTGGCAGAGATAAAAAAATAAAATAATTTAAATAATTAGCGATTGTCTGTTCCCACGCAATTCTCCTTCCGAACCCTACATAGATAGGAATCTCAGCGCTCACCCTGAAACAGGAACCGACTAGCTACTGAGGTAGGGCATCAACTAGTTACCACAAAATCACAATTAAATCAAAGTGGAACTAAAGTAACATTAACAGCCGCCATCGTAATGCCCGAAAGATAGCGATGTGTGTAGAGCTTATTCCGCGCGGCCATTAATATCGAGGTTCAATATAATTATTAATCGTTATAGAATAAATAAATAATATAGCCCTATTTAATATATAATAATGTAAAACTAATAATAATACGAATAATAATCTATCTTCGGTTCTTTTACAGCTGCTGCCGTCTTCCCTTCCCAAACTTCCAAAGCCTACTATCGTTGACACCTTCAATGCTTAACCCTCTTCCTTGCATTGCTATCCTCATGCTCTCCTTCCACGGTAACTTTGATCTCGGTGTTTTCTTCTTTCTGGTCGGTTGCCATTGATATAGTTATTTCGACCATCGCTCATCTTCCATTCTTAAAATATGTGCTAATAATTTTAATTCCTTCTCCTCAAATCTTTCAATTACTCTTCCTTCTGCTTCCATTATTTTTCTAATTTCCTTATTTGTGAAGGTCTAATTTTAACTTTCTGGCACTTCTGCGTAAATAATCCATTTCTAGAGCTATTAGTATATTCTTGTAGTACTTAATATAATTATGATGATAATAATACATCCATAGTAATTCTGCTTTCACTGCAATCATAGCATTTTCATGCTATGCTTTGAAGATTTACTAGGAAATTGTAGGTGTGGTAGCTTCTCGTTGCTTTCCACACCGGAGAAGGATGATGATTTCGGGGACCGTTTGGGCCTTAAAGTTTTCCTGACAGTCTTACAGGTGAGGAAGAACCCCGATAAAAGCCTCGCCCAGAAAAACTGCCCCGACCGGGGATCGAATCCGGGCCCGCTGCGTGACAAGGCAGAACGTTACCTCGAGACCACAGCGGTGGACGATGATGATGATAATAATAATAATAATAATAATAATAATAATAATAATAATAATAATAATAATAATAATAATAAGAATAAGTTCAAATCAATTCGTATGGTATCATTACTTCTGCACAGATATAGTAATAATAATAATAACAATAATAATAATAATAATAATAATAATTAATACTTACTTACTTACTTACTTACTCACTGGCACTATCGAACCCGTAGGTTCATGGCCGCGCAGACATAAGCTCTCCATACATCCCTATCCTCAGCTAATCCTTTCCAATCATTCCCTGTATAATCTACTTCCCTCAAATCATAGTTAATGTTATTCTCCCACCTCATTCTTGGTCTACCAACTGGGCGTTTTCCCTCTGGCTTTCCTACAAGAAGCTTCCATGCACGTCTTTCATTCCCCATACGTGCAACATGTCCTGCCCATCGCAGTCTACGAGACTTAACTGTTATTATATCTGGCTTCCTATAAAGACCATGTAGTTCATTGTTATGTAGTCTTCTCCATTCACCTGTCTGTTCATCTCTCTTTGGTCCAAAAATTTTCCTAAGAACTTTATTCTCAAATACTCGTAATCTCCTTTCCTCCCTTAAAGTAAGAGTCCATGTTTCGCACCCATATATATAACTGGTAGAATAATAGTTTTATATATTTTCAGCTTAACGTTTTTTGAAAGGAGTTGGGACATCAAAAGTCTCTGCAATGCATAATAGCATGCATTTCCAGAATTGAGCCTATGTTTAATTTCTTTGTGCGTCTCATTCCTATTTGTGATTATTGTTCCTAGGTATTTGAATTCAGCCACTTCCTCAAAATTTCCCTCATTTGTCCTTAGCTGTCCATTTCCATTATATACTGAATTTCTACGTGTGACAATATATTTAGTTTTACTGATATTTACTTCCAGTCCTAATTTCTTAGTGTTACTCAATAGTGTGTGCGTGTTGGCCTTTAGTATCTCCTCGCTATCGGCCAATAGTACTAAATCATCAGCATAAACTAACAGCTTATTAATACCATTCAGTTGTAAGCCTTCCTCATTCTCTAAAGATTTAATGGCATGCTCTAGTACAAAATTAAATAGTAGAGGAGATAGTGCATCTCCTTGCTTCAACCCATTCTCGATTTCAAAAGTGTCTGAAAACTGTTTGCCTACACGTACCCTACTCCTTGAGCCATTTAGACACATTCGTATAAGTCTAACTAACTTTTTAGGAATTCCAAACTTCAACAGGATACTATATAACTTCTCCCTCTTAATTGAATCATATGCTTTTTTGAAGTCTACATATAGTTGATGTACAGTGCCATTATATTCCCATTTCTTTTCTAAAATCTGTCTTATACTAAAAATCTGATCTGTTGTAGACCTGTTTCTTCTAAATGCACATTGATGATCTCCTAGAATGTCATCAATGTAGGGAGTAAGTCTGCTTACTAATATATTTGTAAGAATTTTGTATGAAGTTGAAAGTAATCAGATGCCCCTGTAGTTGTTGCAATCAGTTTTATCTCCTTTCTTATAAATTGGTACGATAATTGATTCCTTCCATTCATCTGGAAGAGCTTCTTTTTCAAAACCATACTAAGCAACCAGCGAATTTTGTCTATCAATTTTTCTCCTCCTGATTTTATGAGTTCTGCTGGGATCTCATCTGAACCTGATGCTTTATACATCTTCAATTTTTCAATTGCCATTTCAACCTCTAATGCACTTGGCTCTGCGACTAGCATTTCTGCTGTCTGTAACTTATCCTCCTCAATGACCTGTTCTGTATGTACATTTAATAGCTGATTAAAGTAACTTTTCCATCTATTTAATATACTCCTAGAATCTGCAATCATATCCCCATTTTCATTTCGAATTATGTTTGTTCTAGCCTGAAACCCTTTCTTCTCTATACTAATTCCCTGATATAATTCTCTAATGTTCCTATTGTTTGCATTCATTTCAAGATCATAATCTTCTCTCTCAAATATTCCCTCTTTTTACTCTTTAGTAACTTAGTGGTTTCCCGTCTAATACTACCCAATTGCTCTAAATTTACCTCATTTGGCTCGTGTAACCATTTAATTTTTGCTAGTTTTCTTTTCTTACCATGTCGGCACATTCCTCATCAAACCATTTCTTGTTTTGCCTCTTTTTTAAACAACCAATGCTTTCTGATGCTGACAATTTAATAGTATCTCTTATAGCCTCCCATTCTTTATTTATATCATTTCTTCTTCGTTTGCCACATTGTCATCTGAAGATTCCAGTACTTCAAATCTATTAGCAATTTTTGATTTGGTATTCTTGCCGCATTTCGTCATTTCTCAAGTTTTTTAATTCATATTTTACAGAATCATCTTTAGCATTCGTTCCTCTCATAAGCGATAGCCGTTGTCTGATTTTCACTCTGACCAGATGATGATCCGAATTGCAGTCTGTCCCTCTAACTGATCTAACATCGATGATGCTACTGTGCCAGCGTTTATCCACTAATACATGATCTATCTGGTTCCGAGTTTCCCCATCTGGGGACGTCCAGGTGTATTTATGAATATCCTTATGCTGAAATGTTGTGCTCTTAACAATCAGATTCTTTGATGTGGCAAATGTGACATAATAATAATTAATATTATTATAATTATAATACTACTAATAATAATTATAACAATAATAATACATTCAAATCAGTTCGTTTGGCATGATTACTTCTGAGTGTTTCTTGGAACTGCCACAGTCTGACCGCCCCCTGTCTGTTGCTCCTCCTACCTTATGCCTCCCGTCTACGAGGGTAGAGCACCTCGAGCTCGCTCTCTAGATGATTACGTTTTTTATAATCAGGCACATTTGGAACAAAATTGGTGGCTTAATGGAAGGTTTTATATATATGGTGACGACGGGATTTAGTGGGCGTTAGGATTAAGAAAGGATTCCTCTTTTAGTTGAGGACCTCGGGTAGATCAGTGGGTTGCGGTAGGATGAGATGCTCTTGGTTCCGGGATAAGCAAGGATTGTGCGGACACGATACTATCTCGTTGAGAAAAGACAAGTTGAAGATGCAATATCACTTTATTTTACGTTGAACACACACAATAAAAAATCAAAGTACGTACGATCGACGTGTATCATATAATTCCATTTAATGTTGAGGAGGCTTAATTTGACGGTTGAATTCGTAACTATACCGCGTCTATATTGTTACATTTTATTTCTAAGTCCATTTAGAAGGGACTCCACTGCAAATTATATATTATTACTTCCGATGGTCGATGGACTACGAGGACATGTGCTCGCATTAGCACTTTAAGTCACGATGAATATATTATTGCTGCTATAAAATGAACTACTCGTGCCAGTGGCACCATGAGAAGAGAGTTTTGAGTCTGTAATTTTCGTTCTTACTCCCACTCAACATAATTTGCCATCATATGATAACGCCCACCTTAAGATGAAATACATATACCCATTGGTGCATTTGTCTATAATTTTGGGTAGTAGGGTTCTGAACCCTTTGGTTCGTTGTGACGTCACCAATGTTTTAGGGCACTCCTACTTTTGAGACTGGATAAAATTGGGACGTTAGTTTTTGCAAGCAGCCAGGAATGTTCTGGTGGCTCCGTTCGCCTTTAATTAGTTTGAATCAACCTCTGTAAAAATGCCCGGTTACTGGGTTTCCAAAATTTCCAGCAATATATTTCCTATTGAATTCAGCTGTTCAGCGTACAAGGCTTAGGCATTGTCAGTTCTAACCGGCTGAATAAAATGCATCTAATCCTCTGTACTGAAAATAATTCTTTAGATCTTTAACTTATTGTACGAATGTCTGGAGCCCATCAAAATACAATAGAGTGCGTTACAGTCATCAGCCTTTTCTGTACATTACTAATAACTGAACGTTCTTATTTCATCATATTCATTACAAGGAACCATTTAATTTACAATAATAATTTTATAATTATAGTCTACGTAATTTTCTGAGTTATTTAAATATAAATAAGATGTGTAGCCAATGATTTATTCAATTATATAATTAATTAATTATTTATAAATTCAATTTTTTTCACCTGATTATTAATTATTTATAAATTTATTTCCTCTCACCCAATTATTAATTATTAGGCTGCTCATTTAGGGAGGAGGCTGAGTGAATGTCGCGCCTCATAATGCCCTTACTTAACGGGTTAAAAATATGTTGATTACTTATTTTAATTCGTTAAGTAAATACCTCGCTTGGATAATAATCGATCCTCGGTGACGTCACAGTTACAAATAAAAACAAATTTAAATTATTTGTGACAATTATAAAAAAATACCTTCTTGTACCTTCATCACCTACCTGTAGTTTGAATACCATGAAAATGTAGCTCCTTAGTGTCTGAAAATTGTATACATATTATTTTAACTTAATTTGATTATTTTCGCAACACTCTTATTCTACAAAGAATCAATTCATATATTTGCTTTATATTATTTTATCATGTTGTTCGATCTATGTTTGTACATAGACTATATTTGTCATATTTATTTTTTGTAAATAAATTTATGCACTGTCCATAAACACTGTTTATAGATAACACGCAAATAGTGGTTTTCTTATCAATATTTAAATCACATTACACGCAAATATTAAAGGTTTAGACCTAAAGTTATTTTAAAATAAATTACAATTATTTGTCAGACATACGTCCATACAGTCTGAAAGGCATTTTTACAACGGACCAGTATATTTCTCTCATAAAATTACGTATGAATAATTTTCGAATTTTTAATTAAGTTGGTATAATCAAATAGTCTCATATATGGACCTATGTTCATGTATGTGGAAGAATAGAATATTGTAGATATTTTAATAATAATAATAATAATAATAATAATAATAATAATAATAATAATCGTTAAGTAAATTCCAGGAGTTACTTTTACCGTAAGGTAATTGTTTATTTTATTTATTTATTCATCAAACAATAATTGGTTCTTTAATACATTGTAAAAATGCGAATACTTCATAACATGAAGTTAGCTGAATATTAAATTTATCTGTATATTTTATTGCTCCTAGCGTTAGGTTTATAATATTTATAGACGCTTTATTTATGCGTTGTTAGATGGAAATATTCATTGTTATTTTTATTCTCATTGTAATTAATCATCACACTTGATATTTTATTTAAACAACATTTGGCATCTTAATTTTATCCAATCAATTAAAGCAAAACTCGCTTCATTCTTATTCAAACAACATATTTATCACGTTTGCACAAATTATTCGAGAATACAGGGCCACAAAGGAAAAAAATATATAATCGTCGCTCATTCTATCATATTCATTATTCATAAGATTATATTCGTCGTCATGATGGGACTAAGTGTCCGAAGTTCGAGTATGCAAACACGTTAAAATAAATATACGATGCTTTCTCTAGCCAACGTATACAACAAACTTATTACGTGAAGGTGTCATAGTTTTCCTCCAACAAATAATAATACCCTGTACGTATTCGCAACATAATAAAATTCGTGCATTTCAAATTATTAGTTAGTTGATCATCATTAATACAGATCATGCTTCAAAATCTTTTCAATACAAAATGCCCTATACGTCATTTATTTTATTGATATCAAATGTAATCGATATTCTTAAGTAGTCATTATTTTAAACAGCCATAAACTCTAGCGTATAGTAAAATTAATTTTATCCAAACTTGTATGTTATGTATTTTTATAAGGTTGCATTAGGAGCGATAAATTGTTTAACTATTTAAACATATTCTTTTGTTAATATTTTTAGAGCTGATTACATATCGATTGTTCAATGAACGTTAATTAAACCTTTTCTTCAAGATTATTATTTGTTGTAGTTATCAAATAATTATTTATGGTTTTTTTCTTCACTACACAGGTCCATTCCTGATTATTAAATTCCATTTTTTTTAACGCACCCAGTTCTATCTGGAAATTTATTTATTTCTAATCAATAATCATTATCAATATATGCATAAAATAATTATTATTATCTCATTAATAAAAAATTCTGAATTAATAGTTCGTTCACATACTTATTAATTATTCGTTGTCTTTTCTGTTGATGAATTTGGGCAAATCGACTCCTTGCTTTAATTAATCATATAGATCTGCCCCTTACCTCGCTTTGCGTTATAATTATATTTAAATAGCCAATATCAGCATTCTCATATTTTTTTATAATTATAAAAAAATATTTCATCAATGTGCTTAAGTAATATATTCAATTATTTAGCTAATTATTCTTCTTTCTACTTTCCTATTTGGATAGCCCTTTAACATTCTTATATCACTATTTTTTTTATCCAACTAGTCCTGGGTTCGATTCCATACTGTTCCCTGCATACTTGCGTTCATTTATTGAGCTAATATTACGTGTGATTTTAATGCTGTGTCTTTCATGACTGCTAGCCTTTTGTCAAAGTTACATAAATTATTTTCGCTCTTGTCATGTATTTCCGCGCGGTAATTTGGCGGTAGCTTCGCGGTATTTCTTACTTGATCGCGATCAACATTGTGCTTTGTGGCTTTACTTATTAACATGCTTATTTGACACGTAATATTTTACCCATGTGACTCGTTAGTGGCCGACTTACTTGCAAATATTTGGTTTGGGAATATTTCGGTCCTTTGTTCAAAACTGTATAGATGGAAACAAGAGACATCTGATTCAGGTTCTTTTACAAATTCTATATACCTCATGTACCTCTTAGAAAAATCTCTTCCTGGGTTCCTTTGCTCTTTTTTAATTGATTTGTTCGCCCTACTAGTTAGAAAGAGATATTTCTGTTCAGATGTGTCATATTTCGAATGTTTACAGATAGACTCATGCATATTTGTAAATTCTGCGCTTTCGATAATAATTTCAGGTTTTATTTGCTTATCTACTGACACTTCATCCTGGGCGCTAATTATTTCTACTTGATTTTTGTCTAATTCTACCACTGTTTCTGATTTATTAATTTCAATATTTATTTCTTGTACTGGTTCCCTTTTATCATTTTCACAACTATTTTTATTCTCAGGGGTGACATTGATCGATCCTTCTTCTCTAATCGTTTTATTGTTACATTTTATTTCATCCCTCAAGCTACCTGCTACTGCATTGAATTCTTCTTTCTATGCCTCCATAACTCTCTCGGCTGACTTATCTAAAGCATCATATATCGGCTTACTTCCCTCATCGATTTTGATACTAATCGCTGTATCGCGTTCATGATCATGATCAAATCTGCTATGCTTAGGTTTGAGCCTACATTACTTTTATTATTTTCCGCCATTTTCTTAGATGAATTATTAATTCAACCTACTGTTAATTACATTAATTCTTTTCCCTTCTATCACTTGTCCTTTTTTTATAGCAAGCAACAAATCTTTAAAAAAATACACTTTATATTAATCGACGCTCTGTATACACGAAAATTTTAATTGATTTTTTTATGTTTGAAATTTTAAATGAGTTCATTATGTTGGTTTATTTCGTAGCACGTCCTGAAATAAAGACATATTTTTACACTGCCTTTTTATTTCCTGGTGTATACCACTTATTTTGTCGCTATTTTGTCTTTCTGCTAGGGTGTTGTTGCTCAGTTGCTCACCTCCTGCTTCAACGTTGTCCTCTCCTGGTCATCTTTTTCTCCGTTCATGGATATATTGCGTTCATGGGACTATTTCAGTCCGTTCGAGGTTTCAAGAGGTTATTGTCTCTCATTTTTCAACTTTATACGTGCCCGCACGTTGAGGTGCTATTTGAAACAAAAATAATGGCTTAATGGAAGGTTATATATATGGTGAGGACGGGATTTAGTGGGCGTCAGGATTTAGAAAGGATTCCTCTTTTAGTCGAGGACCTCGGGTAGCTCAGTGGGTTGCGGTAGGATGAGATGCTCTTGGTTCGGAGATACGCAAGTATTGTGCGGACACGATTCTATCTCGTTGAGAAAAGACAAGTTGAAGATGCAATATCACTTTTTTTACGTTAAACACACACAATAAAAAATCAAAGTACGTACGATCGGCGTGTATCATATAATTCCATTTAATGTTGAGGAGGCTTAATTCTTAATTACACCGCGCCTATATTGTTACATTTTATTTCTAAGTCCATTTTGCAAGGGACTCCACTGCACATTTTATATTATTACTTCCGATGGTCGATGGACTACGAGGATATGTGCTCGCATTAGCACTTTAAGTCACGATGAATATATTATTGCTGCTATAATATAAACTACTCGTGCCAGTGGCACCACGAGAAGAGAGTTTTGAGTCTGTAATTTTCGTTCTTACTCCCACTCAACATAATTTGCCATCATATGATAACGCCCACCTCAAGATAAAATACATATACCCATTGGTGCATTTGTCTATAATTTTGGGTAGTAGGGTTCTGGACCCTTTAGTTCGTTGTGACGTCACCAATGTTTTAGGGCACTCCTACTTTTGAGACTGGATAAAATTGGGACGTTAGTTTTTGCAAGCAGCCAGGGAATCCCGAATAATTTTGCAAAAAGCTTGACTTCAATATTGACTCTAGAATGTTCTGGTGGCTTCGTTCGTATTTAATTAGTTTGAATCATCCTCTGTAAAACTGTCCGGTTACTGGGTTTCCAAAATTCCCAGCAATATGTTTTCTATTGAATTCAGCTGTTCAGCGAACAACGCTTAGGCATTGTCAGTTCTAACTGGCTGAATAAAATGCATATAATCCTCTGGACTGAAAATAATTCTTTAGATCTTTAACTTATTGTACGAATGTCTGGAACCCATCAAAATACAATAGAGTGCATAACAGTCATCAGCATTTTCCCTATCCTATTACTAATAACTAAGGCTAGGATTCGTATGTAATTACATATTCATTCTCTTTGCTCATACGCAGCTAAATATTATAAATGTCCACGAATTAGGAACTTTATTATCAAATATCAAAAGTTATCATTACATATTTTACATTTTTCATCATAATTACATATTTTTACATATTTTGGTATTTTTTATGTAAAACTACATATTCTCTCTCATAATTTAAAAAAATAATTTCATAAGCGGAATAAAATTTTAAACTATCTGTATGACAGTCTTTTATTCACACTACGAAGTCAGGTACCTGCACACTGAAACGATTTTGCAAGCTATCCAAAAGCTACAAAAAAAAAAAGAGGTCAAGGAAGAATTCCATTGAACTGACACCATAAATGTAGCTATACAAAGACACTGTGACTTGTGTGTAGGATACCACATTGAATATATCTTTTAAAACTACCACAGACCCATCTGTTTTTATGAATGAAATAGTAGAAACATGACAACAGTTTCTCACTCACCATGTGTTAACAATTGTGTATCCTCCTCATCTCTGCTCTTCAGTCCCTTGGAATAGCTACAACCTGTTTTAAAAATGTTTGTTACGGTTGTTATATGAGTATAGAAAATTATAATTTTGTACTGTATTTATAAAGTTGTTTGTTAATGCAATAGAGATTGAATCCACGTAGAAAAAACTGAAAAAAAAAAATAGCACAGGAGGAATTGTCATTGTCTCTCACCCAGCGAATCCAGGTTCGATTCAAGTTAATTTCCTTGATAGGGTTTTACCTGTCCCCCTCCCAATTCTAATATATATGTAAGGTAATTTAGGCCATTTGCATTTGGTATCCCACTCATCTAAGCACATTCTTGTCGTTTACTGATATCGCCATAAATTATCATAAAATAAACACAAGAGGCGATCAACATTTCTTAAAATTGAAATTATGCACTATAATTTGTTGTTAAGATACAATGGGATATTCTAAATATTATCATATCAGGCTTAACATATATTTTATTTATTTAATTAATTACATTTTACACCAGTGCTGTTTGATCTGTAACAAGTAATGAAAGTTGTGAAACGTCTTGGACTTGTTATACATCCATTCAAACATTTCCGTCCTTTTCTGTTTCTACCATTTTTTTCCCCTCTCATAATAAAATGCAACATTGTGATGCTTTCTAATTTTCTTCCACAAGACTTTTAGTTTCAGTGTCTTCATCAGTATTATTTTGACTGTCTCAGTGTTTCATTGAATTTCGTGTGATGGCTCCTGTAGCATCAAAATTATCGTCTAAGTTAAAATCGTGGGTTAAAATAGATGATTCATTCACTACTGATGGAGACGTGTTTTCTGTGCCAAGCTTGCAATAAGAATATAGGTTGTTCAGTGAAATCTCAACTTGAACAACATGTTCGCAGTGCTCTGCATGCTAAAAACAAAGGACTACAAATGTCTAAAAAGCAAGTGCTTCTATCTCAAATGCAACAGTCTTCAAATGTACGGAGTGAATTCTTCCATAACATGTGTAATGCTATGGTTGCTGCAAATATTCCTTGGTACAAACTCCAGCTACCTAAATATCGTGCATTTTTAGAGAAGTATTGTGGGAGACAGATTCCTAATGATTCTACGCTCCGAAAAAAACTACATGCATTTGTGTTACAATGCGTGCAATGATATATGTGCGACAACTATATAGGCAACAACTATATATGGATCGCTGTCGATGAAACAACGGATGTAAAAGGTCGCTATATTGCCAATCTTGTAATTGGTAAGTTGGATGGAAAAGAATCCCCCACACCTTTCCTGATTTCTTCTAAAACGTTGGAGCATGCAAATCATGCAACAGTGGCTCGTTTTGTGAACAATGGACTTAAAGTGTTGTGGCCTGAAGGCATTCAAGAAGATAAAGTTCTTGTCCTTTATTCTGATGCTGCGGCGTACATGCTAAAGGCGGGAACTGCTCTACATGTGTTTTATCAAAATATGATCCATTTCACCTGTCTTGCTCATGGACTGCAATATGTTGCCGAAGAAGTGCAAAGTAACTATCCACAAATCAATAGCATTATTTCAAACACCAAGAAAGTGTTTATTACAAGCCCCCCAACGTGTGCTGCACTATAGAGAACAATTACCAAATGTGAAATTACCCCCTGAACCTGTCCTCGCTAGATGGGGTACATGGATTGAGGCTGCCTGCTTTTATAGTGACTATTTCAAAGAAGTGAAGTCAGTCATAGACTCGTTTCCAAGTAAATCAGCAGTTTCTATCAGAGAGGCTCAAAGTGCCTTCAGTGAGTCCAAGGTACAGTGCCAATTGGCAATTTTGGATTCATTGCTGACAGTATTGTAAAATTAGAAACTTGTGGCATGACTCTGAAGGAATCACTGGACATTGTCGAGGACGTTAAATCTAAGTTAAGTGTCGTTCAAGGAAATGTTAGAATAAACATAATGACTTGACTCTGTTATGGAAAGAAACCCTGGCTTCTCGACATTGACTACAGTGTAAGATCCTCAACGGAGAAGATGAGAATCCTCCAGACGACATCTCTCCTGAAAAATTCCATCTGCTTAAATTTGCACCAGCAACTTCCTGTGATGTGGAAAGAACATTTTCTGCTTATAAAAACATTCACTCTGACCGACGACACTCCATGACAATGGAAAACTTGGAGATGTATCTCATGGTTCATTGCAATTTAAAGTGAAATAAGTAGATAGTTTCTGTATTCGCTGTAGGGGCTAAAGATAGGTTAAAGAGTGACTACAAAAACATAATATAATTATAACTAAAAATACATTTTGTAACATGTTTTTTTTATTTAGCCACTTTATTAATTGTGCATTTTCAAAAAAATAAATAAATTTAATACATTTTATTTATTTTATCATGTTTAATTAATGATTGCCCCACACTTTACTTTTTATTAATAAAATCAGGAATCACCAACTTAATATTTAGTATAAATTTACATGAAACTTAAAATTTAATGCATTTAAAATTACATATTTTAAGAATTTTTTATGTAATATTACATATTTCACCAAATAATATAATATAAATATGTACATATTTTGCATGTTAGTTTCACATAAAAATCCTAGCTTTACTAATAACTTAAGGTTCTTATTTCATCATATTCATTCCAAGGAATCATTTAATTTACATTAATAATTTTATAATATATATTCTACGTAATTTTCTGATGTATTTAAATATAAATAAGATGTATGTCCAATGATTTATTAAATTATATAATTAATTAATTAATTAATTAAATATAAATTTATTTTTTCTCACCGTATTATTTATTATTTATAAATTTATTTCCTCTCGCCCAATTATAAATTATTAGGCTACACATTTGGGGAGGAGGCTGAGTGAATGTCGCGCCTCACATTTACATCGCGGTATGCACAAATATCTGAATCGGGATATATTTTCTTCTGTACCTATTACTTACTACTTACTTACTTACTCACTCACTCACTCACTCACTCACTCACTCACTTCACTCTCTCTCACATCACCCTCACGTCACCACCCTCACTACTCACCCACTCACCCACCTCACCCACTCACCACTCACCCCCACTCACTCACCCACTCACTCACTCACCCACTTACCCCCTCACTCACCTCACTCACGCACTCCCTACTACACTCACCCAACCCACCCACCCACCCATCGGACCCACCCCATTTACCCACTCACTCACTCCTACTCTCTCACTTACTTATTTCTTTCTTTACTCTTTTCTTTCTTTACTCTCTTTCTTTCTCTTACTTTACTCTCTTCTTTTCTTTACTATCTTTTATCTTTCTCTCTTACTTCTGCTTTCTCTCTTACGTACTACGTACTTTCTTTCTTACTCGCTCGCTTTCTCGCTCGCTACTACTCGCTTACCTCGCTTACTCACTCACTGGCACTTTCGAACCTGTAGTTTCATGACCGCGCGTACACAAACTCTCCATACATCTCTATCCTGAGTTAATGGCTGTACCTATTACTTGAATGATTTCGTCTGCTAGGCGTATTGATAAATTCGTAAGTTCCTAGAACAGAATTTTATTCATAATTGAAATTGTGTAAATTTTATATTTCATGTAGCCTATTTTCTAAATTAGGGATCGATCTTTTTCAGCTCCAAGCTTTAATAATAATTCATAACCGTAAAAATATAGATGTTAAATTGCATTAGAAACTAATATTCTTTCATATTTAGATGTAATGATGCAGGCCTACCATTTAGCGCAGCTAGGCCTACCTTCTTATGGATACTTCTGTTCAATTTCTGACTCTCCTATAGACTTGTTTCTTAATGTAAGTCTGCAGGTTCTAGAACGAATTGCACTCAGCCTCGTGAGGACAAGAAAGTAGTTATTCGAATTAATAAGTAACGAAATAAGCTTGAAAAAGTTCACACAAAGGTTGAGGGATTGCGTCTCTCTAGTACGTAAGTCTACGTGCTGTTTTATGTCTGTAGTGACAACAGCAAATTCAGTTGCCCTTGGCATTTGGAGCTATTTTTTCAAATATTTAATATTCTTTGATTTGTCATTTTATTGTGAACTATGCTACAGATATGAAATGTATTATTCTTTCAGGATATGACTTCAGTCCTGTTTTCGGTAATTGTGTTGGTCCTACATCCTGTGTCACGTAAGTAAACTATTGTTGGCTTTTATTTAGTAGCTAAGTTTGTGGCTTGTAAAAACTCTAGTTTGAATACCGCATTCACGAAGACTACTTGGTAGCCCTTATTCTTTGTCTAACCTAATTTAAATTTAATTTATTGAATAAGGTTACAGTCCCGCGCCGTAGCCGAGTGGTTAAGGTAGGAAGCCTTGGCGCAGAGCTACGGGACTTGCGCTGATTCGAGTCTCCATGGGGGAAGAAATTTTCTCATGGTATTTCGGCCGGTATGGGACCGGTGCCCACCCAGCATCGTGAGGCAATTGGGTAGCTACAATAAGTAGCGACTCCAGGTTGAGGAACCAGCTATAACGGCTGGGGGACTCGACATGCTAACCACATGTCACCCCTACACTGGCTGTTGATCATCTACCTCTGTGATTGACACATGTGGATGTGAAGGGCCAGCAGCCGGCTGGTAAAAGGGCAACCGCTGAAAAGTGGAAAGACCCTCAATCGGAATCGGAATAAGGTTACAATGTATATACATCTTCAGGTATCAAATGTTATAGCACCTTAATATTTTTTCCTCCAATCATTTCTATCTTCGCAATCTCCTTCCTGCAAAATCCTTCCTCCACCATATATCTTCTAACGCCATGTATCCATGTGGGCTAATGTTTGTTGAATACTTTTTCTTTATTCCAATAAAACTTTTTTATTAGATAATCTCTCTACACCGGCGTTCTTCTGACATGACCATATCAATCTAATGTTCCGTTTTGGACCTTAATATCCGTTGGCAATAATTGTTATCTAGCATTTTAATTCAGTTTCCAAGTTTCAGTACCACATGTTATGATAATCCTATCAATTGATTTATAAATTTCAATTTAGTTATCAACCTTCAAACTTCTTAATTTCAACTGAATATTACCTTCCATCTATGCATAAGATTTCTTAGTATTCTCTTACATAGGTGTTTTCAAGACAAAAATTTGCAAACCATAATCATCCATAACGTATTCACCTTGTTTGGGAGCAATTATAGATAGCCTATGCGATTAAAACATGCAGATAAATTGTTACATCTAAGACGCTATATGTCCTTGACGTTGAAAGCATCTATAAACAAGATTAGACAAAGACTATTTTCCAAGACTTTCAGCTGTTTTCTTCCTCGATATAAATTATGTCGAATCACTCTCTAAGTATTTACTTATTAATTTCATTAATATAAGACATAAAACTTACTTATTTACTTACTTACTCACTGGCACTATCGAACCCGTAGGTTCATGGCCGCGCGGACATAAGCTATCCATACATCCCTATCTTGAGCAAATGCTTTCCAATCATTCCCTGTATAATCTACTTCTCTCATATCATAGTTAATGTTATTCTCCCACCTCATTCTTGGTCTACCAACTGGGCGTTTTCCCTCTGCTTACCTACAAGAAGCTTCCATTCAAGTCTTTCACTCCCCATATGTGCAACATGTCCTGCCCATCGCAGTCTACGAGACTTAACTGTTCTTATTATATTTGGCTTCCTATAAAGACTATGTAGTTCATTGTTATGTAGTCTTCTCCATTCACCTGTCTGTTCATCTCTCTTTGGTCCAAAAAATGTCCTAAGTACTTTATTCTCAGATACTTGTAATCTCCTTTCCTCCCTTAAAGTAAGAGTCCATGTTTCGCACCCATACAATATAACTGGTAGAATAGTTTTATATATTTTCAGTTTATCGTTTTTTGAAAGGAGTTGGGACTCAAGAGTCTCTGCAATGCATAATAGCATGCATTTCCAGAATTGAGCCTATGTTTAATTTCTTTGTGCATCTCATTCCTATTTGTGATTGTTATTCCTAGGTATTTGAATTCAGCCACTTCCCTCAAAATTTTCCTCATTTTTCATTTAGCTATCCATTTCCATTACATAATGTATTTCTACGTGTGACCATATATTTAGTTTTATTGATATTTACTTCCAGTCCTAATTTCTTAGTGTTACTCAATAGTGTGTGCGTGTTGTCCTTTAGTAACTCCTCGCTATCGGCCAATAGTACTACATCATCAGCATAAACTAACAGCTTATTAATACCACTGAATTGTAAGCCTTACTCATTCACTAATGATTTGATGGCATGCTCTAATACAAAATTAAATAGTAGAGGAGATTTCAAAAGTGTCCGAAAACTGTTTGCCTACACGCACCCTACTCTTTGCGCTATTTAGACACATTCGTATAAGTCTAACTAACTTTTTAGGAATTCTAAACTCCAGCAGGATACTATATAACTTCTCCCTCTTAATTGAATCGTATGCTTTTTTGAAGTCTACGTATAGTTGAGGTACAGTACCATTATATTCCCATTTCTTCTCTATATATAAAACACGTTTGTTAATTTGAGTGGTTGATGAATATTAAAATAGACCCTTTCTGCTTTCTTCGTTCCTTTTTTTTATCTTGAGCTGTGTCCCTTTCTCTCAATTTTAATTTTATAATTTTATTTTTTATTTCTTTCTCCCTACATTTCCTTCTTTCCATCTTCATCTATTCCCTTATTTATTTCTTCCTCTTTTTCCTTGTGTCTTTTTTCCTCTCCTTCCATCTTTTCTCTTTTATTCTATTTTCCTTGATTACATATTTCCTCTCGCTGTTTTCTTTCTTTTCCTTCATTCCAGTTTTCTTATTTATCTCAGGATTTACTTAGATTATACATTATTGATGACATACTCATTACATACACATTACATAGGGCCATTTATTATACAGTGCAATTTAACAAAAATCGATGAATGAGCTAACAAAAATAGCTTTCAAAATCTTCTTCACGAACAAACAAGCAATTTTATTATTTCCAAAATTTCAGCATCTATTTATGAGGTTGAAATGTTCATAAATTGAATATAGAAATTAATAAATTGGCTACTATCTCATGAAGAAACTTTAACGCCAGGAAAGCTTAAATTCTTTCATTTTAAGACACTATTCTTGATCGCGTGTTACGGTTTTAAATTAGGTAGTGACAACTGTTACAAATCGATATTCAGTTTCGATCCAAGTGTTTTAAAGTGTTAAATTTTCTATAATTTTATTATACGTATTAGAAGAATGGGAGAAACCTCTTCTACATTTCCATACGTCAAAAGCGGTTCAACTATTGAAATAGTAAAAATTTTGCCATTTATTGGGTAATATAACATGAAATATATGTATTTTTTAAATACCAGATAATAGGTATTTAAGAAGAGTTAAGACTCGCATGGCCATTAATTCGCAGATAAGTGTACTTTTTATTCTACCTAAGGTATGTTACTTTATTAACTCTTCACATAGTTTTATGTCACTAGCCGTTATTAATGTATTCACAGAAAATCGAATAAAATGCCACCTGAAATAAAATTTCACCTCATTATGACAAGTTTCTCTACGTATCCATCACTCATAAAAATAACCACAAAGCAGTCGTGTTACGTTACTGCTGTAATTTGTCACCTCTATACAGAATGATTCATAATTCCTATTACAAACTTCTGGGGGCTGTAGAGGGGACTTAGTAGATAAAGTTTTGATGAGGGACCCGTGTCCGGAAACATACAACTTCAATGTAAAATAAGTTTGAAGATCGAAACATATTGGGCTGATAACGTGTCTTGTGTTTCAGAATAAGTATTACAGACTTCTAGGGGCTGTACTACACCTGTCGAGTTGGAGGAAGATCTTGCACGAATTCTGGCTGCAGTAGAAATTATTAAGCACACACTAGGTATTGTGGCGCGTGTATGAAAACATGCGTCGCAAGTATAGTTTGTGCAACGAACAGGGTCGCCACGTGGAACCACACTTGTAGTACAACCCCTAGAATTCTGTAAAACTTATTCTGAAACACGAAACACACGATATCAGCCCATTGTGTTTCAATTCTCAAACTTATTTTACATCGAAATTGTACGTTTCCAGACACGGGTTCCTTATCAAAACGTTATCTACTAAGTTCCATCTACAAACCCTATAAGTTTGTAATAGGAATTATGAATCACTATGTAGATTTTTTTTAGTTACTATATACAGAATTCCAGAAGAAGTTCAGTTATTGTAGATAAGTAGATTGCCACGTCTCGAAATCAGAATAAAATATATTTGACCATTTCATTGCGGTAGTTAAGGGGATGCCCGTCTTAAAAGAACTGTCAAATTGTAACTATAAATTTTCCATGTTAGCATTATGTGAAATGGAGATAAATTTTGAGGGATTATTTACGGATATTTGAAGAATGTTTAATAAAAATAATAATAATAATAATAATAATTTATTGGTCATAGTTAAACCTCTCCCTCTTAGGTTATTTTTCTTGTCAGGACCCTACCATGACACAACATGTGGGGAGAGGGTATGTTTAAATTTTGGATAACTTCTTTGATCACACAAGAACATGGAGAGCCTCCCCAAATGAGTGATGATCTATATGCGCGACAACCTCCAAGACAATACGAACATTTAAGAAAAGACACACCAATCACTCACACATTCATAATAATAATAATAATAATAATAATAATAATAATAATAATAATACTTTATTTATTCTGGCAGAGTTAAGGCCATAAGGCCCTCTCTTCCACTCAACCAGCACAAATACAAATAAATATTCGACAAATATAGATATACACTACACTAATTATAAACAGTTAAAGATACAATAAATGTAGCAATGTAAATGTCATGTACAAACAACATTTTATAGGGTAATAACAATAATGATACGATAATAATAATAATAATAATAATAAAGTAAAAGTAAAGTAGTCCCGCTACAGGCCTCAGGAGGCCCTTGGGGTAGTAAGAGGTTAAGGCTCCAACTTGTTCTAGACAATCGGCACTTGATGTCAGCCGTGTTGTCAGCCCTGCGTGACGGCCGCCTTTACCCCCAGAACAAGCGTCTGGTACTCATTTCAGTTAGAGGCTGAGTCGACCCCAGGGCCATAGTACCGCCGGAAGGTTTGGGTCAGTTTAAAAATCCTGACCCCACCGGGACTTGAACCCTCGACCTTCCAGCTTGTAGCGCAGTACCTTAACCACTACGCTACGGCGTGCCCCCATAATAATAATAATAATAATAATAATAATATAAATATGATACATTATACGGGAAACACCAATTAATATATATATATATCTTACACTGGATAATAATGAAGTCGAGTTTAGAGCAAATATAAATTTAGATTTCTTTTAAAAGATGCCAATGTCCGGCATCATACTAAATGAGACGAATATGGTGTGATAACAAAATGGTTTTCGGGGACTATTTTCTGGATAACGCCGTTGCCGGATTCGAATCCCGGCCGTCACAAGTTTTCTGGGTAATGATTTTGTCGGATTTCTTCCTCACCTGTATGATAAATGTCAGAAAACTGTGTAAGGCCAATTCCAAAGTGTTCTAATAGTTGTCTTACAGATAAGGAAGAAATCCGACAAAATTACCCAGGAAACTTGTTCCAACCGGGAAACGAACCCGGAACCGCTGCATACGAGGTAACGGCGTTACCCCAAAACCACGGCAGTGAAAATTATTATTATTATTATCATTATTATCACTAATATAATTATTTTTATTATTATTATTATTATTGCTAATGTTATTGTTATTATTACTGTTATTATTATTATTATTATTATTATTATTATTATTATTATTATTATTATTATTATTATTATTATTATTATTATTATTACACTGCTCAAAACAATTAGAGGAACACTTGTAATAAATTGAATAAGTAATTGTTTTTTAAAGCTGTGATGCTGAAAGTTGGACAATATGTAAATTGAATTATTAATTTTATCATTGGATACAAATTTTAAAGATCCATGGCTTAAATACAGAGAAATTACCTCAAATAACAAATATAGAGAATTTTTTTATTTTGGAAGGCACTGGCCACTTCTAATTGGTAAGCTTCCTGATGTTGCTATAGTGACGAATGTTGATTATTGCCTTGTTTATTGAAGTCTCTGACAAAATAAGGCATTTAAATGAGTTTGAAGTGTATCATGCTCTACATCTTTTACGACAAGGTCAATCTCTGCGACAAGTGGCTAGAGAGCTTGGGGTTTCTCCATCCGTGGTGTCCAGGTTACGCAACAGGGACAGAGAGACAGGTCAGTATTGTAGAAAACGTGGCCAGGACCGTAAATTTAAAACAAGCCCCCAGGATGAGAGATACGTTGTTCTTTCTGCTCTTCGACAGCGTACAAAAACTGCAAAAGACCTGCAGAATGACCTTCATATGGCTTCTGGAATCCGGGTTTCAGACCAAACCATAAGGAACAGATTAAGGAAAGAGAATATTCGTCCAAAAAGGCCTGTTAAAAAATCACACTTAACAAATGGGTATAAGGCAGCAAGACGTACGTATGCTGAAAACCATGGTGATTGGAACCTGAACCAGTGGGAGTCTGTGCTCTTCTCGGACGAATCCAGGTATCGTCTTACATGTTGTGATGGTCGATTGAGGGTGTGGGGACGGCCAGGAGAAAGATTTTCTGCAGAGGCTGTACAGGAAATTGATAGATTCGGAGGAGGTTCCATAATGGTGTGGGCCGGAGTTATGTACAACAATCGTACGGACCTTGTACTTGTTCCCCAACGACTGAATGCTGTCCGGTATATCGAGCACGTTCTGGAAGAGCATGTAGTACCTGCTGCCATTGGAGTAGGCCCTGGATTTCTGTTTATGCAGGATAATGCCAGGGCACATTCTGCGACTGTCACCAGATATTTCCTGAGGAGGAATGAAATTGAGGTAATGGAGTGGCCAGCGGTCAGCCCAGACCTCAACCCTATTGAACACTTGTGGGATCTTCTAGACAGGAAGGTCAGGAACCGACATCAAGCTCCACAAACTCTGCAGCAACTTGGAGATGCTCTGAAGGAGGAATGGGAGAATATCCCGCAAGAGGAAATCCAGAATCTTATTGGGAGCATGCCACGAAGGTGCCAAACTGTCATCGAATGTCGTGGAGCCATACACGATACTAACTCTATATAACGAGTGTTTAACTTTGAAAAATAAGCACAAGATTCAATTGCTTACATAGCGGAATTATTTGAAAAGTTAATTGTCAGCGTTATTCATTTGTTTTTACTGACATGAGCAATAAATAAATAAATAACCACAAATAATGTACTTTATTAATTTCATGTTTGTACCTTTATCCAATGAAAAAATATTTGCATATTTCATAGTGTTCCTCTAATTGTTTTGAGCAGTGTATTTACATTTTTATCTTATTATTATTATCATTATTATTATTATTATTATTATTATTAGTATAACTAACTCACTATCACCATCGAACACGGAGTTTCTTGGTCGAACGGACATAAGCTCTTCATATAACTCAATACTGAGATAATGTTTTCCATCATTTCCTGTATAATTCACCTCCCTCAAATGTTAATCTTCCATCTCATTCTTGACCTGCTTCTCCGATGGTTTCATCAACTTGTTCAGGGCGGAGGATCTTGCGTGCTTGAATGGCCCAGCGAGCTATCTCTGCGGAAGCATTGTGCCCGAAAAGGCGATCCATGCCGGACAGGTCAAAGGTGACAACCCAAACTAAAAGAGGTACCTTGATTTAAAAAGTGACCATCTTTCGCCGTAAAATTACAACCGCCAAGAAACGCAGACAGTATTTTTTCAGTGAGATAAAAATAGTAATCACAATAAAAATAATAATAATAATAATAATCCATCCATAGTAATTCTGCCCGAAGGCAGGTCCTTCACTGCAATCATAACATTTTCATGCTATGCTTGCAGCTTTACTAGGGAATTGCAGGTGTGGTAGCTTCCCGTTGCTTTCCACACTGGTGAAGGATGATGATGATGATGATGATGATGATGATAATGATAAGGACGATGATGGCCATATGATTTCGGGGACCGTTCGGGCCTTAAAGTTTTCCTGACATTTGTCTTATAGGTGAGGAAAACCCCGATAAAACCTCAGCCAGAAAAATTGCCCCGACCGGGGATCGAATCCGGGCCCGCTGCGTGACAAGGCAGCACGCTACCTCGAGACCACAGCGGTTGACAATAATAATAATAATAATAATAATAATAATAATAATAATAATAATAGTTATATTTAAATGGGCAAAGTTAAATCCAACTTCCATTCAATCAGTGAGATAAGATACCTACAAAAATTACATTCGGGCCTATATAACCCATTAGTGCATAAAGTAATTTTTTATTTTTAAAATTTAAAAGGAATTCACTGTTTAATGAGAAAACACATGTTTTTTTAAAGTTAATCTATTGGTTTTCATAAATGTATTTTCATTTTTATATGTTGGACGTACAGATTTAACTCGTCCTAAAAATGGGACGCTGTGCACAGCGGGCAGTACAATTATGTTATATATTACTCTTGTTTTACTAGTTATAAGAAAGTGAAAGTAAAATAAAATGAAACAAATTGAATGCTTGTCAAAGAGGACACATATTTATTGGAGCATTGAGTGTTACGTTACTTCTTTGTATAAAATTCCAAAAACTATTTTGGATATAGTCTTATTTTGTATTTTGAACAAATGAACTTAGCCTTCCCAGCGCAATTTGCACATCTTCTTTGTGTATCATTTCCCATAGACCAGTGACATTGGACATCAAACCTCAGGTCTTGTGATGGTGCTGGAGTAGATTTGCCTTGATGTGAAGGAACTCTATATGGTAATGGCAAGTTGGTGCCTAAACTTCCACAGAGGTTCCGAAGAGTTCGGGTTATGTAGCTTCCTGTGCAGCATCCATGCATTCACAACACTGACATCTAGAAAGTAGGAAAAGATTGGCCACCGCCATTTCTTTTGCCTCATTCTAGAACTATATGATGAAACAGACTGGTTCATATGAACAATTCCTCCCATCCTTTTATTGTTGGGTGATAATACCTTGGACTCGGGGATTTTTTACAATTTGACCTCAGGTACAACATTATACATTATGTGTCATATAGTTTTTTTTTTAGCATTTCTTCTTCAATACTGTCGTCGTTGCACACAAACTGGACCTCGGCGGTGACACGAAGCATTCGACGGCCGAGGTGGTTGTATTTCGCTTCATGCTCATCGTTAGATTTATTGCTGTCCACGTCAGTGAATAGGACATCATTAGATGGACAAACATATACAAGACTCTCATTTACTTCACTTTCCAATATTTCAAAGATGTTGTTAGTAGTCAGACTGATAATAAATAGAAAAGTATAATTATGAGATGGTTATTGTACACTAAAACATTTATTTCCATCCATAGTAATTCTGCCCGAAGGCAGGTCCTTCACTGCAATCATAGCATTTTCATGCTATGCTTGCAGCTTTACTAGGGAATTGTGTAGGTGTGGTAGCTTCCCGTTGCTTTCCACACCGGTGAAGGATGATAATGATAATGGTAAGGATGATAATGATAAGGATGATGGCCATATGATTTCGGGGACCGTTTGGGCCTTAAAGTTTTCCTGACATTTGTCTTACAGGTGAGGAAAAACCCCGATAAAAACCTCACTCAGAAAAACTGCCCCGACCGGGGATCGAACCCGGGCCCGCTGCGTGACAAGGCAGCACGCTACCTCGAGACCACAGCGGTGGACCAAGATTTATTTATACTGAGATATTGAGACAAAGAGAAGAAATGTCATGTGTTTAGCATAGACATGATAGATTTATTTATGATCATATTAGATATGACAATGCAGTAGAAAAATGTTCATGCTAATTTTTATTCATAATCTCGAATGTACTTTTGATATGGTACGGACTGCATGGTGTCCTTTTTATAGGACACTGAAATATATTTCGTCATTGTGACAACGATAATTTTCTAAAACGAATAATTTTATAGCAATAAAACAATTATAGTGTGTACTTAACTGTTAGAGGAGTGAAATATAACGAAACCATGTGATTATAGTATTGTAATTAAACATTTACTCACCCTCTGTGCACAACAGCATACTGTTTACCAGCCATCTCAAAAGAAATACCAATTACAATCAAATCAACTTTTGCAACAATGTGGTAAAATATTATTAAAATACAGTCTTAAAGGAATGCAGTACAACTTTTAAAAATGTTGTTATATTATTTACAACTTCTGAAAAAAAAATAGTCCACCGTCTTACATGTGGGACGTTATGCACTAATGGGATAAGGGTCAAATGTACTAGTAGGCCTATATACACCATACCCATCTCTGAATATAAAACTAAATACAATTAATATTCAAATTCAGTGAAGTGGAAGTTAAAATGCGTGTTCAAATAATTTGTAACTCACGATTTTGCATATGAAAAGCGGTAATAATGCGGAGTTTTCAGAATTGATGTTGTTTTTTGCTTTAAAAAGGCTAAGTTATTTGTCATATCAGAAGATGATTTAGAAAGAGGAACTATATATATATATATATATTTATCATAGTTGGGTTCTCAAGGATTATGAATAAAACTGATCATCTACTTTGATATACACACTGCAATATCATAAATAATAAAAAAAATATTAAGGAACAGTAATCAAATATTTGCATCAATAATGAAACAGCCCTATGCAAAAACTCAGAATTGTTTGTTAAACACTGTACCGTTTCTCTGAAGTAGTTGTTCAAAATGTCGACAACTATGATTCAGATTTCTTCCCGAGAATTACTTTAAATTTTACCTCATTTCTTTCAAAACAAATTGAAGATACAGTAGAGAGAGAAAAAAAAGAAAGCAGAAGTGTATTTTATATAAATGATTGCACGGTAGTGATAGCCAACAATCGTAAGTATACTATGCTTTAACCTAGATCAGTGAAACGAGGACACGTATTTCAACTGATTTATGAAATGCGATAAAAAGTGACACATGTTACCTAATTGGAAAGTGTGCGTGTTTATGTCATGCATAAATAGCTTAAACCGTCACGAAACGTAATACAATTCTGGACACTTCTTCGGGCAGACCTGTGTTTTAGAAAGAGGTGAAGGAGCAACTGTATTAGGCAAATAGGGCTAATATTATTACAAAATCTAACATTGTCGATCTAGTTATCGCGACGTAGACCTCGAAATTGAGGGCAAGTGGTACGCCATACTAAAATATAAAATCGGAATATATTTTCTTTTAGAAATTTGTTGACAAATAAGGTGTTTCGCAATTCCTGATACAAACATTTAGGGCATTGAGTAGACTATATGTTTTCAATAAAAATGTAAGTTAGGAAACATAATTTTCTTTAACTGAAGGTAAAGTGATCGCACTACAGGCCTTTAGGATGCCCTTGGGATAGAAGGAGGTTACGGGTCCCATCTTTCTACACAATCGGCACGAGATGTCAGCCGAGTTGTCGCGTTGTCAGTCCTGCGCGACGGCCACTTTACCCCCAGAAAAAGCGTATGCTACCCATTTTTGTTAGAAGCTAAGCCGACCCCAGGACCATATTGCCGCCAGAAGGTTTATACTAGTTCTTCCATTCGGAAGTTTTTGCTTTAAACGCAGTTTGAGATCGATTTATGGTTTGTTGGGATGGGCGTTTTTATAGTTCCTGGATTATATAACGCTGGATTGGATTTTTTTGTAAGTAACTCAACAAAATTCAGGATGGAAATGAATGTTTACAGACAACCCTTAGTTAAACTTAAATGGGAATGCAAATGTGTTATATCTGAGCCGGGATTTTAACCCAAAATCCCCGTAAGTAGTGAAACTTGAGTTCATAAGACTTAATGAAGGTGCTTCTACTGCGAGAAACTATTCTGTTGAGCTTTCGCTGAAACGTTACCTAATTACGAACCCTATATATACATTAATTTCTTGGGGATTAAAGAGAGGAATTTGTACTTACTCTCGGAGGTATGCCTAAGTAGTTTAAAGGTAGAGTGTCAGCGCGTAAACTAGAGATCTTCATTTCAGATTCCGGATCATGTGCAGTTTTTTTTTTCTAGTTATGTTACATTTCTGGGCGTTTAAAACATTTTTTGAATGATAGAAGAAGCCAAGAGGATTTATTGTTTGTCAAAATCCTTAAGATCCACCGTTTTTCCGTTAGAGGTACTTAGTCATAAATTGATCATTAGTCTCTAGTCTTAGGCCTATATCTATGAAAGGCAAATTATCATATTTCGGTTGACTTTGTTGAAACAGGATGCCGATGTCCTCATAATGGTGTCGCATCTGCACATCAGTGATTTAAGGGCTTCTGGAGATATTCAGTTAAAGTGCATTAGGCGTTACTGTCAATTATTCCATGAAGAGACATTTCATTCAATTGCGAGCCCCCAATGGACTAGTAGGATTAGGCTAGTCCCCTAATTATGTAAGACTTACTAAAAAAATGCCATATGTAAATTTTGAAAAGTTTCTCAAGTTTTCAATCATTGATGTACCGTCAGTGGACTATTGGGATTAGGTTAGTCCCCTAAGTATCATTAGCTTATAAAATTTA
Organism: Diploptera punctata; assembly: GCA_030220185.1. NCBI lineage: Eukaryota > Metazoa > Arthropoda > Insecta > Blattodea > Blaberidae > Diploptera > Diploptera punctata. The sequence continues at coordinate 82,981 of JASPKZ010008082.1, forward strand.
TAAAATTCAAGTTTCAACATTTAAAAAATTATCAAATTTTTAATCAGTGGCGTACCGTCAATGGACACGTAGGACTAAGCTAGTACCCCCTAAGTATCATATGCTTATAAAATCGATTAAACTTCATATTTTAACTTTAAAAAGTTTCTCAAGGCATGACTCATCACTAAGGCTAAGATTTGTATGTAATTACATATTTTTTTCCCTTTGCTTCTATATGGGTAAAACTGATAAATATTAAAAACTTACTTTTCATATATAAAAATGTATCATTACATATTTTTTGCATATTTAATCATAATTACATATTTTTACAAATTTTACAGATTTTACGTAAATTTAGATTATGGGGCTTAATTAAAACAAATATTTTCATAAGCGGAAAACAATTTAAAGCAATGTATGTGACAATATTTCACAGTAATATAATGTACGGTTAAAAACTATAATATAGTTACCTTGTAGGTCCATCTCCTCAACCTACAAGGTAACTCTATTATAGTTTTTAACCGTACATTATATTACTGTGAACTAATACCTCAACGGAAAATCACCATGAATTTTACTAGTATCGTGACAATATTTGTTTACATTAAAAATCTCGGATACCTGATTGTACACTGAAAGTGTTTTTTCCAACCTATACAAAAACTACTGAGAATCGGTCAAAGAAGGATTCCATTTACTAAACACGATAAACATAGATACAGGAAGATTCTGAAGACTTGAGTATAGGGTTCCACACAGCATGATCTCTTTTAAAACCTTGAACGATCTACTCTGTTTATGAATGAATTAGTAGAAATATATAAAGGGGCACACCGTGGTAGAGTTGGTTAAGGCAATATCATACAATCTGAAAAATTGAGGATCGAGACCCGATGGAGTGAGTATTTTTAAACTGCTTAATCTTCTAGTGGCATCGTGACCCTTGTGGTGACTAAGCCTATAAAAAATGAATACCATACTATGTTGTGGGTGGAAAGACTGCTATCATACAACGCTGAAATCTCTTGTTGATTGTCTAGAAAGATGGGAGCCTTAACCTCTCAATACCCCTTAGATCTGTAGTGGGATCACTTTATAATAGAAACATGACAATACGCTTCTTAACACGTTGTCAAGAATCTATTGTCCCATTCCTTCAAATTTAATCTATATTAAAGTTAACGTTTTATATAAATTTTATAAAATAAAATTTTAATGCATTTAACATTGCATATTTTATTGAATTTTTATTGAATCTTACATATTTTACATAATGTTATCACATAAATATGTACATATTTTGCATGTTAATATTATATAAAAATCCTAGCCTAACTCGTTGCAGTATTCTCAGCGCCGCGCCGGCGGATTTGAACTCGCCCAGGCAGAAAGAACCAATAATTTGTGTCCCCCCATTCTACATTAATTAACACGCTTAGGCGATCTCTAGTAAACAACTTCCTGTCTATATTCCTGTTAGATAGAATATATTAGTATTTTTATTTATTTTATGTGTACGTGTGTGTTTTATCTGTGGAATTTTACAAATACGCGCGTAAAATGTGCCTGGATTAAATCGTTATTGTGTGCTTAACGCTGTTTCGTAAATATGAAATTCACTATTATAAATTTATAAATTAAAATACTCTTTATTACCTTGGAACGTTTCTATTTTCGTTCCTAAAAATAATAGCCAATTTATGAAAATACGCCAACAAAAAAAATAAAGGTCGCTATCTAATTTAATCCTCCTAATTTTACGATACCAATCTAGTCTAATCTTTCTAACGTAACCTTTACAAAAATGTTGGCAGTTGGCTGTAGTGGAAACTCGGATAAACATGTTGGCTACTAGTGATTAACTCTCGATGTACTCCATAACTTATGGTCTGTTTCAATGATGAGTATTCTGTTGATATACAGATCAAGAAGGTGAGCTTTATTCTTCGTTTTAATACGAATTACCTAACATATTATATATTCGTAAATTTGTTAGGCCTAAATCTTACCATGACAGTTCCATTATTGCTGGATTCCCCTAAAATATCACAGAGCGACATTGTTTTCATTTTGTCTCATATTAAGAAATATATTTGGATATATTGGGAGATACAAGTGCAAATTTACAGGTCCTTGAATATGGATACAATTATTGTGGAGCGTTTCGTTGGGGAAGATACCGATGGTGATGTCTAGACTAGATGTGTTATGTAGTAATTACGTTTATTTCATTACTCCAAAACGATCCATATTATCATATCTAGCGCTAAAGCGATGAAACCACATGAAATTCAGCATATTAAAAAATTATCTTTATTTTCTCGCGCATCCTTATAAGATTATACATGACCAGACAAAGGTATTTTAGTAAGTAAACAGAGGAATCATATTACCACACGGAGTATAAATCACGTCAGGTTCTGTGTAGGACTCTCCCGATCACGACAGCCTGTTTAGTCGCGACTGGACATTATAACCTTAATTATGTACATTTATTGCAAACTACAAATAACTAAACAAACATTGTTTCCTTCCTTCTAATAACTCTTGTCTACCTGATTTTAAAGCAGGGTGCACCGCTTTCACCTGTACATCATACCGATGCGATGTACAGAGAACATTGTAAGGCAGAGGTGGGCGCCTTGCGATTCCAAATTACAGCAACCAGTGGCACACTACCGTCCAGTGCACAGTAACTCGATCGACATTGATACTTAAATATTGAGGTTCGGGGAATAGCAATTGCCTATCTATGATGTAAGATCACAGGCGCGTCCACGTTCGCCTCGGTGCATTGATTAAGTGTTGTTTGCCATATATGCTTTACTAAATTCCCTTCCTGCCTATAGAGACATTGAAAAGCCCTAAAATCAGTGTGAATATTATGCTCGTACAATTATTTTAATTTTCATAACTGTGCCAATCACTGTGGTTTCTGGGTAACATTGTTGCCTCGCACACAGCGGGCCCGAGTTCGATCTCCGGACTAGACAAGTTTCCTGGGTGAGGTTTTTAGGGGTTTTTCCTCACCTTCAGGACAAAAGTAGGGAAACTTTAAGGCCCCAGTAGTCCCTGAATACTCTTTAGTCATCGTAATCACCTTGCCATATCCGCCTTATTTAGTATGAACGTAAGAGAACAGTATGTATTGTCATAAATGTTCGTGTTATCTCGGAGGTTTCCCCGGCATTGAGTTGATGCCTCGTCCCGGGAGGCCCTCCATGTCGTGCGGACAACAATATAGGCCTATATATGTGATGATCCTCTCCAGACAGGTCGTGTTACTCTAAGGTCCGGGTGGGATGGTGCACAAAAAAGTAGCTAAAATGAAGAGATTAAATAAGTAAAAGAAAGAATATGCCCAACTGTCATGGATATACTGTATTGTGCAACCGATTTTGCAAGAGTTGGTATTGTTATATAACTGTGTCCTCGTGCATGTAACTACGATCTTTATCTAACATATATTGGGATGCTGTGTTAATGGTAGAGTCGAAGGTTTCATTTGAATCTGTACTCAAATCCAACAAATTTTAGTTACACATAATTTATACGTCCCGGTTTACAACACACAGGTATTCATACAATGGAGGTAGAAGGAAATACTTCAAGGTTAAACTGTAATATTGCAAATCTGCTCGTTAGAGCAAAACCCGGACGCTTCACCAAGTGCATTTAACACAGGAACAAATTGTGATAGTTTTAATATCTAATCATCTAAACAATAGCTGTTTATGCTAAACACGGAACCTTGAGAGAATCGCAAAATGCTTGAATATTGTTTGTCTCGGAGATTAAAGTTACTTAATCTGTACTTATTATCACGAAGGCCTGGACTAAATTAAACGTTGGTAATGCGTGAAACGGAGAACAAATGTTACAAGGGCATTGTACTAAAATACTGAGAATAGCAAGGCTCCTGCTGTTTTGAAAGATTGGTATCTCACGCGAACTGTGCAGTTTTTTTTTCATGGCGTTAAAAAATGGACATAGAAAATTAGCATAATTGCACGGAATATTTCTTTCTATATCAGTTTAACCTGTACCCCTTTGTGAGAATTATGAGCTATTGTCCACCGAAGAAAAATAAATCTCGTCTGAATAACGACAGGAAGAGTTTCTTATGTTGTGTGATGAGTACAAGATTACAGATCACTTGCAATGACAATATAAACTCTGAATGGTAATATATATCGTGGAGAGCGTAATGAAAAATAAAATGGGACAGTTCTGTCAATGCCATAAACATGCGCTTTCTATCCTCTGCAAATGCTTCTTTCCAACTACTAAGGAACAAACTCAGGCATGTCGGTCACAGCACACTAGTGGACGCCATGTTCGGCTCTGGCTCCAACATTCGCACGTTCAAACATAAGTGGGGACAGTGGATTTTTAAGAACATAAAAATCCTTCTGAAGGGAATTAAACCTTGAGTCCCGTGTCGTAGATTTACCACATATAAAATAATCCTCAGTCTCAAATTAGACGCTCTGTGCAAAAGTTGTCACCCTTTTCACGTTCAGATCTGAATTGCGATACTAGTAAGTTAATGGAACTCCGTTAAATAAAGAACTAAGACTATGACTGAGAATTCACGTGTGATATTGCCCGACAAATGGCATTTCTGTATTTTACATAATATCTTAATTTCACGTATTTAAGAAAATATTCATCTCTATACACTACAACAATCTCTCTTAACTCCATCTTAGCGACAGATGTAAATAACTACTTGAGAAATTATCTTCTCGTCACAATTTTGACACTAGCTCACAAGATAAGTTTCATAAAAATACTTCTTCACAATACTTATTTTTATTCAACATATTTTACAGTAGCCACTGCCCTCTCTTGAAATCTCCTCCCTCAATTTATCAGGAATTGCCGTACGATTGTTTTTTTAATCAAGTTATACAATTAATTCTCAGTAGCCACATAACGCTACTAAAATTCCCTCCCTCTAGATATTAGGGGTTATCGCACACTTGATACTTCTAAAATCAAGCTTGTGTAATTACTTGTTCTTGGATAATTAACTTTTTTTTCTTCAAAACAGTGAATTTATTCTAAGTTATTAGTAGTTTTATGTTCATTTAAATTATGTCTATTATATTATCTATTTTTTAATTGTATTCGTTAAATATAGACTAAATCAACACACATTTTGTATTGATTATTTTGTAAGCATATTTATAATAATTTGTTTTCAACAACTTAGTTATACGACAAATTTTTGTAATAAATTGTATCTGACCTTGTAGAGGGATAGATAAGATTTTAAGGCCTAAACTCGACAGGTAACTTAACTAAAGATGTTAGTAATGTGATGTGGTATGGTTGGGACTATTCATATGTAGTATGGGGTGGTTGTGTGATGGTTGTGAGGGGTATGAGGGGGAGGATGAGGAAGAGGGAAGAGGAGAGGAGGGAGAGGAGGAGGAAGAAGAGGAGGAGGAAGAGGAGGAGGAGGAAGCAGAGGAGGAGGAAGAGGAGGAGAGAGAATAGAGGTAGGAAGAGGGAATAGGAGGAGGGGAAGAGAAGAGGAAGAGCAGAGGAGGGGGAGGAGGAAGAGGAGTTAGGGAGTGGTTAATATGAAGTAGGATTATTGTAATAGTAATATGAAGTATTATTGTGAAGATTAAGATTATTATGAGGGTTAATATGTTAAGATTAAGATCATCATTATTTGGGTTAATATTAATCTTATAATTGTTATATTACTGTAATATTAATATATTATTATTATTAGTATTATTATTATATTATTATTTATTATTATTATTATTAGTATTATTATTATTATTATTTTATTACTAGTTATTATTTTTATTACTAATATTATTGTTGTTGTTAAAAATAATTTATTATTATTATTATTATCATTATTATCATTAACTTTGCCTTGTCGTGTGGAGTGCCTTGCGTGCTTAAAATGATCCCGAGAGCTATGCCGATGGTAACATTGCTGCCGAAAGGGTACCCATGCCGGACAAGTTGAAGGCGATAAGCCAGAGGAAAAAAGTACCCTGATCGAAAGAGTGACGACATTTCGCCGTAAAAATACAACCGTCAAGAAACGCAGGCATGGGTTCCATTGTGGTAAAATTTTCCGGAGGTAAAATAGTTCCCCATTCGGTTCTCCGGGTGGGGACTGCTTCAAAGAATTCATGTCAAATGCTCAAACGCAGGGACATGTTCCTAAAAACTTGGAATGTTAGGATATTATATAATAGCGGGGCGCTAGAGGTATTAACTTGTAAATTTGATAAATCACCCTTTGATATAGTCGCTTTATTGGAAGTTAGATGACCAGGAGAAGGTAGTCAGGAATCAGGAAGCTTTGCATTATACAGGGTGGACCGCTCGAATGGACCTAATTTCAATTGCTTGTTACTGGCAAACGGTTGAAGATAGAAACTTAAAACAACGTTCATATTACAGAAAAACTCACCAAGTTTTGATATCCAGATCACCACATCTCTATATGAGCCCCAGCAGTCACTGTGACGATATCAAAGCGATGAACAATTTCTTGCCAAGTACGTTGGAGTATTGTCTTCTGGAATGTTCTCAATAGCCTCTATGATGCGCTCACGAAGATCACGAAGGTCTTTGACTGGGGTGGTGTAAACTTTATCTTTGACATAGCCCCAGAGAAAGAAATCCAGTGGTGTTAAATCGGGAGATCTCGGGGGCCACGCGATTGGTCCTCCCCTACCAATCCAACGGCCAGGGAAAATGTTGTCCAAAGTCGTACGAACTTCATTGGACCAGTGGGGAGGAGCACCATCTTGCTGGAAAACGATGTTAGGCTGCAGTTGTTCAATTTGTGGAAAGAAGAACTGCTCCAGCATGTCAAGATATGTGGTACCACGAACAGTTTTCTCGGCGAAGAAAAAACGGTCCAATGACCTTATTATGTGACAAACTGCACCAAACATTCATCTTCGGACTATCACGAACATGCTCTTGAATAGCGTGAGGATTCTCCGATCCCCAGATCCGCACATTATGCCGGTTTACCTTGCCTGACAAATGGAAAGTGGCTTCGTCCGAGAAGAAAATCTTGGTCATGAAGTCAGGATCAGCGCCGAGGACGGTCCAGCATCGTATTGGCGAATTCCACTCGTTTCGGCATGTCATTCGGCTCCAGACGTTGCACTAACTGCACTTTATATGCGTGCAGTTTGAGGCGTTTGTGGACAATCCGTTGTAATGTCGATTTTGGTATTTGAAGTTCCCGCGAAGCTCTTCTTAATGACTTCCGGGGGCTTCGCTCAAATGCGGCTTGAACATTTGCTACCATTTCATCGGATGCTCTGCGACCACCACCATGCTTCTTCAACACAGATCCTGTAGCTAATAATGTATCACGCCCACTTCTTTATGCTTCTAGCAGTTGGAGCATCACGGTTAAACACACGCCGGAACTCCCTTTGAACTCTAATGATTGATTTAAACTCCGCATACCACAAAAACAGCTTGCGCTTTCATCTGCGGAGTCGCCATTTTCACAAACAATTAAATCTAAGAACGAGAAACGTATCTTTGTGCCATCTACCGACAGGATTCGAAACTTGGTGAGTTTTTCTGTACTATGAACGTTGTTTTAAGTTTCTATCTTCAACCGTTTGCCAGTAACAAGCAATTGAAATTAGGTCCATTCGAGCGGTCCACCCTGTACTACGGGGGTGCAGCAAGACCTGTATTTGGAACGGAATTTTTAGTCCGATGGAGGATCCTCGCCGCTATCCGAGATATTAAGTTTGTCACCTATAGGATAGCATATATAATTCTAAAGGGCAAAAGACATGATTTTGCAATCGTAAATATACATAGCTCCATAGAAGATAAGTAAGACAAGATCGAGGAAGAGTTCTATGAAGAATTAGAATGTGTATTTGACAGTCTCTCACGATATCATATGAAAATTGTCTTAGGAGATGTTAATACAAAAGTGAGGAGGGAAGATATATTCAGACCGACAATAGGCAAATTCAGTCATCATGAAGATAGTAACAACAATGGGGTTAGATTAGTCACCTTTTCCACATCAAAGAATCTTATTGTTAAGAGCACAACATTCCAGCATAAGGATATTCATAAATACACCTGGACGTCTCCATATGGTGAAACTCTGAACCAGATAGAAATGTATTAATTGATAAACGCTGACACAGTTGCATCATCTAGTTAGATCAGTTAGAGGGACAGACTGTAATTCGAATCATCATCTGGTCCGGGTGAAAATCAGACAACGGTTATCACTTATAAGGAGAACAAATTTGAAATAAAAAAACTTGATATATGATGAACTGCGGCAAGAATACCAAATCAAAATTGCTAATAGATTTTAAATATTGGAATCTTCAGATGAGAATGTGGCAACCGAAAAATAAACTGATATGGATAAAGAATGGGAGGCTATAAGTGATATATTAAATTATCATCATCAGAAAGCTTAGGTTATTTTAAAAAGAGGCAAAACAACAAATGGTTTGTTAGGAAATGTTCCGACGTTAAAACGAAAAGAAAGCTAGCAAAAATTAATTGATTGCACGAGCCTAATGAGGTAAATTTAGAACAATTGTGTAGTATTAGACGAGAAATCGCCAGGTTATTACAGAGTAAAAGAAGAGAATATTTGAGAGAGTAGATTAATAATGTTGAAATGAATGGATAAAATAGGAACAACAGAGTGATATCAGGAAATTAGGCTATAGGAGAAAGGGTTTCAGGCTAGAACAAATATAATTATAAAATGAAAATGGGGATACGATTGCAGATACCATGAGTATATTAAATAGATGGAAAAGTTACTTTCATCAGCTATTAAATGTTCATGCAGAAGATTATATTGAGGAGGATAATTTAAAGACAGCAAAAAGTCACAGAAACAAGTGCATTAGAGGTTGAAATGGCGATAGAAAAATTGAATATGTATAAAGCATCAGGTTCAGATGGGATCCCAGCAGAACTGATAAAATCAGGTGGAGAAGAATTGATGAAAAATATACGTCGATTGCTTAGTATGATTTGGGAAAAACAAACTCTTCCAAATGAATGGAAAGAATCGATTATTATTGTACCAATCTACAAGAAAGGAGATAAAACTGATTGCAACAACTACAGCGGCATCTCATTACTTTCAACTTCGTACGAAATTCTAACAAATATACACCGTGTCCCATTCAAACCTCCCACATTTTAATTAATCATAACTCTCAAAGTATGCGGAATTATGAAATGAGGTTGGTATTGAAAGAAAGAGAAACTCAAAACATTTTTGTTTTCATTGTTGCAGTTAATTCATCTGTCGCATGTTGTACAATAATGCCATAAAACAAAATGGCGACTCCTCAGCAACGAGCACAAACTTTTCTGGTATGCAGAGACGAAGTCAATAATTACAGTGCAAATAAATTACCGGAGGGAATATGGAGGAAATGCACCTGATGGGAAGACCATTAATGCATGGCTTGAGAAGTTTCTGGCGACTGGAAGCGTTAAAAAAGAATCAGGAGGTACTCGTACACGAGTTTTAGAAGAAAATATTGAAGAAATTAGAGCAGGATTTCAGAGAATTCTACAAAATCAATTCACCAATCTTCCTGGCAGTTCAATGTACCGAGATAAACTGTGCATTGAGTGCTTCATAAGCGGCTTCATGTGTACCCCTACAAGGTGCAAATTGTTCAACAAATAAAGCAGATGACAGACCACGACGACAGGCATTCGCTATTGAAATGCTAGATCCTATTGGCAAGGACCCTCAATTTCTTGGAAACGTCTTGTTTTCTGACGAGGCAACGTTCCATGTATCAGGATCTGTTATTCGGCACAATGTAAGGATCTGGGGTACGCAAAATCCACACATCTACTGTGAACACGTCCGGGATAGCCCAAAAGTAAACGCTTGGTGCGGCCTCATGAAGAACAGGATTATAGGTTCTTTTTTCTTCCATTAGAAGTCAATAACTGGCCCGGTATACCAAGACATGTTGAAACAGTTCTTGTACCCCTAAGTAGCTGATCTGCAACCCCAAGTAGTCTAATCTTTCAGCAAGATGGAATCCCATCACACTGGAGCCTGGATGTTCGGAATTCACTCAAATAATCCTTCCCAGATAGGTGGATTGGACGAGGTGGACCAATTTGCTGTATACCACCTTTCGCCAGACATCACTCCACTGGACTTCTTCCTCTGAAGGTATGTAAAAGACCGTATGTTTGCTACTCCAGTACAAGATCTTCATGATTTACGAACCCGTATCCTTGACACAATTGCAACAGTACCAATGGATATGTTGGACAGAACGTGGCACGAAACCGAATACAGACTTGATATTGTTCGTGCTGCTAATGGTGCATATATATATATGTGTTTTAATGTGTGGCAATGAAAATTCTTTGAGTTTCTGTTTCGTTTAATACCGCATAATTTCATAAGTCCGCACCCTTTGTTAGTTATGATAAATTAAAATGTGGGAGGTTTGAATGGGGCACCATGTGTTAGTAAGCAGATTCACTCCCTATATACTGTAGATGACATTCTAGGAGATCATCAACGTGGATTTAGAAGAAACAGGTCTACAATATATCAGATTTTGTATATAATAAAGATTTTAGAATAGAAGTGGGAATATAAAGACACTGTAAATCAACTATAGGTATACTTAAAAAAGGTATACGTTTAAATTAAGAGGGAAAAGTTAGGCCTATATAGTATCCTGATGGAGTTCGACATTCCTGAAAAAGTTAGACTTATACGAATGTGTCTAAATGGAACAAAGAGTTGGGTACGTGTAGTCAGTTTTTCGATAGGCCTACTTCTGAAATTCACAATGGGTTAAAACAAGGATATGCACTATCCCCTCTACCATTCAATTAATATAGAGCATGCCATCAATTCTTTAGAGGTTGAAGAAGGCCTCCAACTCAATGGTATTAATAAGCTGACAATTTATGTTGATGATGCAGTACTATTGGGCGATAGCGAGGAGATACTACAGGACCAACACGCATACTCTATTGGGTAACACTAAGAAATTGGGACTGGAAGTAAACATCAATAAAACTAAACATATGTTCACACACACAAAAAATCAATTAATGGAAATGAACAGTAAATGAAAAATGTGGGGAATTTTGAAGAAATGGGTGAATTAAAATATCTAGGGACAATAATTTCAAATAGAAATGAGATGCACAAAGAAGAGGCTTAATTCTGGAAATGTATGATATTATGCATTATAGGAACTCATGTCGTCCCAACTCCTTTTAAAAAATGTTAAACTGAAAATATATAAAACCATTATTCTTCCAGTTATGATATGGAAGAGGAACATGGACTCTTACTTTAAGGGAGGAAAGGAGATTACGAGTATTTGAGAAATAAAGTTTTTAAAAATATTTTTGGACCAAAGAGAGATGAACACATAGGTGAATGGAGAAGACTAATCTGTTTGACTTGAGCTACATAGTCTTCATAGGAAGCCAGATATAATAAGAAAAGTTAAGTCTCGTAGACTGTGATGGGCAGGACATGTGGCACGAATGGGGAATGAAAGAGGTGCATGGAAACTTCATGTAGGTAAATCAGAAGGAAAATGACCAGTTGGTAGTCCAAGAATGAGAAGGGATAATTACGTTAACCATGATTTGAGGGAAGCAAGTTATACAGGGAATGATTGGAAAAATTACCTCAGGATAGGGAAGTATGGAGAGCTTATGACCGCGCGGCAATGAACCTACGCGTTCGATAGTGCTTGTGAGTGAGTGAGTTAGTTATTATTCCATTCCATTAACGCTGTTTAACCTCTCACCTTATAAGTATTTTCACGTGCCACATCTCCGGGCCTTACAGCGACACTAACCTGTCGGGAGAGGGATTTTAATTATGTATCACACTCATTTTGTTTTCGATCACACAAGGAGATTGAGGGCCTCCCCGAAAGAGTGATCAGCTCAATGTCAGGGCCTCCTCCGTGACAACATTAAGATGAAATGACTATTCACACACACACACACACACAAAGACACACATATTCATATTAAACATGGTCAGTATGATAATGATGATTATGTTGGCCAGATGATGTTTGGGAACAGTTTGGGGCATAAAGTTTCCTGACATTGTCATACAGGTGAAGAAAAATCATCACCCAGGAAACATGTTCCGACTGAGGATCGAACCCGGGCTCTTTGTGTACGAAGCAGCGTCGCTTACCCCGAGACCGCAGTGGTGGACATAATAATAATATTATTATTATTACAATTATTATTATTATTATTATTATTATTATTATTATTATTATTATTATTATTGTTGCTGTTGATCTCAAGGTAGCGTGCTGTCTTGCCACGCAACGGGCCTGGGTTCGATTCCCGTTCAGGACAGGCTCCTGGGTGAGGTTGTTTTTCGGGGGTTTTCCTCACCTGTAAGACAAATGTCAGGAAGCTAAGGGCCCAATGGTCCTCGAAAATCATTCTGCCATCATCATCATCCTTATCATTATCATCATTATCCTCCATCGGTGTGGAAAGCAACGGGAAGCTACCACACATATAATTCCCTAGTAAAGCTGCAAAACATAGCATGAAAATGTTTTGATTGCAGTGAAAGACCTGCCCTCGGGCACAATTACTATTTAATGGATGGATGGGTGGATTATTATTTTTTATTATTATTATTATTATTATTATTATTATTATCATCATCATCATCATCATCATCATCATTACTTTTGAAAACCCTATATTTGTGTCCAGCACAATGCCAGGTCGAGGGATTAGATGAATTAAAGCTATTCTTATTATTATTGTATTACATTTATTATTATTATTATTATTATTATTACTATTATCATCATCATCATCATTATTATTATTATTATTATTATTATTATTATTATTACTTCAATATTTGAATCAATAAATTGGTGTCCCATAACAACAATTTGATTGCAAGAATATAATAATTTCCAATTATTCTTATGAGTGTTTCATGTATTGAATATTTTCATACATTATTATTTTCATGAACAAAACGACTTTAAAAAATAAAACTTGCATATATTTTCTTCTGCAGCCGCCTCCCTTTTCAGCATGTAACGCTACCTGTCGATCTCGGTGGACATGCTCGCCATTGGTTTGGAGGTTAGCGAATTTAAATTCAACCAAGGATGATGGATTTTCCCTGACGTGAAATTTCTGAGTGTGGCTTCCTTAAGATAGGAAATAAAGTCGTGTGTCAAGTGTCATGCATTTACTTCAGGTAAAAGGAATTTAAGCCTGAAATAAGGTACCTCTGAGCGGACTCTTGTTAAGGAGTGTCGTCAAAAATGTCCCTACCTACCTACCTAGCTACCTACCTACCTACCTACCTACCCACCCACCCACCCACCCACCCACTCACCCACCCAACCACCCAACCACCCACCCATCCACCCACCGACCCACCGACTCACCCACCCACCCACCCACCCACCCACCTACCCGCCTACCCACCTACCCACCTACCCACCTAACCACCTAGCCACCTAGCCACCTAGCTACCTAGCTATCATGTATGCTCCCATTCACTGATACGAAGTTTATATATATGAATATATATAGCGTGTCGCAGTCCCTGAAACTTACTTTCAGTTTTCATTACCAGATTTTGCTATTATCATACCAAGTAACTATTAAATTGCCCTCACGAGTCTGTGTAATCCCCAATCTAGACCCTAAATTCAAATATTTTTTGTGGTATCGCCGTAGCCGATTGGTTAAGGCAAGAAGCCTTGGAGCAGAGCTATGGGGCTTGTGCTGGTTCAAGTCTCCATGGGGGAAGACATTTTCTCATGGTATTTCGGTCAGTATGGGACCGGTGCTCACCCAGCATCATGAGGCATTTGGGTAGCTACAATAAGTAGCGGTTCCAGGTTGAAAAAAACAAATATAACGGCTGGGGAGACTCGACATGCTGATCACATGTCACCCCTACACTGGTTAGATGATCATATACCTCTGTGATTGACACATGTGGATGTGAGGCCAGCAGCCGGCGCGGCGGTAGGCTAATGGCCTTCTAGGCCTATTGTGCCATGGAATTATTATTATTATAGCCGGACCACCTGGATACCAGCCTGACGTTTTAATCATTGCATCTCAGATACTATAGTGTCTTCCCTGTTAACCCTAAAAAATCCAATGGCTATATATTTACTAACATTTCTTTTGATATTCTGTACTACTACAATATATATTTTCGTCTTTTTTTTTTTAATAATGTTCAATTTCAGATAAATATTTTTATCTGCTTTTATCTGGTCAAATAAATAGTTTGTTATTTTTAATTGTCCTTAATATATTTTCATAGCAATCTCCTTTAATTTTGTATTTATAACTGTTTTTCAGGGACTGCATATTCCCAGTCTGATAATACTCAGTGCACCAGGCAAGATTATGATTTCTGCGTGAAAATGGCTGATCCTTTATTGAAGGACCCACACCTTATATTCCCAGACAATAAAGCTGACATTGATCTTGTTTGCAGGTAAATAAAATAAATTATTGCTGCAATACCCAATACTTCAAATGACTTCTTCAACTTGATTTTCACCACTATTCAGTATGAAGTTCTATTCCACGGGTGGGAGTTCACTTTCCAGAGTACTGGTGTGCTTACACAAACAGTTGCCACACTGACAACAGATAAGAGAAAATACAAACCAATTCAGTGCTGTGTCTTTCAAAATGTGAATACTTTAGTATAAATGTACTGATGACATAAAAGCATTGTATTCCTTCGCTGTTCAGACTTATGCCATTTACATATGCAACTAAGGGATCGAAAACTTTATGCAAAGCGAATCACACTCACACTGAGTATCTAGATGCCCAGGCATATTCTATTCACTCTCAGTCCTGGAGTTTTGTTTATAAAAATAATGTATACATATCCACCAGTCCTGTGCCATAGCCAAGTGGTTAAGGCAAGATGCCTTGGCGCAGAGCTATGGGACTTGCGCTGGTTCGAGTCCCCATGGGGAAGACATTTCTCATGGAATTCAGGTCAGTATAGGACCGGTGCCTACCCAGCATCATGAGGCATTTGGGTAGCTACAATAAGTAGCGACTCCAGGTTGAGAAGACCAGCTATAACAGCTGGGGGACCCGACATGCTGGCCACATGTCATCCCTACACTAGCTAGATGATTGTCTGTCTACCTCTGTGATTAACATGTGGATGTGAGGCCAGCAACCGGATGGTAGGCCAAGGGCCATCTAGGCCTGTCACACTTGGAGTATATACATCCACTATGATATATTTTAAAACTGTGACCTTCTGAGAATATTACAGTATACTGTGCTATGTTCAAAACTGAAATAGGTATATATTTTATGTAATGATTCATATATTGCTAAATTAACATCTAGTGCCCTTAACCAAAGATTACATCTTTGTACAACTTTTCTACATTCAGTCAGTCAAAATGGAGTACTAAGCAAAGTTCTAATTGTTCAAGCTTTTACTCTGCTAAAGGAAGATTTGACTATTCGCACAGTGACTGTAGAGCTTAGTATGGCTTCATCTGTTGTTGGCAGGGCCTGGAAAAGATTTGTTACAACTGGCATCTTATATAGAGATGACAGATACATAGTCAATTGTGCTCTTTGGCCATGCACTGCCACAGCCAGAGACCACCTAAATAACTTAAGGGCAGCAACTGAAGTTACTCTCAGTGATCAAACAATATATAACAGACTTCGAGAGGTAGGTTTAAGAGCGTAAAGACCTAATAAGTTTCTACAATTAACACAGCAACAAAAGACAGATCAATTGTTGTTTTGTTAGCAAATTAGAAATTGGTAGTTTTGTCACTGGCTTAATGTTATGTTCACAAACAAATCTAGATTTCGTCTAACACAGTATGATGGACGTCTGTGTGTCATTATGATGATGAGCATTATGAAGAAATTGCAGTCAAATAATTGACAGTAGTAAAATGAGGATTTTAAAAGATATTTTGATAAAAAATAACTATGTGCAGATGCTGTTGGCAATATGTAAATTTTAAGGAAATAGCCTTGAACAAATCGACATCAAATATTTGGAGGTATGATGTCACCCCGCATTATTGAGAATATAAAAAAGAAATGGTAATGGGATTGAAGAATTGAAGGGAATGACAAAAGACAGAGTAGAGTGGAAGAACAGTCTCAATGCTTTAATGGCAGGACAGGAAAAAAGGAAGATGAAGTGTGTTTTATAATTTCTCTACAGCCATTAGTAAAGGATATTAAATGAAAATGTTCTTCTCTACGTGGTAAAATATTTTATAAAATACTTAAACAGAATAGTGCCAGTAAAATTAAATATGTACAGTACACAGATACCTAACTTTTAATGTGCATTTCGATTGGTTATTTGATAAAATAAAACACAGTTAAATATTTAATACTGGTCTTCATTTCTTAAAAGTTTCTGTATACAACATTGAAAGATTGGATACCACTCAGAATGTTCCCTGACCCTGATTGTGATATTTGCAGAAATTAATACAGTGGTGCAATTTATCCTACACTACATGTTAACTTTCAGACTCTTAGGGTACATGTGGATTTTCCTTTGTACAAATAATCCAATTGTGTAGTTTATTTTCCCACTGATATCAATAGTCAATTCATCTGTAAATAGCCATTTGTTTAAGGAGCCATTACCGTCGGTCCAATTGAACTAGTGGTTCTCATACTTGCTTACGATTCCAAGCTTTGCAGTTCAAACCCAGCTAGGGTCAATGTATTTTTCAGGGCGTAAAAATCCTGAGTATGGATTCCTTTGGAAGAGAACTAAAGTGTACACATCTTATATATTTACAGCATGTAAAAGACCCTCAAGCCTAAAAATAAAGAGGCATCTTTAGCAAATTTTGTTAGATTTCCATGCACAGATTTCAGTTACAACACTCATTACCTTGCCTTATAAGTACATTTTTAAATAAAATTTATTTAAACATATAACAAGAAGCCATTATCATCTTCAAACTGTTAACACACAAGAGATGTAAAATTGAAACAAACTTTGTGATCCTCATCACATAAAGCTTGCACACTTTGTGATGTAGGTACAGTTTCAGGTACTTTGAACTGTATGCTGAAAGGACATATATGATACATGTATCACTGGCTTAGAGCCATCTAAAAATTTTCATATGATTCCTTGTCATGGTTTCAGAGATAGCTACTCCTCATATCCTAAAAATTACATACCGTGGTTCTCATGTATTACCTTAGTATATCTTAGCAAATATGCTCTACTTTGAATTTTATAATGGAAAATTGAGGTCTGAGTAAATGCAAAAATCTGTGGATTCTCATTTATCCATTTAAAATTTCTAGAGTAATTTTGCAAAATATATTAGGTGTCAGATTTTATAAACTAATTAGTGTGGAGAAATCCTTGCCTTATCTAGGAAAATGTGGAGAAATCATGAAGCTCCTTGAAGGTGAACAATGAGTCATTTGATACATGTCTCGGTGATAATGTATAATTTGTTTTCTTTGAATTCAGTATTCACCGTTGATCACAGTCAAATCCAATGGAAATTTAAAGTTGAGAAAAGTTAAAGAATTAGCTTAATTTGAAAAGGTGATTAAAATTCATTGTTCCCATATTATGTTTTATTTAGAGGTTATAAATTACTTGTAACAGTAAGTATAACAGAGTACATGCTTCGATTTTGAAGCCAATAAACTGTGTACCATATAGATGATGTTCACTACAGTAAAAATTCATGCATTTTGTAGAAAGTGGAGCCAGTTTGTGGATTGTGTGAAGAGATATACAGATCGGTGCTTCACAGAATCTAGGCGCCAAGAATTCAATAAAGCTGTTGAAAGTCCAGTGGATTCAGTTCATCAGATGTGTACTGTAACAAAGTATCAGACAGGTAATTGCTTTCAGTTACTTAATCGATGTAGTTATAAAAGTAAAAGCAAGCATATACTTTTAAATATTCAATTAAATTACTTTTACAAGTTAATAAATATTTCTGGGAATATTATTTATTTATCCTATAGCATATTTGATACCTAAGTCATTAACTGAAAACAAACCAAAAACTAAACAAAACAACTAAGTAAAGGTAATTTTCAATTTTCTTTCCCAGTATCAATCAACATTGAAGGGCTAGGCAGTTTTGAAGATGTTACCAGTCAGTCTCTTCAAGGTTGCAAAATACAAAGACTCAAGATTGCATGATTCCCATACAGTTTAAAATACATATTACACATTTCTGTAAGTTGCAGAGAAGAATTAGTGGATAATTTTTCTGTTTGTTGAATCAATGTTGAGTCTTTTACATACTTACTTACTTACTCACTGGCACTATCGAACACGTAGGTTCATGGCCGCACAGACATAAGCTCTCCATACATCCCTATCCTGAGCCAATGCTTTCCAATCATTCCCAGTATAATCTACTTCCCTCAAATCATAGTTAATGTTGTTCTCCCACCTCAATCTTGGTCTACCAACTGGGCGTTTTCCTTCTGGCTTTCCTACAAGAAGTTTCCATGCACGTCTTTCATTCCCCATACGCGCAACATGTCCTGCCCATCGCAGTCTATGAGACTTAACTGTTCTTATTATATCTGGATTCCTATAAAGACCATGTAGTTCATTGTTATGTAGTTTTCTCCATTCACCTGTCTGTTCATCTCTCTTTGGTCCAAAAATTTTCCTAAGAACTTTATTCTCAAATACTCGTAATCTCCTTTCCTCCCTTAAAGTAAGAGTCCATGTTTCACATCCATACAATATAACTGGTAGAATAATAGTTTTATATATTTCCAGCTTAACGTTTTTTGAAAGGAGTTGGGACATCAAAAGTCTCTGCAATGCATAATAGCACGCATTTCCAGAATTGAGCCTATGTTTAATTTCTTTGTGCATCTCATTCCTATTTGTGATTATTGTTCCTAGGTATTTGAATTCAGTCACTTCCTCAAAATTTCCCTCATTTGTCATTAGCTGCCAATTTCCATTATATACTGAATTTCTACGTGTGACCATATATTTAGTTTTACTGATATTTACTTCCAGTCCTAATTTCTTAGTGTTACTCAATAGTGTGTGCGTGTTGGCCTTCAGTATCTCCTCGCTATCGGCCAATAGTACTACATCATCGGCATAAACTAACAGCTTATTAATACCATTCAGTTGTAAGCCTTCCTCATTCTCTAAAGATTTAATGGCATGCTCTAGTACAAAATTAAATAGTAGAGGAGATAGTGCATCTCCTTGCTTCAATCCATTCTGGATTTCAAAATTGTCTGAAAACTGTCTGCCTACACGCACCCTACTCTTTGAGCCATTTAGACACATTCGTATAAGTCTAACTAACTTTTTAGGATTTCCGAACTCCAGCAGGATACTATATAACTTCTCCCACTTAATTTAATCATATGCTTTTTTGAAGTCTACATATAGTTGATGTACAGTACCATTATATTCCCAATTCTTTTCTAAAATCTGTCTTATACTAAAAATTTGATCTGTTGTAGACCTGTTTCTTCTAAATGCACATTGATGATCTCCTAGAATGTCATCAATATAGGAAGTAAGTCTGCTTACTAATATATTTGTTAGAATTTTCTATGAAGTTGAAAGTAATGAGATGCCCCTGTAGTTGTTGCAATCAGTTTTATCTCCTTTCTTATAAATTGGTACGATAATTGATTCCTTCCATTCATCTTGAAGAGCTTCTTTTTCCCAAATCATACTAAGCAACCAGCATATCTCGTCCATCAATTTTTCTCCCCCTGATTTTATCAGTTCTGCTGGGATCTCATCTGAACCTGATGCTTTTTACATCTTCAATTTTTCAATCGCCATTTCAACCTCTAATGCACTTGGCTCTGCGACTAGCATTTCTGCTGTCTGTAACTTATCCTCCTCAATGTCCTGTTCTGTATGTACATTTAATAGCTGATTAAAGTAACTTTTCCATCTATTTAATATACTCCTAGAATCTGCAATCTATCCCCATTTTCATTCCGAATTATATTTGTTCTAGCCTGAAACCCTTTCTTCTCTATACTAATTCCCTGATATAATTCTCTAATGTTCCTATTTTTGCATTCATTTCAAGATCATTAATCTTCTCTCTCAAATATTCCCTCT
Organism: Diploptera punctata; assembly: GCA_030220185.1. Lineage (NCBI taxonomy): Eukaryota > Metazoa > Arthropoda > Insecta > Blattodea > Blaberidae > Diploptera > Diploptera punctata. The sequence goes on from JASPKZ010008082.1 coordinate 103,142, forward strand.
TTTACTCTTTAGTAACTTGATGGTTTCCCGTCTAACACTACCCAATTGCTCTAAATTACCTCATTTGGCTCGTATAACCATTTCATTTTTGCTAGCTTTCTTTTCTTTACAATGTTGGCACATTCCTCATCAAACCATTTCTTGTTTTGCCTCTTTTTTAAACAACCAATGCTTTCTGATGCTGACAATTTAATAGTATCTCTTATAGCCTCCCATTCTTTATTTATATCAGTTTCTTCTTCGTTTGCCACATTGTCATCTGAAGATTCCAGTACTTCAAATGTATTAGCAATTTTGATTTGGTATTCTTGCCGCATTTCATAATTTTTCAAGTTTTTTAATTCATATTTTACAGAATCATCTTTAGCGTTCGTTCCTCTCATAAGCGATAGCCGTTGTCTGATTTTCACTCTGACCAGATGATGATCCGAATTGCAGTCTGTCCCTCTAACTGATCTAACATCAATGATGCTACTGTGCCAGCGTTTATCCACTAATACATGATCTATCTGGTTCCGAGTTTCTCCATCTGGGGACGTCCAGGTGTATTTATGAATATCCTTATGCTGAAATGTTGTGCTCTTAACAATGAGATTCTTTGATGTGGCAAATGTGACTAATCTAACCCGTTGTCGTTACTATCTTCATGAAGACTGAATTTGCCTATTGTTGGTTTGAATATATCTTCCAGCCCCACTTTTGCATTAAAATCTCCTAACACAATTTTCATATGATATCGTGAAAGGTTATCAAATAAGCATTCTAATTCTTCATAGAACTCATCCTTGATCTTGTCATTTTTATCTTCTGTGGGGGCACGTACATTTACAATTATAAAATCATGTCGTTTACCCTTTAGAATTATGTACGATATCCTATCACTAACAAACTTAATATCTCGGATAGCGGATAGGATCCTCCTTCTGACTAAAAAACCCGTTCCAAATGCAGGTCTTTCTGCACCCCCATAGTATAAAGCAAAGCTTCCTGAATCCTGACTACCTTCTCCTGGCCACCTAACTTCCTGTAAAGCAACTATATCCAAGGGTGATTTATCTAATTCCCGCGTTAATATCTCTAGTGCCTCGCTATTGTATAAAGTCCTAACATTCCAAGTTCCTAGGAACATGTCCCTGTGTTTGAGCCTTTGGCATGGGTTCCCTGAAGTAGTCCCCGCCCGGAGAACCGAATGGGGGACTATTTGACCTCCGGAAAATTTTACCCCAGATGAACCCATGTCCGCATTTCTTGACGGTTGTATTTTTACGGTGAAAGATCGTCACTCTTTCGCCCAATGTACTTTTTTCGTCTGGCTTATCACCTTCGACCAGTCTGGCATGGGTAACCCTATCGGCAGCAATGCTACCGCCGGCATAGCTCTCAGGATCATTTAAGCACGCAAGCCACTCCACCACAACAAGGTAAAGATACCATGGAGGGTGAGTCTTTTACATAATGTTCCTAATTTTCCTTGAATGAATATTAGTAGGCCTATTGTTTATTTATATAACCAGATGGCTTTATTTTTCTTATGATAAAAGCAGCACTCACGTTTTTCACCCCCTTAAAAAATCCATCAATCCCAACTAGGTTTGAACCCGAGGAACCTTAATAGTTTTGGAACTACAATGATGAAGAGGATTTAGATATCAAATCTTCTGCTTCAGGGTAAGCAAACTACATTGACAAAAGCAACATTTGAATTCATCTTATGTCAAATGCCTTACCAACTAAAGGGTACCAGGTAGCATGTTTCAGTTTTCTGTAAAAATTAATGGTGGAGTTATTTGATGTATTTGCCATTCATGAGAAAAAATAGTTGCAATATGATGGTGCTTGCTTCATCATATATATCACTTGCTTTCAAAATCTCAACTCAAATTTGAGGAAAGTTGGTGCTGTAATTTAGGGTCTCTTCCTCTGAGGAGTTCATAAGTTTTGTTAGTGTGCCTTTGATTGTTTATTACCTGTTTTGAATAAGATTATGTCTATGGTAGTGTGGAATATAAATTAATTTACTAGGAATTATGAGATTCTTTTGGGAACTCAACTAATTTACGAATTCTTTGACTTAACAGATATTATTGAAGTTATAATATGTGGGAATTCTGGGCTGTGATACCCATATTATGTTAGGAATTTACCCTGTTTTACTATAATATAACTGGACTCTAGTAGTGATCAAGGCTTGTAGGTTTTCCTTACTTTTACCTAATTTATATTAACTAAATTGGTGCTCTGGATAGCATGCTATCAATTGTCAAGTATGTAGTTTTAACATTTTTTAAACAACACAATTAAAGGAATATGAATACACATTGAAAAACATATAGGGTTATATAACCCTTTGTGCAGGCTAAAATGATCTTGTCCTCAGCTACATACTTTAATTAAAGTGAATATTTTTAGGTTGTAACTTTAATAGTGGCAACTATTTATTTTATTACTAGTATACAAGTGACAGACCTATGATACTTCTACAGTCCTTCAATGTAGTACCCAGCATTGTATACAACCCAATGCCAGTGATGTGGAAATCATAGTATCCCTGTAGCAAGCTCCTGTTCTTTTGATGTTTCTGACTGACCGCATTAATACCAGCAGAATCTCAAGAACAGTCTGGAATCAAATGTCACAAAGTGGTTCCTTCATCTTAGGGATCAAATCATAATCATAGGGGCTTAAGTTGGGTGAATGTGATGGATGGAAAAGCACTTCCCACTCCCAGTGATGGTACAGACCAGCTACAAGGTGTGCAGTGTGCATCCGAGAAGTCTTGTATGATAATGATGTCTCCCCATATGCTTCCACAGGACCTTCATGGCATTGTCGTGCTGTATGGCCATGGCTCACTGAATTTTCAACCAAGATCACTGTTCCTGCTTTGTAAACATGGCAAAACACAGCAGCTTAGAGCGGCAACACAGTGGAGACTAACTTTCTCTCTCCAAAGTGCATGCGCTTTGAGATGTACGGACAAGTCCATTTACTGTAAGATTGGTCAGACATATATTAACCCATCAGCGTGGCATGGTGTTCCAGATGCAGAAGGACGTGTTAGAACACGTAGACTTTTAAATTTCCAAATGCAGATTGCCGTGTCTGTACATGTTGTTACATCTATGATTTTCAAGGCATACAGTGAGTTTGTTAAACTTGCTGGAGAACTTATTTTTTGTTGCTGTGGTAAGGAAAATCCCCCTTCATGTTGACATAATTTACGACAGGCATATGGAGTGAGTTTGCTACTTATTAGTGAAAGGAGATACTTTTTGTATTTTTTTTCTCTTCAGCTACACCCTTCGTTCGAACTAGTGAATGCCCTATTTTGCCGAAAAGAAATATCTGTAAAGTGTCTCACTGTGTGGTCTCATAACTAACCTTTCTTTCAAAACCGACAGGTTCGTGTGTATACACAAAAATCACGTGTCTCAGAAGAATAAGCTTTATAGATTTCAAGTAAATTAGTTAACATTTTCCAACTTCTATAAGAATTTTTACGTGGTGAATTAGATGTGTAGAATTATGAAAAAAAGAATAATTAAAAAATATAATAGAATAATAATAATAATAATAATAATAATAATAATAGTAATAATAATAGCAATAATAGCAATGTATGTATGTACTGCATACTTCCAACACAGGTGTTCCCTAGCGGGAGTTTATTAACCAAGGTAATCCAGTCAACAAGAATCAATTTTTGTAATTATATAATGAATTTATTTTACAAATAAAATTGTAATTCTCCAACTTTTATAAAAACTGTATATAGTGAATCTGATGTGTGGAAACATCAAAATTTTTAATTTAAAAATATAAATGAAGGATAAATAGATGAAGTTTAGAATTATAAATTATAAGTAAAACTTTAGCAACAATTTAAAAAAGAATGCATTTTAACTTATATCTTGATGAAAGTATAAGGAAATCTGCATCTACAATTAAATACAACTTGTAATTAACCGATGAAAGCACCATTCCATATCATTCTTTGTTTCAACATTATATTCTATTGTGTTCTGTTCTAGTGCAGGTCTTTCACTGTAATCATAGAATTTTCATGCTATGATTGCAGCTTTATTAGGGAATTATAGGTGAGGTAGCTTCCCATATAGGAGACGATAATGATGGTAACGATGATGATGAAGGTCAGGTGATGTCCGTGGACCGTTTGGGCCTCAAAGCCCACTGCGTGACAAGACAGCATTCTACCTCGAGACCACAGACATAATAATTAATATTTTCTTAACCCTTTCATTTTATTTGTTTTGTTTATCGACACACGGTATAACTTGGAAGAAAGACGAACATAACACTGAGCAATGTGATATCTATGAAATCCAGATGTAATAAAACAGTGCAAGTCTTGTAGGCTGCTATGGGTAGGGCATGTGGCACGAATAGGAAATTATATAGGAACTTCGTGTATGAAAACCAGAAGCAAAGTGCCCAGTAGGGAGGGATAACCATGAGGTGCAAGAAAAATATTAACCAGGATTTGAAGGAGGTAAATTATACAGGAGTCTCACTGCTGGGTTCCCGAGATCGAGTCTCGGTCTCTCTATGTTGGTTTCGTGGCAGACGAAACGGAGCTTGGGCAGGTTTTTCTCGGAGTTTTCTCCCGTTTTCCCCTGCCACAATTTCATTCCACCATTTCTCCATACTCATCACATTCATTTCGTTTCATCTGCCCCTGTGAAGGTGCATCAGGCATGGTCGGCCACACCCTTGTCATTCATAGACCTCTATATATAGGGGCTTCATCTCATCTCATCCTCGACCCGACCCTGAGTTCGACACAAGTTGAAGATATTATTATAAATTATACAGGAATAATTGGAAAACATTATTTGGGATAGCAATGTATGGAGAGGTTATGTACGTATGACCATGGCCTCCATGTTCAATGGTACCATTAATTTCAAGACAACACAAAACAAGTTGGTTTTTAATGTCCTTCATTTTTTTTTAAATTTTCCCTTTCATTGAATATTTTAATAATAAATTCCAATCTCTCTACCTTCCAAATCAAGATATTGTAAATGATGAATCATTATTGTTATGGAAGGGACAAACAATTCCCTCCACTTAAAACTACCAAATTTGATGTTAAAACATATGAATTGTGACTGTAGAACTGGGTATGTGGTCTTGAGGTAGCATGCTGCCTTGTCAAGCAGCTGACCGAGGTTCGATTCCAGGTTGGGAGAAGCTTCCTGGGTGAGTTTTTTTTGGGGTTTCACCTGACCTATATGACAAATGTCAGGAAGCTTTAGGGCCCCAACGGTACCCAAAAATCATTCGGCCATCATCATCATCATTATCACCACTATCATTCACCGGTGTGGAAGCTACCACATATATAATTCCCTAGTAAAGCTGCAAAGCGTAGATTGAAAATGCTATAATTGCAGTGAAAGACCTGCCCTTAGGCAGAACACTATAGAATAGAATGGTCATTCATTGTTTATATTATAATAATCGGAATTTGATATGTATCTAAAATAAGTTACTTGGTGAGTAGAGTTTAAAAATACTACCGCACAGGGGTACTTCATGGACTTTTAAATGACTGCACAGAAGGGAGGAAACTGGTCTCGTATAAGTACAGCAAACCATGCTGAGGGGTTAATATGTGACAGAAGTTACAACAATTAACTCTGTCTGGTTTCGCTTCTACAGCAGTGTTGCCACTATTTTTGTTACAGCCCTCGTATTTACAAGACTATATTTACTCATCGTCCTGCACTGTAGCCGAGTGGTTAAGACAAGAAGCCTTGGCACAGAGCTATGGGACTTGCACTGGTTCAAGTCCCCATGGGGAAGAATTTTGCTCATGGAATTTTTGCCAATATGGGACCGGTGCCCACCCAGCATCGTGAGGTATTTGGGCAGCTACAATAAGTAGTAACTCCAGGTTGAGAAGACCAGCTATAACGGCTGGGGGACCCGACATGCTGAACACATATCATCCCTACACTGGAATATGATTGTCTACCTCTGTGATTAACATATGTGGATGTGAGACCAGCAGCCGGCTGGTTGACCAAGGGCCTTCTAGGCCTGTCGTGCTTGGAAAAATATTTACTCATCCAACTGCTTAGTAAGAAAAGTACCAAAATAATGTTACATCAAAGGGTAACATTTGTCGCTGAGAGAGAGAAATAGAGAGAGAGAGAGAGTCGTGTTTCAGTTTTTAAATATCTAATATCTAACATATAACTTGATATGATATGAATATGATATTGGGACATGATTGGAAACGATTTAAGAAGTTCATATTTATAATGTTAAGTAAAATTTATTTCTACGAACTTATATTTTATTTTAATTATATAGCCATTAATCCTAAGTTCATGTTTGCAATGAAAATATTTAAAGTTACAATTTTATTATGAAATGTTTTATTCGTTATTACTAAAATTTGGAAAATAGGAAGTTAATCTTTATATAATATAAAATTTACTCACCAATTAATGCTGTCTTGTCCCCTGAAGACTCTATGATCCAAGACATCTCTAATCATTTTGTACCTTACCTTGATTTTACATGATTTTTGTTGTTATTTTTCCCTCAATTTTTTTTTTGTCTAATTCAACAACATTTTAAATTTTCAAGGATTACTTCATAAATTGTTATTCCAACTTCAATTTCTAGGAATTAGTGTGCTCTTGGAAGATGCAATAACATCTTATGGATTCTTTGAAACACCAAGCTCTTGAATATTTTGCATATTCTACTCACTTAGCCAAAGTTATATGATTTTCATGAAATGAATCCAGTATTTTATTAAATTCCATTATTTTACCAAGTGATGTCTAATTCATTTAATTTATTGCCATTATATTTTAGGCCAAGATGTAGTTACCCTTTAACCAAATAAAGTATATTTTTGTAATGTTATATGTGGCCTGATTTTATTAATTATGCAAATAATTTTTAATATCAAGGTGAAAGTAAGTTTTTATACAATTTGTCAGGTTAGAGTGTAATAATTGCTTGCCTTATTGACTTAAGTGAAAATTCAATTTTGTCATTATAGTAGAGCCAGGAGATACGTCTCTGGATACGGGTTCCTATAAATACTTTATCTACTCTACACGGGACCTTATAACTGTTAGAGATATGTAATAAATATTATGAAATGCTCTGATTAATGTACAGATTGTTCAATTATATTGTAAATGTAAATTCAATGCCTATTTTACTTATGCATTATTAAATTATGAAATTGCACAAATTTTCTAGACGTGGAGCTTAAATTCAGAATTATGTTCGCTAGGATAAAAATAGAGAAACTACAAGATTTATGGTACCTCTTCTATCACTCTTCAAATGTCATAAACAACCATTCGGAAAACTCTGCAAATGGATTATATGAAGGGCTTATGGCAGTAACATGATAAGCCACATTCTGTTAAGAAATGTCATTTATTACAATAATTGCAAATAAATGTATTGAAATATCTATACAATAATTTGTAAGTGCACCAATGATGAGTTAAAACATACAGATACACGATGTATTAACAACAATACTGCCCAGTTAGTATTCATAATTTTTTTTAAATATTAAAATCCTTATATCTCAGACAGAACATTATGTGAGTTGTGTCATGTTATTGCCCTAAGTCCTTCATATATATATATATATACATATATATATATATATGGTCTGAGATAGAGTGCACATACAGTGGAGGAAATTAGTATAAAGGCACTAACTTTTAGTAGTAAAATAACCTGAAATATTTATGCAAATACCGTATGTGTGTCATAAATTACATATAATTATCTTGGACATAATTTCGTACAGGTCTCCACATTTTGTATTTATTATATACGTAAATATTACATAATAACTAAAAAAACGCTGTCTTAGGGGTGGAAATCGGTATAAAGGCAGGTCAACTTCTGGCTCTTACATAAATGTAAACAAAACACTGCAGTTACATGGAGATGACATGTCTGTGAGCATCGTTCATCAGTTACAAGTCAGTAGTACGTACAATGCCGCGTGGAAAGCCTCTATCAAATGAAGAGAAATCAAGAGTTAGTGCCTTCAAGGAGATGGGCCTTTCCAATCGACAAATAGCTACGAAATTGGGACTTCAAGATGTGTCATTAATAATTTTGTCAAACTGGGCTCACAATATGGAAAAAATGGGAAGTAAAGATGGACAAGAAAAAAAGCAAAAGGTGCGAGTATGTTTTCTTCTCAAATCCAGGCTGATTTGAAGTTGCCAGTAACAGCCAGACGAGTAACACAAATTCTGTCAGAAGACAAGAATCTAAAATTAAAAAACCACCCCTGAACAATGCACATAAGAAAGTTAGAATGACTTTTGCTGAAGAACACATGTCCTGGACCTCAGAATGGAATAAAGTAATATTCAGTGATGAAAAGAAGTTTAATCTGGATGGGCCTGATGGCTTTCAGTGTTATTGGCATGACCTCCGTATTGAAGAGCAAGTTAGAATGAGTAGAAACTTCGGTGGTGGAGGCATTATGATTTGGGTAGCATTCTGCTTTAAAGGAAGATAAAAAGTAGCATGGATATGCATCAAGATGAATTCTGAGTCCTACACTGAGGAGCTTCTGGAGTCCTAATTGATATGAATGTATGAGGAATTTGGCGAAGATCTAATTTTTCAGTAAGATAATGCTTCCATTCACGTGTCTGCCAAATCAAAGGAGTGGTTCAGGAAGAAAGAAATACCAGTTTTGATGTGGCCAGTCAGAAGTCCTGATTTAAACCCGATTGAGAAATTATGGGGGATTCTGGCAAGGTGTGTGTATCGCAATGGACGGCAGTTTGGGACAGTGACTGAGCAGAAAAATGTTATTTGGGAAGAGTAAGCTTCAATCTCAATGGAAGAAATAAACACCCTCATCAAGTCAATGCCAAAGAGAATCTTCCAAGTAATTAACAACAATGGAGGTTCAAATAAATTTTAGAACTTTGTTGTAAACTTTGTGCTCAGTCTTTTTGGTTTAATCTGTGAAATACACAAAGTGCCTTTATACTAATTTTCACACATATGTGAGAGTGGTTTCAGTTTTCATGTACTTTTTTGGATGGAAATGGATAATTAATTTTGACATTATTTGTGTGTGTTTTATACTCAATCACCTCCTAAGTTAAGATAGAAAAATGCCAAAGAAAGAGTAAATAAACTTGTGTTCACACTTCTAACAAGTGCCTTTATACCAATTTCCTCCACTGTAGTATAACTCTACATTTGACTCACATCACATTATAGGTGACAGACAACTCTATTATCTACTGTAACGACATTAACCTCTTTGGCCTCAATCAAAATATGCAATCCTTAAAATAATCATATTCTGACAAAAATTTACATTATTTTGCTTAAATAATTAAATTAGTGTGATCACAGAAATTTACTTTCCTATTACCTATTTCACAGCCACAAAGCAGAAAATACTGAACTAATGTTTTCTTAAAAAATCATATCTTTTACAGAAATATTTTTAAGAAGGTTAAAAATATCCTTTCTCTTTCTCACTATACAGCTGTCTCTTTTCTATAATAATTAACAGCAAGTGTAAAGTTACCATTTATCAAGAATAAAAATTAATATTACTGCAATACTAAATATGCTTGAAAAATATGTATTTTTGCAGAGTATCTGAGGCATGCCACCTGCATAAAGTCAACACTGACAAGAGAAGATCACTGTGGAAGACATTATCAACATCTTGTTGATCAAGTGTCTGGTGAAGCAAATAGAATAAGTCTCTGTTGGTATGTAACAATATTTCAGACATATATATATATATATATATATCCATCCATAGTAATTCTGCCTGAGGGCAGGTCTTTCACTACGATCATAGCATTTTCATGCTATGCTTTGCAGCTTTACTAGGGATTTGTAGGTATGGTAGCTTCCCATTGCTTTCAACACCGGCGAAGGATAATGATGATAATGACAATGATAAGGATGATGATAATGGCCATATGATTTTGGGGACCGTTTGGGCATATATATATATATATATATATCCATCCATAGTAATTCTGCCCGAGGTCAGGTCCTTCACTGCAATCATAGCATTTTCATGCTATGCTTGCAGCTTTAATAGGGAATTGTAAATGTGGTAGCTTCCCGTTGATTTCCACACCGGTGAAGGATGATGATCATGATGATGGCCGTATGATTTTGGGGACCGTTTGAGCCTTAACATTTTCCTGACATTTGTCTAACAGGAGAGGAGAAACCCCCATAAAAACCTCACCCAGAAAAACTGTCCTGAATGGGGATCGAACCCTTGACAAGGCAGCACACTACCTCAAGACCACAGCGGTGGACTTTATATATATATGTAGGTAGGAAGTAACACTATAAGGTTTATTTTAATTAAATTTGAGTTTAATATAATAAATTTGGGAATTTTTAACATTATGAGGTTTTATTGATAAGAATCAAATGAATCATGAATTCTTCTTACCTCATACTTCTGTTTTTTTAAACACAGCACAGCAGTATCAGCGACCATTGTCAACATCAACAGCTGTTTTCACGACTGTCAATTTTTTCTTTTGCCGGTAATTATCCAAACTGCCATCTGTTGTATTTTGAAGAAATTTGTATTCAAGCTTGGTTTGTCTGGAATCTCGAAGTTCATGGTTCTAGTATGGTTTTTTTGAATATGTATCTTTTCCCAAACTGTTAAATCCAAAGGTTTGGATAGATGTTTCAAAAGTTTTGCTTCTTTTTCAATTCTATGATTCACTAATAAACTATGTGCTCTTATAGCTGATTTTTCAATTTCTCCATTCTTTATGTTTCTAAGGAATTTTCTTTTTTACAAGTTTCCAAGTTCCTTTTTTTTTTCTATATATATCCTACTGCAAATATTGCAATAGGATATATATATATAAAGGAAAAACAAAAAGAACTTGCAACGATTGCAATAGAATATATATATAGGAAAAACAAAAAGGAACTTGGAAACTCGTAAAAAAAGAACACTTTAGAAACATAAAGAATGGAGAAATTGAAAAATCAGCTGTAGTAGCATATTGTTTATTAGAGAATCATAGAATTGAGAAACAAGCAAAACTTTTGAAACATCTATCCAAACCTTAGGATTTAACAGTTTGGGAAAAGATATATATTCAAAAAAACCATACTAGAACCATGAACTTCGAGATTCCAAATGAACCAAGCTTGATTACAAAGTTCTTCAAAAATACAACAGTGGCAGATTAGCAAATGATTCCTTCAAAAGAACACCAGATGGCAGTTTGGATAATTACCGGCAAAAGAAAAAAATTGACAGTCCTGAAAACAGCTGATGTTGGTGACAATGGTCGCTGATACTGTGGTGCTGTATTTAAAAAACATAGAAGTATGAGGTAAGAAGAATTCACGATTCATTTGATTCTTATAAATTTGAGTTGTTTTTTACTCACCCCATATTTCTTGTAATTAAATTTGAGTTGTTTTTTACTCACGTCATATTTCCTGACTAATTAAATTTGAGTTGGTTTTGACTCAAATTTAATTAGTCAGGAAATATGATGTGAGTCAAAAACAACTCAAATTTAATTACATTCATATATATATGAATGTTTCTACTAGACTTGCTCAGTGGTGTAATCAGAAGCACACTGGGGTACCAACTCAGAGGTCTGGGTTCAAGTCCCATCCGGGCATTTATTTTTCTTATCATGTCATATATATATATATATATATATATATACACACACACACAAATATTACATTATTATACTTTTTTTCTACTCCTTTTACTATAATGGCATCACAGCCATAGCCTCCTTTACCCTTTTTCTCCATTCTCCCCTGTCCATTCCTATACTCCTCCATGCTGCTATGCCAAAGAATTCTCCACGTTACATTGCTTAACTCATTACCAATATCTTGTTCAGACCTGAGGCTTTTCAACAAGTTCTATTTTCCGAGTGATGTAGTAGTGATGGCCCTATTATCTAACCTCACACCTGTGGAGAGCAGGGTCTTGATTTTGTAGTGCAAACACCTGGAAAGTTGTTTCACTATGGCTATAGAGTTATTCCCTTTACAGTAGATAATATAAATAGACCTTGATTGCTATCATTGTTTTCACGTGAAAACAGCTGAGGTTGGTGACGATGGCCACTGATACTGCAGTGCTGTGTTTAAAAAAACATAGAAGTATGAGGTAAGAAGAATTCACGATTCATTTAATTCTTATTAATAAAACCTCATAATTAGAGTGAGGATTTTTATGAAATTTCATGTTTTAAACTATTAGTCAGAGAGCACTGAGACAAAGTATCTTTACATTTTGTGATATGTAGAATCAAATAAGACCTACATATTTTTTCATATTTCATAATATTTTGGCGAAATGTTCATATTTTAGTAAAAATTTAATATTCCTTCATATTTTTCAACTTTTAATTTCTTAAAATAAAATGTCTACAAATTGGTTAAAAACATTTTTGAAGTGACTGTAGTTTTGAAATTTTTTGACAATGTAATATGGTAGACAGACAAAAATTCCTCAGTATCCCATCTGGAACAAGATAAATGGATTTGATAAAAGAAAACATTGCAGAAAAGGAGACATGGAATGACCAAGTGGAGGCATTTGCCCGAAACTACAGAACAAGAACAGGGATTTCCTAATCTGTGACAAGAACATGAATAAGTAGAACAACAATGTTAGAATAATAACCACCTACACTTTCTCTCAGGTAGCAACCTTTTACTTTTTGCTATCTAAGGACATTCCTTATTTTGTGAATGGATTACAGTGTTTAAATGTAGGGAAGATTGCTGCTGCTAAACTTTTGAAGTTGTGCTGGGAAATAAGGTGTTACTCCACAGTTTATGAAATTAGTAAAGTTCTTGTAGGTAAGGCTAATATTATTCTCACTTACATCAAACTATCATACATAGCGAGGTACACCCTTCGACAAAAAAAATGAGTCATCTCTTGAACGCACATTTCTTCTAAGTCATACTCGGCACAGCGCTGGATTCATACTAGGAAACTAGTCATAATTGTGCAGTCCCTGAGCTACTGTGATATGTGGCATAAACTGAAGACTCTCCTACGTGTCGTGATAGCTCAGCGGTAAAGCATGCGGTCACTGTTTCTGTTAGTGAAGATTGCGGGTTCGCATCTTCAAATGCACAATTTTTTTTTTTGTGATATTTGTATTAAAACGTTATATGAATTAAATACATTTTATTTCGACATTTGAATTAATCTATACTTTTTAAGTTCATAATTGTTTTTTATACCGTTGAGGTTATAACAATGTTAAATTATATATTTTTATAAGCTTTATATTAACTTGACCTGTATCTCTCTATGTAATGGACCTGTATCTATGTAACGGAATATTTGAACACGATTTTCACCCACTTAAAAACATTAGATCGACTTGAAACTTTGTATACTTGTAAAGGGCTCATAGCAATTCAATAATTTCATTATTTCTTTTAAATCTTGGCCAGAATCATCAGAAAAAAAACCGGTGTAATAGGTTACGGATTTCTCGACTTTTTAGTCAACCGTTTTAAGAGCTCAGTTGGTAGAGCAGTGGACTATAGTGGTATATAATTTCAGTAATCCATAGGCCGCTGGTTCAAATCCAGGCCAGAGGATTTTTTTAGAAGAGTATTAAGCAATTAGATTTTCATGGGATTCCAGTTTATGACAATCAATTAAACTAAAAATTTAAAAAATAAATAATAGTTTAAAAAAACTGAAACAACACGCTTTATTAGAAAACCATACTAAAAAACTGAAAATGAATAATAGTTTAAATAAACTAAAACATGCTTTATTAGAAAACTGAACTAAAAAATGAAAAATAATTTTAATTTTCAACACGTTTGGGATAAAATTAAAGTGGTCAAGAAAAAATCACCTCCAACACATCTAGAATAAAACTAGAGTTATCTACAAAAAAATAATTTTGTCATCAAAAGCGTGGGGTGCTTTTATGGTTATTACGTTTTCTTCTTAGAGACTTTAATTTTACTAATATCTGTTTATTATCAAATATATTAATTGATATAGAGCACCCCACGCTTTTGATGGTAAAATTATTTTTTTGTAGATAACTAGTGTTATTCTAGATATATTGGAGATGGTTTTTTGTTGACAACTTTAATTTTATCCCAAGCTTGTTGGAGTTTAAAACAATTTTTCATTTTTAGTTCGGTTTTCTAATAAAGTGTGTTTTAGTTTTTTTAAACTATTATTTATTTTTACCTTGTATACTACCGTCTTCCTCAACTGTTTACAATTTTCGTTGATTTCACTTTAGGCCTTTCGATGCATGCTTCATCTTCAGGAGTTGTTGTAGCAGTATTGAATTAACTGTATGTCTAATAGAGAGTTTTGCTCATTAGGCATATTTTCGTTGAGAATATTTGTATTTTTGGCCTTCTGGATAATTTCAATTTCTTCTAAAATGTGAATTTTGTGTCTGTTCCTATTAAATCCACCTTTATATAAATATTTAATTCTATATTCCGTTTAACTAATTTCATATTGTAATCCATCGCCACTTAAATATAAATTGCACCTTGACCTGAAATACTATCTATAAAATCTCTGTGTATAATTGACATTGTATTATCGAATTTGTTGAAACTGTGGCCACTTTCTGAAATCTGTTTAGCTAAATTTCATTTGATTGTTAAAGGAGAAGGCAAATCAAATTTTGCTGTTCACCTGATTTGAAACCAATCGAAAATGTGTGAGCTAAGATGAAAATAGAGATGAACGCTAATTGGCCTGCAGATGCACGAAAGATGAAAGATCGCTTATGGCACAAATTCAAGATGCCTCGGATGTTCTAGACGATTGTCCACTTGACTGTAGAAATTTTATTTAATCAATGACCAGAGGATTGAGGGCGGTAATAGATACTGAGGGTTCATATATCCGATATTAATTTTATTAAATTTTCATTTTAGAAGATATTATTTTCTTTCTTCATTTAATTATTAGAAGGTTTTCATTTATGTGTTTTGTGTGTGCATTAAAGCCATAAAACTCAAATATAAAATTAAATATGAAATTATATTACAGGCAAAATGATATTCAGTAACATTCAGTAAAAAAAAAAAGTAGAAAGGGATTCGAACCCGTGAGGTTACGAATGCAAATGCTGTGTGTTAAACCTCTCGACCACAGAAACACACAAAGGCAAGCTCTCTCTTTATGTTACTTGAGTGTGCACTGCGTTAACTAGCAAACAACACAGTGCAATTACCGAAAACGTGTTAATGTGAATAAGGCTTCTGCGAGTGCTCACGAAGTTCCCCGATCAGTTGATAGAATCAAGCGATGACTCATTTTTTTTGTCTAAGAGTGTACATGTTTGCTTCCATAACATCATATGGTGAGGAGCATACTTTTTGATCATACAAAATAATATAGAAAAAATATATAAAAAGCTCCTAACTGTGTATTATGAACAGAATTGATAATTGGATTATTCAAAGCACAAGTATACCATACTGTGCTCGGGCAAATTTCATGGAAAAACAAATGTTAAAATAATTCTAACTACATTTCATTATGTTCATATGTGTAATGTATAGGATTAAAAATAATTGTAATTGCAAAGAGAATTTTGAAATACCCCCCTAGAATTATAATTCATTTTAACATCTTGTTTCTCCAAATATGACATACAGTACTTGGTCTACTGCAATGGGCAAGACATATGGCACGAATGGGGGAATGAAAGATGTGCATGGAAGCTTCTTGTAGGAAAACCAGAGGGAAAACGCCCAGTTGGTAGACCAAGAATGAAGTGGGACAATAACATTAACCATGATTTGAGGGAATTATATTATAGAGGGGATGATTGGAAAACATTGTCTCAGAATAGGGATGCAAGGAGAGCTTATGTCCATGTGGTCATTAACCTACGGGTTTGATCACGTCGGTGAGTTAGTTAGTTAGTTAGGACTCGGTCTACGTGTGTTCTGATTCGTCCAATTTAATGTTATTTTGACATTTACATATACTGGAATTCATTATCTTTATGCAAGGTAAATAGAAGTCATCCAAACTGTACCTACTCTAAATTTTGTCAGTGGTATATATTGGATGGAAACATATTACTACAGTTAATTTGTTCTGTTTCTTTTGTTTATGTTTGGATTTTGTAATTAAATATCATTGGATAAATTAATTGATCGTGTTTTATATAAGCCCAGTATTAATTTATTGAAATTAAGTGTCAAACTACAGGCTTGGGAGGCCCTTGGGGTAGATGTATGTTGAGACTTCCACATTTCTAGACAATCGCCAAGGAATGTCCACTGGGTTCTCAGTCCTACATGACAGCAGCCTTTGCCCCAGAACATGCATCTGGTACTCATTTAATTTAAGAGCTGAGTAGACGCTAGGGCTATGATGTCGCCAGAAGGTTTGGCCCAGCTAAAAACCTGACCCCATTGAGACTCAAACCCACAACCTTGCAGCTTGTTAGCATGATTCCTCACGCAACTACACTTCAACGTGAGCCATTAAAATTGCTTCAAATCATGAACGTGATATTTTATATTGAGTCAGAATTAATGAAAAATTAATTAAAATGGAAATACGTGAAACTCTTGATTTCTTGAGCTACAAAAAGGTCTTCTTGTCTCATTTGTGTGCTGGTATGTATACCCATAAATTATACAGGGCTCGTGTATATAAATATATGTAAAAAGTTAAAAATCGTAGCTTCATAAGAATTAAATGAATCATGAATTCTTCTTATCTCATACTTCTGTTGTTTTAAACACAGCACTGCAGTATCAGCGACCATCGTCACCATCCTCAGCTGTTTTCATGACTGTCAATTTTTTCTTTTGCCAGAAATTATCCAAACTGCCATCTGGTGTTCTTTTGAAGGAATTATTTTCTAAACTGTCATCTGGTGTTCTTTTGAAAAGAACACCAGATGGCAGTTTGGATAATTACCGGCAAAAGAAAAAATTGACAGTCGTGAAAACAGCTGAGGATGTTGACGATGATCGCTGATACTGCAGTGCTGTGTTTAAAAGAACATAGAAGTATGAGGTAAGAAGAATTCACGATTCATTTAATTCTTATTAATAAAACCTCATAATGTTAAAAATTCCCACATTTATTATATAAATAGTAACTTCATAATATTTTTGTGTCCTATTTTCATATTTATTTTATGATGTCATATTTTAGTATAATTTTCTTCATATAATTCCTCGCTCTACTCATAATGTTAAAAATTCCCAAATTTTATTATATTGAAAAAATATATATTCTTGAGTAACCCTGGCTAAACTTCCACCTCTCGTTAGTTCACCAACTTAGACTACCAAAGGAATTGGTTATCTCAACTTTGGACTGAGTTGTTTTACTTATTGTACCATGTGAAGGTGAGAGTGAAGTAAGAGAAGTGATCCCTCTTGGTAGATCATGTATGTCACATCATTATTTTTGTTAAAGTAAAAAAAAAAAACTGTACTGAAATAATGTAATCTCAAAAAGCAAACAAAACATATTTTTAATTATTTAATTATTTTACTATATGTAAATTATAGAAATATAATTGCTAAATATATAAAGGAGTGTCCACCGCTGTGGTCTTGAGGTAGTGAGCTGCCTTGTCACGCAGCGGGCCTGGGTTCGATCCCAGGTCAGGGCAATTTTTCTGGGTGAGGTTTTCATCGGGGTTTTTCCTCACCTGTAAGACAAATGTCAGGAAAACTTTAAGGTCCAAATGGACCCCGAAATCATATGGCCATCATCATCATCCTTCGCATTATCATCATCATCATCCTTCACCGGTGTGGAAAGCAATGGGAAGCTACCACACCTACAATTCCCTAGTAATGCTGCAAGCATAGCATGAAAATGCTATGATTGCAGTGAAAGACCTGCTTCGGGCAGAATTACTATGGATATAAAGGAGTAAATATACTGGCTCATGTACAGTTCAACCCTTCACACTGCATTTTGGTCAATCCAGTTTCTTTTTTCTCTCTACTAGTTGGCCTATACTAAGTTACAGGAATACATATAAGTAAATAAGTAGTTCTTCATCTAGTCTTGTGTTCTCATTCTGGGATTGAGTTAAATAGGAATTTATGAGATAATGATTATAACAAATTGAATTATAAATGTACATCCCATCTCATAAAATAAATTTTCTCAACTTGGACATATTTTGGTGATATTTACTTTCATTCCATACTACATTCTGATTGGAATTAGAATTTAGTCAATAGTCCAGTTGAAGGTCTCCTAATATGTTAAAGTAAGAAAATTTTATGAGGTCAGGTATACTGAAATCAGATTTTAGTTGAAAATAGGAATCACTTCAGATTCATAGTATTATAAATATTAAAATTTTTAAAACTATAATTGGACTCTAATTTTCTGTTCCTCAGTTTCTTTATTGATTTTAGATTCAATTTATGGTACAAGATGTCTGTAAATTATAGGAAAAAGAGTTCTAACCGTCCACCACTGTGGTCTCGAGGTAGCATGCTGTCTTGTCACGCAGTGGGCCTGGGTTCAATTCCCAGTCGAGATAGGCTCCTTGGTGAGATTTTTTTGGGATTTTTCTTCACCGGTAAGACAAATGTCAGGAAGCTTAGGGCCCAACGGTCCCTGAAAATCATCTGGCCATCATTATCATCATCATCCTTCATTGGTGTGGAAAGCAATGGGAAGCTACTGCACCTATAATTCCCTAGTAAAGCTGCAAAGCATAGCATGAAAAATGCTATGATTGCAGTGAAAGACCTGCCTTTGAGCAGAATTACTATGGATGGATGGATGGATGGATGGAGTTCTTACCTTTCATTCTGGAGAGATAGGATTGATTCTTGGCAGAGTCAGCAATTTCAATCAGTATGTTTAATATGGATCTGCATCTTTTATCTTTTTTCTCTCCAGTGTTTCTGTCAGGAGCTCATACAATCTGCTGGCCACAGATTAAGAGGATCCAACTTCTTCTTTCTTCGTTTTTCTTTAAAATTTGTAGCTTTTTTGCATCCATTCAATCATTCTTATATCACTGTATCCTTGCATTGTGTCTGTGGTCTTCGTTTGTTTCCTTTTTTTTTATCCATTTCCGATTGGCTGCGGTGGACTAGTGGTTATGCTCCTTGCCTCTGGTTCTGAGGGTCGTGGGTTCAAACCCGGCAGTGGTCGATGGATATTTTAGGACGGAAAAATCCAAGGAGCAAATCCTCCGGGGGGGACTTTAAGCCGTGGGTCTCGAGTCTGAAGATTTTCAGGCTCGTAAAAAATCCTTAAGCCTGAATGAAAAGGCCACTAAGCAAAATTTACCGAATTTTCCCGTCCTAGAACTACCTTGGTTTCCTAGATGTCAGTATGAGGCGGAACACTGACCACGGACCACTCAAAATGACATCTATATGAAAACAAGTGTAACTAAATTAGCATGGTTCAAATTCTTCCCTGTAGGGGGAGAGCGCCTAAATCTCTGTAAAGGGAAAACATAAGCTTACAATACAATACAATATCCATTTCCATATTCTCTTAACTAGTCTTATATTTTCCATCTGGTCAATGTGTTCATTCCATTTTCTTTTCCAATTATTTATCCAATTGCTGTTAAGTTCTATTTCACATTATTTCCTAAAATTTTCACATCTTACTTTAGCTCTTATCATATATATATATATAGTTGAGAATATCTATCTTCTGCAGGAATTATTTGTAACTCAGAAATAATATTGTTATCACTAAAGGAGTTTCATTATAAAACTTTCCCACATGTGTCAAGGATTTATATCTTAGCTACTAAGCAGCTGCAGTGAATATCTCTGCTGAAAGACATGTAAAATATTTCCTTGAAATGAATTTGTTTGAACAATACTTTTAATTATAGACTGATAACTTCAAGTAAAACCCTGACTTGAACCCACCAGAGCTGTGTGTCAAAAATGCTAGAGAGAGAGAGAGAGTAGAGAAAGAGACAAACATACTAATGCAGTATTGTCAAATCTGCTCAAACTGCTCAGGGTGGGAAACAATTATTGTATTACTCACAGACAGCTACTGAATTAGCTCAAATGATTTTGGCAACATATATTTTCCTTACATATTTACAAGGAGTTCCACTGACAATCTGTCAAACCTAATAAAAACAAAACATTGGCAGTATCGTTATGGACCCTCTCTCAAATTCAGTGGCGAGATGACAATGAAAGCACTGAATGCAGCTCTTCCCCTGTAATTTTTGCAAAAAATATAAAAAAAAAATATTTTATATGTTATTCTCAGGTAAAAAGGTTTAATTTATTTTTCTCTAACTAATTTCTAAATCTGTATGCTAGTGTCACCTTTCGGGGCTATCCAAAATTACATATCTTCTGGTCCTGGTGGCTCTTCTGTACCCAGTCCATGACCTTCAACATTTGAAAGTGATGCCACATTGCACTGACAGTGTAGGCATGTATGGTGAAAAGAAAAAAAGTAAAGCTCATTGCCCTCTGTTAGTATTGAAATAGCAACGTTTTATTCAGTTTAATTTAGTTTAATTGTTAATAGTCCACCACTGTGGTCTCGAGGTAGCGTGCTGCCTTGTCACGCAGCGGGCCCGGGTTCGATCCCCGGTCGGGGCAGTTTTTCTGGGTGAGGTTTTTATCGGGGTTTTTCCTCACCTGTAAGACAAATGTCAGGAAAACTTTAAGGCCCAAACGGTCCCCGAAATCATATGGCCATCATCCTTATCATTATCATCCTTACCATTATCATTATCAGCATCATCCTTCACCGGTGTGGAAAGCAACGGGAAGCTACCACACCTACACAATTCCCTAGTAAAGCTGCAAGCCTAGCATGAAAATGCTGTGATTGCAGTGAAGGACCTGCCTTTGGGCAGAATTACTATGGATGGATGGAATTGTTAATAGTATATAGTTTGTTTGTTATATTTTATTGTGACCTTCTCACTAGACAATTAGTGAGAATGTTAATAGTGATTTTTCAATAGTGTTTCTGGTCATTTATTTCGTGTTTTGTTATGAGTGAATCAAGTAGAAGCGAACTAGCAGGGTGCTTCCAGCAGTCTCCTCAACACAGTAAATCTACTGGGAACACTCAAGTGGAGTTGGAGCAGCATCATGAAGCTGTAATATGTAACTGTGCTATTGGAAAATTTTTACATCATCTATTCAATTCACTTTCACATCAGGAAAAAATAAAATTAATAGAAAATGATAGCCTGTCAATGAATTAATTACTCAATCTATATGCCGTAAATTTTTCACATGACATTTCAATCCAAATTCATATCAAACTATCCACTGGTTATATGACAAGTGGTACAATGAAACTATTTTCAGTACTGGTACGCAAGGACTTTTCACTCAATTATGCAGGATTTTTATTTCAATTTTCTTCTGACTGTTTTTTCATAAATACTTCCTGAAACTGATAGAATCTTCCAGATTCTGCAGAAAAAATATGATATTGCTTTCTGTCAAAAGAAGACAGATGACTTTCTACATTTACTGACCAATATCCAGGAAAATTTTAACACAATCCTGAATAAATGCTTTGAAATTGAAATAGCTGAGGAACAACAAGGAAAAGATTCAAATATATTCTATTCTAGGATAAGATAGGAACTCTTCATATAGAAGCTGTTCTTAAAAGTCATAGATGTAATTAAATCAAACACTATAGAGAACTGCCATCCTTAAAGTTCATGAGCTTTCTTGATTCTAAGACGTTTCCAGAATTTTGGAAATCACTTTCCAGAATCAGAATTCTCCTGTCTAAAAGAAAACTATGGAAATTATTTTAACTTTGAAAGGTTAAAACATGAATTATATGTTCTCTTTAGAGACATGGATACACATATAGAAAGTGTGTTACTACAATTATGCCATCACATGGTATTGTTAGATTAACTTGATGTTTTCCCCGAAATCTACAAACTTACCAAACTATTCTGGCCTATAGTTCTTCTGCAGAAAAATCTTTCTCAGCTCTCTAAAAATAAAATTTATTTATAAAATTCTCAAGCACTAGAGAGGTTGTCATCACTAACTCTGTTAAGCATTGAAAAATGTTTACTTTTGGATTTACACTGGAGTGCCAACTTTTTATTATGATGTCATAAATATCTTTCCCCAGTAGAATTAAAGAATTCTGCTCATCTATAAAAGATAAGGTAAGGAAGGGATGAGGTATCTCTTTTTTTATATAATCTTGTAATTTTTTGTGTAAAAGAATAGTGTGATGGAGTTTTTTTTATTTTTACTATGGAACTTCCCTCATCCCCAAACTCGTGCCTCACCACCGCTCCAACGCATTCAAGAAGGAAGTGAAGAAACCATTTTTGTGGCAATATTGTTTGTTCTATTGGCTGTGAAGGTTAGACACCCTCTCAAAAAGGGATTGGTGCCTCACAGAGTGAAAGAGAGAGAAGATGAGAAGTTCACATATTTTCTGGGGTTTTACTTGAAGTTGCCAGTTAGCCTGTAAGAATCTTGAATCCAAAATGAATGTTTTTAATTTTTTTCAGCTCTCACCTTCGTTTTCGTCAATGTGTGCTCGAGGAAACCAAGAGACAATGCGATTCAGGTTCTAATGGAGGTTCAGCAGCCCGATTTTCAAGGCAAATCCTTGACAAAGCCCTCAGCTTTCTGCGTGATCAATGTTATAATTACATGTAAGTAATGTTAATTAAATGGGTGACACTCAAAGTGAGTTTTGATGGGTCCTGGCCTATCCAAAAATTGCCTGACCACTCATTGTTCAACCCTCTATAAGAAATGAACATTTGAAGTTAAAAAGTTATAGTATTATTATACACTGCTAAAAAAAATTAGGAGAAGATTTTGTTCGAGTGTAGAATTTTTTCACTTTATGATGAAGGTGGACATACTACATATTATTGTTTAGATATGTTTAATTAAAATGTGAAATTCACCATGATAACTTTTAAAATCGCAGCCTCCTGAGAATGTTACAATATACTGTGCTATGTTGAAAACTAAAGTTGGTATATATTGTATATGATTCACATATTTTTAAACTGTCATCTAGTGCCATTTACTGAAAATAGCATTTTTGCTCTACTTTTTTACATTCAGTTAGTCAAAATGAGGTACCTAACAGAAATTTAAATTGTTCAACTAATTACACTGCTACATAAAGGTTAACCCATTGGAGACTTTTAATGAGTCTCGCTCGTGAGCAGGTAGAAAGTCCAAACAGCTCAAGCACGACCTACACTCGTTGTGCTAAAACTCTCCACTGTAAGAAGTTGGCTCTATCTTTAGTGGTTAAAAATTTATGTTTGCAATCTGTTAAATTTGTTGCTGCTTTATATAAAGCATATATGTAGTCCTAGTATATTGTATAGTTTATTATAGATATAATTTATAGAATAATATATTTTAGGTATTTATTACGGTAAAATATATATGTTGTTTCAATGTTTTTTTTTCGAATATCATGGTTGTAAATGTAACTTTTTTTAGAAACACGTTCAGTTCAAACTCTCTAAATGGAATAAAACGGCGTGATTTGAAATGACATATTAGAAATTGTACTCTTCAGGATATGATTCAAATAAACACCGGACAAGATGCACATGAAAATTCAGGTTTTACAGCAAATGACAGTGTTGCCCTAGAATTAGCAAACCCGTTCGTAGAGAAAAGTTACACATTATAATTGTGTTCTCCTAATTTATTTTTAGAGCTGAGTAGACGAGACACATATTAGGGACAGTAAAATCTAACAGAAGAAATATGCCTATGGATTTAGTGAACATCAAATTGGAAAGAAAAAAAAAGGAGAGATAACAACATAATCTAGTCGGAGACTTCTAGCATAGAAGTGGAAAGGTAGGAAAGACATTATGACTGACACCAGTAAGAAGCTGTGGAAGAATAAAGACGGAGAACAAGAAGAAAAAATCATAAAGGCTAAATGTATTCTAGAATACAATAAAGGTATGGGAGGAGAAGATCAACATGACAAGGTTGTGGCTTTGTTTTCCGTAATGATGAGATTTGTAAAGTGCTATAGAAAAATTGGTTTTTACATTATCAATAATTTAAGAAGATATATAGCAAGAAATTTCTATGATTTGATAATGTATATGCCTATGCTTTTATATGTTTAGTTTAATTAATTTTTATAATATGCAGTATTATATATTTTTAATTTTTATCGTTCCTGTTAGAACATATGATTTGTGTTTACTTTAAATATAATGACCGAGAAATGTTAGAAAAAGATGGTTTTTGAAATATTAGTCAACTTTCATAGCCTTCAAACTAACAATAGATAACGGTTAAATTGCTAAAAGAGGGTTGTAGCCAGGCCACATTCCTTTCCTATTCATAAAAATACAAAATACTACAAGAAAAACAGGGGTAAACAAACTATCTGAAATTCATTTGTGATAGAACGCAGTATGCATGGTCTGGGTATTATGATTTAAAATCCAATGCAGCCGGAGTAGCGCTGGGGAGATTTAAATGGGTTTCCAGTGAACTTACCTGGCGCTTTAAACGTGTCTTCAATGGGTTAAACTGTTCACAGAGTGGCTGTAGAGCTCAGTGTGGTTTCATCTTTTGTTAGCAGGGCCTTGAAAAAGTTTAATGAAACTGACATCTATATTAGTAGAAGATCAGGCTAGTGTCAATGTACTAGTCGTCTCTAGCCAATGTTTTCCATTTTTGACCCTGGCGTGATCTTCTAGTAGAGATTTAGTTTCAATAAATCTTTTTTAATCTCTGCCAAGAACAGATGAAGACACATTGAGCTCTACAGCCAGTGGCACAAATAGTCCAACCTTCCTCTAGCAGTGTAATTGCTCAAAAAATTTCAACTTTGATTGGTACCTCGTTTTGACTGACAGAATGTAAAAAAGTTGTACAATGATGTAATCTTTGGTTAATGGCACTAAATGTCAGTTTAACAATATGTGAATCATTACATACAATACATATCCACTTCAGTTTTCAAGCACAGTATCTGTAGTATTCTCAAGGAGGCCATGTCTTTAAAAGTTATATCATGGTGGATCCATTCATAGTAATTCTGCCCAAAGGCAGGTCCTTCACTGCAATCATAGCATTTTCATGCTATGCTTGCAGCTTTACTAGGGAATTGTAGGTGTCATAGCTTCCCATTGCTTTCCACACCGGTGAAGGATGATGATGATGATGATAATGATAATGATAAGGATAATGATGATGGCCACATGATTTTGGGGACCGTTTGGGCCTTAAAGTTTTCCTGACATTTATCTTATAGGTGAGGAAAAAACCCTGATAAAAACCTCACCCAGAAAAACTGCCCCGACCGGGGATCAAACCCGGGCCCGCTGCGTGACAAGGCAGCACGCTACTTCGAGACCACAGCAGAGGACATCATGGTGGATGTCATATCTTAATTAAATATATCTGAACAATAATATGTAGTAGTACAACTTCATCACAAATGAAAAAATACTACACTCAAACAGAATCCTGTCTCCCTGGACCAGTCTAGACAGGAATGATTCAGAAAATCATGCTTATGCTAACCAAGATTGAACCTGGGCCATTCAGCCCACAGTCAGATGGTTTTCTGCCTGAGCACTCTGGTCCACTTATCTATCAATAAGTCTCCATTATTTTGACAATACTGTAATATTAATTTTTATCAAAACTTATTTTTGCAATATTCAGCAGATAATTTGAGAATATTCAACTTGGAGTATTTTTATATTACAAATTCCATTACCAATTAAAAAAAAGCTTATAAACCAAGTAAAATTGAATGGTTCAAATTAAGAATGATACATAAGAATTGTATTTGAAAAATTACAAAATTAAATCCAATTTTTCTATAACTCGTAAATTGTCAGAATTTTCTTTTTCTTTTTTTAATTACAGTACGTAAATTATTAAATTGTAACCATCAGATGATCTAATAATGATTGTGTAAACTTTTAAAACCACTGAAGTAAGAAAATGTTTCATGTTTGTTGTAAATAAAGCATTTAATCCACTTTTCTCAGAAAGCAAGTTCTATCTATGTCTATTTTATGACTGAATTCTAATCATTAACAAGGTTCTATAAATCAAATTTCAATGCTTTCAATAATATTTTGTGTATCATTGAGAGGGCATTGTGTCATTTACTCTCTTCGGGCTCCTTGTTCATACTTTGAATCAACTGGCCGAGGGGTTTCCAGAGACAGGAAATAACTACAAAAAGGGACTGTTTCATTTCAAAAGAAGTTTTATGAGGACAGAATGGCAGAAAATAAGTCAGTATGTCAGTATACAAATGTGCAAGGTTGCCAGGGCTCTGATTTCAAGGTATTTTTACCTGTCTCTAAAATTTATGTAACACAATAAATATAAGACTAAATAGAGTTAATTTATTAACAAAAATAAACAAATTAGTGTTAGACAAAAAGGAATACAATATACAATTTAAAAGTGTCACATGAGTATGTCATATTATCAGACTCATTGAACAGTAAAAAAGTTCTATCGATTCCACTCTGAGCAAAGGTGACTCAACATAATTACAGTAATTTTACTAGGTTTATGGCCTGTTTTACAATAAACCAAAGTAAAATTAATGTAATTTAAATTCTAATGTTGGCTCTTTAGTATTGTAAAATCACAATAACTTAGCACAACCTTACAATACATGTTCCTTACAGCATCCATAATTATGATATTGGCCTCCGAATCTTGTTCTTTGTTGAATTGACTTTTTAGGAATTAACCCTCTGCATGCCATGGATAAAATCTCTTGTGTTAGAAATTTAAATTGTATCCGCCGATGTGATCGGCTTTTGAAAGTAGTATTATCTGGCAGGTAAACGACAAAAGCATCAGAGCTGATCTAATCAGCTCATGGCATCGAAAGGATTAACACTATGAGGTATAATTTATTTAAATAAAATTTTATCACCTCACCTTATATTATTCTTTCCTTTTTAGATTGAGTCATCTTACAATTTACAATTGTTGAATTACCAAGGATGGAATCTGTCTTTCATGGAAATCATGGTGATTTTAAAACAATCAGAACTGTCTTGTGAAATTTTCCAGAATTAACTTGTTTACAAATTTCTTCTCACTTTCACTTTTGATATTATTAGAGATATATCCGATTGTTACTGTAACCTCTGTAAGGTGGCTCAAATCGAATGGAGTATAATTTATGAGTGATTACTCTTAATAAATTAATAATATCCTTTATAATTTTACCAATATTGTTTTTGGGTCAAATCAATTCTTTATTTAACATTTACAGCTAATAAAGAAGTTTGACTTGCTTTTTGCCCACTTTTGTTATATTTTAATATTTATATATAAAAAAAATTGAACATGGCTATAGTTTTCTGGTTTATAAGAAGAGATTTTATGACATTTAAATCTGAAGTTAACGGGTCAATTATTATCTGTCATTGTTCATAAATTCATATGCATGTTTGGGCATATAAAATAGGTGGATCAACCAAGGATTCATGAGAAAATCCTGATATCCTTTTCGCCAAAATTTAAGAACCTCGCATCACACCACTACCTCAAGTCAGCTATAAGTAACATTTTCAATACCCTGCTGCAAGGTTTTAGCATCTTATTTCAGGACAAATGTCGCCTTTTCTTCACTGGTATTTAAAAGCAGGATAAGAAAGTAGCCATTTGTTTGCTGGAATTTATGAGTGGAAAAGAAGGGATGAGTCCAAGATGTTTCCTGGAACCAAGGTTCTTAATTTTTTTTTCTTAAATTTGAAATAAAATCCTATGGTAGACCACATTAAATTTTAAGATCAAGACACCAATTAAAAGAGAGACAAAGGGAAAGGGCTAGGATTGGAATACAGTGTTAAAAGTGGAAAATTAGGATAGATAAAGACCAATGGAAGATACTTTGTACCTACACATCTTACAGCAGTGGAAAATTCTCTTGATAATTTTTACATCCATTAACTCTCTCTAGTGGGTCAGATACCCCAGGCAGCAAGGCATCTGACATCATATTGGAAGGCCTAGGTTCAACTCTGGCCAGTGGAAGGGGTGGAAATTTTTCTTCACTATCTTGTTCAGAGTAATCCTAGGATCCTTTTGACCTCCTGTAATGTGAGCATCAGTATACTTGCTAAAAGTAAATTCAGATAGAATTATTTTAGTGTGACTGACTAAAATTCTTTGATCCTTCCATCCATGCTCCCATGGGAATCATTGACTTTTAAGGGGGGTACCTTTATTTTTAAAAATTCTAACCATAAAATTTGTGTATACAATGTTACTATTATTGTACATGTAGAAGGGAATTTCAACAAAATGTTAAATTTCGTACCACTTCAAGTTCATTTTAATATTGGTATATTAGGTTGCGCAAGGAAAGAAACTTTTATTAATTAAAAAAACATAATAATGCTGAGTATTTTTTTAAATAATATTCAAACTGAGTTAAATAGATCCATTTATATAATTTAGGTGTCACATAATGCATTCTTTGTTTTTGTGCTCAGAGGAATATGTCAACCACCTATATGGTAAGATTTTATTTAATTCCATGACAATAGTATTTTTATTTAAATTAATTTAAATTTAGGGCATACAATGTATTTCATAAACTTCAAATTCAAAAAATATTTCCATATTTCTTCCTATTGATATTACTAGCATTTAGTTCTATCTAAACCTCTTTTATTTTGGCTTTTTCATAATCTAAGATCTTAAACTAGAGAATATAAACACATTTTATTTGTTTTGTGAAAAGAAAAATTATCGTCTGAACCAGGAATCGAACCCCGGACGTTTGACTCTGTATGTCGACATGCAGCCCATTACACTATTTGAGACACAGTACAACTGCCAGCATTTCTTTCCACATATACAATTCTCTTACTTCCAAAGGCAGATAGCTTGAGCTATTGCATCACCATCGTATGACTTCTATTTGAATTGCTTTTAATGAGAATTTCATTACTTTCAAGTGGTAAAGCTTAATATTTAGATGTTATATTTAATTTAACATGTTCTAGTCCTGGACAAATTATTTTTTGAAAAGAAAAATTATCATCTGAATCAGAAATCAAAATCTGGACCTCTGACTCGATACATCGGCGTGCAGCCCATTATATTTAACATGTTCCAGTCATGGACAAATTAATTTTTTGAAAAGATTTTTTTTTTTGTTATGTTATCATTTGTACTGTGTCCAGGACTGGAACATGTTAAACTAAATAATACATCAAAATATTAAGCTTTACTGCTTAAAAGTAATGAATATTCTTGTTAAAATACTTTGAATAGAAATGATCTGATGGTGTAGTAAATAGCTCTAGCTATCTGCCTTCAGACGTAAAAGAATTGTATAAGTGGAAAGAAATGTTAGTGTTTGTACCGTGTCTTGAATGTTGTAATGGGCTGCATGCTATCATATAGAGTTGGAGGTCCAGGGTTCAATTCCCAGTTCAGATGATAATTTTGCTTTTCAAAAATTAAATGTGTCCAGGACTGGAACATATTAAACTAAATATAACAAAATCTTATATATAAATATTACAAATACAAAGGCCTAATTTCAGAAAAATAAAGACAAAGAGGGACATTTAATAATATACCCATATTAAAATAGTTAATAATTCATATACTTTAATAATATACCCATATTAATATATTTAACAATTCTATTAATATAGTTAATAATTCTTGGTAAGAAAAACTTGTAGTTTAGAAATTTGTAATCAATTGTCCAAACATTGTTATCATAGGGTCAAAGGAGGGATGGAGATTTCCATTCGAAAACAAGTTGCATCATCCTTGCCCGGATTGTGGAATTTGTTGTCAATAGCTAGGTTTTTAAGATAAGAGTTATCTGAGGACTTTTATAGGTATAAAAATGTTATGGAAAAAGTCAGACGAGAGCAGCGGGGTGATTGTGGTCCCCTCAGGAGGGCCCTGCGGGCCGGTGGCATCTACATGGGTAACGTATCTTCATCTGTCCGTTCTTCGGTCATTTTAATACTTAGAATCAAATACGGGACCAAATGGTCCAAGTAACTTAGACTATGAAGCAAAATTGAATATTTTAAAATACTGGATGTCTCTCTAACTATTAGCATTTTAGTAACAGAATATTTTGACTGGGACAATGTGGCGATTTCAGCTGATTTTTATAACAGTTTTTTTTACTTGATTTTATTTATGTTTGGTACATTATTTTAATAAATAATGTTATTTTTCGTTTACTGTGGTTTAATATGTTAATTGTAGAACTCCTAGTCCAAAACCAAGGCCAACCGCTCGGGCCAAAGACCACTTAAACAATAGTGAACTTAACGCTATCGTTACGCTGGGGCTTAACAGACGCGTCGCGTAATATTCTATCCCACCGCTGCCACCAGAATATTACGCGACGCGTCTGTTAAGCCCCAGCGTAACGATAGCGTTAAGTTCACTATTGTTTAAGTGGTCTTTGGCCCGAGCGGTTGGCCTTGGTTTTGGACTAGGAGTTCTACAATTAACATATTAAACCACAGTAAACGAAAAATAACATTATTTATTAAAATAATGTACCAAACATAAATAAAATCAAGTCAAAAAAACTGTTATAAAAATCAGCTGAAATCGCCACATTGTCCCAGTCAAAATATTCTGTTACTAAAATGCTAATAGTTAGAGAGATATCCAGTATTTTAAAATATTCAATTTTGCTTCATAGTCTAAGTTACTTGGACCATTTGGTCCCGTATTTGATTCTAAGTATTAAAATGACCGAAGAACGGACAGATGAAGATACGTTACCCATGTAGATGCCACCGGCCCGCAGGGCCCTCCTGAGGGGACCACAATCACCCCGCTGCTCTCGTCTGACTTTTTCCATAACATTTTTATACCTATAAAAGTCCTCAGATAACTCTTATCTTAAAAACCTAGCTATTGACAACAATTCCACAATCCGGGCAAGGATGATGCAACTTGTTTTCGAATGGAAATCTCCATCCCTCCTTTGACCCTATGATAACAATGTTTGGACAATTGATTACAAATTTCTAAACTACAAGTTTTTCTTACCAAGAATTATTAACTATATTAATAGAATTGTTAAATATATTAATATGGGTATATTATTAAAGTATATGAATTATTAACTATTTTAATATGGGTATATTATTAAATGTCCCTCTTTGTCTTTATTTTTCTGAAATTAGGCCTTTGTATTTGTAATATTCCCCCCTCCCTAAATAAGACTGTAGGGTTGAAAAACCGAAAGTCTTTTTTTCCTTACAGGATATCTCTCACCTCTCGGGGGTTGGTCCTGACATTTATCCTGTTAACTTAGTTTTACTTGGGAGTGCAGCTGACGTCATCAATTGGCGATTCCATCTGTCCTGGAAGTATTTTGTTCTCATCTTAAGAGGTTAGATCGTCTTGTAAATTGCCCGAATACCTTTAATTGCGTCGAAATATCGCCAGATCCGTTTACTTAGTGAGAACACCATACTTCAAAAAAAACAAAAATCACAATATAGCAAGCCAACATGCCTGAGCATTGTTTCAGAAAGAAAGAAAAAATAATGTTTATTTGCTGAAAAAAATAAAACACAAAAATATTGACCAAAAAAAAATTCTTCTTGTCTTCATTCTTCGTCCTTATTTAAACCTTCTGTGGTTTCTTATGGAAACGAAGCACTTACACTGTTATCCAATATCCGACGCACTTTATCACATTTCATTACTTTAGTTATGTACGCCGACGTTTTCCCCCTTTTTTGTTATTCACTCTGACAGTTCTATTCCGTGAAGCGGATCATTGATAAAAAATTATAAAACTGTGGTGTCTGCTGTGGCCAGCTGGAGGTTAGGTTTCGTGTCTGCTTACCGCGATGGAGGAGGCAATGTCCTAATGCTCGAGGTCGTGTTCGGTTTCAGCTGCCGTTGGTCCAGGTAGGCCTCTTTTGTCATGCCTAGTTTCTTTAAACAAAACCCAGTTAGGTCCAAGGAGAACTTGTGAAAGGTTTGATAGGAATTAATCTTGACGTGGAGTTTGTTTTCTTGACTCTTCTATAGGAAAAAAATCGGGATGAAGGAGGTTAGGCCAAGGTTGGCGTTTGAGATGGTTATATATTATTTCATAATTGCCTGGGTTTGTCTTTTACTGGAAATGAGGTGTTTTGCCTCAGTTGATAGCGAGTCTGGACATTCATCCATCTCATGCTCCGCCACGAGATGTGTGTTGATCCTGGCAGCTACCCTGCGTCATTAGATGTACAGGGTGTGGTTGGTCCGTGCAGCGTTATGCTGCCCTCGTCCTCAGATGTATAGGGTGCTCCGCGAGTCTGGCCATCTTAATCTGCCTCCCATCATGCGGTGTCGTGGTGGTGGCCGCAGTCCAAGCGTGAAGCTGCAATCTCATGGTATTGGCATTAAAACTTGGGAGGATAACGATAACATTGATTATGGGTTTGGTGCTATCTCTTACCACATGGGTCCGTATCCCTCCCATCACTCCTGGTCATTTTAATTTAACTTCATTGCTTAGAGGCTTCATTTTCAGCCATCATATCTCTGATACTATATTGTATTAGACGTTCTGGCTTTAGATTTATTTGTTATCAACATGTATCGTGTAGTTTGGTGCACCCATGTTCCTATTTGTCCCTATTAGCTAGCCTCAAGTTGCAAAGGAAATGCTCTTATGTCTTTGGTCTTATGATTTCTCATGAATCATTTATGCCCTTATTGCAATTCAGGTTTTACTAGGTTCAAAAAGTGTCAGTATCTCCCTGTATTTTACCGCTGGTTTTCACTTTCCATTGCTTGGATAAAATTTCAATTTTGCCTTTCCTACTCTAGAGCCCTGGGTTCGACCGAGTGTGCTCGCCTACACATAATTCGCTAGGGCTTTAAGGTGTAATTACTACTTTGTACGATTATGTAACCTGAATTCCGAATCATCATTCCCTCGTGAGGTCCTGATTGGGAGAGCATTTCCTTTCTTTATCCCGGGATGCGTATTGCATCTTAAATTCTCGCTTCCAATCCTACTGTCGATTTCCCATGTTACAGCCCACAGAGTTAACTTAAAAAAAAAAATGCGTCTGAATGGTGTTGTTTCCTTAAGTCCTTCCGAATTCGTTCGGCAAAAATTTCCTTACGCCCTTCCTGATTTGTTTGCAATATCTCCTTAATCCCTTCGGCAATATTTCCTTATGCCCTTCCTGATTCGTTCGGCAATATTTCCTTACGCCCTTCCTGATTCGTTCGGCAATATTTCCTTAATCCCTTCCTGATTCGTTCGGCAATATCTCCTTAGTCCCTTCCTGATTCGTTTGGCAATATCTCATCTGGTTTCTTGAATTTAATTTTCTTTTCATAACTCCTGATTATGCGTGGACTTTATTCCGTGTCTTGGGTCCCATCTTACCTATGGGTTTAACCTCTCCCTTTTTATTTCTTATCCTTTGGTTCCTTTTAATTTCCATTTTCGTTCTTGAGTTAATTCCTGGTCTCATACGTGTAGACTTATTCCCTATCTTACATATGGTTTTAACCTCTAAGTTCATGTCCAACCCTATGTGTTTAACTTCTAATTTCAGGCACTTTCTTAAGTGTTTATCTTTTAATTTCTTGTATTACCCTGTGTGTTTAACCCCTAATTTCCTGTAGTACCTTATGAGTTTAACCCCTAGTTTCGTGTACTATCTTTATGTGGTTAACCTATAATTTCCTGAGATCTCCTTTCATGTATTACCGCATGTGTTTAACTTCTAATTCCGTGTATTATCCTTACGTGTTTATCTTCTATTTCCATGTCTACCCAATGTGTTTAACTTCTATTTTCCGGTATTACCCTATGTGTTTAATCCCTAAGTTCCTTAATTTCCTGTAATAATCCCACTTCTGTATTACTTATGCATTTAACCTCTCTTCCTACTTTCTTGTATTACGTATGTGTTTAACCTCTCTTCCTACTTTCTTGTATTACGTATGTGTTTAACCTCTCTTCCTACTCTCTTGTATTACTTATGTGTTTAACCTCTCTTCCTACTTTCTTGTATTACTTATGTTTTTAACCTCTCTTTCTACTTTCTTGTATTATTTATGTGTTTAACTTCTAATTTTCATGTACACCTATGTGTTTAACCTCTAAATTCCTGAGATATCCTTTTATGTATTCCCGTACGTGTTTAACTTCTTTTGTATGTAATATTCCTACTTAGGTCAATCTGTCTCTCTTGGCTCTACTCGTCGATCGCGCAATCGTAATATCTATGTGTTTCCCTTAGTATTCTCATCTAGTATCTCAACGTTTCTGACGTCCCTGTCTATTATTCATTGTTTCCTCGTTAGGACCATATCCATGTGTGCGTACGACTTTTCTTCGCGGTTTTCCTAGCATCCTGGCATCCATTCTTTTGTATTTTCTTAGAAAGCCTGTTGGTGCCTCAACGTCCCGCTACTGCGTCCAGAAGGGAATTAAATCCTATCCTCCCAGACGGGGTCCGTCTCTTGCTCACCTCACTTCCTAACTTCGGGTTTATTAGAAACTCTGTTGGTTCCTCAACGTCCGCTACTGCGTCCAGAAGGGAATTAAATCCTATCCTCCCAGACGGGGTCCGTCTCTTGCTAACCTCAGTTCCTAATCCCGGCTATGTATCCTTGGGGTGGGTTAGCCAATTCACCTTGCACGATCATGAAGACCAAGAATGGGCTCGACCTCCGACAACGGTGACTCGGTTATCCCTTGCACGACCACGAAGTGGAGGCCGGGATGCTCCCATCTCTGTCAACAGTGACTCGGTTCCTTCCTAACTCCACCCCTCTCATCTTCGCGATTCCCGTCTCGCTATTTATCCGGTCGGGTGAGTCAGCGAATTCACCTTGCACGACCATGAAGACCAGGAATGGGCTCGACCTCCGACAACGGTGACTCGGTTATCCCTTGCACGACCACGAAGTGGAGGCCGGGTTGCTCCCATCCTATCAACAGTGACTCGGTTCCTTCCTGACCCCACCCCTCTCATCTTTGCGATTCCTGTCGGGCGAGCCAGCGAATTCACCTTGCACGACCATGAAGACCAGGAATGGGCTCGACCTCCGACAACGGTGACTCGGTTATCCCTTGCACGACCACGAAGTGGAGGCCGGGATGCTCCCATCCTCATCAACAGTGACTCGGTTCCTTCCTGACACCCCTCTCATCCTGCTGCCTCAGGACATTAACCTTAGGGAGAGCCTTCTTGAACTCATGGACGCCGCCTCATCGGAAAAGTGGATTTTATCCTAATCTTTTTGATGGGGTTCCCCTATCGCTCTCATCCCCCCCTAAACCCGGGTATCATGACAGTTTTCCGTGGGTCTCTTTGCCCGTAATTGTATTGTGTTTTCATTTGTTCCTATGTTTCCTTTATCCGATGCCTATCATTCCCTAACAACGATGTTCCTTATGGTCCCTAACGTAAGTGCCAAGTCGGCAAGGTTTTATGGCCAGTGCCCCAAGATCATTTTGGAGTTCTCAGTCTCTAGATCATGTCATAACGGGGGTGCCCCACCTTCCGACTCGCACCTGCCTAGCTTGTTGGCGAAGTGTTCAGGCAACTCGCCAAATTTTCGAGGCCAAAACCTCTCCAAAAGGGTCCTTAGTCCTTCCCAACTCGTATCCCTGTGTGCGACTATGTAAAAGTTTCATCTCTGTTTATGTATTTCTAACATTACCTAGCCTAGATTGACCTAAGTTGTAGCCTATCCTTGTATTATCCCTCGTAGGCCTAAATATGAAGAGTCTTAAGCGATCTCGTTTTTATATATTATCGTAATAAGTCATATCCCATATGTGTGTGTGTCTACTACTCGACTGGTCACTAGTCCTAACTGACATGCTATCGAGGTATACAGAGGGAGAGATCTCGGCCGCTGATTCTATCTCTGTATCCTCCTGTAGGCACCTCAGTCAAGCGTCCATGATCAGTTGGGTATAATAGTTGTTGTGTAATTTCTTTTAGAAATATTATTTAGTGTAGCCCTTGAAATTCCAAATTTATAGGATAATATCTTCCACTAGATCGATTAAGGACACCTAACTATCCGTGAAGTATCCTAACCTCCATCTTCTAAATTACTCTGGGAATAAATTAAATTGTTTCCGATCATTCCTGCATGTTAGGCACTCGGTAATTCTGGGAAAATCTCTCAACACTTGTCTTATTCTTCATTGCGTTCCAGAAGTTTATAAATTTTCCTAAGTTCCCATGTCCCCTTTCCGTTCTCTTTGCAATACGTATATATTTTTCTTTAACCCAAGTCGGATAATGCACATCCTCCCTTCTTA
Organism: Diploptera punctata; assembly: GCA_030220185.1. Classification (NCBI taxonomy): domain Eukaryota; kingdom Metazoa; phylum Arthropoda; class Insecta; order Blattodea; family Blaberidae; genus Diploptera; species Diploptera punctata. The sequence continues at coordinate 139,482 of JASPKZ010008082.1, forward strand.
ATCTGAACTGTTGTCACTACTTATTTCTCGCGATGTTAAAATAATTTCTATCCTCCGTGTTGGCATAACTTCTGGTTAATTGAACCTATCATTCGTCTTCCGTTATAGGCTTAACCTATTCGCCTCAAAGACGAGGTACACTCGCTTAACTCTGTTGTTATATATTTTGCAATATTTGTACATCCCTCGGCAGGGTAATTTTTTTTTAACATTTATGAACAGTAGAAGAATGTGTGTTTTGAATTTGCCCCTACTCTCATCTCAAGTACCGTTATATTTTGTTTGTTTTGTATGTCTGAAAATATACAATATAATTTACAGTAACTTAAATCCGGTTTCTGAGAAAAAGCATTGATCATTTAAACCTGAAGCGAATGGGTTAACGTACTACGTGCCTCTATCTGGACTGCTTCCACGTTATCTTCTCGCGAACTAGCCTACTACTTATCCCGGAACCTATTCATACTTAAATGAGTCCTAATTGCTAAAAATGAGATTATGTTGTTTTCCGGTTATCCTTCCTTTTATTCATAAACATAAGTATTATTTTCTGATAGTTCGCTCTTTATTCCATTATTATTTTATTATTATTATTATTATTATTATTATTATTATTATTATTATCAATTATAAATTACTGTATTTTCTTATTTTCATTATACATTATCAACACTGGTAAATTTGATGTTATTTTTATTATTATGATTGTTAAGGTTTATTGTTATTACTGATGTCATTTTTATTATTATTAGCATAGTTATTGTCATTATTATTATTATTATTATTATTATTATTATTATTTTCTTGGTGGTTTATTATTATTATATTTTTATTAAGTTTTAGGATTCTCATTAATATTAATAGCTCGATCTACCTGGTCACATCCCATCAATCTCACGTGGATATCCTAACTAGTCTCTAGTATCCTATTCGTCGATGTTTGTTTGTCAAGTATCCTAATTTTCACCCCCAAAAAAAACAACTATGATACAGCCGAAAAGAAAATATTTCTGGGAATAAGTCTATCCTTCCTTTATCATTTCTGTAAGTCTATCCTTCCTTTATCATTTCTGTAAGTCTATCCTTCCTTTATCATTTCTGTAAGCATCTTGGTTTCACCTCCCCTCCGTAATCCTCACTAGCGGAGCTCTATGATTATGCCCAATCTCCGTTCTCTCTCTTCCATTCGAGCTCTCTTATTTATACAGAATCTCCATTCTTTTGTTTCCGAAACCTAAATCTGAATTACGGATCAAGCGAGTCCTCCATTTTATTAATCTCAATTCCCGCTTTTGATCGAGTTCTCTCTAATTTATCCGAAGTTCCCATGCCCCTTTTCCATACTCTCTGTTTTCGAAACTAGAATCTGCCTTCCTCATTAGTTGAGTTCATCTTTGATTGTGCTAATTCTCCATTCCCCTCTATGTTCGAGTTCTCGTTTATTTCTCCTAAGTCTTCATGCCCTTTGTTCATTTTCTCGGGTTTCAAATCTAAGATCCCTTTGATTGCCCATATGCCACTTTATTTTCTTTATTTAACGTACGTTTTCTGATGTCTCGAAAAAAAAATATTATGTCCCTGTAATTGCTCCTAATCTAAATTTTGTTCATATTCCTGAGGCAATCGGTTTTTGGAGTCCTTATCTGTGTGGTTAATCTAACTATCACCAAATTAAACACATTCCAGAGCTTTGCTGACTGTTTATCGCTATGTGACCTCCTGGGACACTCCGTTTTCGTGCAAGACGTGTCTCAAAAACACAATATCTCTCAAGATGGCGATTTTTCCCATTTTCCAATTTTCCACGCTGGTGATTTCATATCTATTATTCATAAAACTCCTATTTTCTTGAACGTTCCCTAATTTTATTTTTATTTTCCTTTTGTCATCCAATCTTTTACATTATCTCGCATTATGAAGGTATGATTTGTACCCGAACTTCGTGTGACGATTATTATTTTATCGTGTTTTATTATTATTAATTTTAAATCGCGCAGCCAGTAGTTCCCTCGATTTTAACGAACTGAAAACGTTCCTAAATATAATGGTGCTCGCCTACCATAAAAATCCCAGAATCATTTCCAGCGGCAATCGGTATTACTTGCCTCATGCCCCTGCCTTGTCAAGGTCGCACGGCAGGTGGTCATAACCTCAGTCGTGTTTAAAATTTCTTTAATATATTTAGTATGAATATTTATTTCTTCTACTAGCATAGTGGATAAAGTACTGCGCTACAAGCTGAAAAGTCGGGGGTTCAAGTCCCGGTGTGTATTAGGATTGTTAACCTGATCTAGTCCTCCTGGCGGCACTATGGCCCTGGGGTCGATTCAGCCTTTAACTGAAACGAGTACCAGACTCTTGTTCTGTGGAAAGGACGGACGTCACGCAGGGCTGATAACCCGGCTGACATTAAGTGCCGATTGTCTAGAAATATTGGGAGCCCTAACATTTCCGCCACCTCAAGATCTCCGGTAGGGGAATATGTTACTTTAAATGTTACTTCATTTTTCACGGCTATTACTCTATTTACAAATCCTCTGATTTTTACGTTTTCCAACTCCCTAACTATTTTCCTGCTAGTTTTCGGTTATTCACTTGTAATTAAACTTTTATAGTCTTATTATAATAATCGTTCATTTATTTTTCCAATATAATCATTTATTGCAAGTCATAACACGGTTCCTCGAGCCTCACGTGGGCCAAGATTAATTACCAGTGTGGATGCACGAGTTGCTACACGGGGACTGAAATATCAATCGATTTATCTTTCTTGTATTTATCTCAATATTATTTTTTGATTATTAGCCCGAATATAAGTAGAATTTTATTTGATTGAAGTGGATAGAATTAGTTTCCTACGGGGTAGCTGTAATGTTTAATATAGACTCCGTTAGAAGGCTCTGTAGTCATCGTGGCCATTTTGAGAAACAAAACAAAAATATAATAGACGTTAGCCAACTTCCTAGTTCTTTATCCAAAAAACTACCTATTTAATAAACCATAAATTAATTTTTCGTGTCCCATCTCTATCCAGATATCCAAGATCGCGTTTTACGTGAATATATATATAAAAAAAATGAATGTTTGCATGGTGCAAACGTGGTATGAGTGTTTAGTGCATTAGTGGCGTAAGTATAAGATGTGTCCGCCATCTTGTTTGCTTAAATCTATTATCCTTTTCCAAAAATATAGAAGGTTCAATATAACAAAAATTTCCCATCTAGTGGCGTGTAAAGCAACCTATGATCCCTTGGGCTTATCTCTCGCGGTGATGCTTTCAGAAATGATTTATGTGTATATATGATCGTGCCACGTCTTACCGATAGGCGAAATAATAAAATATTGTCCGGGTGGGAGTACACAAGCTTTTTTTTTTTTTTTTCTACCCACGTTAAGAGTATCTAATTTCAATAAATATTAATAAAACACTATATTAAACGTATTTAGCTAAGAGATGTAATTATCACTTCATTATTTTACTTGTAAATGTGAAAATAAAGTGGAACTATTTCCTGACATGACCACATAAGTTATAAGAGTCCTTACTTCTAACCAGCGAGAAACTAACGATTTTCAAACTTTTAACCAGCGATATTCCACCAATGAGCACAATGTGTATATTTAATCATGGGATTCATTTCTATGTACCATATCTATGGGTTTCAACGGACTTATCCTTTACTTGTAAAATAATAAAAAGGACGTTCCCTGGATTTCACCTACGTTAGAGTAATTTATTTGTTACAGTAATTGATTTAGGTTTGGTTAGCTTTTAGGTTCCTCGCGTTTTTAAATATGGTTTGATACGTAAAATAAATTACTTCTTCCTATTTTGTTACTCTATGAAAAATTCAAAATGTCGGACGATTACCATGTTAAATCATATTTCCACTACTACATTTCGTGTCAATTCAAGTCGCGTAAGAACTAAGCTTGTCTTGTATCACCCCACCAAAATATGTCATTATACACAATTATTAGCATTGGATGAGATATTGCCACACAACAAAAACTAAAATTATAACACTCTACAAAAGAAATATCATAACCTAGGTTAACAACAAAAAAAAATATCCTGAAACAACACCATTTTAATTCATAAACCTTAGGTGTATCAAAAAAAAATCAAGTTATAAAAAGAATCTACCATATAACATAGAAAAAAAAATTAATGTACATATTAATATCTCCCAAAAAAAAATAACACCTAAAAACAATTATCAACAACACCAAAATTGTCGTACTCATTGAAAAAAACTTTAATTATGCCTAGAAAAATAAAACATTTGTTGAGGAGAAAAAAAAAACATCAATACCTAAAATATAACCTAAACATATAAAACCCAAATATTAGATCCCAAAAAAAAAAACATAACCTAAAGCCATAATGTCCCAAAGTTGAATATTTTCTGGTCTCTCTCTGTTTTTAAAAGACGTCGTTTATTCAATGTGACTCTTCTCTTCCCAATTGAAAGAAAAAAACATATAACTTTTTACTGTATGTGAATTGAAGTTTAATTTGTGGTCTAAGGTTCGATATTTTTTTTATTCGTGACTATAATAATAACTTATTTTCACGAATATCCCACCGCTGCCACCAGAATATTACGCGACGCGTCTGTTAAGCCCCAGCGTAACGATAGCGTTAAGTTCACTATTGTTTAAGTGGTCTTTGGCCCGAGCGGTTGGCCTTGGTTTTGGACTAGGAGTTCTACAATTAACATATTAAACCACAGTAAACGAAAAATAACATTATTTATTAAAATAATGTACCAAACATAAATAAAATCAAGTCAAAAAAACTGTTATAAAAATCAGCTGAAATCGCCACATTGTCCCAGTCAAAATATTCTGTTACTAAAATGCTAATAGTTAGAGAGATATCCAGTATTTTAAAATATTCAATTTTGCTTCATAGTCTAAGTTACTTGGACCATTTGGTCCCGTATTTGATTCTAAGTATTAAAATGACCGAAGAACGGACAGATGAAGATACGTTACCCATGTAGATGCCACCGGCCCGCAGGGCCCTCCTGAGGGGACCACAATCACCCCGCTGCTCTCGTCTGACTTTTTCCATAACATTTTTATACCTATAAAAGTCCTCAGATAACTCTTATCTTAAAAACCTAGCTATTGACAACAATTCCACAATCCGGGCAAGGATGATGCAACTTGTTTTCGAATGGAAATCTCCATCCCTCCTTTGACCCTATGATAACAATGTTTGGACAATTGATTACAAATTTCTAAACTACAAGTTTTTCTTACCAAGAATTATTAACTATATTAATAGAATTGTTAAATATATTAATATGGGTATATTATTAAAGTATATGAATTATTAACTATTTTAATATGGGTATATTATTAAATGTCCCTCTTTGTCTTTATTTTTCTGAAATTAGGCCTTTGTATTTGTAATAATAAAAATTAATGTTTGTTTGTTTGTATGTTTGTTGCTTGTTTATGTGTATGTTTGTTTGTTTGTTTGTTTGTACTTTATGTGCAGCCATATCGTTGATCCGATTTGATGGAGTTTTTTTCAAAATGTTCAGGAGATTCCTGGGATGAACATAGGCTATAAGAGAGTTGTGATACTCTACTCCTACACCTTAAAAATCACCCTTTGTAGTGGAAAACGTGAAAAAAGTAGCTCTTTGGATGCTTAAATGGCTTACGCTGCCTAAACCATAAGAAATACACAAAATTAATGTATACTGAATTGAATATCTAAAAAAACTCTACAAAAAAGTCCATGACAGCATATGTTTATCTCTTACGGATAACTCACAATAACCATTTTTGTCTTTCATTGATTCCAAGAGTCCCGTGCCATAGCCGAGTAGTTAAGGCAAGAAGTCTTGGTGCAGAACTACAGGACTTATGCTGGTTCGAGTCTCCATGGGGGAAGAAATTTTTCTCATGGAATTTCAGCCTGTATGGGACCGGGCGGTGCCCACCCAGCATCATGAAGTATTTGGATAGCTACAATAAGTAGTGACTCCAGGTTGAGAATACCAGCTATAACGGCTGGAGGATCCGACATGCTGACCACATGTCACCCTACACTGGCTAGATGATCGTCTACCTCTGTGATTAACACATGTGGATGTGAGGCCAACAGCCAGCTCGTCAGCCAAAAGCCTTCTAGGCCTGTGGCGCTTTGAGATTACTTTTTGATACCAAGAAGATTGGGATAAGTAGATTACTGGGCAAGCGTGCTCTGCCATACCATTCATCTGATTGAGATAGGGCTTTTTTAAAAATGTTCAGGAGATTCCGGGAATGAACATAGGCTATAAGAGAGTTGTAATACTCAACCACTTCACCCCTAAAAATCACCCTTTGTAGTGAAAAACTTGGAATAAAGTCCCTATTTTACACTTAAATGGCTTATACTGCCTAAACCATAATAAATACACAAATTGATGTATACAGGATTAAACATCTAAAAAAAAACTCTACAAAAAAGTAGAGTATAACAGCGCACGGCTGGTGGTAAAAACACATTAACATTTATTTAGGAGTAGCAGCGCACGCCGGGTATTAGCTAGTATAATATATTAAGCTTTACCACTGTAATGAAATTCTCATTAAAAATACTTTGAATAGAAGTCGTCTGATGGTATTGTTAATATTTGCCTTCAAACGTAAGAAAATGATATAAGTAGAAATAAATGTTAGTATTTGTACCATATCTTGAATGGTGTAATGGACCACACCCCGTTGTACAAAGATTTTTCTTTTAAAAAAATATGTTTCTCCACGACTGGAAAATGTTTAATTAAATATAATGTCCAAACATTGTTTTCTTTGTTATTTAAGTAGGCTATATAATTTTTATAGGAAGTGGTTTGTTTTTAATTTGCACACCACTTTGTCAGGCCACATTTATAAAGATCATATGTACTTTGTATTGTGTTCAGAGGAGAGTGTAGGATGAGTGTCTTTCTTGTAGTGTGAGAAGAGTTTTTCTGTGAGGGATGTTTATGAAGAGAAGAGGAGATGAAACTCAGTGACAGACATAACCTGCTCCTATCAAAAAGCACCAAGGCAATCACCAAGCATAACATCTACATCAAATTGACAAATCACTATCAAAAGTACCAATTATCATAAGATTAAATTAAAAAGCTTAATACCTCACCTCATTTCAGTCTTCTAAGTAACCAATATCTTCTCAACACATGTACTGCAGATGGGTATGGAATTTTATCCAGGCATCTGGACCACAATCCAATGATTAAAAATTGTACACCACCAACCATTCTAAAAATAAACTAACTCACTGATACTATCAAACCATAAGGTTCATGGCCAATTGGATATAAGCTCTTCATACATCCATTTCCTGACTTTATTATTTTTTAATCATTCAGTGTATAATTTACCTCCCTCAATTCAAAATTAATAATACCGGTATTCTCTCACTTCTTTTTTTATCTTACCTACTGAGTGCCTTTCCTCTGGTTTACCTATAAGAATTTCCCATTCCCTTCTTTCATTCCCGATTTATGTCACATGTTCTAATTACTTATAGTTTCTCATAAAGGTAATATACTTCACTGTTATGAATTTTTTATATACACCTGTCTGTTTGTCTTCTCTTTGGTCCAAAAACTTTCCTAAGCACTTTATTCTCATAATATTTTCTGTTTTCTTAAAGTAAAAAAAAAAAACACATTTTTTACATTCTTGTAACTGGAAGAATCACCACTTTATTTTATTTATATATATATATATATCCATCCATCCATCCATAGTAATTCTGCCCGAAGGCAGGTCCTTTTCTGCAATCATAGCACTTTCATGCTTTGCTTGCAGCTTTACTAGGGAATTGTGTAGGTGTGGTAGCTTCCCGTTGCTTTCCACACCTGTGAAGAATGATGATGATAATGATAATGGTAAGGATGATAATGATAAGGATGATGGCCATATGATTTCGGGGACCGTTTTGGCCTTAATGTTTTCCTGACATTTGTCTTACAGGTGAGGAAAAACCCCGATAAAAACCTCACCCAGAAAAACTGCCCCAACCGGGGATCGAACCCGAGCCCGCTGCATGACAAGGCAGCACGCTACCTCGAGACCACAGCGGTGGACATATATATATATAGAAAGAGAGAGAGAGGACCTCCCGACTATGGCCAGGCTAGTGGGAGAAGCGCATGTGGCCACTGAGTCCTCACTCTGTGTCATGCAGCATAGCAACTGCATGGCTCACTGTGAGTCATAAACTCACGCTGCCGAGATATTGATACTTAACCGCCTGGTGAGGCTGTTGAGTTATATGCTTGTAAGGTGAAACACGCATTGTGTATTCTCTTATTAGTGGTCTTAGTTCACAGTTATTATGCCTCAATGTGTGTGTACAGTACAGCATAGGGTATTTATGTACAATAATTATGTGAAAACAGAGTCTTGCAGAGAAGTCGTTAGAAGATTTTGAACACAATTTCCTGATGTAAATCCTCCAAATAGAGATACTGTTCGATGACTTGTAAACAAATTTAGAAAAATGGGTTCTGTGCTCAATAATAAACCAAAGGTAACAAAACATGTGTTTACTGAGGAAAAATTAGATGAAGTAGGAAAAAGATTAGAACATATACCAACAAAATTCCTAAGACGACTTGCATAAGTAACTGGTGTTTCGAAAGCATCAGCATTGCAAGCTATGAAACTTTTACGTTTGGAACCATACAGAATAACTGTAATGTATGAACTTCAGACACGTGATCCTGAAAAGTGGTTACATTTTTGTAATTGGATGTTGCACAACATTAATGATGGAATAATTGACCCACACTTGATAATGTTCTCATACAAAGCCTGATTCCATTTATATGGGTATGTTTCATTGCAGAATAACATGTACTGGAGTCAGAAAAACCCCCATCACATCCATAAAATTCCTCTACATGATGAAGGATAGGAGCTTAGTGTGCAGTGAATGGTTATAGAATTACAGGACCAAATTGTTTTAATAATACAATTAATGCACAAAGATACAGAGATGACATACTGAAACCATTTTTGAAGAACTGACTGATATTGACTGACAAAATTGATATTTCCAGCAAGACTCTGCAACTGTAGATACAGCTGATGACTCGTTAAAATGAATTAGTGAATTTTTTTTAAATTGGGTTATTAGTGCAGGTATGTGGCCATCATGGTCTCCAGATTTAACTGTTTGTGATTTTCATTTGTGGATGTACTTAAAAAATAAAGTGTATGAAAGAAACCCCCACACATTAGACAATCTGAAAGATTATATCAGGACAGAAATAAACTCAATAACAGAACAAAAACTAATGCATGTGAATGAGGGTTTCCTAGCAAGGTGCTAAAAATGTATGGAAGTAGGAGGAGAACATTTTCAACATCTCCTGTCATAAAGTACGTAAATTATTTTCACTATTTTCATAGTCGTGCACAAACCAGTGAAAGATGTAGGAAAAGAGCCATGCACTTGCTCTGCCATGAGACACGGAGTGAGGACACAGCGGCCACATGCGCTTTCCTGCTAGCCCAGCTGTAGGTCGGGAGATCCTCTTTATATGTACATAAACATTTTTTAGAGAAATTGGAATGTCAAGAATCCCTGTGTTGAATAATAGCATGGATTTCCAGATTTGATCCTATATTTAATTTTCTCTACACCTCATTCCTGCTTGTAATTATTGTTTGTAGGCTGTCCCTCCTAGTCTCATAAATGGAAAAAATGTAACTTGTTTTTATTGGGCAGTACAGATGTTAATTTATGTGATACATTTTTTCAGTCCAACAACAGGGGAGTGCCCAGGTGTTTCTTACACCGGACATGATGAAAGTACAAGTAATAGCAACATTGTACCTGATCAGCAACACAGATCCAGCAATCACCAGCCTTTCTCTCCTGAAGTCACACCTCATAAGTGGAATCCGCAAACAACAGGTAATAATTTAAGATAAGTTATTATCATTGATTTAATAACCCAAGGCAGGTCATAATCTCTGTTAGAATTCTTCTCCAGGGCTCTCCATTGCCAGCAATACTTTGTTTTCAAGGTTTTAATGTCTTTGTTATTCAATTCATTCAAACAGTTGATCCTTCCAACCTTCCGGTTTACTGTCCATTACCTTCCTGACAATCACACTAGTGTTCATATTCTGATCTGGACACTTTGAAATCAGTTGTGTTATCTGATGAATAGAGCAACCAGCTTTATATTTTATGCAACTAATTACTGTGCATTATATTTATCTTTCTAGATTTTACTTTATTTTGCTTTATTGAGAAATTGCAAATACTACATATCTAATACACCATATGCATTTATAAAGAGGATTTTAGAAAAAAAGAAACACTAACTATTTGAAAACTGAAAAAATTAATCTCTTGAAAAGCAAGTTTCCTTTTCTTCCAATTGTAGTTGTATGTTATATACAAGTTAAGAGTGGAATTAAATAACTAATATAAACTAAATAGCATTTAAGTTAATTTTGAGAGATTTTTATAAAAATATTTAAATTTCATTTACTGTCATAATCTTCATCTTCTAGCTATCATGGGATTATAGGCCACTTTGTTGACCTATTCCAGTCTCACTGGAGTTCCATGTCATGTTTTTGGTAAATAATTGTTATGACCTATTCTTAATAAATGTGTTGTAAATTTTACAATTATACCACCAGTTCATCAGCTTTTCTTTATTAAACATAGAAGATTGAAGGAAAATTTAATCATTGAGTTTTAATTTGTATGACTTATGTAAATATACAGATAATGACATAGTTATGGACATGAAAATTAGACTCATTGAAAGGTTAGGATATTTATGCAGAATGAATGATACACCCTTACCCAAAATAATATTCAAACTAGATGGTAAGATGAAAGTTGACAGACCTAGGTGAGGAGGAATGATGTAGAAACAGATTTGCCAAAAATAGGTATAAGGAATTGGAAAACAAGAGCCACTATCCAAAGTGAATGGATGGTTTCGAAAGGGAGCTAAAGTCAAACTGAAAGGACCGTTGTGCCAATAATGATGATGATGCTTTTAAAATTGGTATATTCCCAGATGTAAAATTGTCACCTGTCCATAGTAAGAGGATACCAACCATAAGTGTAAAATTCAGTTACACTTTTAATGTTAATTATGCTTTATGGTTTCCCTACTGATGAACCTTGGAAATGACAGAACTTGTTATTGCATGTTTATTGGTGTTCTGAATTTTCTCTAATAAATCTATCAGGGGAACTGTCCACCATTGTATGTTGAAGTACCTTGAAATTTCTTCCAGAGAAACATTGGGTTGTACCAAGGCTGTTCCCAAAAAATTTATCTGGCTTCTTAACTGTAAGGCACTAAAATCCAGCACCAAATCTCTCATTTAAACAATAGGGAAGAAATGCAACTCCCAAATTGGTAGATTGGATAACCTTTACTATCAGCCGTCCATGCCACACCCTTCTTCACTCTGCTCTGCTCTTATTCAAGCAGGGAATCCATCTGTTCTTTACAATCGGTTGCCATTGCTGGATTCTGGCTTTCATTTATTATGTGCCTTGCAGTTAAGAATGGCAGATATTTTTTTGACACGACCTTGGTACATTACAATGCATCTTGTGGAGAAATTTCAAGGTAGGTTTCGGCATGCAATGATTGACAGTTCCATTGTAAGATCATTGCTGCAATCTAATTGTGTCCATTATGCTGGCTCAGGTTGTAGTATGTCTGTGACCTAACTAAACAATCTAGGTTCAAATTCTGATGAGAGAATTTTAACTAAATCTACGTCAATACATTACATTAACTAAAAATGTTTATCTCAGGTAATGGTTTGATTTTTTACTAAATAAGTTGGATTAAATTTTAAACCCTTCTGCAACATAGGCCTATGTTGAGAAGACATGTGGCACTGTTAATAGAATTAAATGGATGGGAACATTAAGTATTGCATCTCTCTTTTACTTGCTGTCTGACAAAATTAGGCTATGTAAAGCACTAGGTTATACTTTCTCCCTTCTCTTTATCATCATCCCACATAACACATACTAAACAAAAACTAAGTTGAAATATTTTCTGTACACAATGCAAACACAACATCATTATATGTTAACATATACCTTCACACTTGTTAAAATAAGCTCACATAATTAATTTTGTACCAGTCCTCAACAAGTTCAAATTGCTGGATACTTCTTCATTTTATTGCAAGTCCTCTTATTATGTGTCAAGTCTTGAAAAACAGCATCCATTTTCATTATTCTCACTCTTCTTCCATTATTTCCATCCAATTTATTTCTCTTTTTTCATCCTCCCCTTAACATGATTTTCTCATCTGTATTTAAGTTGACATCTCAGTCCTCTCTTTAGATCCTTCTAATATCCATTCTTTTACCATGCCCAAACCATTTTAATCTGTTGTATTCAATTTCATATTTAAATTAGTTGAAATTCAGTTGTCTCTCATTTCTACATTTATGTTCAATCCCTAGATCATTCTTCTAGCATGATGGATACATTAACCCTCTGCATGCCACTGGTAAAATCTCTTGAGTCAAAGATTTAAATCGCACCTGCCGATGTGATCGGCTTTGCAAGTAGTTTAAGTATATTGTCTGGCAGGTAATAGACAGGAGCGCCAGAGCCGATCTAATCGGCTCATGACACCTAAAGGGTTAACTAAGATTTTTTAAAGATTATTTATTTAAACGTGAAATAGATTATGTAATTCATACATCTTCAATTTTGAGTCTGAGTGGAATAATGTTCAGTCCTAACTTACAGATATTCAGTTTTTGTTATAAATAGATTACTTGTAATATCATGCAGTCATCATCTTCCAATTTCTGAAATCTTGTATTAAAATCCTTGCTGTAAATAAAACAAACTCTTTGCTCTTGAATAATTGAAATTAGAAGCTTAGTTTATGTGGAATGCATATGTCAAAATTATATATGATTCACATGTTAATACCTTGTTGAATTTGGCTAGACTCTTATTCCAGTAAGCTCTCAAATCTTACAAAATTGGAATTTTATTGTTTGCAGAACAAATTCTAAATTATTAATTAATAATAACATCTATAACAGGTGATCGAAGAGGAACAAGCTCTTCATCTTCTCCATGGATGCCTGGAAATTCAACAGGATCTCAGTCAACATCTACTAGAAACAACTGGACTTCAGGAGGAGGTATGTTATATGGATTGCAAGATTAGAATATTTAAATAACACATATTGGTGAAAACATTGATGGATGTAAATTCTATTGCTGCTTTTTGTTAGGGAATAGTCTAGTCTATACCCATACATCCCCATATAGGGATAAAGGAACTCCCTATCAGGAGTTACTTAATCAAGCTAATTTAATTGTGCTTATTTCCCTACAGCTGTTAAGTGACATGAGGTTACCATATTGCATCTAAGAGACAACAAATAGGCAACTATGGTATTATTTGGATGGGAAAGACCTATTAAATTTTGCTCAGAGACTTTAATGTAGCTTCAGGATTTTTACAAGCCCAAAAATCTTCAGACTCGGGACCCATGATCTAAAATCCTTCCCTGTTCCTTGGATTTTTCTGTCCTAAAGATCCATTGATCTTGGCTGGGTTTGAACCTGCAACCCTCAGGACAAAGAGGTAAGAAACTTAATCCCTAGACCACTGAGGCCAATGTTACGTTATAGAGAATAAGATATTTATAATTATCAGTCCATTGAATTCCCAACCATTAACTGGAGATGCCCATTCTATTAATATACAATTTATCTCACTAATTCAGTTTTTTATTGTCCTAGCTATAAAGAAGGGAATGTGTTTAATATAATACGTATAGAATTAAATATATCAAAATTGTTGACAGATTTTAAGAAGTTACTAGCTAATACATGGCGTGCGCTGCTATGCCTAAATAAATTAAAATTAATGTGCTTTTATGTTTAGTTGAATAATTAAATGGAAAAATAATTATAAATTTATATTTTTTTTAGATACCCCATACTGATTACCCGGCATTGCCCGGGAATCTACTTATCCCGATCTTCTTGACATAAATAAGCTGAAATACGAAAATAAAATTTGTTTTATGTTTAGTTAAATAAGTAAAAGGAAAAATGTATATCGTAATTATTTTTAGATGCCCCATGCTGTTTACCCGGCATTGTCCATGAATCTACTCATCCCAATCTTCTTGGCATAAATGAGCTGAAAGACAAAAATTAATGTACTTCTTATGATTATTTGAATAAGTAAAATGAAAAATAATTATAAATGTACATCATAATTATTTTAAGATTCCCCGTGCTGATTACTTGGTTTGCCCGGGAATCTACTTATCTTCATCTTCTTGGCATAAATGAGCTAAAAGACAAAATTCGTTATTGTGAGTTATCCATAAAAGAATACCCACCAAGTGCTGCTCTGTGCTTGGACAGGAATCTACGTACTTATCTCGATCTTCTTGGCATCAATGAAAGACAAAAATGGTTATTCTGAGTTATCCGTAAGAGATAAACATATGTTGTCATAGATTTTTTTTGTAGAGTTTTTCAAGACATCAATTCTGTGTACATTAATTTTGTGTATTTGTTATGGTTTAGGCAACATAAGCCATTTAAGCATCCAAAGAGCTACTTTTTTTCACATTTTCCACTACAAAGGGCGATTTTTAAGGGTGTAGGAGTTCAGTATCACAACTCTCTTATAGCCTATGTTCATCCTGGAAATCTCCTGAACATTTTGCAAAAAGCGCCATCACAATCAGATCACCGGTATGGCTGCACATAAAGTACAAACAAACAAATGTTAATTTCTTTTTTTGCAAATGCCCCAGGTTGTCTTTCGACATTCCTGGTGTCCTCTCCTGGCATGGCGTACTTGTAACCCACTTCTGAGGTTGGGGCACCTGGAAGGCAGGGTTATGTTGCCCTGATGATATGACAGGTGATGATGATGATAGTGGTGTGCCAGGAGAGTCCCTAATCCTAAGCTTATTCTAAGATGAATATGAATGATGATGATTGCGATGGCCATATGATTTCGGGGACCATTTGGCACTTAAGTTTTCCTGACATTTGTCTTACATGTGAGGAAAAACTCTGATAAAAACCTCACCCAGAAAAACTGTCCCGGCCGGGGATCGAACCCGGGCCCGCTGCGTGACAAGGCAGCATGCTACCTCGAGACCACAGCGGTGGACTTCATTTTTATATATTAAACTAGTGTACCCGGCAGACATCCTGCCCGAACGTTCAATTCTCATGTCGTGGGCGGACGATAAAAATATGTTACTTTTTTACCATAAAATTCAGAAATTATGACATAATTATATATTATTAAATAAGTTTGCAAGGAAACCTCTTACAGCCTTCTATTGTGGCTCAAGAAGTATGAATGATGACATCACATAGTCATGAACATTAGAATTGTACCCTCCTTTGCAGATACATTAAGAACTGTCATATAACAATTATATTAGTGTGAAAAAAAAAAAGATAAATTGATGAGAGTGAGTCAAAACAGTTTTTTTTCCCCCCTGCTAGATTTCATTTCTGACCCATACTGGCTGACATTCTATGAGAAAAATTTCTTCCCCCGTAGAGACTCGAACCAGTGTAAGCCCCTTAGTTCTGCGCCAAGACTTCTTGCCTTAATCACTCGGCTACAGTGCGAGACTCTTGGTATCAGTGAAAGACAAAAATGGTTTTTGTGAGTTATCCGTAAGAGATAAACATATGCTGTCATGGACTTTTTTGTAGAGCTTTTTGAGATATTCAATTCTGTGTACATTAATTTTGTGTATTTCTTATGATTTAGGCAGCGTAAGCCATTTAAGCATCCAGAGAGCTACTTTTTTCACGTTTTCCACTACAAAGGGCGATTTTTAAGGGTATAGGAGTTGCGTATCACAACTCTCTTATAGCCTATGTTCATCCCGGGAATCTCCTGAACATTTTGCAAAAAACCCCCATCACAATCGGATCAACGGTATGGCCATGCATAAAGTACGAACAAACAAACAAATATACATACAAACAAACATTAATTTTTATATATAAGGTATCAATGAAAGACAAAAATGGTTTTTGTGAGTTATCCGTAAGAGATAAACGTATGCTGTCATGGACTTTTTTGTAGAGCTTTTTGAGATATTCAATTCTGTGTACATTAATTTTGCGTATTTCTTATGATTTAGGCAGCGTAAGCCATTTAAGCATCCAGAGAGCTACTTTTTTCACATTTTCCACTACAAAGGGCGATTTTTAAGGGTATAGGAGTTGAGTATCACAACTCTCTTATAGCCTATGTTCATCCCGGGAATCTCCTGAACATTTTGCAAAAAACCCCCATCACAATCGGATTAATGGTATGGCCATGCATAAAGTACGAACAAACAAACAAATATACATACAAACAAACATTAATTTTTATATATAAGGTATCAATGAAAGACAAAAATGGTTTTTGTGAGTTATCCGTAAGAGATAAACGTATGCTGTCATGGACTTTTTTGTAGAGCTTTTTGAGATATTCAATTCTGTGTACATTAATTTTGTGTATTTCTTATGGTTTAGGCAGTGTAAGCCATTTAAACATCCAAAGAGCTACTTTTTTCATGTTTTCCACTACAAAGAGCGATTTTTAAGGGTATAGGAGTTGAGTGTCACAACTCTCTTATAGCCTATGTTCATCCCGGGAATCTCCTGAACATTTTGCAAAAAACCCCATCACAATCGGATCAATGGTATGGCCATGCATAAAGTATGAATGAACATATAAATATACACACAAACAAACATTAATTTTTATATAAAAGATTATGCATTCCTTCAAGACAAATATCGAGGTATACACAGAGTCTGACTGGTTTCTTTATTAATAATTATAAAATTAGTAGAGGTAGCAAACCTGCAGTTTCTGCATTGTAATTATCAACTCAGAAAATATAATTCATTTGTTTATATAGTAACATGTTTGTTATTCAGGAAATTAACCCAAATTCGCAGTGTATCATACAGAATATATCGGTTTAATCTATTTAATTCTTTAATAAAACAATGTAAAAATAAACAAGTAGAAATTATTTAAATGTATGTCAAATTACACTATATACAGTAATAAATTACAGTTATACAAGAGTTTGTTTTCACTGTGATGTGACACATTTAAATGACTGACACAAGAAATTAGTCTTCGCAAATTTAAGTGTTTAAAAAATTATTATTTTTCTCAGATAAAGGTGCACCCATATCCTAAAACCAAAAATTTCTTAATTTCTTCAAATGTTCTCTAACCAACTGTAGGAACTTCTGTTGAAGTGATCACAAATTAATTGAACTTTGAGTTAACAATTTCAATGCTGAAGCCACAAGTTGCTATCTATAGAAGTTTTGTAATAATTATATTGAATGAAATCAGTCAGTGACTTTATGTACTATGATCTATAGGATCAGGAGGAGGCATAAATATTTGAATCTGCTTGTAGACGAATGTATTTTTGTCCTTCATTACTCTGAGCACCTAAATTTCTTCATTTACAGAAACAGTTAGTTCGAATACACCATCTTATGATTCAATTCAGCCAAATAAAGATGACGATAAACCATCATGGATGCCTGGAGGACAGTCATCAGATTCTGGCATCAGTCGCAGCAGCTACACTCCTCCAGACATGACCACTTCAACACACACTGGAAGATCACCAAGTTTTGGGCGAGGAATCACTTGGACACCTTCTTCCAATACACAGATGTCTAATTCAGATTTAGCTACTAATACATGGCATGTAACTTCAAACTCGCAGCACACAACAGAACCTTGGTACCCTGGAGTAAGTAATTATGGTGGCAGTTACAGTGGAAATGCTGTGGATGAACCTAATCAGCAAGGATTATCCAATAACAATAACAGTGCAGTATCAGTGTGCTTTAGTTTTGTGATATTGGCAATATTTACATTGGTACATTTTGTGGTCTAGCAGTAAATATTTTATCAAGTGAAAAAAATAAAGTGTGAATTTAAAACACCAGTAAAATAAACAACTCTCATTTAAATCAAGTACCTGTATTTTTACCAATGAATAACTTTTCTCTAACATTAACCTATTATTTTATTTAACAGTGACCATATCCATGTGGATGAGAATTTTTTGGATGATTATTATGATCAGATAACACCTGAGGCAAATTGGCCTAAATTTCTTTGCTGAGGAATTATTTTTTGTTTGTAATTTTTCCATTACTGTAGACACACAAAATGAAATTTAGGCTGCATTTTCCCCACAAAATTAAACATTGAGTTACTTTGTTTAACCTTTTGACTGCCGAGTTTCTCTTTTGCCTGCTGTCTGTGGGTGCCAGGTTTTTTAAATATAAAGTACTATGCCATACTATTTAATATAAACTTATATAAAGTATATTTACTGTCTATATGCCATGCTAAATTGAATTTAAACTCACTATTATACATTTATTTGAAGGCTAGACGGCATTGTTTCCACTTGTAAAGATCCCAGGTTCGAATTCAGCACGGTGTCTTCATTGAAATTTGTTATCACTATCACTAAAACATTTATCCTATTAAATAATTTTGATGGCGTTATACTGGAAACTTCAGATGACGATGTGGCAAACGAAGAAGAAACTGATATAAATAAAGAATGGGAGGCTGTAAGAGATACTATTAAATTGTCAGCATCAGAAAGCATTGGTTGTTAAAAAAGAGGCAAAGAAAGAAATGGTTTGATGAGGAATGTGCCAACATTGTAAAGAAAAGAAAGCTAGCAAAAATGAAATGGTTGCACGAGCCAAATGAGGTAAATTTAGAACAATTGGGTAGTATTAGACGGGAAACCACCAAGTTACTAAAGAGTAAAAAGAGTGAATATTTGAGAGAGAAGATTAATGATCTTGAAATGAATGCAAAAAATAGGAACATTAGAGAATTATATCAGGGAATTAGTATAGAGAAGAAAGGGTTTCAGGCTAGAACAAATATAATTCGGAATGAAAATGGGGATATGATTGCAGATTCCAGGAGTATATTAAATAGATGGAAAAGTTACTTTAATCAGCTATTAAATGTATATACATAACAGGACATTGAGGAGGATAATTTACAGACAGCAGAAATGCTAGTCGCAGATCCAAGTGCATTAGAGGTTGAAATGGCGATAGAAAAATTGAAGATGTATAAAGCATCAGGTTCAGATGAGATCCCAGCAAAACTGATAAAATCAGGCGGAGAAAAATTGATGGACAAGATATGCTGGTTGCTTAGTATGATTTGGGAAAAAGAAGCTCTTCCAGATGAATGGAAAGAATCAATTATTGTACCAATTTATAAGAAAGGGGATAAAACTGACTGCAACAACTACAGGGGCATCTCATTACTTTCAACTTCATACAAAATTCTAACAAATATATTAGTCAGCAGACTTACTCCTATACTGAAGACATTCTAGGAGATCATCAATGTGGATTTAGAAGAAACAGGTCTACAACAGATCAGATTTTTAATATGACAGATTTTAGAAAAGAAATGGGAATATAATGGTACTGTTCATCAACTATACCTAGACTTCAAAAAAGCATATGATTCAATTAAGAGGGAGAAGTTATATAGTATCCTGTTGAAGTTTGGAATTCCTAAAAAGTTAGTTAGACTTATACGAATGTGTCTAAATGGCACAAAGAGTAGGGTGCATGTAGGCAAACAGTTTTCGGACACTTTTGAAATCCAGAATGGGTTAAAGCAAGGAGATGCACTATCTCCTCTACTATTTAATTTTGTACTACAGCATGCCATTATATCTTTAGAGAATGAGGACGGCTTACAACTCAATGGTATTAATAAGCTGTTAGTTTATGCTGATGATGTAGTACTATTGGCCGATAGCGAGGATATCCGAAAGGAACAACACGCACACACTACTGAAAGAACACTAATAAATTAGGACTGGAAGTAAATATCAATAAAACCTAAATCTAGGTTCAACACGTAATAAATACATTATATTATGAAAATGGACAGCTAAGACAAATGAGGGAAATTTTGAGGAAGTGGCTGAATTTCAAAATACCTAGGAACAATAATTCACAAATAGGAATGAGAATGCACAAAAGAAATTTAAAACATAGGCTCAATTCTGGAAATGCGTATACTATTATGCATTGCAGAGACTCCTTGATGTCCCAACTCCTTTCAAAAAACGTTAAACTGAAAATATATACAACTATTAATTCTTACCAGTTTATATTAATATGGATGCAAAACATGGACTCTTTCTTTAAGGGAGAAAAGGATATTACTAGTACTTGAAAATAAGATACTTAGGAAAATTTTTGGACCGAAAATAGGTGAACAGACAGGTGAATGGAGAAGGCTACATAACAACAATGAACTACATGGTCTTTATAGGAAGCCAAATATAATAAGAACAGTTAAGTCTCGTAGACTGCGATGGGCAGGACATGTTGCACATATGGGGAATGAAAGACTTGCATGGAAGCTTCTTGTAGGAAAGCCAGAGGGAAAACGCCCAGTTGGTAGACCAAGAATGAGGTGGGAGAATAACATTAACTATGATTTGAGGGAAGTAGATTATACAGGGAATGATTGGAAAGCATTAGCTCAGGATAGGGATGTCCGCGCGGCCATGAACCTACGGGTTCGATTGTGCCAGTGAGTAAGTAAGTAAGTAAGTTATCACTAAACACTTATAATATGAAATATTGTTGAACATTTTTGTGGTCCTGGGTTTGAATCAATTCCAGTCAAACAGCTGTTTTATGCCACGTGTTTCGTCTGGCGCGTCATGCCCACTGTCACTCACACCCTGTTCATTTAGGTCTACATCACTTGCTTTACTATTTACAGGCTTAGATTGTAATAATATTCTCTTAGAAACAGAACTACTATCACATTCGTCAAACGAATAACCATTTGATGAACTGTTACTGTCACTTTCATCTTCTGATAAAACTGACACAAACTCGCATATTGTATTTTCATCATCTTCGAGACATGAATCAGTTTCACCGCATGACCTACCCCTGGGCTAGGTATCTTTTCAACTAAAAATAAAATAAAGAGAAAATCCTAAAATTGCAATATTCCATAGCCAAAAAAAACCTTGAAACTTGAATGTACACCCTCCTTTAGAAAACCCATTTACAACCAGCTTGTACCATTATTCTGTAAAGGATGTGCAATGTATTGCTAAGAAAGGATGTACAAATACAGAATGAAAAATAATTTTAGTTTATTGAAGTAAAAACTTCAGGAAAAAATATTTAAAGTAATAAGATTGAAAATTGGCACATGCCGGGCATGGCATACCGCTGTACACACACTTCCACCGGCGCATGCCAGGCATGGCATACAAAGGGTTAATTGCATTTGATATGGTATATACAAATCAAGATACTTCAAAGCTAATTCCACATATGTTATTTCCTGATTAAATATAGAAATATATTTGTTGTAATTTTATTGGTGTTTAAATCCAAACATGTTGCAATAATAACATTTATACTTCTGATCTTCCAAATTTCTCCAGTAAATTGTGTTCATTCAGTTTTAAAGTGATATTTTATAGTTTTGCATCAAAAACATTTTTTAATTTGTGGCATTAAAATTGTAAATTAAAAACTCTATAATTATGATGATCTTGTAGAAGATTTCCGGGCTGTTGGCCGTGGTCTTGAGGCTTGTAGTTCCCTGACATTTCTCCAGAGACTGCGTCCAGCATCCTCAAGGGTTGTCTTGAGACTGGCAATTTAGTCGACTACCTGCCCTATTTATACATTTATCCGCAATGTGTTCTCTTGTGCAGAGAAGCCTCAAGCCCACGGCCAACAGCCCGGAAATCTTCTACAAGATTATCATGAAAGCCTAAGTCAACTCTATAATTAGCCTGAAATTTGTGTTAAAACTGACAAACAAGCTATGTGCAAAATAAACTTACCATATATTTCCAAATATGAAGTATGTACAAATATAAGGCAACTCCCAGTCAGAAAGAGAGAGAAATAAAATAGTGGAAATATAACCATATTAACTTACTGGTTTATCTATCTATCTGTGAACAGCTATCATGTTCTTAAATAATTTCTGTCAAGTATATTTCTTTAGAAGTTGGACCCAAGATCAGTATTGGAAAATTTGTGATAGCCCTAAAAGAAAAAAGAGAATAAATTATGTAGGTAAGATTTATTTTAATTAATTAGAGTTGTATTTTGACTCACCTCATATTCCTGCAGGACGGCTGTTGTGAACGTGGTGTTGCATTGAAAATGTCACAAAGACAGTGAAGAAACTTAAGTATGCATAAAAATCAAGAAGTGTGAGGTGAGTCAAAATACAACTCCAATTAAAGAGAATAAAGTTATTTTAAATTAGAAAAGCTTGTCATGGAGAGAAAATGTAGATTTTTTAAATAAAAAGTTGTAATTATGTTTAGAATTTCATAAACAAATATCTGACATGTTATATTGTTGTAAATTTTTAAGAAGAATTTAATAAGTTAAAGATTTTATAAGCATGAACGTAATGAATTTTGTGGGAATGGTGACATTTTATGTGTATATGAAGCATATCTAAAATTTTTAGCAGCTAATTTTTGGAAAAAGGAAATATGCACCTCATATTTGGAAATATTAGGCTACTGTAACTTAGTTGCTTTCATTACTCAGATGTGAACTATGTTATACAGTTTTATTATCAGTTTCAAATATTAGCAAGGAAATGGAATTTGTTTAAAGAAATATTTGTACCAAACTCTGTCATATAGGCTGAATTGCACTGTGAAAAGTAGTGTGCACAATTTTATAGGAAGAAATTTATATTTGATAGTAAGTAATAATTCATGAAGGATAGTTAGACAACATACTGTCAAAGTCATTATGCTATTAAAAATGACAACAGGATTATTTCCTTAAATTGAGGAATTTATCAAAAATAAAAGCAAAATGTTATTTTTGTTTTAAATGTAAAGCATAACATTCAATATAACTGAATAAATTATTTGATTAGCTATTAATATTGTAGGAACAACACTTTGAATTTGTGAAATATAAAATTGTGAGCCAGGAATTTCACACTCTGCCTCACATCAAAATTTCCTCACCTGGATGCATTTATAAGACCATCATTTCAATTTATGTGAACTGCATTACATTTCTAAAGTATCGTAACTGCTTTGTCAGTATTAGTTCTGGTACTCTCAGCATTTTTTACTAATTATTATGAAAGTTCCAGTTTTTTATAAATATTAAAATTAAATAATGTATTTTTCATATAAAGTATAATTCAAATAAAAAATTATAACAATACAGAAATACAGTAAAAATAAAACAGGGACACCCAATCAGATATATTCAGTGCATACATGGAAATGTTAGTGTCTGTCAGCCAATCTGACTTCCACATTTTTCATTCTGTTTTCAGTATTAGTAAAGAGATTTTTGCAACTAACGCCACTATTAAACTCCTAATCCTCACTTCTATATTAATCCAGAGCATTTTCTTGCTGCACTGTAATTCCTGTTCAGAGATAATCTTCCTTATTCTATCGTACCATGTTTTCCTTGGTCTACCATTATTCCTTGTTTCAATTGGCATCCAGTGGAACATCTTTTGGGCTAATTTGTTCACTCATCTTCATAACTTACCAAAACCATTTTACTTATCTTATTTATATTTTATCTTTTACTGCCTCCTCAGAATTCATGCTCCTTCTTATTGTTGAGTATCATCCTACATAATTAATTTGCATCTATCACGACCAATTAATGCATCATTAAATTTTATTTCTGTTCTGTAATGTCAGCCTTGGTGGTCTCTAGTGGTTATGTTCCTTGTCTCTAGTCCCAAGGGTCACAGGGTCAAACGGTCAGGTTGATGGATTATTTTTTGGATGGAAAAATCCAAGGAACTAGTCCTCCAGAAGGAATTTTAAGCCATAGGTCCCAAGTCTGAAGATTTTCAGACTCATAAATGAACCTTAAGCCAAAAAAAGAGTCCTCTAAGCAAATTTTAATTATCTTCACCTAAGTAAATCCTCAGTTGCCTACTAGATGTCTCACTGAGTCGGTATGCTGACCATATGCCAATCATGACGTCTGTAGGGAAATTAGCATAACTAAATTAGCTTGGTATGGTATAGAAGCTCCTATCAAAGGAGAGGCTACAGCTAGATCTACATAGTTAATTAAAGTCAATAAGTAAATAAATAAATAATGTATTATAGGAGCTATTCAAAATATTCTCTTTCTAAAATTTAAATATTTTCAGATAAATTTAATTCACATGCGTAAGGTCTGCTTTTGTAATTCTCTTTCACAAAAATCATCATCATGAATATTTTAGCTTTAGGTTCAGTAGAGCCTGTTCCCATCACAAAAATATAAATAATGGATATTTAGTCAGGTAACAAGAAATAAACATATTTGTGGGTTGTAAACACAATGATCAGTAGATTTTCAACCAAAAACCATGACCAAGAGTTATATTTACTTATATTTTGTGGTAGCTGAATGGGCCACAGTATTAATTTGCACAAAAAGAATGATGAAAAATCTTTGTCACTCCACTGCCTAGTATCAATCCAGACCATTCAGTCCATACAGAGACAACTTCTACCTAGAATTGCTCGGCCTACTCACAAAATATGTAGAAAGAAGTTATTTTGCAAATTGTATTTTTTTGATTTTCCTGAAAATTAAGTTTCACAAGAAAAAAAAAAGTGTGTGTGTATATATATATATACATATATATATATATCTCAAACAATAAAAAAATATTCTGTCATCAAAACTTCTTAGGTCAATGTATAAATAAAATATATTCACGTGTTTAACTTTTATAGGAATTAATCACTATGAGGTTTAATTTATGGTGAAATTAAGGGTCGTATGCAAATACATTACTCTCTACTCAAATTACTTCCAATCACTGGTGAGCTGAGATCGAATTAACGACCGCCTTAACCGGTCATGCATGAATGTTGACGTTTTCATAATATTGGCAACAAATTACCCAGAATTCTCAGCGATAAAACCACTTCCGTTATTTTCGTCTGCTATAGAGGAATGCATTTATGCTTGCATCCCGCAAATAATACGGTATACAAACACGTCTGCGACGCGCAATATTACGCCGTTTCTCCTGTTCTTCCAGTTGAATTCTTTGGTAGACTCTATCAAATTCCTCTTCTCCGCGTATACCGAAAACATGATCGAAGTCTTCAAGGTCCGACATCTTGGATAAGTTTCAAACTACGTCGGTTACCATCGGTTCCCTTCGGGATTTTCACATAACTTTATATCTTGAGCTACGATCTTAAGGTACCTTGTCAGGTAGCTTTACAATTATTACCGCGTGAATAGATTTCTGAGTAAGAAAAATGTGTTTGAATAAAACTTTATCAGCAGAGAACGCCTTTTACTGTCTAATGCGTTCAAACATTCGACCCTAAATGTTTCTTACCTCTCCTCATATAAATCTTCTAAGTAGATCATGATTTTGAGACCATAATGGTCTCATCTTCAGTCGCCAAGATTGTAATGAAGATGAGACCGTTATGGTCTCAAAATCGTGATCTACTTAGAAGATTTATATGAGGAGAGGTAAGAAACATTTAATTTCACCATACTCATGTGTGCTTTATTATATGGGGCTTTCATTATATAGTGATGTAAAAGTGTAGTGGATCAGACAGCTGACATGTAAATTTCTTAAGTGGACTGTACGATACCTGGCTGATATTCCCTGTAACAGTAATAATAGTTATTATTATTATTATAATGATGACAATAATTATGACTTAAAATTGTAAAAAATAAATTAATATAAACTCTTTATAGGGTATGATAGAGTAATACAGTAACAATTTAAATTAATAAATACTTTCTAAACCCTACTTAACATATTCCTGGATGATTTGTTTTTCAAATAAAAAGTTCTCAGTTTAAATTATTTAAAAAATGTACATAAGTACTTATTAATATTTGTTACAACAATTCATATTTGATTCATCTATGAGCTCTGTATTGCATTATCACTTAATACTTCATCTGATTGAAGGCAAACAAAAACTGCCCAAAATTACACAATGCAATCAATTGCTGCTAGTCTTTCCATTCCTCCATTTCAGGCACTACTTACTGTTGATACTGTAATGTTTTTGGTGTGTTAATTAAGAAGCTTAATAGTAACTATGGTTAAGCTATTTTAGTTTATTTTAAAATTAAGTTTTACTTATTCTTTAATAATATATACATTTTCAAGGGCTTCAAAATCAATTGTGTAGGATTCTCAATGAGACCAGTCTGGTACAGTATCACTGATTCATAACTATAATTCAGGAATGTTTGAAGAAGGTTTTAAAATTGCCCTATGAATTACTTATTAAATTCCATGGGAAAGAGAAATATTTAATGAGAGCAAATAACTTTTCAATGAGAAAATCATATTTTATATACAGTAATATGACTATCTCTAGTATATTTATTTCTTGTATTCTAGTTTATATGTACACATTTTGCAGTTGAACCTTGCTGTAGTGACATCAGTTTTGGCAACAAGTTGTTTTCAAGTTTTCTGTGATATGAACATATTCCTCAATGGAAATGAATGTATCACCTTTCCATTGTAGGTTTTTATTTTTGAAAAGAGACCCCTTCAGAATGTCATTATTGCAATGAAGTGGTGAAAGTTAATAAAATTAAAATCAGTCGTACATCATCTCATACTCTGTGTTCTTAACAACACAGGATGGCGGTTTGAAGAACAGTTGTTCCCTGTTGTATGACTCACTTTAATTATATTAATTCAAAAGCCTCATAATGTTAATTCCCAACATAAGTTTTATGGTGAAAATTAGTTAAAAAAATATTTAGTTTATTCTTTCATCAGACTGATTGTGATGATTATTAAAAAAATAATTTGGCATTTTACTTTATATTAGTCTAATCATTGACTCTATCTAAGTGCTTTTAAAATATGTGATGAGTCTACTGAAGAGAATGTGCTTATTTATGCTGTGTAATGACACTACAGAAAAATTGTAGACATATATTTTCCTAGAATAAAAAAGTAATTCTTTGTGTTGTTCCAAATTAATTATAACTATTTGTAAAAATATATATTATGTAGTTTGTATTTATAAAAATTGACTTATTTGTTTTTGTATAACTTTAAGTTAGGTGTTTCATTGCATTATTCAACAAGTTTTTTAAATGATGTATAAATTACAAATAAATTAAAAAAAAATTGTTTTAAATGTTTTAACTTTATTCTTCTTCTTCTTCCTTCCAAGTATTAGGCCAAGGCCTGTTACGATCCTATAGAAAATGTTCCCTCCAGCATTTCATAGGACGGCCCAGTGATCTTCGTCCTCTTGGTATATAATTATAAACAGCTTTGGGGATCCGATTTGAACTCATTCTTTCAAATTCATTTACAATATATAGGGCCTAGCTGCCTGTTTTTTTTTTCCCCTTCATTCCATTTCCTTTTGCTGACTCCGGTACAGTAAAAATATCATTAATACTTCTGCACTGGAAAATATGTGTTTGCAATTATGGAGATTACTGCTTTCATGTTCCTCTCTTCTCCTACCTCTTGCTGTGGCTATTCTATTTGTGTTTCTATGCACAATAGAAGTATGTAAATGAGAGAGAGAAGGAGACTTACTAATTTTCATTCTAAAATATTGAATCCACTTGATTGTCTTCATCTTTCTCTTTTTCCTTTTGCCAGTACAACAAGGGATGGCCTCATTCTGCATTCTCCACTCTATTGTCTTTTGTTATTCTCTTGAATTCTCAGAACCATTTTTCACTTCTTCCTATTATACGAGTATATTCAATAGTCCATATACCTTTTCCTCCATCTTACTCTTCTTCTTTTCTCTTCGATTCTTACTTCCATTATCTACTTAGGACTTCCTCTCCTTTTCCATTCTCACTGTATGTTCAAACCACCTCAATTGTCTCCTTTTTAATTTTTCTTAATTGATATCAAATGTAAATTTACAGAGCTCTTGTTTTTACATATATTTTATAAATAATATATAATTAATGATAAAAATATTATATTAAAATTTGCTAAAAGTATACATTAAACCCATATTGAAATATTTTTATTACTGATGCAAAAAATATATAAAATTTGTGGGGTTCTATTGTAATTATTTTATAAGCAACCTGTAGTAAATTATACAATGTTGTATAGAGTGGTTCATGAATCATGTCACCTTACTGTATGAAACAATTGAAGTTACCATGAACTGGATTGTGAAATCATGTAAATGGTTAAAGATTCTTTATGATGAGATTCTTTTCACACTTTTGTATTTATTAATTTCAGAGATACAACACTCAACACCTTTTTAAAAATGGAACGTACTTATAGTATTGTAATAGATTGATTATACTTGTGTGGTTTACAGTTCAGTTTGAATTGTTCAATTATCTTTATTCTTATAGTTATACGAAAGGTTTAAATTTCAGGAGTGGATGCAGCCCACACTACACATAGGCTCTGTATTATGTTTTCACTAGTGGTAAGCAACACTAATTTTCCAGGGTAAGCTAAAGAAGCCTGTAGACAGACTTCTGTACACCCTTAGACAAAAAAAAAAGAGTCATCTCTTGAATGCATATTTCTTCGAAGTCCTACTCGACACAGCACTGGGTTCACACTAGTAAACTAGTCATAATTGTGCAGGCCCTGAGCTACTGCGTTATGTGGAATGAACTGAGTGAAGATACTCCTACGTGCCCTGTTAGGTCAGCGGTAAAGCATGCAGTCACTGTTTCTGTTAATGAAGGTTGCAGGTTCGCATCCTCAATTATGTAGTTTTTTTTTGTGATATTTGTATTAAAATGTTTCATGAATTAAATACATTTTATTTTGACAATTGAACTAAATCAATGTTAATGTCGTTATTGTAACAATTATTTTACCACATTCAAGGTTTGTCCTAGGTGATGTCAATGTATTGATTTTAATAGACTGATGTGCACATGTTCTGTGCAAAAGCAACAGCCTCTAACAAGTTTGTTTATAATGAACTCTAATTGTCCTGCAGATGCACGAAAGACGAAAGATAGCTTATGGGCACAAATTCAGGACATCTGGGATGCTCTAGCCAAAAGTCCATGTGACTGTAGAAATTTGATTGCATCAATGCCCTGCAGATTGAGGGCGGTAATAGATGCTGAGGGTTCATACACCCAATATTAATTTTGTTAAAGTTTTCATTTTAGAAAATATTATTTTCTTTCTGCATTTAATTATTAGAAGGTTTTCATTTATGTGTTTTGTGTGTGCATTAAAGCCAAAAAACTAAAAAAAAGTAGAATGGGAATCAAACCCGTGAGGTTATGAATGCAGATGTTGTGTGTTAAACGTCTCGACCACGGAAACACACAAAGGCAAGCTCTCTCTTTTATGTTACTTGAGTGTGCACTGCGTTAACTAGCAAACAACACAGTAAAATTACTGAAAACGTGTTAATGTGAATAAGGCTTCTGCGAGTGCTCACGAAGTTCCCCGATCGGTTGGTAGAATCAAGAGATGACTCATTTTTTTGTCTAAGGGTGTACATACAGTACATAACATTTGGACAGAACACTATTACAATATGGTTCCAGCAGCAGTAGCAAGTGTAAACTTCCACAACTTTTGTATTTCATTAACCAGGGGAGATAGAAACCACATTCAAACATTAATGTATTTATTTGGAAAGAATGTTTCTAGCAAAGAAAAAAAATGTGCCATGAAACATTTATTCAAATTCACTTAAAGTTAAATATCATAACATTAACTAAAATAAACAACAAAATGTGTCAAGCATCTAGGCATAGAGACATTTGAACTAATTACATGTCTGCACAATCCACTTTATGCTAACAATCATAACTTCCATATAATGAGACAAAACTTGATTCATGAATCACTCTGTATAATTATGCTAAATAACTTGAACTTTATTTTATATAATGTACAAAAAGTATAGTACATAAAACAAATAACTTATATTTAAAATAAAATAATTATTCTGAAAGATAATACAGAATTTTACATATTTCTCTCTTATTCTTAGTCACATATATTATGAGAAAAATCACAAAAAAAAAAAATGTTCTCTTTCCATCCATCTAAAGAAGTTAAAATAATAATAATAAATTAAAAATATCCTCAACTCGTGTCCAACTCAAGAGTCAGGTCAAGGGATAAGGTGAGAAGAAGCCCCTTATGTAGAGGTCTGTGAATGACGAGGGTGACAGCTGACCATGCCTGATGCACCATCACAGGGGCAGATGAACGAAATGGATGAGATGAGTATGGAGAAATGGTGGAATGAAATTATGGCAGGGGAAAACGGGAGAAAACCCTAAGAAATACCTTCCCAAGCTCCATTTCATCCACCACGAAACCCACATGGAAAGACCAAGACTCGATCTCGGTACCCTAGTGGTAAGATGCGAGCATCTAACTGCTTGCATCCTGGAGCTGCCATTATACTATAAAATGGTCATCATCAGAAAGCGTAAGTTATTTTAAAAGAAGCAAAATAAGAACTGGTTTGAGGAGGAATATGCTGAAATTATAGGAAAATAAAGCTAGCCAAAATCGCTTGTTACATGAGCTAATGAAGTAAATTTAAGGTGTAACTGCATGATAAAAAGGGCAAGAGGAATACTGTGAAGAAGTAGCCATCTATGTGCTATAAGATTTTTTATCACATCTACCAGCTGATAGTTATCAAATGCATGTTTAGATGGCACTCACAATCATAATTTTTGCTCATCAGAATAGCAGGTATTATCAACAGTGCTTGTAAAGTGTATTTGGTGATAGATTCAAATTGGAGTGAGTGAAATTTTCTAATATGAGATAAAGATATATTTTTTATTGAATTATTAGCACAATTTACAAACAAGGTATAATACAGGAACACTTATCGAGGAACCACGCTGTAAATATGTGTAACTCACTCAGGATAGAGATTCGGGATGCTGATATTTGAAGCTTAACAATAAGCTTTTATGTTATTTAATTGAAAATTGTAAATTGTTACATACAATCTTGTTTATTAAGGAACTTGTGGGTTCATTGAATATACTGTAGTATCATTAATCTTTAAAGTGCCAAGAGGTTATGTAATCTGATGTGTTGTTGTTGTGTAAAATGCTAATATACAATCTGATCCTAACCAGCATGAGAAAATTGAATTCACCAATTAGGATCAGATCAGAGAGAGGTCTATTTGTTATTTCCACAAGCAGCACATTTGATGTGCTCAATTCTGACATTTCCATTTTTGTAGAATTTTTCCTTAAAACAAAGATTTATTTTCAACCAATTTATTATATATATATGTATATAGCGGACATTGGAGAGAAATTCCATGTTTCATCATCAATAATTAAGTCAATACAATTTTTTAAGCAAAACCTTGCTTTTTGAATAATGCATGAGTAAGAGGTTCAATATTGCTATACTTTTTTAGCTTAGCAGCCTGAGAGTCAGTATCCATATTTAAGATTCTATAAATTTTAAATTATTACCCTCTTAACCAAGGTAGTAAGTATCCAATCGTAAATTGAATGATCTATGTGAAATTTCATAAACTCTTTTATGATTTCATCAAGTACTGGACCTATTTAGCATCAATGGTTACCAAGCTTGTCTCCGGTTCCGAGATTTGCAGATTCAAACCCAGCCAAGACCAATGGTCTTTAAAGGGTGCAAAATCCTGACTATATCTTCCTTCAGAATATAAATAAAGCCATTGGCCCCATATCGTCAATTTACTCAAGCCTGAAAAACAGGATTTTATGCCCTGATTTGAATTATGATGCTAATGATCTGAGATCTTAAAGAGTATTGTTAAATAATTTACTAAATAGTTAACATACTGACTCAGCCTCCTTAAAATTTAGTACCAGAAACATGTCCCTGTTTCATTCCCCATTTGTGCCACATGCCTTGGCCATCTCAGTCTATGAGACTTAGGCCGGTATTCAATTGTTCATATTACATCTGGTTTCCCACAAAGATCATGTAGCTCACTGTTATGTAGTCTTCTCCATCCGTCTGTCTGTTCATCTCACTTTGGTCCAAACATTTTCCTAAGGACTTTATTCTTGAATGTTCATAATCTTTTCTCCTTCCTTAAAGTCAGAATCCATGTTCTGTATCCATATAATATAACTGGAAGAATAACAATTAAAAAATATTTTTAGTTTAACATTTTTTTTAGAGAAGTAGGGATGACAAGAGTCACTGTAATGCATAATAGCATGTGTTTCCAGGATTGAGCCTATGTTTAATTTTTTGGTGCACCTCATTCCTATTTATAATTATTGTTCCTAGGTATTTGAATACAGTCACTTCTTAAACATTTCCCTCATTCCTTATTAACTGTCCATTTCCATTATACCCTATAATGTATTACTACGTGAGCCCATACATAGAATTCATCCTTGAACTTGTCATCCTTATTTTATGTAAGACCATATACATTTACAATTACAAAATCATGTCATTTACCCTTTAGAATCAAGTATGATATCCTATTGCTAACAAACTGAACATCTTAGATAGCAGAGAGGATCCTTCTTCGGACTAAAAAGGTCCATTCTGAATTCTGGTCTCCCTGCACCCCCTTAGTATAATGTAAAGTTTCTTTGGAACGTGTCCCTATGTTTAAACCTTCTCCACCTGAAGAAATGAATGGGGGACTATTTTACCTCTAGAAAATTTTATCCCAGTGGAACCCATGTCTGCATTTTTTTATGGTTGTACAGTATTTTTACAGTGAGAGATCATCATTTTTTGACCAAGGTACTTTTTCGTCTGACTTATCGCTTTTGACATGTCTGGTATGAGTGACTCTTTTGATACCAATGCTACTGCCTGCATAGCTCTCAGGTTCATTTAAGTATGCAAGCCACTCCACCAAGACAAGGTAAAGATACCATCATAGGGTGAAGAAGAGACATTCCTGTTAATAAAGGGATGTCATATTACCCTAGGTTAGCTTCCTTAATTTCTTAAGAATCTGAGATAGCAGTAAGAATCTAAACCATTTTTAGCAAAATGAAAAATCTAAATATTATTGTTAGTAGTAGTAGTAGTGATAATAATAATAATAATAATAATAATAATAATAATAATAATAATAATAATACTAATAATAATAATAATAATAATAATAAATTAATTAATATAATAATAATAATAATAATAATAATATTATTATTATTATTATTATTATTATTGTTATTATTATTATTATTAACTGGGCCGTCCTATGAAATGCTGGAGGGAAAATTTTCTATGGGATCGTAACAGGCCTTGGCCTAATACTTGCAAGGAAGAAGAAGAAGAATTATTATTATTAATATTATTATTATTATTATTATTGTTATTATTATTATTCCTTTCATGTGATAGACCTAGTGGTCTGTTATGGTCTCAATCCAACATTTGAAGGGTCTGCCCAGAGATCTCTTGCCTGGTGGCTGGTAATTTAGGATCTGACGTGGTATTCTTGTTCTGCTCATTCTTCGTACGTGAGATTTCCAGTTGTTTCTGTATTTTTGTACATATTCCATGACTGATTCTGTGTGTAATTCTTTGAGAATCTCAGAATTCCTTTTATGGTCTGTTCTTGAGTAGCCCGCAAAATGTCTCATAAATTTCATTTCTGCCGCAGTTAGTCTTTGTTTGTCTACACTGCGAATTGTCCAGGCCTCACTGCCGTAACATAATATGGGTCTGGCCAGTGTTTTATAAATTCTAGTTCGTGTGTGTTGCTGTACTGTGTTTGGCTTGAGAATATTATTTATAATTTCTGTTACTCTGTTAAATTTTATCATTTTTTGACTAAAATCTATTTCTTCTTCGTATGTAACTTGGTATCCGAGATAGTTAAATGTGTTGGTTTGTTCTAATATTTTATTATTAATAACACTTTTACTGCAAACTGGGTCTTTTCCTAGGAAAGCCATCACTTTAGATTTTTCTGTTGAGATTTCCATGTTGTAGTTTATTGCAATTTGGTGAAAAGAGTGGACTGAACATTGTAGGTCATCTTCTGAATTCGCTATAAACACAATGTCATCTGCAAATAATAGGGTGTCTAAATTATATAATCTATTAAGTGGTATACTGCCATATGGTTGTAGTCTCCATTCTTTAATAATTGAGTTCATGTATATTATGAAGAGCATTGGTGAAAGACCACATCCTTGTCTAACTCCTTGATTAATTGGTCTGCATTCCGAGATTTTATTTTCAATCATAACTTGGATGTAATTATCCTTATAGATATCATATATAGCTTTTATCAGTTGGTCTGGGATTCCATCATATTTGAGGATTTCTAATAATTTGTTTCTATTTACTTTGTCAAATGCCTTCTTCAAGTCAATAAACGCCATGTGTGTTTCAATATTAAACTCTCTGTGTTTTTCTATTAGAATTTTAATAGTGAAGTATCCATCTGTACAGAACCTTCCTTTTCGGAATCCATTTTGTGCTTCATCTAATACATTGTCATAATAATTAGCTAATTTTGATTTGAGCAACTTGGTGTAGATTTTGTAGCCTGAGTCCAAAAGGCTTATTCCTCTGAAGTTATCACAGTTATTTATATCTCCTTTTTTTGTGTAGTGGGATTAAAACAGCTTGTTGCCAGCTTTTTGGCAGAGGGCCCTCATTATAAATTCTATTTCAAAATTGAGAAATCTTTCATTAAAGGCAGAGCTGGCATACTTAAATAATTCCAGGTTAATGCCATCTTTGCCTGGTGTTTTGTTATTTTTGCAGTGGACGAGTATTGTATTTAATTCATCTAAAGTAAAAACATCTATTTATTATTATTATTATTATTATTATTATTATTATTATTATTATTATTATTATTACTATTATTATTATTATTATTATTATTATTATTATTATTATTATTATTATTATTATAATATAATGAAGCAAATAGAGAAATAAATAAATTCAAATATTTTTGGAATGAGGACTTAGCAAAAGAAATAGCAAACAAAAAAGAAAAATATTTAATGTGGTGAATACCAAAGATCTGAAAGACAAAATACAATATAAAGAAGCTCCAGCAAGAGTTAGACAGAAAATTACGGAAGCTAAAAATCAGAACTGGAAACAAAATTGTTTAAAAATTCAAACATATATTGGAGGAAAACAAAGTACTGAATCTTGAAGAATTTAAAAAAAATTAAGAAATAAAAGAAGTGGACAAACAAATGTACAAACAATACCTATGACTGAATGGGAAAATTATTTTAAAACATTACTATCAGAAAATAGGGTATTTAATTTAGATAACGTTCAAAATATTCCAGAAATAAATGAAGATGAACATAAACAATTGGACATAGAGGATATTAAAATGAATATTCTATCATTAAGAAATAAAAGAGCTAGTTGTCCAGGAGGAATACCAGCAGAACTATTAAAACATGGATCCGACCATTTATTTGAACGACTGAGAAAATTATTTACAAAATTTATGAATGCTGAAAAAGTTCCTGAAGAATGGAAACTAGGATACATTTCGACAATCCATAAAAAAGGAAAAAAAGACCAATGTGAAAATTATAGAGGTATAACAGTAACAAGTACTATACGTAGACTCTATGGACGTATACTAAAATATTATTTGGAAAAAAACTAAAGTGATATGGAATTAGAGGAACAGTCAGGATTTAGAGCAGGTCGTTCCACAACCGACAATTTATTTTGCATTACTCAGGTAATAGAAAAGAAAATGCAATATAGACAACCTTTTGACCTACTATTTGTAGATCTTGAGAAAGCATACGACAATGTCCCTATATAGAAACGAAACTAGGGATTGCTTTAAGACATATGCGAATTAAGACTATAATAATGAAAGCTATACAAAATTTATATGACAATCGCATCTCTAAAATTAAAATTGGCAGTAAATTGTCTCATGTTTTTACGATAAATAAAGGTCTTCGTCAAGATTGTTGTCTATCACCGACTCTGTTTAAAATATATGTACATGAAATATTAAAGAATTGGAGAAGAAAATGTTCAAGCATGGGAATTCCTATTCCAAACAACAAAACTTTATGCAACTTACATTTTGCAGATGATCAATTGTTAATTGCACAAGATTATGAAGATTTAGAATATATGACTAGAAAATTAATAGAAGAATATGACAAAAGGGGATTAAATTTGAACATGAAAAAAACTAAAATATTTATCAATTGGTGAACCAGAACAAAATTTAATTTTGGAGTCTGGAGAAACAATAAAATCTTGTAGTGAGATCACATATTTAGGAATTAAAATAAATACAAATGGGAGTTATGAAGAGGAAATAAGAAAAAGAAATAATAAATGAAAATTTGCAATTGCTTGTCTCAATGGAATATTGTGGGATAAAAATATAAGTAATAAAAATAAAATGAATATATATTACACAATTGTTAAAATCATCATTACCTATGGAGCAGAACTTTGGCCATTAACAACAAAAACAAATAAGTATCTTTTGGCAACGGAAATGGATTTTATACGAAGGGCAGCAAGAATTTCAAGAAGAGAAAAAAATTAGGAACTCAGTTATAAGGGAGAAAATGAAGATTGAAGACACTATTTTAGATTATATTAAAACTCAGCAATTAAGATGGTACGGACATGTCCAGCGAATGGAAGAGGATCGACTACCAAAATCTGTTTTGCAATGGAAACCTGAGGGAAGACGAAGCAGAGGAAGACCTAAAACCTCCTGGAGTCAGGGAATATGGTTATATATGAAGGAGAAACATCTACAACCAGGAGATTGGATGGACCGACAAAATTGGCTATTAGGAATCGGACGATGTCAAAGACATTAATCAACCGATGATCTATCTATCTATTATTATTATTATTTATTATACAGTAAAACTTGCTCAAAGTGGAATCGCATGGGACCATTTTTTTTCCACATTGGACAAAATTCCGCATTATAAAAAACTAAAATTTATGAATCTTAGATTATAGAGTACTGTATTTGTCTTTTTATGCACCTTGGATTAATTGTAGTTCCGCTGTCATTGAAATGTTGAGTATAGTATGTATGAGCGACTTCGACGTTAACGCGCGAAAAAACAGTCCCATTTCGTCAGCGTTAAAATTGTCTCTCAGGCGCGTATCCTGAAATTCAAGTATGCAGTTTCGGTTTTCGCTCACTAACTACACTTTCGTCCACATTCTTTGATTCCCCGCAAATTTCATTCCACACTACATTGTGTCGTCTTTTAAAACTGTCCAGCCAACCTGAAGATTCCTTGAAATCGTTATTCCCTTAGGCATTTAACAAGAGCTATATTTTATAGAGCTTGACCATGGGTGCTCTGTAGAGCTTGACTTTAGAGCATCGTTCAGGAAATGTTTGGAGATTTATCTTCAATCACTTTCACTTTTTCGCTTAATGAGAATGATACATACGTTTCAGCCATCTTTATTCCGTAAAATTCAGAACGCAACCTGTGAAAGATTGGTCTCAGAACTTAACTAATATAAGATTTTACAGTACAACTGTTATTTGTAAGACAGGTATCTGTGTTTCGCACAACGGGTGTGCAGTGAGGTCGAATCTATAACAGTAAAAGCTCATTCGCGGAAGATATGTTCCGCAAATACAGAAACCGTGAATATGGAATGGTAATTTGTATGGGTATATAGGTGGTACGTTCCAAGGTTACAGAATAAAATAAAAATTATCAAAATAAAATTAATTAATGAGAATTTGAACAATTTCTAATAATTGTTACTGTCAGGTTTAGGTAAGGACTTAAAGAACTTAGTATATTTTTCCTGTTTTATTGCTTTTAAAAGGTTTTTCAATTAAGATTGATATAACTAACTCACTGGCACTATCAAACCCTTAGGTTCATAGCCGCGCGGACATAAGCACACCATACATCCCTATCCTGAGCCAATGTTTTCCAATCATCCCCTGTATAATCTACTTCCCTCAAATCATAGTTAATGTTATTCTCCAACCTCATTCTTGGTCTACCAACTGGGCGTTTTCCCTCTGGTTTCCTACAAGAAGCTTACATTGCACGTCTTTCATTCCTCATTCGTGCCACATGTCCTGCCCATCGCAGTCTACGAGACTTAACTGTTCTCATTATATCTGGCTTCCTATAAATACCATGTAATTCATTGTTGATATTCAGCTGTGAATTCTGTGATATAATTCCTTATTTCCTCTTCGGATTTCTTGATTCATTAACATTGAAACAGCGTGATATAGACGTAAACGACTCGCCAACGTGTATAAACGGTCAAGCATTTTTATTTTTACTTTAAGCGGCAACACTAATTTTTTTCTCTTCGGTACTAGTTATTTTTCTTTCCTTTTACTCGACATTATAAACTGGGAACAAAGCCCAAGAGACACGTGTTATTGAATCCAAAAAATTGCAACGAACAAGTTGAAACAATAATATACCGATCGTGGCGATGATCAAAGTACATATCGGCATATGAAGTTCAACAGCTTTTAACGATGAACTTTAGGGTCAGTGACAATTAGGTTTATTTTGTTTTGATATTTGTTTGTCCATTTGATTTGAATCACTATTTTTAAAAGCCGTATTGGCACCTGCCTTCAGTAAAAAAAAAAAAAAAAAAAAAAAACTGCTGGTGGTTAATAAATACCTTTCCGCTCTATATATTTTTTCATGAATTGTGTAGAAATATCCTTCCGTTTCCGCGTTGGACAGATTCAGTTTTATGCAAAATAAATATACGTAAAATTACTATTATTTCGCCGTGACCAATAAATTTGTTCACATTGGACAGATTTCCGCATTATTCACGTTCCGGGTTAAACAAATTTTACTGTACCAGTAATAATAGTAATAATATTATTAACAATTTTATTACTATATTATTATTATTATTATTATTATTATTATTATTATTATTTTAGTAATAGTTCTTACTTAGGCCATGTCTTCAACATGGAAATCATTTGGAGCATGGGCCTTCCTTGCCCCATTATACATCGTCTATGTCTATATTCTAAATATATGGCAAACAGTATTTCTCCTTCACATTGTTATTGACACTGTTTAAGAGTACACTAAAGTAAAGTAAAGTGATCCCACAACAGGCCTCAGGAGGCCCTTGGGGTAGTAGGAGGTTAAGGCTCCCACTTTTTGTAGACAATCGACACTTTATGTCAGCCGGGTTGTCAGCCCTGCGTGACGGCCGCCTTTACCCCCAGAACAAGCGTCTGGTACTCATTTCCGTTAGAGGCTGAGTCGACCCCAGGGCCATAGTGCCGCCAGAGGGTTTGGGTCAGTTTAAAAATCCTGACCCCAACGGGACTTCAACCCTCGACCCTCCGGCTTGTAGCTCAGTGTCTTAACCACTACGCTACGGCGTGCTTAAGAGTACACTGCATACTGAATTGTTGAATCAAAATGACACAAAATACACATTATTGCCTCAGTAGCATAAGTGCACGTCTGGTTGATATCTCAGAGATCCAGGGCCGATTCTTCAATATATCATGGACTTTCTTATTTGTGTATTGCATCTGGAACCAGATCCACTCAGCCTTGTATCTACATAATTAAAGAAATTGCTAGAACCAGTTACGAAAACTGAAAATAAGATCAGAGACTATGTTATTCTAACAATGTTACTCTCTGTAACTGACATGTGCTAGCAGTGACAATAGACAATTCAGTCGAGCATGGCTCTTTCGAGCTACAAATTTATCATAATACACCCAAGTAAGTTAATTGCAATTTATTTATTATCGAATATCTGCTTTAAATAAGTAAATAATCTCTACATATAATAATATTTTAAGTATGACTGATATAAATTAGATAAATTGTCCTTTTAACAATTATCTTTTGAACTATGTGTTTGAGAAAACCGGATGCTACGTCACAAATATCTTAGAGGATACAAATCATAGTAGGGATTCACTTCACTCTTCACTCTATATAGTTTAGTTACCGTGATATTTGTTTGTCCATTTGATTTGAAACACTATTTTTAAAAGCCGTATTGGCACCTGCCTTCAGTAAAAAAAAAAAAAAAAAAAAAAACTGCTGGTGGTTAATAAATACCTTTCCGCTCTATATATTTTTTCATGAATTGTGTAGAAATATCCTTCCGTTTCCGCGTTGGACAGATTCAGTTTTATGCAAAATAAATATACGTAAAATTACTATTATTTCGCCGTGACCAATAAATTTGTTCACATTGGACAGATTTCCGCATTATTCACGTTCCGGGTTAAACAAATTTTACTGTACCAGTAATAATAGTAATAATATTATTAACAATTTTATTACTATATTATTATTATTATTATTATTATTATTATTATTTTAGTAATAGTTCTTACTTAGGCCATGTCTTCAACATGGAAATCATTTGGAGCATGGGCCTTCCTTGCCCCATTATACATCGTCTATGTCTATATTCTAAATATATGGCAAACAGTATTTCTCCTTCGCATTGTTATTGACACTGTTTAAGAGTACACTAAAGTAAAGTAAAGTGATCCCACAACAGGCCTCAGGAGGCCCTTGGGTAGTAGGAGGTTAAGGCTCCCACTTTTTGTAGACAATCGACACTTTATGTCAGCCGGGTTGTCAGCCCTGCGTGACGGCCGCCTTTACCCCCAGAACAAGCGTCTGGTACTCATTTCCGTTAGAGGCTGAGTCGACCCCAGGGCCATAGTGCCGCCAGAGGGTTTGGGTCAGTTTAAAAATCCTGACCCCAACGGGACTTCAACCCTCGACCCTCCGGCTTGTAGCTCAGTGTCTTAACCACTACGCTACGGCGTGCTTAAGAGTACACTGCATACTGAATTGTTGAATCAAAATGACACAAAATACACATTATTGCCTCAGTAGCATAAGTGCACGTCTGGTTGATATCTCAGAGATCCAGGGTCGATTCTTCAATATATCATGGACTTTCTTATTTGTGTATTGCATCTGGAACCAGATCCACTCAGCCTTGTATCTACATAATTAAAGAAATTGCTAGAACCAGTTACGAAAACTGAAAATAAGATCAGAGACTATGTTATTCTAACAATGTTACTCTCTGTAACTGACATGTGCTAGCAGTGACAATAGACAATTCAGTCGAGCATGGCTCTTTCGAGCTACAAATTTATCATAATACACCCAAGTAAGTTAATTGCAATTTATTTATTATCGAATATCTGCTTTAAATAAGTAAATAATCTCTACATATAATAATATTTTAAGTATGACTGATATAAATTAGATAAATTGTCCATTTAACAATTATCTTTTGAACTATGTGTTTGAGAAAACCGGATGCTACGTCACAAATATCTTAGAGGATACAAATCATAGTAGGGATTCACTTCACTCTTCACTCTATATAGTTTAGTTACCGTGGCCATGCCCAGACAAAATGGCTGTTTTGTAGCAAAATTATGTAGGTTGCTTATTTAAATAGTGCAGCTGAATCTCTGTCAAGTGTAAGTAATATACTTCAGTGATTATTTCAGTGATGTATATTATACCAATGTTGTGTGCCAAAAGTAATAAAGTTGTCAGAATTAACAATGTAGCTGATTATAGAATATTTACGAATAGGGTGTTTTAAGTTTATGTAAATTGTAATGTTCGTAAGATGAATGAGACTTTTTATAATCTCAAATGTTTGAATCCCGGTACAGAAGTTGAGTCATCTTTTAGTTTATTTCTGTTGGTAAGTAGATAGTTTAATGTTTTTAAACATAAATATATGACATTTCCATATTGTTTATAATTTCAGATATAACATACAGTATGCTCTTACAGGAATGTAGTTTTTAGTATTAATTTATGAACAAAATTTAGGAATATTCTACTATTGAATGAAACATTAAAATTGTAACAATTTTATAATTTTAGCATATGTTAACATCGTTGCATTATGCATGCTGTAAATCAAATCGTATTTCACTATATAATAATTTTGAGGCGAAAGTCACTTATTATTTATTGCTTTATCATTTAAACATTTGTTATACATAAATACAAAATGTTGTGTTTTGTCATTTTATCTCTTACGCTCAGTTTGAAGGACTTTATGAGCCTGTTTACACAATGTTATTTAATTTGTTTTGATCTGTGTATGACTTAAGAAAGTTTATTTTTTATTGTAGACAATTAACTTTATTCTAAACAGTTTTTGCCATGATACATTCCTATGTGATGGGATTATCACTGTTATATATCCACGAAGTTATGTTCATTAACTTAGAATTTACAGAAATAGGTTAGGTTTAGATGTAAGGATTATCTTGAAATAGTGTAGATAAGTTAATACAATGTTAAAAATGTTGAAGATGCAAAGATGCATATTTCCTCCCATGTTCATTGTAACTGTAGCAAAAGGTATCTTTGGCATTGTGAAGAAATGTTCATTTATTTATTTAAGAAATGTTCATATTTTGTATATAAATGAGCATATGTAACTTACAAAATACTTAAGGATTTTTTATGAATTGGGTTAGGCATAGGGGTTATGGTTGACATGCGATAAAGTATTTTAAATTACTTTTTAAGTATGGAAGAACTGCCTTGAAAGAGAAACTATTAGAACTTTTTAACAATATTTGGCATTGTCTTAATATTCCAACGGATTGGGAAATGGGTCTAGTAATTAATATACATAAAAAAGGTCAGAAAAACAAATGTGGGAAAAAGTCGGTTATATGTCTCAGACGAACTTTTCTAAGTTCCACAGAATCGCAGTGCGCATGCGCGAGTTGCGGGAATTGCCGTAATGGTTAATGTAGCCTCCGGTAGATGGCTCTGCAGTCGGCATTACCAACTTTGGGAATAAATTTCCAAATGCAAAAAAAAATGGACGTTAACTAACTTGTCATTTTCTAACTAAAGAAAACAGTTACATGTATTCACAAATGCTTAAAAATTGGACGTAAACCAACTTCCCATTTCCTAACGTAACAAAGCAATTTACATGCATACTATTTAATGAACTACAAACTAATTTTACGTGCACTAACACTAAATATGGTTTGGAATTATTTTCAAATGGTGGCAACGTTGTAACAACATGGGAAAGTAGGAAGTATGTAATTTATCTACGATCATGTTTTACGTAAATATATAAATATAAAATATTGTAAAAAAAGCTTGAAGATCATTGGAAAATGTTTAAAACAGTACTAAACGTGTTTACAAGTGTTTAGTGCATCAGTGGCATAAGAGTGAAAGTGTAGAATTGTGAGAGACATAAAACCGACCACATCCCAAATGTGATAACTACTGAGGCATTACCTTACTCCCAACTGCATCTAAATTATATGCCAACATAATTAAAAATAAATTATCAGTAAGTAGTGAAACATTTTTGGAAGAACAACAATGTGGATTTAGAAAAGGGAGGAGCACTATAATGCAATATTTACCCTGCAACAAATTATGGAAAAAAGGAGAGAATTTAATCTCCCACTATAAATATTATTTATAGATTATGTAAACCGAGATAAACTTAGGCAGATACTGCATGAAGAACATATACACTCACATGCAATACGAGCCATACAAAGCTTATATCAAAATTCTAAAATCAAAATTAAATTACCAGATGGAGAAATAACAACACAAACACAAGCAAAGGTGTTCGACAAGGATGTGGACTATCTCCACTCTTATTTAATATATATATATTAACAGAATAGTGCAAGAATGGAAACAAACAGTAAATAGTGGAATTTCAATAACTAGGATTAAAATAATTCAAACAATATTATATGCTGATGATAAATAATATTATCAGATTCTGAAGATAGCTTACAAATAGCAGCGTATCAATTATTCAAAATTGCCAGCAAATATAATATGAAAATTTCCACTTCAAAATCCAAAAAAATGGCAATGTGTGGAAAAAACATACAACGGGTGAAAATTGAGATTGATGGAAAAATTATAGAACAAGTGTCAGATTTCTCTTACTTAGGAAATGTATTTGCAGAGTATAAGTGTGACATTGATTC
The DNA here is from genome assembly GCA_030220185.1 of Diploptera punctata. Taxonomy (NCBI): domain Eukaryota; kingdom Metazoa; phylum Arthropoda; class Insecta; order Blattodea; family Blaberidae; genus Diploptera; species Diploptera punctata. The sequence continues at coordinate 183,583 of JASPKZ010008082.1, forward strand.
AAAATTACAAAAATATAATAAAATGAATGGGGTAATACGAAGACATTTTGGTAAACAGATGAGGACAGAGACAAAACTAAGATTACATAACATCACATCAAAAGCTGCTCTAAAATACGGAAGTGAAATTTGGATTTTAAATAAAATAAACTCTCATAAACTTCAAGTAAGCCAAATGCGCTTCTTACAATCATTGTTAATAGACTGGATCACCAAAGGAACACTATTATCAGAGGAAAACTTGGAGTAACATGTTTAAATGAAGATATACAAAGATACCAACAAGAATGGAAAAATCATGTGAGGAGAATGGCAAGAAATAGACTTCCAAAATTGGCACCCCAATATACCCCAACTGGACATAGGGACCAAGGAAGACCAAAACATCAGTGGAAAGATCAAGACCATCTTCGCTAGGTTTACCATACAGGCCACATGGCCTAAAACGAATTTGTTCATGATGATGATGATGAAATGATACAACTTCTGGCTGTGGTGTATAAACCGTTGCACACAATTTTCCATCTAATATTCTTATGCCATTGATGCACTAAACACTTTTCAACCATTTAATAACGTTTGGTACTATTTTAAACATGTTGGAACCATTTTATAAACATTTCTTACGATATTTAAATATTTCTAAATTACATGAATATTGTACATGGAGTTTACAGGCGCAAAAATGCTTCATGTAACATCCGCTAGGTTACTCTCATATCTAATTTTAGGAAGTTATATTTTGAGGTTATTTTAATTATATTATTTTTTGGTCTGGACATCTTACCTCAATATTAATGTTGATTTGTTCTTGAACATGTTTCAAAACAATTCTGTTTTATCTTCAGCTTTCCCAGCTGAAGATAAAACAGAATTGTTTTGAAACATGTTCAAGAACAAATCAACATTAATATTGAGGTAAGATGTCCAGACCAAAAATAATATAATTACTCTCATATCGCTGTTACCAACATTTGAAAATAATTCAAAACCATATTTAGTGTTAGTGTACGTAAAATTAGTTTATAGTTTGTTAAATTATATGCATGTAAATTGTTTTGTTAAGTTAGGAAATGGGAAGTTAGTTTACGTCCATTTTTTTTTTGTATTTAGAAATAAATAATATGCATGTAAACTGTTTTGTTAGGTTAGGAAATGGGAAGTTAGTTCACGTCCATTTTTTTAGCATTTGGGAATTTATTCCCAAAGTTGGTAACGCCAACTTCAGAACCATCTACTGGAAGCTACATTAACCATTACAGGAACTCCTGCAATTTGTGCATGCGCACTGCGATTTTATAGAACTTAGAAGAATTCATGTGCGACGGTTTATACACCTTATCCAACTTCTTCCTGCTATATTTTACACTATTCAGTGCACATAGGATTAACCGTGAACATAATCCTGACCCTAGGCTGAACTTGTTCTAAGATTATCCATACTGGTACAACATTCTTATGCCACTGTTGCACTACATACTTTTACCATTTGTAATAACATTTTGTACTATTTTAAACATTTTGCAACAATTCTTAAAACATCTTTTACAATTATTAAATATTTATTTATGAATGCAAATTGTGCTATTTTTCTCTCATTGAAGTTCTACAGAATAGCAGTGCACGTACATGAATGCTTAATGTAACTTCTACTAGATTGCAGGACATTTGTGAAATCGGTGTGACCAACATTTGCAATTAATTCCAAACCATATTTCAAGAAATTAACTTCATTTTATTAGGTTCTGATGGGACAAGTTAGTTTACACCAGATTCTCTTATAGTTTAATAAATAATATGCATGCAATTTATTTTGTTAGTTTAGGAAATGGGAAGTTGGTGTATGTCCATTTCTTATAAATGTTTGAATATTTATTGCAAAAGTTAGTCATACTGATTTCACATATATGTCCTGCCACCTTCATTAAGTGTTCATGCATGTGCACTGCATTTCTGTAGAATTCAGAAGAATTAATTTAGTAAATTAATGTCTAATACTAAAGTTTTTCCTTGACCCTATCCAAAGGGAAGCGTTTCTTAATAAATTTCTTGCCGTTAAATTGGTTCAGTATTACATACTGGAAGTATATCGTGTCCAATTACATACATGTCACTTTAATTAATTCAACTGAGCTGACAGTAAACATTAAAAATAATTTTGTTTCCTTGGAAAATTCCCAGGAAAAGTTGTATTGCAATTCAAGTTCATACATGCTGGCAGTATTCTATTTGCAATTTGAAAACTCAATTTCTTGGAACCTGTATTATATGAGGTACAGTTAATAAACTCGTTTATTTTATGATGTTTGTGTTGATTAATTAAGTGGTGACTTTTCAGTTGAATTAATCAAAGTGACATGTACCTACTTTCATTCAGTTAATACATGCCTCTCATTATTAATTATTATTATTATTTGTAAAATTATATTAATTTTGTACACACTATTTTTATTACAACAACCACATACATTATTCATATGAATGAAGTTCAGTAAATTATACAGGAAAAGCATTACAAATTTTGGGAAAAACTAGCGTGAAATATTTTCAAAGTCCTATAGAACAACAGTGCGCATGCGCCAGAGTTTATAGAGCCAGCGATAACCCACAATTGAACCACATCGATTATTATCCTTGATTACCATCCGTTGCTATGAAATTTAAATGACCAATATTTGCAATAAATCCCCAAATCTATATTAAAATAAATATATTAATAATATTAAAATTACCAAATGTTTATTAAAAATGGGTGTACACTTACTTATCACTCCCTAATGCCGATCCAATCAGCGATAACCCAAAACAGCAATAGAAAAATCATAGACTAAGTAATATACTCTATGGAGAAAATAGCAGTTACCATCACAATATTGTCTAACAGTGTCATAATATCATCATCTGCCTTTCAAGTATTAGGCCCAGTGATCCATTACGGTCTCCTGCCATCTCCGAAAAGGTTGACCACAGATCTTCTGCCTCGAGGAATGTAGTGAAGAATTTGTTTTGGTATTCTGTGACGATCCATGTGCTGAATATGGGCTAGCCAATTGTTTCTATATTCTTGGAGGTATTCAGATATAGGTACGATGTTTAACTCTCTGGCTATTGTTGAATTTCTTTGGTGGTCTAGAAGGCTATAACCTGCAGTTCGTCGTAGAAATTTCATCTCCGTGGCTGTAATATGACGGTCATCCTGAGTTCTGATGGTCCAAGCTTCACTGCCATAACAGATTATGGGTCTAGCGAGAACTTTATAGATTTTCATTCTTGTGTGTATCTGCACTTTTGATGGTTTAAAAACTTGGTTGATAATTCTTAAAGCTTTATTATAGTTTTGTATTTTAAAGGGTATATCACATTCCTCATTATAAGTTAGATTATATCCTAAGTATTTAAATGAATTTACTTGCTCTAATATTGAATTCTGAATACAAAATTTTACTTCTTACTGGGAATTTCCCTTGAAAGGCCATAACTTTAGATTTTGTTGTTGATATTTCCATGTTAAATCGTTGGGCTATTATATTAAGATGATGAGTGGAATATTGTAATTCACCTTCATTATTGCCGAAAAGAGCCTGATCATCTGCATATAAGAGTGTGTCTTGAGAGAGGAATATTACCATGAACTGTCAATCTCCAGTGTCTAATGATAGCATTAATGTATACATTAAATATAATTGGTGATAGAGGGCATCCTTGTCTGACTCCGCAATTTATATGTTTCCAATCTGACAATTCTGTTCATATTTGTACTGCTATGATGTTATTTTTATACAGATTAAAAATTGTTTGGATCAGTTGATTTGGTGTTCCATCATCAGTTAAGTTATCTAAAAGTTTTTGTCTGTCAACTCGATCAAATGCTTTAATAAAATCTATAAATGCTATATGTAGTTCTTTATTGAATTCTTTGTGCTTTTCGATAAGAAGTTTTAAGGTGAAATAACCATCGGCACAGGATCTTCCCTTAAGAAAACCATTAAGTCTTCATAGTGTTTTGTAATTTAGATGCTAGAATTTTTGTAAAAACTTTATATCCACTGTTGAGAAGGCTAATGCTTCGATAATTATCACAATCTTTGAGGTTACCTTTTCTAAAAATTGGTATGATAATGGCTTTCTGTCAAGATGAAGGTAGGTCTTCATCCAAGATTATTTTGTTTAGTAAATGAAGAAATTTTTGTTTAAGAGTTTTGTCAGAATATTTAAACACTTCTATATGAAGTCCATCCTCACCAGGTGCTTTATTATTTTTACAGGACTCTAAAGCTGTGTCAAGTTCTGTTTCAGTGATATGTAGAAATTTGTCGTTCTGAGGTATGGGTAAATCAAAATTAGTCTGGGAGATGGACCATAAATTTTGAAAATATGTAACCCAAGTGGTTTTATCAATCAAATTCAATTTTACACTCTCTTTACACTCTTGGCTAAGATTATTTAAAACTTTGTAAGTTTTTGGGTTAAGTTGGTGAGATCTCTCTCTAGATTAGAGACGAAAGTGTCCCAATTTTCTCTGTGTCTTCTTCTGATTTCTCGTTTATTGTGATTTGCATATTTAAATAAATACTTCAAAATTGTCTAATAATGTTATAAAAATTGTTTCAAAAAGTTTAAAATATTGAATAATGTTAGTAAATACAAAAGAAGAGCTACAGTTTACAACAATATAACTGAAAAATCAAGCGCTAGTAAAAGTGCAGTTGAACCCAAATTTTGTTCTTTGAAAAACAATATTGGTGGTAGGTACAGTGTTTTAAAGGAACTTACAATATTTGAGGTGAATGTATTTGGATTCCATTTTGCTTTCGAAAGTTGGTTACCATGAAAATGTGTTATGCACCAGTCCTTGTCTACACAGGTGAATTGTGATTTTAGATCCATTCTTTCACTAACTAGAGGCTCATTGTTATTTTATGCATTCTGTGTCATTTAAAATTTGACATCTGTGAATATTGTCAATCCCTTTGATGACTATAGTTTTCTAGAGTTGGTTGTTGAGGTTAACATGTGAAAATACTCTTGTGTTAATGTAAAAATTATTATAATCTGGAGAAAAATAAGTTAATATGGTATCATAGGGTCTATACCTGTGGTCACAGGGAATAAGTTAAGTTGAAAAATGATCAAAATTAAGGTAGTTAAGTGTAGGCATACTGTGTTTATCTCCCAAGCCTTTTGCATACTATGAAGAAGTTGGGTATATTCTAGCCCACTCTGCCACTATCATAGCTACTTTGAGTATTCGATTGGAGAACAAGTGACTGTTGGCATCATCATTGTTATTGTGATAACAGACGTTGCCGCTATAGTCAATTGTCAACACTTAAATACTATTTTAATGCAGCAAATATACATAAAATAATATATTAATTGTATTTAGCCTCAGAATTTAATTATTTTTAACTCATTTTACTCGTAAATTAAAAAAAAAAGTGGAACTACTTCTTGTCATGGCCACTCTTATACCTCTAGTTTTAACAGGTCTGTCGATAACAACAGGTTTTAACAACACAGCTCAGCTGATAACAGTGCATCTCTGTCGATAACAACTAATTTCAAGAAAGATTTATGACTGTATTTTACCACGTTTATGTCAATATTTTACCCTCTATACTCATTAATTTTACAGGTTAGAATAATTTAATTATGATAGGTTAGTTTTGAGATATTAAATTCTACAAACATTCATTACAAGTGAGTCAATGTGATCGGTGCAAATCATTTTCAGCATGTTTCATTGAAGTGAGACTTTTTTTTTTCTCCGCGATTCATAAGTTAATTTTTGTGATCACAATTTTCTTGCTTGTTAGCATGTTTTTGTGGTAAGTAGGCTACTTTGTTTGAGCATGAATAATATGTATTTTACTTTGTAAATATGGTAATTATAGGTTAGCTTGAGCTCAACTTCTCACTTCATTTTAAAACATATTTGTGATAAAATCAACATATATATATATCAGTCGGATATTTGTTCAAATAATGCAGCAATAAAACATGTGTTTTTTCGATTTTTTAATTTAAATTTGTTGGTGGCATGGTGAGCTAGAATCCCTGAAATTGGTAATCCAGGACTCCAGTATCTTACTTTAATAGTTATAAAGATTTTTACCGTATTTGTTGGAATCTCATAAGAACAGTGCAATGTTCTCAGTTTACAAATTACTTACTCCCTGTGACTATCCAGTGATGTGACCATAGGTATAATGATTTATTTGCTGATAGACTTAAATTTCTAGAGGGTCAGAATTGTTCATAAGGGTGCAGAATATGAAACTAGAAAATTACGGTCTGTAAATTATTGGAGACTCCTTCTTCCAGATGGAAATAGTTTTTGGAAAAACTGCAGTTTACCTTCCCTAATAATTTAAATATTAGTGTACACTTCATTAAATTATATGCATGTAATTTATTTTGTTAGGTTAGGAAGGGAAAGTTGGTGTACATCCATTTCTTATAAACATTTGGGAATTTATTGTGAACTTGTCCCATCAGAACATAACAAAATAAAGTGAGGGAACATCCATTTCTTAAGATGTATTTTCAAATGTTGGTCAATCAAATTTTACAGATATATTTGCCATCTACGGAAGATTTTTAACTGTTCATGTATGCGCACAATGATTATGTAGAACTTTGAAGAAATCATTGTTACATAGATAAATATTTAATAATTGTAAAAAATGCCATACGTATTTTGCAAAACATTAAAAATAGTACAAAATGTTAGTAAAGATGGAATAAGTACATAGAGCTTCAGTATTACAAGAATATAGTATGGAAAATCAAGTGGAAGGTAATCTAAAGTTGAGCCAAGGGTTTTTTTTTTAAATTTAGGATTGCAGAACAAATTCCTTGCTGTAATTATAAAAAAACAGATGAATTATTATTTATATATAGAATTGCCAACCCACTGCATTTGTAATACTGACCAATCATGATGCCTCACTTGGTATAACAATAGAAATTAAAAGGTAAGAAATTTGTAATTTAACTAAATGTAGTTAACCTACCAAAATCTATCTATCCAAATGCACTTAAACATTAGGAATTTTCTTTTTTTTTTTCCCCACAATTTTTAGGTTAGATTTATGTGAAATTCTAATTAATTTTCCCCATATTTTTCATACTTTTTCCCCCCCAACTACTATATATGTAAGTATTCGTCAAAGTCAGAAACTAAATTCAACTATGGTAATTTGTGAATTTTTTGGTGTTATTCTGAAATGCAAAGAAATGTAATATGTCATAACTTCACATACTTCCACTACATAATTCTCAGAAATAAGAAAACCAAACAATCCAAATTGTTACAAGAATCCATGTATTTCATTACCCTAGCACAACAAATCCTGCAAAGGGGATCATATTTAGTGGATTGCACAACCAAAGTCTAAACCATAACCACGGTTTACAGAATACCAGAATGTCGAAATGACAACTTGGTAGAATTGAAAAATAAATTCTAAATAAATGTACATATACTGACCAGTCTTAATGAAACTATGGATTTTCATACCTACTGTAAAATAAAAAAATATATATATTTTCCTTTTTATTTTACTTACTACCTCCTTTAAAGGCATTATTAAATGTTAAATATATATTTTTTAACATTCATACATTTTTGAGATTGATATTAAAGGTTAATAGCACTGTTATGAAGTCTTCTCCATTTGCCTGTCTTGTCATTTGTCTTTGGTCCAAAAGTTTCCTACAAACTTGATTTGGCCTGTCTGTTCATCTCTCTTTGGTTCAATAAATGTCTTAAGAACTTTATTTGAGAATAAAGTTCTTGAGAATTTTTTGGACCAAAGAGAGTGAACAGACAAGTGAATGTAGAATAGTTCATAACAGTGAACTACCTGGTCTTTATAGGAAGCCAGATATAACAAGAACAGTTAAGTCTCGTAGACTGCGATTGCCAGGACATGTGGCACGAATGGGGATTGAAAGACGTGCATGGAAGCTTCTTGTAGAAAAACTAGTGGGAAAACGCCCAGTTGGTAGACCAAGAATGAGGTGGGAGAATAACATTAACCATGATTTGAGAGAAGTAGATTATACAGGGGATGATTGGAAAATATTAGCTCAGGAATAGGGAATATATGTAGAGCTTATGTCCGCGCGGACATGAAGCTACGAGTTTGATAGTGTCCGTGAGTTAGTTATTTATTAAATGTTAAAATGATAAGGGTTCAGGTTTACTTGGAAAAACAAACTTGTGACAGCGTGTTTTTTCACTAGTAATAATTAGGGGAAACTTAGGATACTTGACTCATTAGGATACTTGAACCATGGCCTTTTTCTCTTTGTAGGAGTATTTTGAATGCATGTTTCTACCACAGTTTGCCCTTGATACCCTGTCCAATTTCTTTAGAAGGAAATCCCATTGTTTACTGGGAATAGTGAAGGAAGGGGAAAAATGTGTTTTATGCTGTCATATGTAAATTTTGAGTGTTTAAATTTTCACCAGTCCACATTTGTTTACTTTGATGTAAGAAACTTCATATTATTTCTTGTTATTAGTGATATATCTGGCCTTATTTTCACACACAGCCATGTAGCTCTTTATAATAGATACAGTGAAATGTTGGATATGTTTATGAACTTGTGCAGGGATACTTGACCCACATTTGATATATGTAAACGAAAACAAACATTAAGTTTTAGAATCCAGATGCCAGAACACCACAAAAGAAAGGAGAATGTCAAATCCAGCGAGTCCATCCCCAGTGAAATTATGAAATGGCTAGTCCAGAAAGTTGTAGATACTGGTGACCACATACAATTGCAACAAAATGGCATTAATAGGAATACTTTATGGAGATATGTTAAAAAAATTAGGCAGGGAAGAAGCTCTAGTTTTACCCAAGATTATACAGTCAGGTAAACATTTAATGAAACTGAAGAAAGAGAACTTGTGAATTACTTAGATTATGTCACATATGAACTATGGGCTCACCTGTGTTTACAAGAACTCTATGCAAGTTTTCAAAAGTTGAAGACAGATTACATATGTTGAAAATTGTAAGATGCAAGAATTTTTTTTATCCTAGGAGTTCTTAATGATAATTTTGAATTTCCCATCATAAAGTCATGCAATCAGAACTAACCTTCCCTTTTCTTATTATCCCACTGTTTAGGATATGCTTTTTTCTTCTATAGTGCTAAGTCATAATCAAATTGTCAGGCCAGTACAAAAAAAAATAGGAGCAGAAAGCAAATAAAATGCAGATGAAAATTAAATTACTGCAGTCCAAAAATATCTAAAGGTAATTTCTCCTAAAAAATTGAAACAAGTTGCCTAGCTACATTGGGTGAGAAAGGACAATTAGTAACTCTATGTAGTGCTATGAATATCTTAGGGAATTTCTTCCACCATTTTTATTTACCCATGTACAAAACCAAATGCAGAATTTATTTTTGGGGCTCGTATGGATTCTGATCATTCCACACATAGGCCTACATCTGGTTGGATGATACCTGATAACTCACATTTGTATTTGAAGCATTTCTGGAAATATGACAGATATTTTCCTGTAAGAAAAATGCTTCTACTCATTGGTAATTATAAGAGAGAGCCATGTTTCTTGGTGTCATTATTTATGCAAGAGCAAATGGGATTGTAATTTTAATTTTTTTTTTTCCGTTGCTCATATAGACTTCAACCATCAAATGTTTCAAATTATAGACTTTTCAGAAGATATAACACACATTGCACAAATCTCTTTACCCAGGACAAACCTTAAAATATATGATACAAAAAGGAAGGCTGAGTTAAGGAAAGAGTGGAAAATGCTGAGTTTGCAGTGAAATATTTGCTCTAGGGCAGAACATTATGTATATGTAAGGACAAACCAGAATAACCAATCACTATCATAATATTGCTGGGTTAGTTGTAAAGGCCATTCCCACAAGCATCTTGACTGATACACCTAGTACAGGATAAATCAAGGCCAACAATACAAGAAGAGAAAAGAGGAGTTGATAAAAGTGAAAAAAAAAGGATGAAAAAGAAAAGGAAAAAGAGGTTTTGGCAGGTCTCCTGAAACAAAGTTCTGAATCTGATCTAGAACATGTTCAGAGTGATTTAGAATAAAAAATGAATGATGAGACCCAATTCATAAACCAAAAGTTCCAAATCTAAATCATTGGGTGATTGTGAGATTTTGTGGAAAGTGAAATGTTCTCAGGTTTCTGGGCCAAATTAGCGAAATTTGTTCTGAAGTGTTTACAAAAATATAGGGGTTCAAGATTGAAATGGCCAGAATGTGACAATGTTCTTGAGGTTGTTCGAAGCAAATTGAATTTTTTAATTGGAGCCTCCTGAATTTATGACAAAAATTTAAAGAATTTTAAACTTCAGTTTGTATTTCTCGTTAAGTAGGCTTAACAATTACATTTTTGTTAATGTTCTGTAATACATGCAATTTTACTTAAAAATTACAACTAGGCCTATATCAGTAACCTTTTTAATTTCATCTCTGTTTCAGCAGAATTTAAAAATAATTAGACTTGTATCCTATATGGGTTCACTGCAGGCAAATCATGCACTGATAATATATTCATACTGAGATGATGTTAGAAAAAATGCCGAGAGAAATCGCAACCACTAGATTTGATCTTTATTGATTTTGTTAAATGCGTATGATAGTGTAGCCAGAATCTTGCTTTGGAAAGCCCTAGAAGAGGCGAACATAATGACAAAACAATTAGTATTATTAGGTCATTATACTCAGAGAACAAATGCCAAATTAAGATGGGAAACAGACCTTCAGAAAAATTCCTAACATCAAAAGGTCTACTACAAGGATGTTGCTAATCACCAACATTGTTCAAAATATATATTGATAATTGTACAGAGAATTGGTCCAGACACTCCAAATATATGGGAATTCAAATAGAAGATAATTATTACCTCCACCATTTACTATTAACAGATGATCAGGTGGTGATTTCTCAGGATCCAGATGATGCATCTTTCATTTTAAGGAAATTAGAGATAGAATACAAAAAATGGGGATTACACATAAATTATAATAAAACAGAATATATTTCATTGGATACAACAGATGAGCTAAAATGTAATTCAGAAAGAATACGTAAAGTTAAACATTTTTAATATTTTGAATCTATTTTAGATAAGTGAGAATTCAACTATAGAAATTGAAAGAAGAATAACTGATGGAAGAAGAATCGTTGGTATGTTGAACTCAGTGCTTTGGAATAGAAATATAATTTACTGTACGAAGAAAAACTATATTTTAATTTCTGTTACAAAGCATTTTATTATATGGGTCGGAAACCTGGACAGTAAGTAGGAAACAAGCCAACAAGCTGTTAGCAGTAGAAACGGATTTTTGGAGGCAATCGACAAGAATTTCAAGAAGGGATAAGGTCAGAAACAGCACGATAGGGGAAATTATGCATGTTGAAAAAAAAAATAGGAAAATGGAAGAAAAACGTTTGAAATGGTATGGACACCTCATAAGAATGGAAGAAGAGAGAATACCATAGAAGACCCTTAATTGGAAAGCTAATGGAAGAAGTGGAAGAGGCAGGCCTAGAGAATGGTGGATGAAGTGAAGAGAAGTATGGAAGCTAGAGATTTGAGGGAAGAAGATGCTTTAGACAGGAACCTCTGGCAACAAATCACTTTGGGTTGAAGGAGAAACACTGTATTGTAAAATATTCCTAAATAAAAAAATAATTCCATACGGATGGTCAAGTATCCGTAACTCGAGGGATACTTGACCCATTTGCTCACATTAGAAAAAATGGAAATTTGCACATTTAAAATGTAAAATTTCTTGATGTTAAAATTGGTTTGTTAAGCTATAATTACAGTATATGATGATGTTATTCAAAATTTGTTAAATTCCTAGCGATATTTTATGCTGCTTGTCAAGAATGGTGGGGATCCTTAACCCTCTACTATCCTAAGGGTCTGAGTGATCAATTTACCTATTATCATCATCATTATTATTATTATTATTCTCTAAGGTTAAGTAAATGAATAGTTCATTAATACAATCTTCCAAATTACCATGACAGAAATGTGAAAAGAAACTTACGTCCTAGTGAAAATTATGCAAGAAAACATGTAATAAAATTCTAGAGGTGATATTACTGTATCAGATTATTTAGAAATAATTAAAATCTGATGATGTACTTTTGTAACCATTATCCCAAAGGTGTTTTAAGGCCCATAGTAGGATCCCTTTATAATGAATATATGTGCCAAAAAAGGAACTATGTGACTTTAACTAGTGGTTTATGAAGTAAGTTATGAGACAAGCAGAAATAATTTCAAATCAGCAAAGGCAAAGCAAAAATAATTTAAATTTATATTTTCACTTTCACTTTGTATGTATGTATGTATATACCTCATACATACCACATGGTGTCTCAGTTGCTCCCTTGTGGGCTTTTCTTAACTAGGCATAACTTAGTTATGCTTATTTATCTATAGATGTCAATGAGTGACATATGGCTAGCACATTGCCTAAGTGAGACATCTAGTAGGCAACTAAGGTACTCCTTGGATGAAGGTTTGTTAAATTTTGCACTGAGACCTTTATATTCAGACTTGTGATTCCTTTATGAGCTTGAAAATTTTCAGACTCAGGAACCATTGCTTAAAGTCCCTCCCGGAGGACTTGTCCCTTGATTTTTCCATCCTAAAAATCCATCAATCCCAGCTGGGTTTGAACTCGCAATTAGAGGCAAATTTTTATTTTGTTTAAAGTTGCATACAGATTCTTAAACACTTCTTGATGAATTGGTACAGAATAAACATTTCATAGGTTAATTGTATAAATGTAGTAAACTTTTTAAGATCAGCCTCATGGCTAGTGGTCAGAGCTTCTAACTACAGTTCATGGGGTCCCAGGCTGGATTCGTGATCAGACCACTGGAATTTTTTTCTTAAAGGGAATTATTCCTGTGGTTGCCCATGGTCTGGATTTAGACTAACTTTAGGTTTAAGGACTGTCCTGGTGCTTCATTATTATTCATCACTTATCATATCATTGGAATAACATAACTCCAGCTTCCACATGTCCAAACTTAAGAATTGAGTTACAATTCTGTCATGTCAGGAGAGAATACTTAAATATTGCATAGAAGACCTGGTGGCATCGGTAAAAAAAGTTCTAGATTTGAAAGTGTAGATAGAATTATAATATTAATAATATAAGAATATATATTTATAATTATTTTGTTTTTATTCTTCGCTTGAATTACTATATGTTTCACAATATGTTACAAGCCGGAAGGTGGTGGGTTTGAGTCATAATGGGGTCAGGATTTTTAAGTGGCCTAAATATCTTTTAGCGGCACCATTGTCATGGGGTTGACTCAGCTTCTAATGGAAATGAATACCAGACACACGTTCTGGAGGTTGACTGCCTGACTGACTTTTTGTGCCGATTGTCTTAACCTCTTAATAATCTAAGTAAGGGCTTCCTAAGTGGAATCACTTTACTGTACATTTCAGTATTTTCCACTCATTAATGCTTTTCCTGTGTTAAATTAAAATTAACTAAAAGAATGTGATAAAAGTAAAAAAAATTGTAATAAATAGTTAGGAATAATAATGTTGTAATTAAAAAAATTCCACTCATTAATGCTTTTCCTGTGTTAAATTAAACTTAACTAAAAGAGTGTGATAAAAGTAAAAAATTTGTAATAAATAGTTAGGAATAGTACTGTTGTAATTAAAAAAATTCCACTTTATAGCTTTCCCAGACATAGTTGAAAGGTAAAAGTATCCCACTACAGGTCATAGGAGTCCTTTGGGGTAGTAGGAGGTTAAGACTGCCACTTTTTCTAGACAATCGGCACTTGATGTCAGCCTGCATGACGGCAACATTTACCCCCAGAACAAGTGTCTGGTACTCATTTCCGATAGAGGCAGAATCTACCCCAGGGCCAAGGTGCTACAAGAAGGATTGTGTCGGTTTAAAAATCCTGATCCCACCAGGACTTGACACTCGACCTTTCAGTTTGTAGCATATTGCCTTAACCATCTACATTGCGGTGGGCCCCCCCAGACTTAGTTAATTATTAATATTGTGAATACATTGTCAGAATAGAGTGCTTAGAAAAACACATGTACATTTTTGATTTTATAAATTTTGAATTGGTAGTTTATTTTCTTGATTCAAATGGATATGTGATCACCAAATGCACATTTCTGCTATTTTCCAAATATATATACAGTGCAATCAGTATAGCACTGGACAACAGTCTTAGGGATTTCGCTATACACTGCTGACACACTTGCGGTAGGAAACGGACAGCATAGGATCGTGGTGATAAAACCACACACATTTTCGTAACTATTTTACAAATTGTCATATTTACCAACTTCATTGAAACAGGTGTTGGAACTGTTCACCTTTGTTGTCCATACATTTTTTGACACCTCTTTATAAAATTTGTTGTACAGATTATGGACTGTTGAACGTAACAGAATTTTTACACCCGGGAATCGTGTTTCAAAAAGTCTTCGTACTTGGCTAGCAGATTGTGTTAACAAATATTGATCATATATAAATACACGTTGTTCAGTAGAAACATTATTAGCCATTATACAATTTACACTTTACACTTATACACATGTCATTCAGTTTACACTTATACATGCCTGTTTTATAAGATACAAATTTTAAACAATACTGTTTGGAAAAATAAAAATTTAAAAATAGATACAAAAGTAAGAATTTACAAATCTGTCATAAGACCAGTTCTAACATATGGTTGTGAATGCTGAACAGAAACTCAAAAAACAAAACAAATCAATGAAACAACCGAAATTAAAATTTTAAGGAAAATCGTAGGAAAATCGCTGAGAGAGAAAATTTGCAGCTCTGTTATTAGAGAAGAATGTGAAATTGAACCTATAAATCCTTGGATAAATGATAGAAGATTAAATTGGAACGATCATATAGATAGAATGGAGAACAGTAGATTAGTGAAGAAACTACGTGACTGGATACCTTAGCAGAAAAGGCCATTAGGAAGACCACAACTACGATGGAAGGATGCCACCATACCCCGGACCTGGTAGTGAATGAACATGCAACAAGCTGGCAGCTTTTTCATGCATAGAGGAAGAAGAAGAAGAAAGAAATTTTAAAATTGAAATAACTTATACATATTAAGTTATGTAGATAGGAAATAACACTATGAGGTTTTTTAATATTGTTTATTTTTTAATTTCACTCGCCTCATACTTCATAACTCCTCAGTACACAAGGAAAAGCGAGCCAACACCTTATCCACACGAAGCATACAATCTGACTGATCGTGAATGTGTGCGATGTGCTTGTATACTGCTGAGTCTGCACACATTTCAAGTTCTGTGTCTGCACATGTAAGCCTTCGTCACCGCCCAGCACAAACCTCATGTTTGCTGTCCAATGCTATACTGATTGCACTATATTAGGCCTATATTTTGTTCCAATATTTAGCTAGGGCACAAAAATTGCTTTTTTTTATTATTATTTCTTAATTTCATTTTTTTTGTATTCCATCTTATTTGATGATTTATTGTAATAACTTCTTAGGATCTTTAACTATCGGTCTTGTGTTTTTATCATCTGTTTGTAATGTGTATTCTAAATGAGGTAAAAATTTATGGATAGTTATGATGACCAGACAGTATTCGCAAATTATTTGAGTCTTAAATTTTCCTGACATTTGTTTTAAAGGTTAGGAATAATCCTGAATAAGCCTCACCCAGATAACTTCTGACTAGTCATTGAACCTGAGCCCTGTGACAGGATACTCAATTACCATTTATTATAGAATGGCATTATTTAAACTCAAACAAGATTAAAATAACTAATTCAATTGTAATAACATAATCACGATCCTGATTAGAATAGAGAGTGAAAGTAAATGATGGTGATGTGTTACATAATAATTTAATAAAGTCAGGCAGCCATCCTTATAAACATATATATATATATATATATATATATATATATATATATATATATTAATTAAATAAAAATAAAACGTAGTTTTATGATTTTCATATTTATTATATAATCAGTGACAGCTGTTTCGGTACACTGTACCTTCTTCAGACATGTTAACAAATTATGAATTGTGTTCCAACTGATCTAAGCAACATATATACACACACACTTATAAACAGTGTCAATATAAAATTAATTTGGGAAATATCATCTGTCCTGTGTCATCCTTTGTTCTCCTATCACACATAGAAAATCCACGACCCTGAAAATAGATCTCTTCCCACTCCTTTAAGTTTATATGCCCTCCCTTATAGCCCGCTGCATCTGAGGCAGCAATGTTACCCCTAGACCACAGCAGAGGACTGTTATTATGTTGTTAAGAGTCATTTATATAACCTTCTATACTGTATGAAATAAATTATCTCTGGATTTATATATTAATATTCAATGAAATGGGCAGTGGAATTTTTTGAGTGAGGTAAATGCTCACTTTTGGGTGTGGTTGTTTTTTGTATAACTGTTCAAAGTGCATTGACCATGTAAATGTCAATAGATCATTTGATATATGGTCATTAATTATGGCTGAATACAAGATATTAAATGAATAAACATTATATGAAAAGTCAACTCTCTAAAACCGTTCTGAATGTTCTAGAAAACTTTATTATGTACAGAGGAACACTAGCACTAAAAATTCATGAAACTATTGGAATTTAGTAGTTTTAAAAATTACATAATGATGATAACTTGAATTAGCTTTGATTGTGGGAGCCAAGAGTCAGAAATAATAGCAAATCCATTATGAATGTATTAAACATTAATTTTTAATAGAATTTTGAAAAAAAAGGTGTAAAGATTAGTATTTTAAATCTGAGTTTAATCTATCTGCAAATTAACCAAAGTTAACAAGTCTTCTTCTTCTTCCTTCCTTCCAAGTATTAGGCCAAGGCCTGTTACGATCCTATAGAAAATTTTCCCTCCAGCGTTTCATAGGACAGCCCAGTGATCTTCGTCCTCTTGGTATATAATTATAAACAGCTTTGGGGATCCGATTTGAACTCATTCTTTCAAGATGGTGTTTCCAATTTAGTTGGTACTGTTTAATATATTCCAAAATTGGCGTAGTCTTCAATTCTTTTAAGATATCGGTGTTCCTTTTCCGATCCCATCTGGTGTAACCCGCTGTTCTGCGCATGAATCTCATTTCACAAGCCGTTATTCTGCTTTCATGTTGTTTTCTTAGTGTCCATGCTTCACTACCATTAGGTCAACACTGGTCTAGCCAAAGTGTTATATAAACGTAATCTGGTGTTTTTTTGTACAAGGGATGGTTTCATAACTTGATTAATAATTCCTAAACTTTTATTATAACTAGTAACTTTTTCAGGGATATCCTTTTCATCCCAGATAGAGAGATAATATCCAAGATATTTAAATTGATAAGATCTCTCTAAAATTTTATTCTGGAGACAGATTTTACTTTGTATGGGGTCCTTCCCATGAAATGCCATAATTTTAGTTTTGTTAATTGATATTTCCATATTAAATTTGGCACCTATTTTTTGTAAATTATAAATAGATCGTTGCAAATCATTTTCGGAAAGTGCCAGAAGAGCTGAATCGTCTGCAAAAAGAATAGCATCGAGTTTGAGGTTCCTATTGATGGGTATATATCCTCGTTGTGTTTTCCTCCATTCATTTATTAATTTATTCATGTATATAATGAAAAGCACTGGTGAAAGTCCACATCCCTGTCTTACTCCAGTGTTGATCTTTTCCCAAAAACTACAAAATAGACACAACAATAGTAGCCAGCAATAATCAGCATAATGATAACATGTTTTTAGCAATAGATGTCTAGATTTGATTCTAAATTAAATCAGATTCTGGCTTGAAACTTTTGCAGATTATTCCTCTACTGTTAGATGAATTCTGTAAAATGTATGTTGCATTCAATCCTGTAATTCAATTTACCATGTAATCAAGTAAATAATATTCACCCACCAGTGATGTTCTCTGATCTTAGATGCACTATATTGTTATTGAAAAGAGACCACCCACAATATCCTGTTTGGAGAAGTGAAGTCTCTTATAGATGATAGAATATTGGAGCAGTTAAGCGAAAGCTTTGGAACCTGCCAGCCCTTCCTCAGTATGTAGTTTTCAGCGATTCTTGAAAAATGGCTAATTCAGTTAAAACATGCAAAGAAACTAAATATAAAGTTACACAAGTATATAGAATAATGAGAATAATGTAGGAATACAATTTTAAGACCTACAATTTTTCTTTATGTTAATTATTTATAAATATATATATTTATATATGAATATGAACGTTTTCTTGGATTCAAGTTCGGCCTCTGGCCACTGATTCCGATGTTTCGGCATGATCCCACATGCCATTATCAAGGAATGATAAGTTCGAGTCACAGATGTAGGTCTTATATAATAAAATACATAGAGTTTTTGCTGTGGTCCGTTTCTGAAGACGTACACCCATCCGAGGTTTAGTTCTTATGTCGTTAAATACCTTCAGTTTTCAGTGTCCGTTTCCGAAGCTGTACACCTATCCAAGGTTTAGTTCTTATGTAGTTAAACATCTTCAGTTTTCAGTGTGGTCCGTTTCGAAAGCCGTACACCCATCCAAGCATCGACCACACTCCATGTTGCCCAACCGTGGTTTTCTTCATATCTTCTTCGCTGTTCTGGGGATGACATGTGGGCAGCGAGAGCAGTTTTCCATGTAGATGGTTCATATTCATACTTATATCTGCAAAAATCTGCAATATAACACACACACACATATATATATATATATATACATTGGACTCTTTTTTCTATCTATCTATCTATCGTCGGGTTTTTACAGCTGCTGCCGTCTTCCCGTGCCAAACCTCCAAAGCCTATGGTCTTGGGCATCTTCGAGGACTCTTTTTTCTGGCTGAAATTCATTTACGCATCATGGCTGCAAACAAATGCTTTTTGGACTCAGGAAGATGTTTAGATCTCAATTTATATCTAGAAAGACAAAAATACTGATGTATAAAGTTCCCCTTAGACCAGTATTAACTTATGCATCAGAAACTTGGATCATGTTGAAATCTGATGAACAATTATTTGTTCGGTTTGAAAGGAAGATGCTCAGATCCATTTTCGGTGCCATGAAGGAAAGTAATGTATGGCGGGAAATATATAATAATGAATTATATAAACTGTATAATCAACCGGATATTCTGAAGTTTGTTGGCCTGGGCTGGACACATTATTCGTATGGATAGCAAAAGGACTACAAAAAGAATTTACAATGAGCAACCTCTATTGGCCAGAGAAGTTGGAAGACCTAAATTAAGATGGGAGGACAGCATAATTCAAGACATTAAGATTTTAAAAATTAAAACTGGAAGAATGTATGTAAGGACAGGGAAGTCTAACATAAGCTTCTGAGAGCGGCCAAGGCCCACATGGGGCTGTCTAGCCATTGATGATGTTTGGATTCTTTTTAATTTGAACCCCAAAGGTGTTTCTAAAAATTTCAAATTATCCAAAATTCAAATTAACCTGCCTCTGTTTTTTTTTATTGAAAATAGATTTTGTATCAGTAGTATACTTATGCAATAAATCCCTGTACTGTAATATTATAACATAATGATGAATGGAATTTCTCACACTAAAATAAAAACACAAGTAAAATGCACTAGTAGAATCACAAATACAGTAACATGTACCATACCATAATACTAACTTAATACCGTAGGCTTAATTCCATTGTTCACTTAAAACAGTAATTTTTGTTTACATTGGTTTGTTTTGTGTTACATGATAGGTATTCAATTTTTCGACAAATTCTTCTGCCTTACCACACATTAATGGACCACTCAATGGAACACTAAGATCACAAGATACTTTAAACCATTTTAAAACACACTCCTCAATGTTGGGAAATTCACTGCCTCTCATTTGTTCCCTCTTTTCTCCATTTTTGTGAAACCCAACTTCCAGAATTTTGTCCTTATTTTTTTATGTACGTTGACAACCTGTTAGGCAAGATTCCATACTTTTTCGTGATGTCAATCTTCTTCTTTACGCTCTTTCCACTTCTCTTAACACTTCAACATATTTTCCAAGAGTTAAACTGTTATATGCTCCATGCTTCGACATTTAGAACACTGCACTAGAAATAAAAATTTCACAAAAGTTCTGTCATGTATGTATTCTAATGTTTTTAACTAAGGGAAAGGGACAGATGGATGTAATGCACACATGTACACAATAGCAATGGCCAGTGCCTGTTGGACTTCCCAACGTTGTGGTTCAGGAGGTAGGAGAGTGTAAAGTTTACAAAATTCACAGAGAGAACAGTTAAGTCTGTTAACAATAGTCACCACCTGTCAAAGGTAGTAGAGAATTTTTGTGAGTTCTTGGAAATGCTGAAGTTAGAAAATTACTAACTTGAAATAAAATTGATTTTTTTAAATTTAAGCTTAAAAATCAATTAAATATTAATACTAATTTAAGTAGAAATTTCAAATGGAAGAATTATTTATTCAAATTAACCAGAATCCAATGTATATATACATAAGTAAAAATCATAGGTGTCACTGCATATAATCATTTTTCTCTGTTAATAGTATATTGCAAGGAGACTTCTGCTATTTTTGCCACAAATTAAATATAACATATTAATGTTGGTTACATGTAGCTGAAAATATATACAAAGGTGCTCAAAAAATATACTTAAACTTTTTTTTATTGAGAACTTTGCTCTTTTAAAGTGTGGAAAATGGTTAGGTTACATTCATTAATTTCATGGACCAGTTGAAAAAACAAAACAGGACAAAAACAAGAAGGGTCATTCCATTGTCACTCACATTACAATTTGACTATTTTCCCACCTTAAATTTTACTATAAATCTATAGTCCTAAGTAAATTTAAAACATCAATAAAACATGTTTATTCTTCATTAAATTCTCTACATTTTGATATATTTTCTTTGAAATTTGAATTACAATAAATGGACAAAAAAAATTAAAATGTACATGTCACTCACATTACAGGGAAAAAGACATGATAAATTTCACTATACAGAAAAATGAAGTTCCCTACTCTTGTAAAAGTTCTGGAAAAACAATTTTTTTTGCTGTACATTAATGAGACACACAGGTTATTACAGCCAAAGTTTTAAATTATTGTGGTAAATCTGAAATGAATAAACACAAATTTAACTGTCACTCACATTACATAATCAACAACATGACAAAATGGTTGATAATTGTGATCGATTTACAATTACATACCATGAAATAAATGTAATACAAATCAGTACATAACATGTGTGCGTATATATAAAGAGATGATAGTAGATATAAATAAATTTGAGCAACATTTATTTCCGTTTTAAATTTATAATACATTCTGTTACCCCTTCTGTTACTCCAACTTGGGATCTGTATTAACAAACACTATGTCTCCCTTGTTGACTTGACTTCCTTCTTATGATTCTTCAATTTTTCTTTCTTCTTTTCTCTATATCTCCTTACACAGATTGTATGCTGTTCTTTATACTCATCATACTTACCTTCCTCCTTAAGCTTCTGTCTCATTTTTCTCAATCTCTCAGCAGAGATTGATGGAATTTTGGCAATCACAGAATGAAAACAATGTCCAATAATGTCAAATTTTTTTTCATTGCCAAAAACAAGTCAGGTAATTTTCTTCTCCTGAAATGTGTAAAAATCCCATACTGTAAGTTTTTCATTGTCACTCACATTACTTTTATATAATTTGATATATCACATTAAATAAAATTCATAGGAAGTTTTTAATTTCACCCAATAACATTCTTTACCTCTATTTAATAATACCAGATTTTTAATAAAAATGAACAACATTTATTGCTTTTTAATTAATAAAATAGCATATTTTGTCACTCACATTACACATTAATATGCAAATTCTAAATTTAATATTACTCTGTCCAGTCAACATGTATATAAGTGCTTTTTGTTTTATTTTATACATCAAAGTATGAGAAAGGAAATTACAAACTCCCAATATATTAGGTTGCTGTAAAATTTAAAAAAACTTACCTTGAAGTTATTGAAAATAGGGTAATATCTGCAGGAAAAGTCGCTATCTTCTTGGAGCCAGAACAACAAAGAAATAGGTTTCCCACATAAATGCTATTGTGAAACAGGAATTCCAAAGAGTGGACAACCTTACAATAAAAAAATAAACGCAAATTTACAATGTTAAAAAAAAGACCAAAATGTCCCTTTTATGATGGAATGACCCAGAATGTAATAATCCTTCGATATTCATATTTTCCTTTTTAATTTAGCTGCATTGTTTCCTAATATTTTTATCTTCTTCTTCTTTTACTTCTAGGTTAGGCTGTAAGCCTGTGTCGACTCAAAGCATATCCCTCCATCTGGTCATGGGGCATCCAACCAAAATGTTTACCTCTTGGATTATATTGTAAAGCCTGTTTTGATAGATGAGATGTCTCCATTCAATATATGTGTTGAAACCATTTTAATTTATGTCTGTCAGTTTATTTGTTAATTCATGTATTTGTAATTGTTCTTTAATATCGGTATTGTGGATATGACCTCTTAAAGTGTGTCCTGCTATCCTTCTTAAGAAATGTATTTCTGCCGTTTCTAAAATATTTTTACCTAAATAACATAATTAAAATAATTTATTTCAAGCGGGATTATAAGAATGGAGATTTGTGCATTGCACAGAAAATTGTCACATAATGCAGATATTCTGAAATTATATAAGTCTCTAGTGAGAGTTCCATTTCTAAAAGTATATTTCCAGCTATAAAATGAAAGAAATTGGATAGAACGTAATAAATGCTGAAATGAAATAATGAGACATTTGTCTTAGAAGACATGATAATGCCAAGAAAGAAAAATAACATAATGAATCATTATACCTTATCTCCAATATAACAAATGTTATTTTGTGCAATAAAAAACTCTAATCATTTTCAAAGGGTTAAAGTATCATCGTGATGGGCATGATAATATCATATTAAAAATACAAATTAAGTGGTTAGTAAAATATTTAAAAATAAGTAATTAAGATAATTGTAAACTACAAATCTCATAATTTATTTATTTTTTCTCAAAGTATAGTTAAAGATTTATTGTGTTACGTATTTAAAATTTCTTAATTTCAATACAATAATTTGTTAATTCTTATTATTTTTTAGGATGAATGGATCCACCCGACCAGACTGTGAGCTGTGATTGCACTGCTGAAGCAGCAAAAAGCTTGCACATTAATTAACTTGAAAACAACGTTTTCTAGGTGAGGTAATGTTTAAACTAATATATGTACAGAGTTTTAAAGAAAGCATATAATATTTTGAAAGACAGTATTCTATATATCAAAACAGAAGTGTCTAATAAACATAGTTCCTCAACTTATCTTGAAAATTAAGGGCACATACAAGAGTTGATCAATATGAAATCCATTCATTATAATTTAAAAAACTCCAACTCCATGGCATGACAGGCCTAGAAGGCCCTAGACCAATCAACTGACAGCTGGCCTCACATCCTCATGTTAATCATAGATGTTGAAGATTATCCAGCCAATATAATGGTGATATGTGTCAGCATGTCATGACCCCCAGCCATTATTGCTTGTTTCCTCAACCTGGAGCAACTACATAATGTAGCTATCCAAACTTCTCATGATGTTGGGTGGGCACAAGTCCCACACTGGTCAAAGTTTCTTGAGAAAATTTCTTTCCCTAAGGGTACTTAAACTAGCACAAGTCTGAACCAAGGCACGATTATTTTTTTAAACAAATTTGTATTTAGAAGGTGAATGTGATTCATGAGATATACAGCAGGATACACCAATTGGGATTACAAATGCAATGATGATGTCTTGAAGGAACTGTGCTTAAAACCAGTCATTAAGTACATACAAGAATATCAGAACAACTGAATGAATAATTTGTGATGAATGAGTTCAAATAGAGTTCCCGAAGCCATGCTTCATCATTGTCCAACAGGGAAGAGATCTCTGGGCTGTCCAAAGAAGCACTGAATACAAGATTCATTAGTGAGATCGTAACAGGCCTCTAGGCCTAAGACTTGTATGGATGAAGAAGGAGGAGATTATCCATCAAATAAAAAAAATCGACAAAAATAGAAGTTACTAGCATAAAAATTACATTGAATTGACTGTGTCATCATTGTACAGAAAAGTAATAAAATACAAAATTTAATTAAAATAATGTACAGAATGTTAGAAATTATATTACCATCACTAACAATATTATTAAGAAATGTAACAAAATAAACCAACATAATCTAATGCTCATACAATTACTAGTAGGCCTGATAATATTAATAATAAACATAGTTATTAATATATTCTGTTCACATTATCACCAGAGTACATATAAGACATACCTACATTAAATATGATAAATAGGATACATAATGATTTTAAAATTCACCACAACTAAAAGTACATTACAAATTTCCATTCGTCTAGAATTATTGTTTGAAGTTCTTATAATGTAGCAAGTGTACAGTCCATTTCTGGTAACTATAGCAGTTTTGCTGAAACCAAAGGCATGTGGCAGGAGGGAACATTACCAAGTGGGGAAGGAAACTTATTAGCTATGCAAAAAAACATTTTTTAATAATAATAATAATAATAAAATTTTACAAAAACAATGCTATTCGTGAACACTTCGAACGTACTAGACATATAAACTGTTCACTAACAGAACTAGTACATTAGAAATTCAACATTTAGTAACTATTATGTTTTCAAAATTGAGAGTAGTTGCTGGCAGTACATGGAACTCATCCTCCCCTCTTACCGCACCATACACAATTGACCCCTCAAATACAGTTAAAGAAGCCAGAACTGCACAGTATGTTGCTACTGGCAACTGCTTCAATGGAAGTGAGATATAAGGAAGGGGTTATGACAATCTCCTATAAGAGATAGTGTTGCCATCTCCAAAATTGAAAAACTCGCTAGATATTTTCTTCAAAAAAGTTGACTGGAAAGCTGCCATACAAACCATAACATCAAATTCAGTACATATTGCAAACAAAATCAATGAAACAAAAAAATTAATAAAAATATTAAAATATCTACAGAAGCCAATACATTTTCAATGAATTACCATTGCACATCAGCTTAAATGGAAATGAATTAGGTGATGAATTAGCAAAAAAAAAAGCACAAAATTGCATTGACAAAACAAAACTACATACACAATAGTGATCGCCTACAGACCTTTATTTTGAGCCAGGAAGATTGATGTGTGTGTTGTTATTGACTGTGATGGTGTGAAATGTGTGGAGAATGGATAGTACAACTTCTTTCCAGTAATGTCTATATTTTACCAACCTGAAAGCCCATCCTTGATAAATGTGTGCTTTTCAAACCGAAGTGAGAGGCCCAAGGCTTGAGAAATACTTTGACATTCCTAAATGTCTTGCCTCACTATCATTATACCAGGTGTACATAAAAGAATATCATCATCATAGTACATTCACGAATTTAGGCCATTTGTTGACCTGTTTCGGCCTCAAGAGAAACACCATCCAAACGTCTTTTGAGTGGACGTCCTGGTCTTCTTCATCCTGCAGGTTGATATCTTAACATTTGTTTGGGTATTCTGTGATCTTCCATTCGATGAACATGTTGCATCCATCTTGACTTATAATCAGAAATTTTGTTTTCTAAAGATTCCATGTGTAATTCTTCCAAGATGTCTTCATTTTTTTTTGTGATCTAGTAGTGTGTATCCTGCAGTCATCCGAAGATATCTCATTTCAGCAGATCTAAGTCTCTGTATATTCTTCTGTTTCAACGTCCATACTTTGCTACCATACAAAAGAGTTGGAAGAGCCGGTGTTTTATACACTTTCAGTCTAGAATGCTTTTGGACTAACTGTGGCTTGAAGATAGAATTTATTAACCCTAAAATTCTTAAAAATTTAGATATTTTTGCAGTTACATCTTTTTCTTCTTCATATGAGATATTGCATCCTAGATATGTAAAATTATTCACCTGCTCCAAAATTTTATTGTCCAGTACAATTTTACTTCTGACAGGATCTACACCTTGAAATGCCATAATTTTTGTTTTTTTCTGTAGATATCTTTAATCCATATTCTTCTGTAATTTTGTTAAGTTCATACAGACCTTTCTGTAGATTATCTTCGGAATTTGCTATTATTATTTGGTCATCTGCAAACAATATGGTGTTTAATTTTCTATTTTCTGATATTCTTATTCCAAATTTATATTTTTTGTTCCAGCAACATATTACTTCATTGATATAAATTGCAAAGAGTGTTGGGGATAGGGGGCAGCCTTGTCTCACACCACGATTTATAATTCCTTCTTCAGAAAATCTGTTATTTAATTTAATCTTTATGGTGTTGTCTTTGTAAATATTTTGTATGGTCTGCCGAAGTAAATTTGGTATATTTCTGTCTTCCAATATATTTAAGAGTTTTGATCTCTTGATTGTGTCGAATGCTTTTTCAAAATCTATGAAAGCAAAATGTGTTTCTAAGTTGAATTCTCTTCTTTTTTTCAAGCAATAGTTTAACAGAAAATGCTGAATCAATACAGGATCGTTCTTTCCTAAATCCATTTTGACATTCCATAAGGAATTTTTCACTGAAACTTTTCAATTTTCCATTTAAAATGTCTGCATAAATTTTGTAGCATGTGTTTAACAATCTGATTCCCCTATAGTTTGTCCATTTTCTCTTGTCTCCTTTCTTGAACAGGGGTATAACAATGCTTGTCTTCCATTCTTGTGGTATATCTGCATTTTGAATACTTTATTAAAGAAGGACAACAGTCTTTCATGGAACTGTTTGCCTGCATATTTGTACAATTCAGAATTCAAGCCATCTGTGCCAGTTGCCTTCCCATTTTTTAATTTCTTTAAACTATTGTTAAATTCTTCCAATGATGTTATGGAATCTGTCTCATTATTATTTCGGAAAATTGTATCTTCATAGCTATTGTCAGTCCAAAGACTTTTATAATAATTGAAAAAATCTTCTTTTGTTACTCCGCAATTAATTTTGGTAGATTCTTTAATATCTTTATTCAAATGTTTTAATATTTTGAAGGCATTGGGTTGGAGCTTATGCAAATCTGATTCTAAATGTGTAACAAAATTTAACCATGTTTTCCTATGTCTCTTTCTTATTTCCCTCTTAACAATAGCTCTACAGTGTTTGAATTCTATTTCATTTTCTACTTTCTTTGTGTTCAAATATTTTTTATAAGCTGCATTTTTTTCATCAATCAATTGTTTTATTTGATCATCCAAGATTTTTAGAGTTCTATTTCTTCTTTGTTGTATATTTACTTTTCCTAAAGTTTCATTAGCTGCATAAAAGAATATAGTGATTTCAAAGGAGTTGAATTACACTTTAACTATGACAAAAGCAAAACTCATGTTAAATGAAAGAGTAACATCTCCAAGTTTACATTATAAGTGTTGTTCAATGTGAGCCCTGTTTGTTACATGACATACGTCCAAGCTGTAGGCTAATTCTTCCCATACATCAATAAGCATGTCTGGAATAATGGCAGCAACAGCTTCTCGAATCCTGACTCTTAACTCGGGCAGGTTAGCAGCAATGGAGGCACGTAGACTCTGTCTTTTACAAAACCCCAAAGGAAAAAATTGCATGGGGTGAGCAATCTGGACCATGTAATAACAGTGTGGTAGGTCTTACAAAAATGCTTACATATGCATCCCTACTGTTTACAATTGTTACAGGCCCTAAAGCCTACTGATTACGCTGACTTTGCACTTGAAATGTTCCAGCAGCAACATTCTCCTCAGACTCTCTTGGTCATCCCACCCTTTTGCCTTTACACAGACAACCGGTCATTGTGAACTGATTATGCCATCGACGGATGTCGTTGGCATTGTGGGGATCACAATTAAACTGCCTACGAAACTCACGTTGAACTGTCAAAACTGATTTACAACTCTCAAACTGCAAAATACAAAATACTTTCTGTTGAGGAGTTGCCATCTTTTTTATTATTGTTGCCATAGAAACATTACAAAAGAAAGCTATCTGCTCACTCACACAACTAAAACTATCTTCTTTTCTGTTTCATTTTAGTCTAAACACAACTTTCTAAGCCTCATCTGAGTGATAATATTATTACTTGAAACTACTATATTCTTTTATGTACACATTGTATTTTATGAAACAAATTTCAATGCACTTTATCACTATTGGACATAACAGTGGACCTTTACAAACAAGGATTGACAATATTTTATTGGTATTATATTAATTAAATTAAGTTTTATTTGAATGTGTACTGGTGTACAAAACAATGATTCAGTTTATTAACATAAAATTATTGTATTAATATATACCATAAAATATATATATGACAAAATTGCAGGAAATTGTCATATTTAGATATTTCATGTAGTTGTTTCCTTCAGAATTATATTTTATAATTATTTATTTATTTAGGTTGTAACGCTTACAATACAGTACCCTCTTCATCCTTTCTCATGAATTTTATGATGCTAATTCTTATGCTTGTATAGTTCAGAGCTTTAGACCTATTTAAACATAATTGCCAAAAGAAGTGACCTAATCTCGAAGATTTATGAGACACCAAAAGTGAAATACGTTACAGGCTATACTTATTAACTGTGAGGTTAAAAAATCAGTTAGTATTAAAAAATATTCCCATGAATGAAATAAAAATATTCCATATATTACACCAGACTTCCATCTTTTTATTTATTTTAATATTTCTTTGATCATTCTTCCATTCCCTAAAAATTTTTACATAATCAATCACTGATGATAAAATTGATACATATTACTATGAAGAAAGATAAACACTAGTCAAATTTGTATTAGTTTATTATTATTATTATTATTATTATTATTATTATTATTATTATTATTGATATTTTAGTAACTATGTTGGGAAATATTTTAGAAGAAATCCTAAATGTAGATGCAAAGGGCCTGTTTTATGTAATGTTACTCTTATACCTTGTTATAATATACAGAACAATAAACATATTGTTTGTATCCTACATAAAATTAATTCAAAATTTGTAAGCAATTTTGAAATACATAATAAACTCTCCTCGTTTTAATAATTATGTGTAGAAAAGTATTTATATAACATCCGTTATTTAATTCAATACTTTTAATGCCAATTTTCACTGTTTACTATTATTTTCCTTGAAATTACCTTAATTAGTAGCCTATATTTTTATAGATTCAATAATAACTGCATGTACAATTTTACATAGTGTTATACAGAATAATACAGTGACAAACCTTTCATATTGTAACTACAGATTTTTGTGTTTTAGAAAATAAGTAAAATCTGTAGTAAATTGGTGTTGCAGTTATGAAGCTATTCATAAAGTATATTTACTGAAGCATGTTGTCATAGACAAGTATAAATACATATAAAATAATACATATCTTATATCACATATGTGCTTTAATTATAATCATATTCTTTTTCTCAAATGCACATGCAGTATTTATAAGCAGCTGCAGTTGCTTACGTGGTACGTCACCAAGTGAAGGTTTTGGGCCACAAGGCTCGAGCTGGAAGACTTGAAGTGATTTACAAGCTGCTGGGCCCATATTTCCCTGTTTCAAGCAAAAACTTGCAGGCTCGCAAGCAATCTCTAATCCACACATATATTAGATATCAAAATTGAAAACTAAATAAGAAGCAGAAATGCTCCATGAAATCAATCAAAAGGAAAAAAGTAGGCAGGAATCAACAATCTTTGGAAAACTTATAGCTCAAAACCAGGAAAAGAAACTGTCACTGCCTTCAGATTGAACACTGCTCATGACTACCTTGCAGCAAATCTCTGCAAGATTGGAATCTACACCACTGAAGTGTGTCCTTTATGCAACTGAACAGTTCATCTATGAAAAAAAAACTCGTTTACATGGACCAAACTGTTCAAGAAAACACAGTAAATAAAAACTTCTCTTTACTCTATTGGGATCCAAGAATCAGAATGGGTTAAATGTTTCTAAAAGCAGCCATTAGAAAACATTTTTACAAAAATTTCTATTAACCATGAAACTTTTTTGATTAAATACAACAAAGAGCATGAATAATAATTTTAAAACTCACTCCAGCTATAATTACCTTACAAATATTCATTCGACTAGAATAAGTGCTTTATGTTTTTATAGTACAGCAACTGGGATGATGAAGTTTCATCTGCTTCAGTGGAAGAATGGTTTGAAGTAGCTTAAAAAAAGTGTTGGAAAATTCCCCTTAATGAGGTAGATTGTGTCATGACTCATGAAGGCTCCCAAGGGTACCAGTATTAATTGTTAGAAATGTTGCAAGAAAATGCAGCTTTAGCATAAACATTTATAAAAATTGTCTATTTACTGAAATAGGATTCTACTAATTTCAATAGCACTTAAAAAGCCGACAGATATCTCTATCACTAACCTTGAAATATTCCACCTAATGGAATTACTTAATTTGCAGCACTACATGTAATAAAAAATATTCAACTAGAATCAAAATAATTTGAACCTATGATATTTCCACTACAATAGTCAAAAACTAGATTTCCCACTGCCCACATTCTATTAAATATTTACCTACCTAAGAAGAGTAAAAGAAACTAGATTTGGTGAAACAACCATTGTATTGGCAATACTGGTATTTGTCCATACAGTTTATTATATACACTCTTATCTTCACAGGAATGCAGAGTTTTCAAGGGCAGCTGTTTAATGTTGCTTATTGGTCATTCTTAAGGAATAATTGGTCTATATTCACTGGCTCTTAGTAGTTATCATCATGGAGGTTGTACAATATTTAGTTTGAGTATTTATATGTAAATTTGTCTTATTCAAATCTGTGTGTTTAGTACATGAAGACCATAGGAGAAAAATAAGTAATTTCACAAAATGTGGCGCAAATTTTTAAACTCTTTTAATTGGCAATGACAAACATTGGAAAAATATTTAATGTCCCAATGAAATTAAAGGTTGAAATTTGATTATGCTGGGGAAGAATAATGATTGTTCAAACTTTTAAATTAAGTTTTCTCAATTCTTGGTATTTGTGACATTACTTGTTTTTTCTCCTGTGGTCTTCAAATGTTTCTTTAACTCATAATGCAGTTACAACCATTTGAAATAACACAATATTCAAATTATATTGTTGGTAATTAAAATGTGGTATTATTTTGAAAATTTTGGTTCCTAGATGTATAGGGGTTAGAAATTTAATAGTGGCAACACTACTGTAGAGACACTATGTGACGTAACCTAACGATGTTGCTGATAGCACATGTCAGTTACATATCTACCTTACCTCAGAACATATGGACTCTCCCTTCTTACATCATGCACATGTGAACTGGCGAGAGGAACAGAGCCTTATGTTAGCTGGCGGTCTAATGTTGTGTTGCTACAATGTTTTCAAAAGAGATGCTACAGAGTTCGGTAATGATTGAATGTGCCAGAGGTCGTACAACACAGCAATGTCATTAAGATCTTCAAGAGGCTTGCAGGGATTCTGCATTGCCTTACAGGACAGTGGTATAGTGGGTAAAATCCACTAACCATGCCACTGATCTGGCTATCCACTGTGCCACTGTTCTGTAAGTCAATGCAGATTCCTTGTAAGCCTCTTGAATACCTTCATGACACTGCCATGCTGAATGACCTCTGGCACATTCAATCTTTATCTGTTTAAAAAACATCATGACAACACTACATTAGACCCGCCAGCTAATGCTAAGTGTCCACTTGAGAAAAAATATTGAGATTTGCCTCAGAGTGTTGTCCATTTGAGATCAGTTGCAGTCTCAAGATAGTTGTTGGAAACTCGACAGGCACTACATTCTCCTGATCAGGAAAATTTTGTGTCAACTTTAGAATCAATGTGCAGTCGCCTGAGTGACTTGATTGCAAGTTTGTGTGTTATTAATTTTATTTTTACAAAATGGATTTGCATAAGGCACTATTATTTCTAATTTCATATAAGATTGTGCAAAACAGAAAATAAAAAAAAAGGAGGAAGAGAAAAGAGTGTTGTGTAAGGAAATGGGTGGATTGACGAAATTAGTTGGGAGCTTGTTTAACACTCGTATATGAGTTGCGGTTGGAGGATGCACAACAGTTTAAAAATTTAATTTAGTTGTCTTCAGTGCAATTTGAACTGCTTTTAAATTTAGTCAAACACCAGTTGTCAAGCAAGAAACAAAATTATATGATGCAATTTGTGTTAATGACAGATTAATGGTCATGCTTTGTTTTCTGGCTTCAGGTAAGCATATTTCCTATCTATTTTGCTTTTGTAGGTGTATAAGCAAGTATATAAATATGATTTCCTCTTACTGATTTTCAGGAGATGCATATTGTAGTCTCCAGTACCTTTTCCACATTCCATTGTGTATAATTGGAAGAATAGTTCCTGAAGTATGCCAAGCCATTTATGATAAATTAGATTAGATTTATTTATTTAGCCTGGTGGAGTTAAGGCCATGTGGCCTTCTCTTCCACTCACCAGGGCAAACATATATTACATCAGAATATAACAATCACAATGAACTCTAATATTAAATACTAAATAAAAATTTGATCAAAAAGATAATATCTATTATATTACGATCTATAATGCAACTAGTTAATGTTAGTTAAAATTAAGACTAAAACTAATAATAAAATGTATACAATCAAGACATATTAAATTGTCCCTGTCTAATGTATATATAAAACAAAGAAAAATAATGAGATATAGAAAACTAATTTTACGTTTGTACAATATTTAAAACAAAACAAAAGAAAATATTTGTTAATCTTAATATTATTTTCATAGATAATTAAATTTATTAATTGTTAAAAGAATAATATCAGTGAGGTGTATAAGTTAGTTTGTTATTAAATAATTCTTTAATTTGTTTTTGAAGGATGTTATAGTTTGACAGTCTCTGACATAGGGCGGAAGGGAATTCCATGTTTTTGGTAAGTGAGACCGTAAAGATAATGAATAATATACAGTGTGATGAGGAGGGATATAAAGGACAATGTGCTGATGGGATCGAGTGTCAAGATTATGTGTGTCGGATAGTCTGATGAAGCGGCGTGATAAATAATTAGGCGATGATGTGTGAAGGATTTTATAGAGAAGGGATAGTGAATGGACAGTTCTACGATCTCTTAGACGAAGCCACGATAATTGTTCCAGGGACGGTGTAACATGGTCAAATTTGCGAATACCACAAATAAAACGTGCGCAAGAATTATGAACACGTTGAAGTCTTTGAGTGTAAATAATATTTAAGTCTGTAAAAAGAGTGTCACAATAATCAAAATGGGGCATTGCAAGTGTTTCTACTAACATTTTCCTTAGAGCGAATGGCAGACAATTTCTTACGCGATTTAATGAATGTATTATTGAGAAGACTGTTTTGCATGTATGGTTTATTTGTGTATTCCAATTTAAGTTGTTGTCAATAAATACTCCTAGAATTTTTACTGTCTCACTATAAGGGATTTGAACTCCATTTAGTGACACATGCGAGACTGTGTTTAGGTTAATTGTAGATAATAGTCTCTGGTGACCCATAATGATTGATTGTGACTTTCTAGGATTTAATTGCAGTCCATATTTAACTGTCCAAGTCATTAGTGAGTCAAGATCCTCGTTAATTTTGGCAACAGCGTCATTTAGAGAATATTTGTCTGTGTGGATGTAGATTTGCATGTCGTCTGCAAATAAATTATGTTTGCAATGCTTTAGGGAGTTAGATATGTCATTTATGTAGATTGAAAAAAGTAAAGGTCCAAGTACCGAACCCTGTGGAACCTCAGCTTTACAGAAGGACCAAGAAGAACATAATGCATGATTTCCTACAACAGATTGCTGGTGCTCATGAAGGTAGGAATTGAACCATTGCGTGGCACTATCAAAGAGTAAGAGGTTTTTAAGTTTATGCAACAATAAGTCCAAGTCTACCGTGTCGAATGCTTTACTAAAGTCCAGTAATGTAAGAATGGTAAGTTTTCGATTATCAGCAGCTTCGCGTATGTCTTCGCAAATATTTAGTAGAGCAGTATTTGTATTGTGTCCTGTCCTGAAGCCTGACTGAAATTGATCTAGAAGGTTGTGTTCATTTAGGTAGTCAGTCAGTTGTTTATGGACTAATCGTTCCAGAGCTTTTGAAAGGGTAGGTAAAATGCTAATGGGTCGAAAGTCGTTCGGAGTTAAGGGCATTTTAACTTTAGGCAGTGGGCGTACGAGGGCTTGTTTCCACAATGAGGGATATGTAGAAGTTTGTAGTGAGGAGTTAAAAATATGAGTTATAGTAGGTAGTATAGCGTCGATTATTTTATTCAGTAAAGTAATATTTATACGGTCAGTTCCTTCTGCTTTGGTTTTTATTTGCATGATGGCTTTCTTTACGTCGTAATCTGTAACATATGAGAAGTTGGAAATGTTCTCTGTCGGGTTGATTTGTCAGTGATAATTCATTTATTATTTGTTCTTTATCCTTTGGAGTAGTAGTTATACCTGTGAAGAGATTATTGAGTGTGTCCAGGGAAACAGGTAATTTGTCTACCTGCGTGTCTTTTCTCCCTATTCCCATTCTATTCAAGTTTTTCCAGATTTCTGAAGTATTGGTATCTGTTAGGCTGTATAAATGTCTAAGTTTGGCGTTTCTTATAGCTTGATTTGTCTTGTTACGTAACTGTTTATATTGATTGAGATTTGTGTCTGTTTTGTCGAGTCTATATTTCTTATGTGCTGCGTCTCTATCAGCCATCAAGTTACGAATTGAAAGAGTCATCCAGGGTGCAGGGCGTCGTTTCACGAGTTTAGTTTTTAGTGGGGCGTGTCTGTTGTATAATTGTAGTATAAAGTCATTTAGTGCTTCAACTTTTTCATCTACAGAATGCAGCGTCCATATTGAATGCCACGGCATCTGCATAGCTTCTTCAATTAGGGCTGCATTGTCTATATGTTTTAAGTCTCTATACGTAATAGTCTTTCGAGTCGGTTTAGGGCAGTGCAGCGAATATGCTAAGAATATAATATCATGTGCTGATATTCCCGGGGCTGGCAGTTGCCCATGAGTAAGTACTCTGTCTGGATTATTAGTTGCAATTAAGTCAAGTAACATCTCAGAGTGATGAGTGTGATGTGTAGGCCGTAGGGGTAGGAGAGTCATATCACAAGCCTGGAACGTAGCCATCAGTTGTTGTGTATGTCTGTTATCAGTGTCTAGTATATTTATATTAAAGTCGCCCATAACGATAACGTGTTCATATTGTATTCGCGCGTTTTGTAAAGTGGACTCTATTTCAGCGATAGCTTTTATTTTAGGAGGTTGGTATACTACACAGAGAAGACATTTTTTGAAACTCACAAATATTTCTATGAACATAATTTCAGCAGATGGTTCGTTATTAGATAAATACACAATTTTAGGAGTAAGGTCTATTCTAACGAAGGCTCCAATACCGCCCCCGCGACTGTAAACACGATCATGTCTAAGAAAAGTATAACCATCCATGTCAATTAAAGAAGAGGTAATGTTGGGATTTAGCCACGTTTCAGATATGAGAAGAGCATGGATATTCAAAGAGAAGAAAATTGTTCTGATTTCGTCTATATGTGCCAGTAATACTTTGAGCATTGAAATGGACTACCTGCAAGGAAGTAGGGTATGGGGATAAAGCTGTTTCTAAAACATCCCTTGAAGTAGTGGGGGCGAGAAGGGGTGTGGGAAGGTTATTGTCCTGTAGCTTGTCAGAGACTGTCAAACGAAAATCATTATTTAAACGAAAAATGGTCGTAAAATATTTCAACAAAATTACAAACTACACTTGGTAACACGTCAGTAAAAATATCTTAATTTTATATACTATTAATAAAATGTTAAAAGTGATAACTTTCTGTTATTCACTGGCCGTGTTCGCACATATTATATATCTGACGCCCGGGAAATAATACGTTTGTTGTCTCCTTCTTTTACATGGATTGCACCGTCAATTGTCCACACATTTGTTACTCCATATTTGGAGATGCATTCTTTTAATAGTTTATATCTCATTTGAGTTAAGTCTTCCCTTATTGTAACACCACTGCCTTTCAGCTGTTTTTTGTTCTGGAAAACTTCTCTCCTTTTCCTATAGCTTACGAATTTGACGATAACTGGCTGAGGCCGGTCCGCCTTTCTCCCCACACGATGGCTCCTATCAATATCACTTGTTTCTAATTTAATACCTATTTTAGACGCCACATCGATAGCTATTTTGTCTGTATCCTCAGCGTCCATCTCAGGGATGCCAAAGATACGTTGACATTGGCGGCGTTGGTACTGTTCAAGGGAATCAGTTTTTTCGCACAAAAGTTGTTCCAATTTTATTATTTTTGCGTCTCTTTCCTGTAACGAGAGCTCCAACTATCTAATGACCTCGGTGTTCCGATCTATGGTTGTTTTCAACTCGCTTACTATCGCCTCATGCACCGAGTCCTTTAGTTGCTGCAACATGGCAGGGTCCCTCAAACATTCCTGCATCACACGCTTTGTCACTTCTTCTTTATTCTCGTCGGAATTCTTTGTTTTGTATGGCGCCATTATATACAGAATAAATGTACACACAAATAAATTCAAAATATCCGATGCTACCTGTAAAACACAAACAATCATCTGCTGAAAACTGTGCAAAAACAGGAGCGACCAGTATATTCACTACTCACTGTCCGCCATGACACATTAGGAGATATGTGTAAAAAAGTAGTATTCAACAAATTATAAATTACTAAATAACTTTATTTTTATTATGAAACTCTCTCCTCTCTCCATGGCATGACTTACCTACAAGGCCCTTGGTCTAACAGCTGGCTGCTGGCTTCACAATAAAAATCTTTAAGTTAATCACAGATGTAGACAATCATCCTGCCAGTGTAGGGGTGACATGTGGTCAGCATTTCAGGTCCCCCAGCCATGATAGCTACTTTTCTCAACCTGGAACTGCTACTTATTGTAGCTACCCAAATTCCTTGTGTTGCTGGGTGGGCACTGGTCCCATACTGGCCGAAATTCCATGAAAAAATTTCTTCCCCCATGGAGACCCGAACCAGCACAAGTCCCATAGTTCTGCCACAAGGCATCTTGCCTTAACCACGCAGATACGGCGCAGGACATTATAAAACTAAAAAGTCAAATCTGAATAGTTACACTTTAATGAAATAACATTATAAAAATCTGTAAATGAATTGTAAAATTCTTGCACTGTTCTCTCTCCACTTGATGGAGGAAAGTTGTTTCAATGATTGTGTTGATGATGGCATTGGAGTGGAAGAGGATGAAGTATTTTCACATGAAGGGTAGGGCATTGCATTGGACCAGTACCTTTTTTCATCCATATCAGATAAATGTGATACTGATTTACGAATCTCCCTTTTCGATAACCCTCTGTAATCTGATTTTAGAGTTTTTACTTCCAATGCTACATATTCTCCAAAGCAATCAAAATTATCTTTAGGCTTTTTCATAATTTCAATTGCTTCCTTCAGAATAATTTCATCATCATCATCATAATTTTGTGACTGTCTTTTTTTCTATTTTGTGTTTGAACATTTTGTATTTGCATATCCTGCATATTTTCCAAGTTGTCCAGGGTATTATTCTAAAAAATTGAGAACAAATTAATGTAGTATGTCTTGTATGATGTGTCAGCAATAAAAATCTTTAAGTATTTTTCTTTCAGTGTTCTTCATATGCTGTAGAATTGAAGAAATGTGCAAATCAATTTGCATTAAAATGCCAATTCCCACATTGCTTCAGAGCTATTGACAGCAAGCATATTAAAATTATGGCACCTCAGAACTCTGGAAGCCTTTACTATAAGAACACATACAGCATTGTTTTGATGGGAGTTGCAGATGCCAATTACAAATTAATATATGTTGGTACCAGTTGCAATGGTAGAATTTCTGATGGAGGTGTGTTTACTAACTGCTCCCTGCAAGATGCTTTGGATAGCAAGCAGTTACATCTTCCTGAACCAGAAGCATTATCCTAAAGAAATATGCCAGTTCCATACATAATTATAGCAGATGATGACTTTTCTAAGACATTGTACATATTAGAGCCCTATGGGGTATCAAAATCAACCTGCATCAAAAATAATTTTTAATAACAGATTAAGCATGGCTCATCGTATTATAGAAAATGTATTTGGTATTATGCCTAGTAAATTTTGAGTCCTCCGAAACCAATAAATTTGACACTTAATAAAGTAAAAGATGTTGCTCTGGCAATATGTGCATTGCATAACTTTTTTTATTTCTACTGCAAATGATTACTTGTGCTCTGGTTCAGTTGATATTGAAGAACCAAGCACACATGTAATTGTAAATGGCAGAATAAACCCCCACCAGAAGGATCATTGTTTTCACTAGAAAGGGGACAGCAGCCCGAAATTATTCAATCTCTGAAAAAAATGTGAGAGACGAATTTAGAGAATGTTTCATGACAACCGATGGTGAAGTTGAATGGTAATATGGATTCATGTGTTGAATAATTACTGTTTTTCATAAGTTCAGTTGTAATTTTATGGTAAATAAAATTTTACTAAGATTAAAAAAAACAAAGTGATAAAATTGATGTACCATGTTTAACGTAGATCTTGTTAGTGTGAAGCAGGGTACAATGAATTGCAATGCAGTGAAAAACTTGCATTTTCTGTCATCTGCACCATCACCATTCATTTTTAATTTTTTTATCATCTGCAGTTCGTGTGAAATCTGAAAAGTTAAATGCTTGATGCAAATTTATTTAATCAGTAAAGATATATAATACATACTCCTGATTACCTAAGTTGTGAATCTTCCATTGTACTTCATTACCATCACTATTCTTAAATTTTATTGCAAATTCTTCATATGTACTCCTCTCTCTCCCTCTCTTTTTTTAATCCCTATACAATTTATGTTTAATATTCCACAAAAACTCCTATACTTCACAAAGATGGATTAGCTGAAAAACTTCCTCATCTGTCCACTCTCTTTTACCTTTTTCCATGTTAATTTTGTCAAACACAAACGATTAATATTAAGTTTATTATGAAATAAAATTTAAAATCTAGAGGCGAGGCTTTTGAAATCTTGAGAGATCAACAGCCCTTGAAGCAATGACAGAAGACTGGAGACTAAGGGTCGTATGCAAATACATTAGTCTCTACTCAAATTACTTCCAATCACTGGTGAGCTGAGATCGAATTAACGGCCGCCTTACCGGTCATGCATGAATGTTGACGTTTTCGTAATATTGGCAACGAATTACCCAGAATTCTCAGCGATAAAACCACTTCCATTATTTTCATCTGCTATAGAGGAATGCATTTATGCTTGCATCCCGCAAATAATACCGTATACAAACACGTCTGCGACGTGCAATATTATGCCGATTCTCCTGTTCTTCCAGTTGAATTCTTTGGTAGACTCTATCAAATTCCTCTTCTCCGCGTATACCGAAAACATGATCGAAGTCTTCAAGGTCCGACATCTTGGATAAGTTTCAAACTACATCGGTTACCATCGGTTCCCTTCGGGATTTTCACATAAGTTTATATCTTGAGCTACGATCTTAAGGTACCTTGTCAGGTAGCTTACAATTATTACCACGTGAATAGATTTCTGAGTAAGAAAAATGTGTTTGGATAAAACTTTATCAGCAGAGAACGCCTTTTACTGTCTAATGCATTCAAACATTCGACCCTATGTCACAAGAGCATGAATGAACATGTCCACTTGTGACATGTGCATCTCTGATACTTGCAAAGGCTCGTCTCCGAGATTGCTCTCAGGTCCTTACCAATTTGTGAGTCTAGTCTCAAGACTATTTTCTCTCAAATTGACACTTATCATAACACGAGGCTCTGTTCCTCTCACCAGTTTGCATGCGCATGTGTTGTAGGAAGGGTGAGTTCAAATGTTCTGAGGTAAGGTAGGTATGTAACTGATGTGTGCTATCAGCAACATGATTAGGTTCCATCACATGGCATCTCTACAGCAGTGTTGCCACTATTAAAGTTCCAGCCTGTGTACCAAGGGGCAATATATTCACTACACTTCACAAGACAAGGTCCAATGAGAGATTTTTTATAAAAAATTAAAATTAAAAATGTAGTTTAGTGTTGAACTACTATAGGAAATATCACTATGAGGTTTAATTAAAAAATTAAAATAAAATTCTTTACACCTCACCTCATATCCTGTCTTCTATGTAGACTGGTTTTGTAACCTTAGTGGTTACACCTTCATTATATATACAACTGATGTTCTGTCATCCAGGAGCACTGCTTCTTACTCCATCTGTTGGTGGACCATTGAACCTCCCAATGAAATCAACTTCCCTGGGAATTTCATTTTTTTTTCTTTCTTAGTTTTTGGAGTGTGAATTTTTTCCCAATCAGTGAGCACCTTAGGGTTTTCTATTTGTTTTATTAAAAAAGAAACAAAGAAAGGCCATTAAATTAATATTGAGAAGCTAAAGCTATTACTATGATAGAAATAAGTAAATTAATGTCTTCTTCAGGTAGAAGCCATTCATTGTGTATTTGTGAATGATGATTCATTGCAATTGAATGTGGGACCATAGAGCAAGGTAAAGGAAGGATTTCTGCTTGGATGGAAATGAAGCCTGAATTAGCTCAGTGGACAGAGCATTAGCACGGAAAGCTAAAGGTTCGATTCCCGGTTCAGGCAAACATTTTTCTCTTTACCATTGATTTACAATAATTTAATTGTGTTCATTAATTTACTTATTTCTATCGTAGTAATAGCTTTAGCTTCTCAATATTAATTTAATAAATAATGCTATAGCTGTGTGGAGTCCCTTCATGGCTTCTTCAGGTAGAAGCCATTCATTGTGTATTTGTGAATGATGATTCATTGCAATTGAATGTGGGACCAGTAGAGTAAGGTAAAGGAAGGATTTCTGCTTGGATGAGAATGAAGCCTGAATTAGCTCAGTGGACAGCATTAGCACGGAAAGCTAAAGGTTCGGGGTTCGATTCCCGGTTCAGGCAAAAATTTTTCTCTTTACCATTGATTTAAAAAAAGGCTAGTTTAATGAAACAAATAAAAAAACCGAAGGAGCTCACTGTTTGGGGAAAAATCCACTTCAAAAAACTAATAAAGAAAAATTGATGAATTTTGAAATTCCTGAGGAAGTTGATTTGATTAAAACAAAGAAAGAGAGGTCAGTTTAATAAATCAAATAGAAAAACCTAAGGAGCTGTTTGGGAAAAATTCACATTCAAAAAATTAAGAAAGAAGAATATATGAATTTTGAAATTTCCGAGGAAGTTGATTTGATAAAAAGAGGAAGAAAGGCTAGCTTAATGAAACAAATAGAAAAACCTAAGGAGTCCACTCTTTGGGGAAAAAATCCACATTAAAAAAACTAAGAGAGAAAAATTAATGAATTTTGAAATTACCGAGGAAGTTGATTGGATTGGGAGGTTCATCGGTGCACTATCAGATGGAGTAACAAGGAGTGCACCTGGACGACAGAGCATTGGTTGTGTAACTACAGAAGATGTAACCACTAAGGTTACGATACCAGTCTAAATTGAAAACAGGTGTAAATAATTTTATTTTAAATTATAGCTTAGTGAACTTTACAAGCATTCCAAGAAATATATGTAGAAAAACACAAGATACTAATCTGAAATATAAAACAGACATACCGATAATATATGCAATTGTTAAATTTCAAACGCTGGAAGGAAAATTTTCTAAAGAATCGTAACAGGCCTTGGCCTAATACTTTGAAGGAAGAAGAAGAAGTTAAATTTTAAGGAGTAAAAACTTTTGCAGTTTCTATGACAGTAGTCCACCTACATAAATTAAAATAAAAGAAAACTGAAAAATGCACAAATTATTGTTGAACTATATGAATAATTGTCTGAGGAAAATTTATATGTTGATTTTTTTTCCAAAAAAGGTATAAAAACAACAAATGCCTTAAAATTTAATGAGAAGTTTAGGTAATTTAACTTACATTGCTATATTAAACAATGAAAAATATCCATTAATCATAATAAAATATTGTCTCTAAGATTTTGGAGATCTAATCAAAGGTATAAATTACAACTTTTAAACAACCTTTGCCAGTAGATTTTATGATAGCATAACAATTAACACAAAAAAAAAATATTTATTATGAAAGGTGAAAAGTCCTGCAAATATTTCAAAGGTGCTATGTTCCATTCATTATTCAAAAGTTCTGCAAATAGTATTCTTTATAACAAAAATTCCTTCTGCACAAACTGTACCATTTAATAGTGATCACAAATATGCAACTTCACTGTTAACATCATGTAAAGAAAATGGACAGAAATGGCACATTGCACCATTGTTGTAAAACAGTTTGGGGTCTTAGCACTACTGCCATCTTTTGGTGATCTTAATAACACTATACAGTCTCCTCTAGACTTAGCCCTGTTAATACGAGGTGTGATCAATAAATTTCCGGAATGGCTTCAAAACAATTATGCCATTGATGAGTTTTTAATTTTCACCCAGGCTGTACACTCAGAATTTCCTTGTGATGAATTTGAGGGGTCGCGCGACCTTCTCTGACCTTGCAGTATGCTGGTAGAAGCTCTGAAGTGAAGACGTGTTTTGTGCATGCGGCGATTTCTCTGTGTAGCAACAATGTGGGATTACGAGGAACAAAGAACATGCATCAAATTTTGCTTTAAACTTGGTAAAACTGCAACAGAAACATATCAAATGTAAAGAACAGCTTATGGGGAGGAAGCAATGGGCAAATCTCAAGCATTTGAGCGGTTTTCGAAATTTAAAAGGGGCGTGACATTGGTTAAGGATGAAAATCGTCTGGGACGACCAACTTCCAGCAATTCCAATTAAATATCGATCGAGTGAGGGAAATGGTATTAAATGATAGGCGCATTACAATACGAGAACTGTCTGATGCACTAGCACTCTCGTTTGGAAGTGTTCAAAGCATTTTGAAAGACGATTTGAACATGCGAAGAATTGCTGCTAAGTTCGTGCCCCGCCTTCTTTCAAATGACCAAAAGGAAAGTCGTGTGATTGCCTGCACAGATCTTAAAGAACAGCTTAAAAATGACCCACGGTTCATGGAAAAGGTTATTACTGGTGATGAAACATGGATTTATGGCTACGATCCAGAAACTAAACAACAGTCTTCGCAATGGAAGAGTCCTGCATCTCCACGTCCCAAGAAAGCCAGACAAGTTTGATCGAATGTGAAGTCAATGATGATTGTTTTTTTTTGACATTAATGGAATTGTGCATAAGGAATTTGTACCATGGGGTCAAAGAGTGAATCAAGTGTACTACAAACAAGTGTTGCAAAGATTGAGGGAGAATGTGCGACGCAAACGGCCAGAAGAAATGGAGGACTGGTGATGGTTCCTGCATCACGACAATGCGCCCGCGCACAAAGCAATTTCTGTCTGCCAGTTTTTGGACAAAAACAGGATGAGTACTGTTCCCCATCCAGCCTATTCTCCAGATCTGGCTCCAGCAGACTTTTTCCCGTTCCCACAGCTAAAAATCCGGCTCCGAGGACATTGTTTTGAGGACATTGATGTCATCCAGCGCGAATCGCAGAAGGCATTGGACACATTTAAAGAAGACGACTTCCAGAAGTGCTTCCAGCATTGGCAGAAGCGCTGGGACAAAGTGTATCAACTCCCAAGGTGACTACTTCGATGGTGGCAGTGCTGAATAGAAACATTGAAGTGTTGTGTTGTGTTTATGGCCTCATTCCGGAAACTTATTGGTCACACCTCGTATGTAATGTTCCATGGCACTTTGCACTATTCTAGTGTAATATATATATATTTTTTTTTTAATTTGACACTTTGCACCTTTCTACTGAATCCAATTAGTCAACATATCCATATGGGCATCAGATTATCCAATAAACTGTAAACTAATCTGGTGTATACTAACTTGCACACATTCTCAGCTAACAAAATTAAATAAGTAGAGAATATTACAAGGGTCACTCAGAAAGTTTTTAAACTTGTCTGTACTGTTTACGATAGAAAGATAATAGTGCCAGCAGGAAGTCCTTTGTTAGTCAGCTGACACAGTTTCTGCTGTCTACACCCCTCATCCCTTAGCAGCTGTGGGGTCAAATGTTAGGGGGTGAAAGTAACTCTCAGTTTACAGCATGGCACCACAGGAAGAACATTTTTGAACAATGTTTTTC
Organism: Diploptera punctata; assembly: GCA_030220185.1. NCBI lineage: Eukaryota > Metazoa > Arthropoda > Insecta > Blattodea > Blaberidae > Diploptera > Diploptera punctata. The sequence goes on from JASPKZ010008082.1 coordinate 227,883, forward strand.
TATTACCTTAAAAGTGTCTTAAACCAGGCACAATCACTCAAAAGGCTTACACAGGCTTTTGGGTCCTTACTCCTTCCCGTGCCATAGTTTTCAATTGGTTTGCAGAGTTTAAGAGGGGTAGAACCTCTCTTGAAGATAAAGAGAGGAGTGGGTGACCATCGATGGCAGTGACTGAGGAAAACATTGATGCTGTGGAGAGAAGATGGTGCAAGAAGACGCCCGTGTGACTTATAAAGACATAGAGAGAACCCTAAGGATTGGATTGGGAAGTGTTGCAAAAATTCTGCACAGCTATCTTAGGATCAGCAAGGTGTCATCTCGTTGGGTGCCACACAGTCTCACTGAAGGTCAAAGGGTCACTCAAGTGGAATGGTGCTGTGAAATGCTTTTGGATATTCAACAATGAGAACTTTTGCTGCATTTATGAGATCATTACAGGTGACAAGACCTGGATTTACCAATATGATTCAGAAACAAAGCGTCAGCAGTTGGTATGGGCCTTTCCTGATGACGATTGACCTGTCAAAGTGAAAAGAGCAAAAAGTGTTGGGAAGAAATTGGTGCTCACTTTCTTTGCTACAGGTGGTCACGTGTCAACAATGCCACTTGAGCATCAATGGACAGTGACTGCACACTGGTGCACCACAGTTGCTCTCCCACAGGTATTCCAAAAATTGTGAGAAAAGCACCCAAGAGCTGGACTGAGGGACATCCTGTTGCACCACAAAAATGCCTCTGTCCACACTGCCCATTTGACAATGGATTTTCTGAGTAGGGCTCCTGTGCAGCTGTTGACCCATCCTTCTTACAGTCCGGACCTGACACCCTGTGACGTCTTTTTGATCCCTATGGTGAAGGCCTGACTGGGTTGGAAGCAGTTTTCAACACCTGAAGATGCGGTTGAAGCAAACCAAGGGGAGCTCTGTGCACTGGATAAAAGTGACTGGCACCAGTGCTTCCAGCCATGGTTCAGGAGGATGCGACAATGCATAGATGCTCGGAGAGAGTACTTTAAGAAAATGTAGAGCTAAGATTTCAATTATAGTACTTAACTGATGTGTATCTAAAAATTTTCAGAGTGACCCTCATATGTTGTACAAGGACTTAGTAATGAGTGAAGAAATATATAAAAACTGCAATCTGATAGCAGAAATTATGTTGGCTATCATGATGCTAACAGTTACTTCTTCTCTGTTGGAACATTTCTAGGTGGACTCCTGGCATAGAATAGTTAAGTTTTCTTTCACAAATAGAAAACTATAAATAAAAAAGTAAATCTGTAGTGTGACTGCTCTGAAGACTCAAGGCTGACTGGAGTGTATATAATCAGTGGTAGATTATATTATGGGAAACCATGTGGTTAATAAGATACAATGCTTTAACCTTATTTTCAGTTTTCTTGTTTATCTGCATCTCATATCATTTAGTAATTCATTTGTCCTCATGATGTTCAATTAACCCCATTCCATAGCCTATACATAGAGAAAAATTTCTGTAAAATTGACAGGAATCAGATCCAGGACTCCTGGAATGCTACTCAGGTATCCCAATTGTTATATCAAAGTTGTGGCCAATAGGTATTTGATATTTTTATAGATGCCATAACAATTAATAAACACCATGAACTAGTTTCATATATGGCTTGCATGAAACTGAAGAGTTTATTTATCCTCAAATGTTAATAAATATGTATATAATTCATATTTGAAGAGAAAAATTATACGCTCAGACCGGGACTTGAACCCGGGACCCTTGGTTCTCTAGACCAAGTGCTCTACCAACTGAGCTACCTGAGCAAGTACCGATCTAAACGCAAATCTTTCTCTATATACATTGTAATTCCCGTCCACCAAATGCTATGAAGCCATGCTTCTATGTTGCAAATGGCGGCTCCTTTATTAAGAAGACATATTTGGGAATTATACATTACAGCCAGTACGGCTTTTTCCATGTTGTCATTATTGATTTCGTTCATCTCAATGATGGATAAATCATATTTGAAGAGAAGAGAAAGTCCCGGTCTGAGCGTATAATTTTTCTCTTCAAATATGATTTATCCATCATTGAGATGAACGAAATCAATAATGACAACATGTATATAATTGTTTTCTCCCATTAAACAATGTAATGTGAATACATACTACACATGATGAGCAACTGTTGAGCATTGAAATTGCCTTGAATTAATATATATTTATATTAGGGTGGTCCTTATTTTTTACTTTTCTTATTTTATTCTGCACATTCTCTATTCCTCCCCCCCTTTGATTTTAAGAAGTAATATAAAGTACATTTTGTTAAAATTTAAGGTGAGAACCCTTGCCACATTGAGATAGAACAGACACATCATGTTTTTATGATACTAACAATATTAATTTAATTAAAACAGCTGTATTTAAAGATATTTACTGATTTATTGCTCTTGTTTAAGGCAATAAACAAATAAATAAAAAATAGCACTTGCTCTAAGTATTTTTTTTTTAATACAGTGAAAGCTCATTCACAGGTTAAAAAATTGTGAGACAGTTTCTGTATTTGCAGCTAAAAACAACTTTATTCACGGATCCAGTCAGTATAATAGAAGTATTAGTGTCCTTTATTAACCATCAGCAGTTTTCTTTTTCTGCAGGCAGGTGCCAAGGCAGCTCTTACAAATAGTGATTCAAACCGAATGGACAAATAAATATCAAAACAAAACAAACCTTATTGTCACTAACCATAAAGTTCATTGTTAAAAGCTGTTGTCATAATTCACGTGCCGATATGTACTTTGATAAATGCCTCCATCACCACGATCGGTATATTATTGTTTGAACTTGTTCATTGCAATAATTTTGATTGAATAACATGTGTCTCTTGTGCTTTGTTGCCAGTTTATATGTTGAGTAAAAGGAAAGAAAAATAATAGCAAAGAGAAAAAAATTAGTGTCGCTGCTTAAAGTAAAAATAGAAATACTTGACCGTTCATATGCATTGGCAAGTCATTTGCGTCCATACCACCCTGTTTCAATGTTAATGAATCAAGATATCCGAATACAGAATTCACAGCTGAATGTCAATCTTAATTGAAAGACCTTTTAAAAGCAGCAAAACAGGAAAAAATACTAAGTTCTTTATGTGCTTGCCTAAATCTGACAGTAATCCATCCATCCATAGTAATTCTGCCCAAAGCAGGTCCTTCACTGCAATCATAGCATTTTCATGCTATGCTTGCAGCTTTACTAGGGAATTGTAGGTGTGGTAGCTTTCCGTTGCTTTCCACACTGTTGAAGGATGATGATGATGGCCATATGATTTCGGGGACCGGTTGGGCCTTAAAGTTTTCCTGACATTTGTCTTACAGGTGAGGAAAAACCCCAATAAAATCCTCACCCAGAAAAACTGCCCCGACTGGGGATTGAACCCGGGCCTGCTGCGTGACAAGGCAGCATGCTACCTCGAGACCACAGTGGTGGACCTGACAGTAATAATTAATGGAAATTGTTCAACATTTTTCCTTAATTGATTTTATTGTGATAATTTTTATTTTCTTTGACCTTGGAATGTATCCCCTACATACCCATACAAATTACCATTCCATATTTGCGGTTTTTGTATTCGCGACATATTTGTGGAACATAAGCACTGTGAATAAGGAGCTTTTACTGTATTTATAAATTTAGGTCCAGTGTGGCACAGGTTAATTTTATTTCATTGTAATGAAATTTGATACACTACCAAATTGGCCAAAAGAGAGGGTGTGCATTGAAATCAGATGACATTTTAATTGCACAACTCCAAATAAAGACATATATACAATGTACTGATTACACATGATGATCAACTATTGAGCATTGAAATCGCCTGTGAATTAATATATATATATATATATATATATATATATAAAGCTGGTCCTTATTAATTAGTAGTAAAACATATAATCTTAAATTGTTACATATGTACAGCCTTTGAAATAATTGATGGTGCACAGATAATTTTCAAGTCTCAGAACGATGCCCCTGCACATGATCAGAGATCCACTATTTGGTTCACAAGTATACAACTATTTGAGAAACTAAATCCGTTCTATTCCGTTGTGTTTCGTGCAATGGAAAACAATTTCGTGTAAATAAGTAGTGCGGTAAATACTAAAAATAAAACAAAGCGAAATAAATGAAACAGAAGAAAGAAAATTAATTGAAATAAGGACGACAGAGAAATAAAGCATGACAGCAGGATCGAACACGCGACCTCATGCATGGGAAACAGAAGCTCCCTCCACTAGACCACAACCATCTCTCCTAGAAATTGTCTGTATGAAGTGATGCATTACTTCAGGACTTACTTGTATAATGAAATTAGATATCAACTTCATTTAAATCAATCAGACGCATTTTGTATTAGTCATGAAAATAATTAATTTTATTATGCCATGTGTTTTGTAAACAAAGTAATGAGACGTTACAATCCTTATTCATTATATATATATACATACATACATATATACATACATCTCAGCGCTGTTTCCTTTAATTTATTTATTTCCATATATTCGATTCCATAGTAATTCTGCCCGAGGGCAGATCTTTCACCGCAATCATAGCATTTTTCATGCTATGCTTTGCAGCTTTACTACGGAACTGTAGGTGTGGTAGGTTTCCTGCTTCTTTCCACACCGGTGAAGAATGATAAGGATGATGATGATGGCCGGATGATTTTCGGGGACCGTTGGGCCCTAGGGTTTCCTAACATTTGTCTTACAGGTGAAGAAAAACCCTGAAAAAATCTCACCCAGGAGCCTGTCCCGACCGGGAATATTTCCATATAATTTATATACAAATTTATTTACATAACGAAGCCTGGTGACATGTAGGCATTATGAAAATGAATGATGTTATTAAATAATAATAAAAAAATATATACCTGACCAGAATCGAATGTGGGTCCACGTCATCAGAAAAAAAGCATCTTACCAACTGCTCCACTGAAACGATACGAATGCTGCATGAAGAGAGACACCATCAGCTTTATACTCAAATGAGTCAGAACATGTAACAATGTACTTGTGTGAATCGCTCTTCAAAACTCTTAGCTTTCCATCATCAAGAGTTGCGCCATCATTTTTTTCAAAAGCTGTACATATATATTGGATTCCAAAACAAATTTTACTGTGTCTAAATTGTCTCCTCAAAATTTGATCCCTTATTTTCACTGTTGAAAGTTAAAAGTCTATAACCAGGGCATTTTTTATAACTTTGTTAGAAAGTAATTTTTTAATGTCAGGGCTGAAGTTCAATGGTCATTGCAGTAGGTCCCTTTTTGATCCAAGCTCACCAGTTATTGAAATAGAATGATATATTTTAATTTTTAATCTTAATTTATTACGTGTTCTATTGAATATATAATTATGTTTTATAATTTTTAGCCTTAATTCAATAAATGTTACCATCTATTTTTTCCTCAGATGGTCGTGGTGAGTGGAGGGTGGGCTAAGTCTGTGGTTTACCCAAACTGTGGCGATGTGATAGTAGCTCCTAAGATGGCTGCAAAAGCAGTTCTTATCTGCCGACCGAATTCCCATCCATTCCAGGTAACTAGATTTTTGTCATTGTTGACATCAAGGTGTTATTTATATTCTACCACACAGTATGGACTAACTAGAAAATACAAAGTATATTATTTTTAAATTGTAGGAACGGTCGTTGATATTGGACCAGCCAGTAAAAATTGGACGTTCTGTAGCAAGAGCACGTGCAGCTCCAAATAATGCAATTTTTGATTGTAAAGTGCTTTCACGCAATCATGCTTTGTTGTGGTATGAAAATGGCAAGGTAATTATTCACTTTCATATTAATTAAAATAATGTATGAATTTGGCTTTTTATTAATTTATTATAACCAGTTAACTTGCTTAAATCAATAACAAAGTAATCAGTAATAAACTTATTAACATAGTATTTATTCAAGCAAGTATTGGTAATGATTAGAGGCTGGACTTTTATGTAGTATTACCCTGTGACACATGTACATAAATATGTAATAAAAAAACAACAAAATGTGTAATAATTATCTAATAACAAAATTACAAAGAGACATTAAAATGATTATCAACAAATTTACTTAATTACTCTAATGACAGGAATATGAATTCCGTCATTTTCCCAAGGGTTTACAAGTGTTTAAAATGCTATTATATAACTATAAAGGTGAAAAATAATTTTATGCAAATTGCATGCATAAATAGAGTATGTTCCATCAGATTAGATGCAATCTTGAAGTCTATCGTTGCAGAAAACAATGTCACAATCTATTTTTTTCAATATTTGAGGAGTTAGTTTTTGTTAATGAGCAAAAATCATGTTTTTTTATACTATGAAAATTATTGCTTGACTACACAGAACATCATTTGTGAATATTGAAATTAATGTTGGGAAGTAAATATTATGAGGTAAAAATCATTCAAATTCATTGGAGAAAATTTTTGGAAAACTTACCTCCTAAATTTATTTCAACAGTCAGAGTTTTGACTGAAGATGGGTGAGACTTCACCCAAAACCTTGGTTTCATGAAAAGCATGAAATTTATGAGGTGAGTTTTCAAAAATAAATTTTCTCCGATAAATTTAAAAGTCATTTCTGAATACTTACGCAGATGAATATGTCCGTTCAATTAAGCATTTGACATAATATGTAAAAATGTTACATGAACTTGATATATAGTTATCATAAGTAATGTCACGAGTGATTTCCAAATCACTGATAATTTCACGAGTCATGAAGATTCACCTGTCTATCTCTCTTTGGCCCAAAAATTTTCATAAGAACTTTATTCTCAATTACCCATAACCTTTTCTCCTCTCTTAATTCCTCCTTCCATGTTTCACACACTATAATATAACTATGAGAATAAAAGTTGTATATATTTTCAGTTTAATATTTTTTTAGAAATTTTGGGATGAAAAGAATCCCTGTAATATACATGATAGCACGCATTTCCAGAATTGAGTCTATGTTAATTCTGTTGTTCATCTCATTCCTATTTGTAATTATTGTTTATAGGTATTTGAATTCAGCAACTTCTTCAAAATTTTATTCTAATATGAAACCATTTCCTCTTTATACTAATTCCCTCACATTATACTATGACGATCCTGTTTTCTGCATTGATTTGAAAATCATTAATTTCCTCTCTCAAATATACCCTCTTTTTACTCTTTAATAACCTCATGGTTCCCCTTCTAATGCTACCCATTTTTTTCTAAATTTACTTCATTTGGCTCATGTAACCAATTAATTTTTGGTAGCTTTCTTTTCTTTACAATGATTGCACATTCCTCATCAAACCATTTCTTGTTTTGCCTATTTTTTAAATAACCTATGGGACATTCCATACGAAATCGGCAAAAAAATTGTGAAAATTGAACTCACATCTTTAAAAGTTTACCATTTTTTTTACAGTGAAACTTTGTGATATACTGAATATCTGAACCGAATTTCAAGTCTTCGCTTGGTCTAATTAAAGAGTAATAGAGCTGTCTATTTATCGTATTGTTTTAAATAGTCTCTTTTATAAAATACATTTCTCGGAAGTATGGCTATTCCCTCAGCTTGAAAAGATAGTTACATTATAGATGATTTTATGCTCTATCGCTTGAAAATTAGTATGTTAATATTTTCGTTTTATTCTGAAGGGCGTAAATGCAATTAATATGCAATTGACCTTCCTCACCAAAAATTTTATAAATAAAAAAGTGTCACATTATTACCTGAACACCAGTTAATTTTTTGTAATTAGTATTAAAGTGGAGTCTCTTGAAAGGAAACTACCCAAAATAATTATTTTTCCTAAAATCTCCTATGTGTAGACTGCCCGCAATACCTTTCGCGTGAGTGGAGATCGCTCGCTCGTACAAACAATGACGGAGCTTCTTGGTAATAGTCCTTTGCGCACTTACAAATATTTTTTTATTGTTATTATCATCATTACATTATTTTAATTATCATTATTACAATTATTACATTATCATCATCATCATTGTGGACAAGTGGTTACTCTGCATGCCTCTGATTCCGAGGTTCGCGGGTTCAAACTCGATAGGAATCAATGGCATTTTAAAGGCGTAACAATTCTGAATGTAGCTTTCTCCAGAAGGAAGGAAATCCGTGAGTCCCGTGTCGTAAATTTATGGTACGTAGGAGAACCTCGCGCTTGAAATAAATTGCTACATAATAAACGTCATTAAATATAACAATCTTTATTGATATATTATTCAGTAGGCGGTTAATTTTGTGCTGGTTTTGGCTAATGTATAGTTTAATTTAAATTACTAAGCACCTACGAATTCAAGCTGGCAGGCCTATTAAAAATATTTTCTAGAGAGTAGTTTTGTAATGTGTTGTAATATTTTGTACTTGTACCCTACACCAATGTCTGATTTTGAATAGATCTTGCATCCCCTACTCATGACATATCTAAGATGATATTAAAATGCACGATAATATTAGCTTTTATTATAAGCTAAATTATTATAGTATTTCATTTAATGTCTAAACTTCCCATTATTCTCCTTTTATAACACAAAATGTATACCTCTACGATATTCTGTCATTCCAGAAACATTTAAGAAATTGTAAAATTATATATTAACACATAATATTGTTAATAACTATTGTATACTAATATATGCATAATTAAAATTATATATAACTTCTAACTCACCATTCAGTCTTTGTAGATCTGCAAACTTGTGAGTTAAGATCAATAAGATATTATTTTTAATTTGACTGTGATACTTAAAATGACGAGATGCACTAAACATACACACTGATGTAAACAACTGTCTAGTATGTAATCTGAACTTGAGAATTGTTGATGTAAAACAGATGTTTAAGGAAGACTTGCTGACACTGCATTATTATCGTTTGGTAGGAAGTGGTACGAGTATTAAAACATTCGGTTTTATTTGAAAGTGATATCTTATAACAATACTATTTCGTCAAAGTTGTCAGGGTACAATAAAATACACTGAATAAAAAGTTATTTTAAGACTGAAATTAGTAATTATAACATAATAAAAATTTATATGAGTTTATTCAATTGACGATGAAATAGTTTTTATTATATAATATTACATTTAAACTGTAATGAAAAATTTATAACAAAATAAATAATTTGTTTTAAAAAAGGACAGAAGATTACGAATATTTGAGAATAAAGTTCTTAGGAAAATTTTTGGATCAAAATGAGATGAACAGACAGGTGAATGGAGAAAACTACATAATAGTGAGCTACATGATCTGTAAAGGAAGCCAGATATAATAAAAACAGTTAAGTCTTTTAGGCTGCGATGGGCAGGAAATGTGATACGTATGGAGGATGAAAGAGGTGCTTGGAAATTTCTGGTAGGAAAACCGGAGGAAAAACGCCCAGTTGGAAGACTAAGAATGAGGTGGGAGAATAACATTATACATGATTTGAGGGAAGTAGATTATACAGGGGATAATTGGAAAACGTTATCTAGGGATGGGATGTATGGAGAGCTTATGTCCGCGCTGCCATGAACCTACAGGTTCCACAGAGCCAGTGACTGAGTTAGTTATAAATAATTTGTTTAATAATTCTCAGTAAACATAAGTAACAGAGCTCTTTACTTCTCACTTCAGCAATAAAATTTGATAAATATCTACTGCGAAAGAATTAAAATATCGCCACTTTTATAAATTTACGGTACTGTTCCATTAAGCAGAACATATAATAATCTATTCGATTTAATGGCAGTTGAAAAAGTCACTGATGACTCTTTCAATAAAGTATGCGCGCGACCTTGGTCGTGAAATGAATCTGCTGTGCCGTGGACCCGTGAGTTTTTTTACGAAAATAGAATAAAAACATTTATATTGTCTGAACTATTCAACTCTCCAAAAAGGTAATTGCTGGAAATTAATCCTTATTATGTGAGTAGTATCCTGTATTTTTTTCCGTTTTCATTTTTTGATATGTACTGCAGTAAACTGCCATAAAACAGAAAATTGACACCGAAAATAAAAATATCCTAATTATAAAAATAACGCCCTTAAACTACATGATATCACCAATATAAATACGTTTGAAACAAATTTTTGCTGTTTACTGTTTCAGAAATATTAGTTAGTAAATGTTTTAGTTTATCACATTTACGATAATTTTAGATCATCATAACTACGAACCTATAAATGATAAAAATTTAATTTCTGTATTAATACGTTTATAAATGTATTCACTATATTTAGGGATACATAAAATTAAAAAAAGAAATTGCAAGATTTTTTCTGTCCGATTTGATGTGGATTGTCCCCTATGCTTTCTGGTGCTGACAATTTAATAGTATCTCTTCTTTATTTATGTCAGTTTCTTCTTTGGTTCCTGCATATTTATATGAAAATTCAAATATTTCAATTCTGTTAGCAATTTTGATCTGGTATTGTTGCCGCAGTTAATCAATTCTCAAGAATTTTTATTCAAATTTTCAGAATCATCTTTACCGTTTGTTTCTCTCATAAGCGATAACCATTCTCTATTTTCACCCTAATCAATTGATGATCCAAATTGCAGTCTGTCCCTCTAACTCATATAACATTGATGATGCTACTGTATCATCATCTGGAGACATCCAGCTGTATGTATGAATATCCTTATGCTGGAATGTTGTGCTCTTAACAATAAGATTCTTTGATGTAACAGAGATGACTAATCTAACCCCATTGCTGTTACTATCTCATACATGCTGAAATTTTCATTTTACATTTTTAGATTAATAATTATAATAGATCAATTTATTTTTTAATTATTTATATTTTACTAGTCATGATATAATTTTGTGGTAAACACTGGACAGATAGATTTCTATTTAATTATATCATTTTGAGTCTGTTTATCTTACCTCAATATTAATGTTGATTAGTTCTTGAATGTGTTCCGATTGGATCCCAATCAAAACTCTGGGCAAGATGCTGAAGATGATTAGGATCCAAACCAAACATGTTCAAGAACAAATCAACATTAATATTGAGGTAAAATAAACAGGCTCAAAATAATATAATTAAAAGAACCTCAAGATATTACTTCCTAAAATAAAACATTTAGATTTCTGTTTGTTGGTCTAATTTTCTACTGCAGTGAAGATGGGCAATTAAATGGTCATGGCCTGTATACAATCAGAACTGGGTAAAACCTTCTCTTCTTAATAGAACTGGAATGACATTTCATAGATTCTCCACTGGTTTTCCTGGCTTATTTCAATAAAATATATTTTTTTTCTCAAATATTTTTAGTAAGAGAAAAGAGGCCTGTTAGAAGATCAAGAGGTTGATTAATGGAGCAAGTCAAGAGGAATGTTGAAGGAATAAGATCTGGAAGAAATATGGATGGAATGTGATGTTTTGGGGCCTTATATAAAAAATTATCCTTGAGAAAGGATTGTGAACTAGAATAAATGCAGTGGCATGCATTCAATCTCAGCTACCCCAGCACCACTGCTGGGGTAATTAGTATATTTAATAATTTTGAATTAAAAAAAAATATTTGCCAAATTCCATTCAAATCAATTATGCATGAACATAAAAATTCAAAATTATCGCTGTGCCAGCAGACATGTATCACATTTGGTTTGATGAAGCCATCTGCATATTCACATTATCTCCATAGAGAAACGCATAGAGTGTTTTCTCTATGTTATCTCCACCAACACCAGCTATTGCACTACAGATAAATCTGTGCAAGCCTGGTGCAACAGAATTGCATCACTGCCTGCTACGTCCTGTGATAATCCACTAGATGAAGCTTGTGTCTTATTCCATTTTTCCATTGACTTTTTATTGAATACTAGCTAGCACTAGCAAGTTAACATTACAACTCAAACGTGATTGGCTGATTTGAGAAGCGCCAATTCCTCAATAATAGAATTTTTCAAAATAACATTTAATTTATAATATTTAATTTATGCTAGTTATATTTTTGCAAAATACAAAAAAAGTAGCCTAAATAAATAAAATTATGCAGTACATTTTGTCAGCTATAGCAACCAGTTAATTTAAGAAGCTTTACTTATATTGTATAACTGAATAACAACAATTGGATTATTACAAACATGTATAATATATTATTTGTGGAAAGCAACAGTTGAATTTAATATCGACACTGAGTTTGTTCAAACACATTATTATTACATTTTTACGAGTTACTGATGATTGTGATTTGTTGATTTAGTAAAAATTATTGTAAGTGACTATAATTTACAAACGATACCATTTTCATGCTGCAGACCTTTAAAGAAGAAAAATGACCTCATACAACAAGGTAGGCCAACTCCAGATTTACCGGATCTAAAGAAAAAAATGACAAGGCATTTTAGTATCATACCATTTGTAAAGTGAGTAATTCGAAAATGAAAGCTTTTATAAACTATGTCACATTTTCTCGTCATACAGCTGGGGTAATTGCTCTGACCACTGCACGCCACTGTAATTAGGAATGAATATCAACAAAGATTGAATTCAATACACACAGGAGAGATATCTATACAGATAATGACATTAAATCTTCAGGTTTTAATCATATTGCTCATAAACATGCAATCTTCAACAGTATGATATACAGATTAACAAACATCCCATTAAGTGAAGAAAATTTAAGAAAGAAATATGCATTAGCACCGATTAACAAATTTAGTCTGGTTAATCTACGAATAACTAATAAAAAATTAATGTCCCAGATAGTAAAATCTGGAATTTATCAAATTTTGCAATGACTGCAAGAAAGTATATATAGGAAAAACTAAAATGAATTTAGAAACTCGTACAAAAGAACACTTTAGAGATATTAAATATGATGAAATTGGCAATTGCAGCTCATAATTTGCTAGAGAATTGCAAAATGGAAGAGAAACTAAACTTTTGAAACATTTGGAGAAACCTCTGGAATTCACAGTTTGGGAAAAGATATACATTCAGAAGAACAAATATAAAGCCATGAATTTTGATTCCCGAAGGGAATAATTTGATCTCCAAGTTCACAAAATTGACAACAGATGGCTGTTCAGAAGATGGTGTTGATGGCAAAATTTCGTCAGTTGGAGTTGGACTGAAGATGGAAGTAAAACTACTTTTGAAACAGGTATCGTGAAGACACGCAAGTTTATGGGGTGAGATGTTTAAGCATTTTCTCCAACTCATTCATTAAAGTAAATACCTCATAGTGTTACCTCCCACTTTAATTTTAATTAAATTATTATTATTATTATTCTGTGTGAGGAGTGAGGTTTATGCCTAAACTGGAAATAAACCTAAATAAATATTTTATTAAAATCTATAGATCCGTGAAATTCACGAGTTGCAATAATGCAAAATGCTCTAATTTTGTCATTTTCTTGTACCATTTCTTAAATCCACTTCCCATAACCCCAAAAAATAGCATTTATGAACTGCGAAATAATGCTAAATCCTATGATAATGTGAAACAATGCCAAAATTAAAAATTTTCAACGTATTCCGGAGATTTTTTGTTCTATTCACAAAAATTTCATAATGCATTTTTAAATGCTGTTTTTGGATTCCATCTTCTTTTTAACTGCCATATCTGATGGTGCCATATCTGCTTCATCCATGCACTCTTGCAAAGGGAAATAGTTTCAACACAGTTCACAACATAGTGGTAATATTCTCTGTCCTTCTCATGCTTACATATCGTCTCTCTATAGATTTTAAGTTCCAGTGGCCAATATGAATTCCAAGAAATACAAATTATATTAATGTACAGGTTAAGTTTTTTCCCTAAAGTTTTTAAGACATAATTATCAATTTTATATCAATCATTATTAAGTAATGATATGTTCAAATCTGTAGTAAACATTTCTTTAAGTATAAGCAGTAACCTGACAATAATGCAAGCACTGCCAAATTTGAATAAGCCAACAGTGGACCATGAGTAATTATATCATATTGATAAATATTATTATTCCCAATTTAATTAAAACAGTATTTAATTACATAAACACATTTTTTCTATTGGATTACATATCTCTAACATAGATTTTTAACAAAATGTAACAAAACAAATACTGACAGTTTGAACAACAATGGTCACATGCAATTTTAATTCTCCCTCTTTCCCCCTTCAAACTTTGTTTCAATCAAGAGATACATTCAGTGAATGTGAAATGTATACCTTGGTCAGTTTGTGTTTGATGTAAGTCTCAAGTAATTTTCATTATCATTTGTTTTTTTGTTTTTTTAATTTTCTACCTATTGTCATGCCAAAACAAAGTGTGTCAGCCACAAGAAGGGCACACAAATTCAGCAGTAAAAGTTTTTCCGTAAATGATAAAAAAATATTGATGTGCCGGTACTGTGACAAAAGACTAGAATAAGAAAGAAAGAACACGTTGCTAAAACATGAAATTCACAAAAACGCTAAGAATACGAAGACATCAATGAAGCACCAAGTATATTAAAATTCATCAGAGAACATATTGTTTAAACAACTCACCTCATAGGATTCATTCCCAACATTAATTTAATATCACCAAGTATATATTGAAGGGTTCTTTCTACAGGCTAAAAAGCAATAGAAGACAAAACAGAGTTCATTGTTGACACTACGGAGGCATTTTTGAGTGCAGGAATTCCTGTGGTAAAGCTAGATCATTCCAAGATGAGAGAATGGTTGTGCAAATATACAAAGGGCAGTTGTGACTTGCTTTCTGCAGATAAAATTCAGTAACATTACGTACCAATTACCATATTTACGCATGTATATGCCACGTGAGTATATAGGCCGCACCCAAGTTTTGCAATAAATTAGGGAAATGATATTTGTCTTATATTTTTGCTAAGAGTCAGTGCAATACCATGAGTAGGCCTACATCACTTTTAAATCTGGCAATGTTGTAAATTCCAAAACTTTTGTTCCTGGATATATAACGGTACATTCGGGCTGCTGCTCAGTCATTAACACAAAGGTAAAAGGAGTGATCATTTGGTAGGTACAATATTAAGAATTAAATTAATATTTTTATTACCTCACCTCATATCCTTGTTTTTCTAGACTGCAGTTTAGGAGGTATATCTCCATTATCAGTAGCCTCTCGTCGGCCGGTGTTATGTCATTTCTTGGCGGTTTTGGGAAGAAAACCACCAAGAAACGACAACACCGGTCGATGATGGGCTACTGATGATGGAGATATAGCTCTGAAACTGCAGTCTAGAAGAAAAAGGATATGAGGTGAGATAATAAAAATATTAATTTAATTCTTAAATTAAACTTCATAGTGTTTTTTCCCTGTGAAAGATAAATAAATAGGTATAATATTTATTGTCATTCCTGTTCACTGTGTGTAAACATGGAGCAAGTTATACCTCCAAATTCAAGCTACAAGTGGTGCACAATGCAGTAGAACATGGAAATAGCACAGCAGTAAGAAAATTTGATGTGGACGAAAAAATGTGCGATGGTGAATCCAAACAAAACATGAACTTCAAAACATGTCACAATATTGACAATCTTTCCGCAGAAAGAAAGTGAAATATCCACAGTTAGAAAGAGTTCTCCTGGATTACATACTAAAAACAAGGGTAGACAGATTTTCTGTATCCGTCAAAATAATACAGTTCGAAGGCCTTAAGGTAGCCAAGAATATGGAAATCCCATGCAATGAATTTAAGGCAAGTTACGGCTGGGCAAGGCAATTTGACACATCACGAACTTGTAATTCAGCAGTGTACATCATTAGCACAGAAACTTCCTGGTATGTACCAGGAAAAACTGCTTGCATCCCAAAAATATGTCCTCAACTTAAGGCAAACACATGATTATGGCCTAGGAGCAATAGGGAATGCTGATGAGATGCCTGTTTTCTTCGACGTGCCAGGAGACACGACTGTGCATAAGGCTGGTGAAAAAACTGTGCAGGTGTGAATGGCAGGAGTAGAAAAGCAACGGTCCACCATAATGCTTGGCATCACTGCTGATGGACAAAAACTTCCACCTTTCGTGATTTTTAAAAGAAATGCCTTGCCAAAAGAAAAACTGCCTCCAAGAATTTTGTTAAGGGTGCAAGAGAAAAGGTGGATGACTGAAGAACTGTGCATGAATTGGTTGAAGTCAGTGTGGTTTTGGCGGCCAGGTGCACTCTTATGTTGGCGATCCATGTTGATAATAGACAGTTTCTCAGGTAATTTAACGGAAAGTGTCAAAAACAAAATGAAACGTGAAAAGTGTGACATGGTTATGATACCTGGAGGAATGACTGGCATGTTACAACCACTTGACGTTTCAATTAACTGCCCCTTTAAAATGCATTTGCAAAGTTTTTACCGCGAATGGAGATGCACTTCCAAGCAGACAATTGAAGAAGCCTTCCCTCATTCAAATCTGTGAATGGATTGTCGCAGCATGGGGCTTAATACCACAAGACATGGTCACTAAGAGTTTTAAAGTGACTCTATTTCTAATGCTATGGACAGGGCAGAAGAGAACGAATTGTGGACTGCCTCATCAGGCAGTGAGGACTCTAGCAGATGTGATGAAGAAAGTGACATGGAAGCATCAAGTGATGAACAATAAGTGCTGACAGCACACATACTGGATACATTTGTTGGAGTATTTGTAAGGTATGTAGGCCTTGTTCTAAAATATGAAGCATGTTTTCTAATTATTTCATGTATAAGCCACACCCTAATTTTGAAGCTTATATTTTAGGTAAAAAAGTATGGCCTATACACACGTAAATACAGTACTGGGACAAGAAAATTGGAGGAATTGAAACAAATAGTAAAGAACAAAAAACTTTTTATCATGTGATGAAACAACTGGCAAGTCTGGGAACTGCATATTCAATATTCTGTTTCATCTTTTGGAGGCCACGGATCAGCAAGGAGTTTACTCGGCTGCCAATGCTGTGCTTGACAAAGCCACCGGTTCAACATGCACTCAAAGTATAGTGGACACTTTAAATAAATATGAAGTTGGATATGACAATGTGCTAGGGATTATTACCGACTCATCACGTTACATGACTTTTATGTGCCAATCTCTAAAGGCCTAGTGGGGAGAAACTTGCCCATATTCAATGCTGGGCCCACAAAATCAACTTGGTAGGTCAGATTTGGCAATGCAGCCTAGATGAATTGAACATAACTGTTCCTAAAACAAAAGCTGCATTTCTCAATACAAGAAAAAGGAAACATTTGTATCTTGACTTTCTTCGTGAGAAATATGAGAATGACCCTGAAAAAGTTAGGCATTCTCCCATGCCAGTACAAACTAGATGGAACACATGGTTTGAAGCTGCAAAGTGTATACATACTGGATATACTGATGACATACTGGAATTTATGGAGCAGCTGGGTGAAGAAAACAGTGGCGTGAAGTTTCTTAAAGATGTAAGTCCCCAATTCTTAGCCATCACTAAAGTTCTGGCTCAATTTGTTGCTGATAACTGCAACCGATTTGTTAATTTTATTACCTTCTTGGAAAGTAACAGTTGTCCACAGCTGATGTTCTTCATTCCAAACTAAAGGTTATGGAGAACATGCTTGATTTATTAACAAAAGTAGTATTCTCCGCACCGTAGCCGAGCGGTTAAGGTAGGAAGCCTTGGCGCAGAGCTACGGGACTTGTGCTGGTTCGAGTCTTCATGGGGGAAGAAATTTTCTCATGGTATTTTGGCCAGTATGGGACCGGTGCCCACCCAGCATCATGAGGCAATTGGGTAGCTACAATAAGTAGCGGCTCCAGGTTGAGGAACCAGCTATAACGGCTGGGGGACTCGACATGCTAACCACATGTCACCCCTACACTGGCTGTTAATCATCTACCTCTGTGATTGACACATGTGGATGTGAAGAGCCAGCAGCCGGCTGGTAAAAGGGCAACCGCTGAAAAGTGGAAAGACCCTCAGTCGGAATCGGTATTCTCCACACAACTCAACTTTATTGCAAGAGATGACAAGTGTCAGGAAAGCTGAAGTGGTGAAACAGTTGAAAACTACTGCACAAAAGAGTCTTACGAAGCTGAAATACTTGATTGTGGAAAACCCTTCAAAATTTGTGTTTGCAGCAGTTAGTAAATTATTTGACCCCAGGACACTTAGTACTAAAATTCTCAGTGCTGACAGTGCCATGGTGGAATTGACGAAATTGTCATATGCAAGTGCCATTGAATCTTCTAAATTCTATGAAGGTTATGATGTTATCCAAGGCCTCTTAAAAGAAGAGTTGAAACGACCAGAGTGTACCCATGTAGATGTTTGCAAGATGATTTGCTCTTTGAGCAAAGAGTATACCGAGTTTATCATGACATCTCTTGAAGCCATCTGGTATCCAAATTCAAATGTGGACTCTGAAAGATCTATTTCTCAGTCTGGTGTTATGGTGAGTGATCGAAGGCGGAGATTGAAACCTGAGAATGCAGAGATACTCATCATGGTTGCTTTTTCTTAAAAGGATAAATTTTGCTTACAAACTAGTGACTATGGTTAAAATTTTATGAATTTCAGTGTGTCAAAATCGATATCAATTGTACAAGCAAAAAGTTGACCTTAAACTACTGGATATATCATTCTCATTGGGTTAAATATATTAAACTAGGATTAAAAGACTCAATTTTTCTTTTTCTAGAATAATGCCGGCAAATTCCCAATAACATCAAAATCTTGAAATTTTTAAATAAATTTTCCCTAAAAATAAAACCACTGTCATGGATCTCTATTAATATCATACAGCTATTGAAATATTCTTACATAATTATTTATATTTTTAGGATAGGCTACACAGGAAATTTGGTTAATAAATAATTGATTAAAAATGCAGTTATACCTGCAATTATGTTTTTAAATGTTATAAAAATGATGTACCATATTTATAACTCATAAATATAATGCTATTGCTTAATAACAAATCACTAGCATTATCAAACCTGGAGATTTATGGCTGTACGGACATAAACTCTCCATACATCCCTATCCTGAGCTAATGGTTTCTAATCATTCCTTGTATAATTCACTTCTCTCAAATCATGGTTATTGTTTTATTGAAGTTTCCATGTCCCTATTTCATTCCCCATGTTCTGCACATCACAGTCTATGAAACTTAACCATTCTCATTACATTTGGTTTCCCATAAAGATCAAGTGTAACTTTCTGCTGTGTTGTCTTCTCCAATCACCCATTTGTTCGTCTCTTTTTCTTTAAAAATTTTCCTGAGAACTTTATTATCAGATCACCTAATATTAATGCATCATCAGTATATACCAATAAATCAATAATGTATTACCATTTTAATTATACCTCTTCTTTATCCTCTAGAGATTTGATTACTTGCTCTAGTACAAAATTGAATAGCAGAGGAGACACAGCATCGGCTTGCCTTAAACCATTAGATAAAGAGTTTGTATTTGTTATTTTTTAAAATAAAATATGGATATTAATATTACTAGAATCTACTACAGTTATGCCTAAATTCACAAATGGATGTTAAAATTTAATAAATTATTTATCACAGAATTTAAAAAAAACTTCTGCTTTATGACAAATGTTTTTTTTAACAATGAGATTTATTGAGTGCTAAATTATCATCCTCTTTCCTTTATGCAAATGTTACAAATTTAAAAATGATCTTTCTGAAGTGGATTTGCTCTGTTTGTTTAATTATGCTGTAGTTAATAAAGTTGTAATGTGTTAGTAGCATTGTTTAATTCTATATATTTGTATTAACCTAATATTCTTATGCTATTATATTAATATTGACAAGCTAACGCTATTCCTATGATAGACATAAGTAAATTAATGAACACAACTTATTGTAATCAATGTGGAAACTTTAGCTATATGTGCTAATGCTCTGACCACTGTTAATTCAGGCTTCATTCCCATCCAAGCACAAATCCTTCCTTTACCTTACTCTACTGATCCCACCCCACATGTGGGATCAGTAGATATGAAGGTAAAGGAAGGGTTTGTGCTTGGATGGGAATGGGGTGGGATCAATAGAGTAAGGTAAAGGAAAGCTTTATGCATGGATGGGAATGAACCCTGAATTAACTCAGTGGTCAGAGCATTAGCACATAAAGCTAAAGTTTCGGGGTTCGATTCCAGGTTCAGGCAAAATTTTTTTCTCTTTACCACATTGATTAAAATTCTTATGTTAGGTCAGATGGTGACACACCTGCCTCTGGATTGCAGATCTGAGTTTAAAACCTGATGGGGTAGTTTTTTTTTTTTTTTTGAGATATTAAATCCCCATATAAGTAGTAAAGTAAAATGAAAAGATTAAGTGGGTAGTTCTGCATACAGCCAAGCAGTTTAACACTTTGACCCAGCATTGTTGGAATTTGGGTAGCTACAATAAGTAGCAGTTCAAGGTTGAGAAAACCAGCTATTATGACTGGGGACCTGATATGTTGATTACATCTCACCCTAATACTGGCCAGATGATCTTCCACCTCTGTGATTTACACATGTGGATGTGAAGCCAGCAAGTAGTCCAAGGGCCTTCTAGACCTCTCGTGCCATGGAATTGGAGATTAAGTAGGTACCAAATATCTGGATTAATTGTATGAGCAAATATACTGTACTGTTGTTTGGTAGGGCTATTAACCAATTTGTGCCTATTGTTACATAAATGCAATATTTCCAAAGATTTTTATGTCTGCTGAAAAAAATCATACAGAGTTTATCTACTAACTTGTGTTGTTATAAATACATAGACTAAGAAATAGATATTTTAGTTAGTTATTTAATATTAAAACAGCTGTTATAATAGGAAGTATTTTAGACATATTAAATTGCAATGATAGAATTTAGAATTATAGCCAGGTACAATGTAGGGCAAATCAGAATCTCTGGTTGAGAGGCTAACTGTAAAATCTCTGCTTTTAGACTGTAGGAATGTCAGTACAGTTAGTTGAGTATGTAAGGTCCCGAAATTAGATGAGTCTTGTCATATTGTTCAAGAAGTCATCATGGGTGAGTCTAGCTGTTATTTTACTTAATATATTTCAGGGGTTGGTAATTTATCAAAGTACTTTTTGTTTGATTAATGCCAATATAAACAATAATATTTTCAAGTTTAAGTAACATCAAAATCATGGGAATTATTAGAGTAATATTAGAATGTAGGATTTTTCAATGTATATTAAATTAGTTAGTTAGGATTAGTTTTACTAAAATATATGTAATAATTTATGTTAGATAATAAAATAGTTAAGAATCGGTTTATTTATCCATGGAGACCATGACTACCTTTGTAAATAAGATTTCCACATAATGAACCGCTCAGTTAGAATCAGGTGAGTAAAACAACGGACGCGCTATCACGTCAAGCCAAAAAAATCTGTTTAAAATTCCTTTTAGCCCTTTCGAAAGCCTTCCAGTATATAGTATGTGTAAATTAAAAAAAAAATGCCTAATTGCAATATATGACAGTTATAATGCAATGGAAAAAGTTTAGGCTCTCTATGATAACAAAGATTGGAATATTTTATACTGGGATATGCAAAAGTACACATAAGCAGGGTGATTCATAATTCCTGTTACAAACTTCTAGGGGTTGTAGAGGAGACTTAGTAGATAAAGTTTTGATAAGGAACCCATGTCTGGAAACATACCATTTCAATGTAAAATAAGTTTGAAAATCAAAACACAGTGGGCTGATATTTTGTGCCTCGTGTTTCAGGAAAAGCATTACAGACTTCTAGGGGTTGTACTACAAGTGTGTTCCACGTGGCAGCCCTATTATTCATTGCACAACATGTACCTGCGATGCATGTTTTCATACACACACCCCACAAGACATAGTGTGTGCTCAATAATTTCTACTGTCACCAGAATTCGTGCAAGGTGATCTTCCTCTGACTCGACAGGTGTAGTACAACCCCTAGAAGTCTGTAATACTTATTCTGAAACACAAGAGACACAATATCAGCCCATTGAGTTTTGATCTTCAAACTTATTTTACATCAAAATGGTACATTTCTGGATATAGGTTCCTTATCAAAACTTTATCTGCTAAGTCCCATCTACAACCCCCAGAAGTCTGTAATAGGAATTATGAATCACCCTGTGTACATAGTATGAGATAGATTTTTTAGTAATGTGATTATTTTATACTGGGATGTAATGAAATACCCCTATCAAGCATTAACCCATGAATGATGATTCTTTAGCAAAATTAATTGCCATAGACCATTTTGCGGATGTATACACACATACATAGTATGAAAGCCTATAAATAAATTGAAATATAGGCATAAACTAATTTATCGTAAAATGTATTAAATAAGTTAAATTATCATCATAGAGTACCATTCTCTTTATAAATAATCTTTGTTATCATGATGAGCATAATTGTTAGTTTAGACTACTGTTTGATACCCATTTATTTTAATAAAAGATTATTAAATATTCATTTATGTTCAAATAAACATAATTGGTTTGAACATATACAAAGAATCTCAAATAATTGTTTATCAAAACAGCTGCTTCATTATAGGCCTCTAGGCCAAAGAAATGTAGGAAGACCAAAACGTCGTTGGAAAGACGACCTGCACCTGCTGCATATAGTGTACCGGGGAGCAGAACGGGCCAACAGGCCAATACCTTGAAGATGATGATGATGATTATTGCCCCATAAAACCTAAGTAAAATGCTGTTATGTACTTCATTATTAATTATTTATCAAACAAAAGTGCCAGTAAGACCTAACTCATGTGTAACTCACTATAATTATATACGAAATAATAGAAAAATTATAAATTCATTTAATTAAAGATCATTTTTTAACCAAGTTTCATTTGTATGATTAGGCCTAACCTCAAAATGTTTACGAGATATTTCAAGAAACATACAATAATAATAAACAATTTATTTAAAATAAGAGACATATAAGTCGTAACAGACAATAATGTTATAAATTTGACATAAACACTTCATTAAATTAAAAAATATATATACATTGAAGCAGTTATATTATGGGAAGTTGCTCATAATTTCACGCTTGAATGCGATAAGTCAGGTCGGCTGATGACTAAGACATTTTCAACTCAAATTGGCAATAATTTAATGCATGAATAGATTCTTGAGTCTGGAAAATGTCTTTGCAAATGGGAATCTCAATAATTTATACCTGACTACACCTTTTACACTTGGGTGCATTGTTACATACCAGCCTGAGGCATAAATTCCCAGAAGTAAATACACTGATATCAGCAACGGAGGTTTTCTTGAAATGTGCTTATCATGTACAACACTAAGCAACAGCTATCTGATGTATCTCTGCCTCCAGAGCCAGTGATAACAAGATAAGCAACATGGATTGAAGCTATGATTTTCTAAACTAAGCACTTCGAAGCTGTGAAGTCAGTATTGGAGAACTTTTCTTCTGATCCTGCAGAGTCTCTGAGTGAATCCTTGTCAGCATTCAACAGTTCTAAAGTGTTCAGTTCAGTTTTATACATCGCAAGTCACTTCCTGACAGTATCAAGAAATTAGAGACTTCAAGTTTGCCCTCCAAGAATCTGTGGGAAATTGGAATATGCAATTCAGAATGTCAGTGTTTTACCAGATGAAGTGGGTGGTATAGTTTCCATTAAACTGCAGTCTGTTTTGAATAAGAACCCTGGATGTTCAAATCTTTGTTATTTTGTCTCACTTATATAATGTTGAAATTGTAGAACCCCTTTTAGCATAATCTCTTTTTATAAATATGCACCATTGACTTCTTGCAAAATAGAGTGATCTTTCTCTATTTATAACTACATATTGTCGGACAGAAGACTGTTATGACAACAGAACATTTGGAAAAGTATATCATAATTAAATGTGCATACTGTTCCAATATGACTTAAACACTTGAATGAGAGACACTTACTTCAGTTCTTTGTAGCAGAAGTGAACTGATTAAGAATTAACATAGAGATTTGACTAGTCTACCTGAGAACTTCTATTCTGAAGCGAAGAAATGAAATTATGGATTTCACATATAATTGCTTCATTGCATATTTATTTACATATTTCACCAATTTTGGTTTCATATTTTATGACAGTAATGCATGGCCCCCAATTAAAATGAAAGGGTTAGTAGAGATAATATAGTATTAATAAATAGAGTTATGTGAATCTAGATAAATAAGAATGAATGTGGATATAGAATAAATTAATATTTGTACAAAATATATGAATAGAACCCTACTTGGAAAGTCTTAGCATAAGATCCCATAGCAATAAAACAATCCTTCATGTAAGGTTTAATAAAATACAGGTTTAGCAGACAGCCAGATTAAGAATGATGAATAGAACCATAAGCTTTCAGTTCTTACAAATTCTCATGTAAATAATAATTGAAAATATCAATTTTACTTAAAATTTACGACGCCAAGAAAGCCCAAACCTATGCTGGAAACAACTCTCTTATCCCTTGGGAAACCTAAAGTGTAGGAGGTCACTTATTAAAAATAATGCCCCCCAAGTATACATAATACAAAATCTAACCAATCAAAAGTAAGTTAAAACATATTACCATTTATGGAAATCAGAGGTTCAGACTTAGAGACCAAATCTACAAGAGCATCACTTGCTTCTGATATTTCATGGAAATAGGATCTAGTCACACATGGAACAATTTCCTGAAGTTAATAATTACAGAACTTGGAAAAGTTTTTGTCAGTTTTAAATATTCATTTTGACTATTTAACTCATGCCACAAATGATAGTCAATGACCAATCATGTTTCAATGAATTTTGTTTTACAACCAATGGCAATCATGTTTCAACTCACTCTTTATCAGCTCCTGCTTTTGTGATAAAGAAAGCTCCTTCTTTTTAATATTCTGAACAGGTCAGAGTATTATTTTTCTCCAACAAATACATTGAATATAGCAAATAATGAACAGATTCCTTTATTTTTACTGAGTTGTTTAACTAAAAAAATAAATGAATAAGCTATAATGTTGATTATTATATACAGTTTGATGTGTTTCATTATTTTTCCACTAGGGTGCATTCTTACAATATTGCAATCCTATTTGGCAATAAATAATATGACCAAGTTGCAGTGATGAACAAATGAAACATAACCAAACAGTAATGAATGAGTTGGAGAAAATGCTTTAACATCTCACCTCATAAAGTTGCATGTCTTCATCATACCCGTTTCAAAAGTATAGTATTACTTCCATCTTGAGTCAAATTCCAACTGTCGAAATTTCGTCGCTAACATCATCTTCTGAACTGCCATCTGGTGTCGATTTTGTGAACTTGGAGATAAGTTATTCTTGTCAGGGATATCAAAATTCATGGCTTTATATTTATTCTTCTGAATGTATATCTTTTCCTAAACTGTCAATTCCAAAGGTTTCTTTCTCCAAATGTTTCAAAAGTTTAGTTTGTCTTACGGTTTTGTGATTCTCTAGGAAACTGTGAGCTGCAAGCTGCTAGAGAATCACAAAATCGGAAGAGAAACTAAACTTTTGAAACATTTGGAATTGACAGTTTGGGAGAAGATATACATTCAGAAGAATAAATATGAACCAATGAATTTTGATATCCCCGACGAGAATAACTTGATCTCCAAATTCTTAAAATTGACACCAGATGGCAGTTCAAAAGATGATGTTAACGATGAAATTTTGACAGTTGGAATTTGACTGAAGATGGAAGTAATACTATACTTTTGAAACCGGTATTGTGAAAACATGCAACTTTATGAGGTGAGATGTTAAAAGCATTTTCTCCAACTCATTAATTAATGTAAATACCTCATAGTGTTTCCTTTCATTATAATTTTAATTAAATGACGAAACATTTCTCATTTGTTGATCTTGATGAAGATCTTCGGGCTGTAGGCCATGGTCGTGAGACTTGTAGTTCCCCGACATTTCACCAAAGACTGCATCTGGCATCCTCAAGGGTTGTCATCATAGCAACTCCGGCCGTGAAAGTCTACGTGAATACATTTCTCATTTGTTTTCAAACATCACAGTTTACATTAAATATTTTAAAATAACTATATTTAAATAATGATTTGTGAGTAAACAGCTTAATTTTATTTGTTAAATAGGCCTAACAAATGCCACTCTTGATTTCCAAATCCTCTAGATAAATTGGATATCAATTGTGGCATTACTTATGATAAATTAATTCCTTAATTATAAGTCCTCGTGTATCTGTTGTCTCAAATAATTCACGATCATATAGAATGTGTGTAATTTCTTTATAAGTTAAATTAAATAAACTGAATAATATTAATTGGATTGCGTTATGCATCAAACGGCTATCTGCCAATATGTAAGTTCAGAGAAAAATATGTTCAAAGATTTTTTTACATTTTAAACTCTAGCAAGAGCTATTTAATTATTTCTGACTTGATAATCACTTATATGACAATATTGTATGTACTGATTCATACTGTATGAGCAAAAAAAAATTTATATTTATTTTAATGGCCAATATTTCCATACTTCACTTAGATGTAATGTGAATTATATCATAATCGTTCTGCATCAATCAGTTAAGCACCACAAGAGGGTATTTACACTGTTGATGCATTCTATACTCGGTTCCAGATGTCTACAGAGCAGATGTAAACAGTGGTTGTAACGGTGAAAAAGCGCGCTTCACAAGCGGATAAACCTTACAAGTACATCGACACGCAATTACGGTTTTATAACATATTTGTTTAACAACAATGAAATGCAATACTGACAATAATAATGAAATTAATAATAATAATAATGGTAATACTAATAATAATAATAATAATAATATAATAGTAATACTAATAATGAATACCAATAATAATATATTAATAAATAATAAATACCAATAATAATAATCTCTAATCGCCGTGTGAGGGTTCTCTTTCAATAACTTTTATATACGTTTATAATTGCCTGTATTTCTCCCGAACAAAATCCTTTCCTCTGTTTATGTTTCTTCACAGGAGACATTCTGGAAGGACGTGGCATAGAATTATCGGACATCTTTTGAAAAAGGGATATAGCACTTATTAAAAAAACACTTGCACATGCCAGCTAAATATATCACATTCAATATTGTAGGCTCAACACTTATTTAATTTTACTGAACATAACGCTTCATGAATACTTAGCACATAAGTGATACTGAGGGGAAAAACAAGAACTTGTGTTGTAATAACTAATAACTAACTCACTGGCACAATCGAAACCGTAGGTTCATTGCCATGCGGACATAAGCTCTTAATACACCCCTATCCTTAACCAATGTTTTCCAATCATTCCCTGTATAATCTACTTCCTCAAATCATAGTTAATGTTGTTCTCCCACCTCATTCTTGTTCTACCAACTGGGCGTTTTCCCTCTGGTTTTCCTATAAGTTTCCTTGCACCTCTTTCATTCCCATTCATTCCACATGTCCTGCCCATCGCAGTCTACGAGACTTAACTGTTCTTATTATATCTGGCTTCCTGTAAAGACCATGTAGTTTACTGTTATGTAGTGTTCTCCATTCAACTGTCTGTTCATCTCTCTTTGGTCCAAAAATTGTCCTAAGAACTTTATTCTCAAATAATCGTAATCTCCTTTCTTCTCTTAAAGTGAGAGTCTATATTTTGCATCCATATAATATAACTGGTAGAATAATAGTTTTATATATTTTCATTTTTATGTTTTTTGAAAGGAGTTGGGATGACAAGAGTCTCTAACTTGTATTGTAATATTGTGAATAATGCTGATGTGGGATTTCCCACCAGACACGTGCAACATAACCAATGACGTGCCAGCATTTTAAATGAGGGGGAGGGCTAGCTTACTGCTTTTCACCGAAGACATCTGGAATTTGGTATAGTACGGGATATTTTATTATGTATCAATCAGCCAAGTGTCAAGGTAATGCATATACACTGTTGATGTAAAATATTGTATCATAATTTTAGTATTGTTTGTATGCACAATACATTTATTATTGATATGTGTTTATATATTGTATTGTTTTGTAATACTTCATACATATTACATTATGATATGTGCGTGTTAAGTGAATAATGTTTTCTAAATAAATCCAATTTTATTGATACAATTACAGTACACATGAAAAAAAAAAAAGGCATGCTGTAACAATTTTGTGAAATCAATTTTTCTATTCCTTAGAGTAAAAAATACCAATAGACATCCATCAACTTGCATACTAAATTTTTATTTTGAACCGTAATACATTTTTAAAACGCATATACATGACTAATAATATGCTTATGTAACTGTAAACAATATTTTTAATATGAATTATTCACATTGGAAAATTATATATATATATATATATATATATATATATATATATATTAAAATTATCATAGAACAAATTTAGAAAAAAAAACATACACTTTTTATTTCACAAAAAAAAATTACTAACTGATGAACATTAGATAATCCTAACTCCGTCGCCTATTACAGTGACTTCTGAATTGAGAAGTGCCTGATTTTTTATTTTTATGTTTATAAAATAGGAGTATATGGACTTCATGTATGAAAAATATATGATTCAAATTAATAAATGAAACTATCACATACCTGCAGTGAGACAGAAGTTGCCTTTCCATTTTCAAGGCAGTTATTATAAACCATATCTAAAATTTTCTGAGTCTGGATGTCCTTATAATATTAAAAAATCACAGACTTGACAATCTTCACTATTTATTGTAGCGCCAAACCAACAATACTCAGTTATGCATCAACAATATAAGAGTGAGAAGATATGATATGGCATGATGCAAAATTTAGATTAGTATTTATGAAGATCTAGTTTGATAGCCATTAGTTGCAAAACACAGAATCTCTGATACGACCGATGGCATTAACATTTTTCTTTAATAATAAGGCCATATCTAAAGATTTGGCGCTAAAATTGTATACATACTTACTTCATGGGCTAGTGCAACAGATGGCATTAATTTTTTTTTAAATGCTGCTTAGCTGGTTGATGTATAATGCTGTCCAATTCATAAACTGTTGTCTGATTCCACTCATATCTCCTCTGAACCTTATAAAAAGAGAGTTCCTCATTGCTTCTCCCCTAAGCATTAAGGAACCGATTGAACAAATGAGCTATAGCACAATCAAATCATCATGGTAACATATAGTGGCCCTATTTATGTACATATTTCTTAATTTGATATTACATAAAATCCAGGCCATATTATTGGTCATTCAGTATGTAAAGCCACAATAACAGGAGAAATTAATTAATTTTATTTGATTTGCTGTAAATTAGAATTGTATTTATTTTAACATTTTATGAGGTAATTATTTCTTTATATATATATTTATTTATTTATGTTTTTTTTTTTTTTCAGTTTTACTTGCAAGACACAAAAAGTAGTAATGGGACATTTGTTAATAACCAGAGACTTAGCAAAGGAGCTGAAGAGTCACCACCCAGGGAAGTGTGTTCTGGTGATATTGTTCAGTTTGGAGTTGATGTTATGGAGAATTCACGGAAGGGTAAACTTATATTAATTTAAGTATTATTAGTGCATTGATTTCTCAAGTGTAATTCCATAATTTCAGCAAACTGTAGAAAATATTAGGTTAATATTTCACTAATTCTAAAGTGTTTATTTTTTTATATCTCTTCTTTAAATATGATTGGAATTTGTAACAATATCCATTCAGTACATTGTTGGTTCCAGTTCTAAAAAAAAATATTGTTCTCAAGAATCTTATAAATTATGAGATGGTGTGTTAATTTTCTGATTCTTAATGTTTATTATGAATTATATAATGTATATTTGTATTTTTTTGCAGTGACACATGGATGTATTGTTGCCACACTCAAGTTGTATTTACCAGATGGGAAAGAGGCAAAAGCAAGGTGAAAATTTAAGTATTATTCTGTAATTACATACTGTATTATTGATTCATTTACACATTTTCTCATGGCAGAGATAATGTTTAATTAGTACAAAATTTCAGAAAAGTGTTCCCAGTCCTCTTTATTAGAGGACAATGTGGTTTAGTTAAATATGATGTTTTGTCTTGAAAGAAGAATTATGATTAACTGCTGGTTTTAAAAAATATGGATATATCTATTATTGATTGTTTTTCTTATGTAGGCCCTACACACCTAACATTCAGATTTCACTTGCAGATATAGAAAAATGCCTTTGTTCAATCATATATAGTAAAAGCCCAATTTAACATGGTGTGATATACCGCGAATCCAGCTATAATGCAGAGGAAAATGTGCCCCCCCCCAATAAAATCACAATATTAATTTTAGTGGTATTTTTCATTTTAAAAATTGAAATATCTAGATATTCTATTGTACAGCAGCCTGCTTAGAGTGTTTCTGTAGTACAATTGCAAGAGAAGGAATACAGTGCTTTAGCCACTCAAACAAAATTTTAAGATAGTTCAAAAGTTAAACCTACCATATTCTGTGAAAAAGTTAAGTGGTAAATAGTGTTCTGTGTTTCTTTCTTGGAGTGAATTACATGCTGCAATTGGTGGGCTTATTTTAACAACTATATTGTACATCCTGCATTTTATATTAATCTTAATGTAATGTGCCCTTTAATAGTACTCGTAAATTGCTCTCATTAGTCAAATTTTGATATGTCACAGTTATACTGTATTATAGGGGCAAAAATTGTATAAACACATTATTTTGAGCTCCTACTGTATTAACAATTACAAATTTTAAATCAAGTATCTTCTCATTTTTTAAAAAAACACATTTACTAAATGATTACTATATTAAGTTATGTAGATAGGAAATAACACTATGAGGTTTTTTAATATTGTTTAATTTTTTATTATTTCACTCACCTCATACTTCATAACTCCTCGCAAACCCAGGGTTTCTTCACATCATTTGTGACATTCTCAATGCTGTGTCACATTCACAACTGACGTCCAACGGCCTTCTATCCTGCAGACTGACCTCCGTGCCATCTGATGGCTGACCGACAAATTTCCAAATCAGTTCTCTCTCCTTATAACCAGGTATTTCAAAATTCATATTTGTATTTTCATTCTTGCATATGTAAATTTTTTCCCAAATTCCTTCGGTTTTTCCAATTGTTTAAGTAATTTTGTTTTGGTTTCTATTCTATGTTTTTCTGACCAGGCATATTGCAGATTTTTCGGTTTCTCCATTTTTAACATTTCTGAGGTGTTCTTTTAATCTTGTATTTAGATTCCTTTTTGTTTTTCCTATGTATATCTTTTCACAATCTTTACAATTAATTTGATAAATTCCTGATTTTTTGCAGTCTTCAATCTTTTCATTTTTGTTGGTTTTTATTAAATTACCTAAGCTGTAATCATTTTTCAGTGCTAATTTAATGTTGAATTGTTTGAAGATTTTTTTAAACTTGTCAAATACTAAAGGATGGTATGTGAACTTCTTGAATTTTTTACCAATATTTTTATCTGTCTGAAGAGTGCTTTCATTAATCATTTTTTGTTCTTTAAATTTATTTATTTTCTTATGTATCATCTTCTCTTGAAAACCATTATCCTTCGCAATTTTTATGATGTGTTCTTTCTCTTTATTGTAATTTTCTTTGCTCATGGGGACATTCACAAGTCTGTGTGTTAAACTATTAAATACTGCCTGTTTGTATTTGACAAGGTTCAAAAAATCTTCAACAAATTCAACATTAAATTAGCACCGAAAAATGATTACAGCTTAGGTAATTTAATAATAACCAACAAAAATGAAAAGATTGAAGACTGCAAAAAATCGGGAATTTATCAAATTAATTGTAAAGATTGTGAAAAGATATACATAGGAAAAACAAAAAGGAATCTAAATACAAGATTAAAAGAACACCTCAGAAATGTTAAAAATGGAGAAACCGAAAAATCTGCAATATGCCTGGTCAGAAAAATATAGAATAGAAACCAAAACAAAATTACTTAAACAATTGGAAAAACCGAAGGAATTCACAATTTGGGAAAAAATTTACATATGCTAGATGAAAATACAACTATGAATTTTGAAATACCCGGTTATAAGGAGAGAGGACTGATTTGGAAATTCGTCGGTCAGCCATCACCAAGGAGAGAGGACTGATTTGGAAATTCGTCGGTCAGCCATCAGACGGCGCGGAGGTCAGCCTGCAGGATAGGAGGCAGTCGGATGTCAGTTGTGAACGTGACACAGCATTGAGAATGTCACCAATGATGTGAAGAAACCCTGGGTTTGCGAGGAGTTATGAAGTATGAGGTGAGTGAAATAATAAAAAATAAACAAGATTACTATATTCACATATTTTAAATCTTTTTTACAGTCCTTCCACATCTGTGGTAAGCTCAGTGGGTGTGGTACCATTAGAAGACCTCTACACACTGAATCAGTATTTGCAGGTATTTATTTACAGTAAATGACTCACAAATTAATTTATCGTAATGAT
Organism: Diploptera punctata; assembly: GCA_030220185.1. Lineage (NCBI taxonomy): Eukaryota > Metazoa > Arthropoda > Insecta > Blattodea > Blaberidae > Diploptera > Diploptera punctata. Next base: position 260,279 of record JASPKZ010008082.1, read on the forward strand.
TCCTGAAACCGAACACACAGAATATCAAGATTACACATATGGTTAATATAACCTGAGAAATGCAAGAAATATATATTATATTTTAGCTTGGGTGGCAGGATGGCTCCCTCCTGATTAGTGGGTCTAGTTTGACACCTGGCAGCATTGGAAATTTTAATTGTAAAATTTTCAATCTTGGTTCTAGAGGGGAGGGTGTGGTGGCAGTGTAATATTTCTAATCAGTACAATGTCCATCAGATTCCTGGATTAAATTAGAATACCCTCTGCAATACATATGTTGAGAAGGCATATGGTACTGTTGATAGCAATTTGTCCATCAGATAGGATATTGAGTCTGGTGGTCCTCTTGTTACTTTTTGCCAGGAGTAGGTTATTTGCTTGACATTCAGTTTCACATTTTCCCCCTCTCTGATTCCTTTTTCTTCACACAGCAGGCTTAACCCCATAAACACTCTAAAGATACAAGGGAAAGTCCATTTCATATTAACCAACACACAAAAACTTATTGTCATGAATTTCGTTAGTTTTTTTGTTCATTTAAACGTTTACACAAGATGTTTTTAAGTTATATTTGAAAAAAAAAAATATTCCAAGACTGGTATTTGAACCCAGGACCTTTGACTCTCTGTGTTAATGCTCTATCCAAATGAGCTACCTAGAAAGATAGAGCATTGACATAGAGAGTCAAAGGTCCTGGGTTCAAACCCCAGTCTAGGCGTATATTTTTCTTTTCAAATATCATTTGTCCATCATTAAGATGTTTAAAAACGAATAATAAACATGTTTTTAAGTCATATTTAAAGAGAAAAATTATACGCTCAGACCGGGACTTGAACCCGGGACCCTTGGTTTTCTAGTCCAAGTGCTCTACCATTTGAGCTACCTGAGCAAGTACCGATCTAAACGCAAATCTTTCTCTATATACGTTGTAATTCCCGTCCACCAAATGCTTTGAAGCCTTTGCTTCTATCTTTGCAAATGACGGCTCCTATATTAAGAAGACATATTTGGGAATTATACATTACATTATAAATGCCAGTACGGCTATTTTCAATGTTTTTATTATTAATTTCATACATCTCAATGATGGATAAATCATATTTAAAGAGAAAAATTATACGCTCAGACCGGGACTTGAACCCGGGACCCTTGGTTTTCTAGATGGATAAATCATATTTAAAGAGAAAAATTATACGCTCAGACCGGGACTTGAACCCAGGACCCTTGGTTTTCTAGAAAACCAAGGGTCCCGGGTTCAAGTCCCGGTCTGAGCGTATAATTTTTCTCTTTAAATATGATTTATCCATCATTGAGATGTATGAAATTAATAATAAAAACATGTTTTTAAGTATTTGTGTCGGAATTTTTTGACCACTGTTTTTTGACTTATTGAAATAATAAAATGTAAAAAATTCTCAAAATTTACTGACTACCATATATTTAAATCTAATAAATAAATGTTAATCCATATTATAATTTATTAATATTTAAATCTTATTTATTTAGGAATTCACTATGAGGTATTATTTATTTAGGTAAACTTTTTTCACTCACCTCATATTCTTCTATTTAAATTAGTTTTGGAACTTTTTACTTCAGTTCCATCTTCAGTAATTTTGTGATCATTGTCCTCTCGTCTTGAATTCCCTCTGTTGGTAGACTGAAAATCCTCGAAATTGTCATTTTCCCCGGGAATTTTAAAGTTAATTAATTTCTCCCTTTTGGTTTTTTTTTTAATGTAGATTTTTTCACAAATATTTCAGTTTTTCTATTTGTTTTAATAATTTCTTCTTCTTTTCAATAAGATGTTTTTCTGACCATGCATGGGCAGCCACTGCAGATTTTTCTACTTCCCCTTTCTTGACATTCCTGAGATGATCTTTCACTCTGGTTTTCAAATTTGTCTTAGATTTTCCTATGTAGACTTTTTCACATTCTTCTGAGAAATTCCTGATTTTTCTTCTTCTATTTTCTCATTTTTGTTAGATCTAATTAATCTATCGATTCTATAGACTTTTTTGGTGCCAACCTTATGTTGAAATTAAAAAAAAAATGTTTAAACTTATGGTGCTTCAATGGATGATATGTGAATTTCTTGAATTTTACATGTTCTTTTTCTTTTAGAAGAGTGCTTTGATTAATAAATTGTCTTTTGAACTTGTTTATTTTCTTGTGTATTATTCTTTTCAAATCAATTCTTTGTAGCCATGTTGATTTCTTTTTTCTTTGTTCATGGGCAGGCACGTAGCCAGGATTTTCATTTGGGGGGGGGCTGAGTCGGAGTGAGAGAGAATCCACCCTAATAAAACACAATGTGTATAAAAAAAGATGAGTATAATGGAATGAATAACAATAACAGTTAAAATAAACATTTCAGTTTAATTATTTTCATTTAAAATATTTATTGGCAGACTACTTATACATTGAAAATCAAAGCAGTAAACATTGTTAATTAGATAGTTTTGTTCTTTTTGTAAGTTTTGTGAACCATTTTAATTTACAGCAACAGTCTTCTTTTCTTCTCCCCAGCCATTTTATCGATCACATTATCTGGTTTGATAGTGATGTCCCAATGAATGGAAATCATCGCTAGTGCACTCAGTCTTTGATCTGTCATCAAACTTCTAGACACACTTTTCACCCTTTTCATGGTTGAAAAAAGATCTTTCCACACTGCATGTTGTTACTGGTAGGGTAGCTAACACTGTCAGGAGGAAATTGATTGACCGAAAATATGTTTTGTCAAACATTTCCAAGACTTTTAAGTACTTCACTACCTTTCTTAATAGATGGTGTTATATTACACCATTATGTGTATTCAGCTTTAATAGCAGCAAGTGATATATTATCATCAAAGTACTCTGACAGTTTTTCGAAATGGTTTCTTTTGTCGGGATCTGTGAATCCAGGAAGGAGAATTTGGAAACTGGTTAAAATATCTTCATTAGATATGAATCTGTCTGTTATGTTCTATAGAAGTGATTCAACACATGGTATGTATACTGTTACTCTAAAATAATCTTCTACCGAGTTAGTCTCTGGATTTGCTCGATTCATCTGTCTTGAACTTAACCGAGGAACTGTCAAGTCACAATGAAATATTTCTTCAGACAGTGATTTTGTTGAGGCAAATAATTCTGCAAACTTATTTTTTGCATCTTTTCTCAAAATTTCTAGAAATTTCAACAATTTTTGGCGTGGTTGGTAGCTGATGCCATGTCCAAACTTTTTTTCCACAAGAAAGATTGACAGGGGCAAAGTAAGGCTAAAGAGTTTTTTGCAAACAAACAGACTGACAATAAAATCACTTTTTTCAATTGCAGCCAAAAAGTTTGAAGCTGAAGAAGAGATTTTCGGTGGTTTCTCCGCAATTTCTTCTAAGCTAACTACAATTGGCTGAAATATCTCAACAAATGTCAATACAGTGTCATGTCTTTCAATGAAACGAGTCTCACATAATCATGTCAGCCTTTTTTTTCTTAGTTTCTGGCACATGAACGCTGATGTTTACCTGCAAAATGGAAGTACCTTGCTTTGGGATATTTTTCTTGAATCCTAGTTTGAACTCCAGTTACATGGCCAGCCATAGTGGCAACTCCATCGTAGCCTTGCCCTACACACTTGTTCATATCCACTTTCAACTTGTTACATTTTTCCAAGATAACTTTTGTAACATTTTCTGCTGATTCAATCAGATCAAATTAACAAATTTATATGTGAAATAATATTAAAAACAGCAAAGAAATATATACCATGAGGAATAGTTAAAAACTACAAACCCTTCTGGAATTCAAAACTAGAAAGAATGAAAATAGACCGAGATCTCGCTAGAAATAAAGCAGAAAAAACAAAAGACCCAAAAGATATACAAAATTGGAGAAAACTGTGCGCACAATTCAAAAAAGAAATTAACAGTAATAAAAGAGAAAATTTTAATAACTTTCTTCAAAAAATGGATTATAGGAAAGATGGCCAGAAAGCATATAGATTTGTACACAATATACAAAATAAAAAAAGAACGACAAAAAACACCATTTATCCACAACAACAAACAAATTACAAATGAAAGTGAAATAGCCAACAAATTCAACAAACACTATGCTAACACTTATACTTTGTCCTCAGAGAACAAAAAACAATAAAAGAGAAATTCCCAAATTTAATATATAAATAAAAGAGAATCTAAAAAATTGCATAAAATCAACAAACAGTACAAAAGAGAATATTTTTAATAAGAATTTCAACATTAAAGAGTTAAACATAGCCATTAATAGTTTAAAATCAAATAAATCTCCAGGCGCAGATAATATACATGCAGAATTTCTCAAACACCTTGGCAATAAAGCCAAAACTCAATTACTCTCCCTATATAATCTTTCTTGGAGCACAAAAGTTCCTGATGATTGGAAAAAAGCTATTATAATACCTACTTTGAAAACAAAAAAATCAGCAAATACCATTTCAAATTATTGCCCAATAGCACTAACTAGTGTAATTGTTAAAACTATAAAAAAAATTATTTTCAAATCGATTAAATTGGTATTTAGAAACCAGTAATTTACTTTCACCCAATCAAGCTGGATTTAGAGAATTACAATCAACCAATCAACAAATTGTACACCTAAGTCAAGATATTAAAGACAGTTTCAACAGAAAAGAAGACACTCTGGCAATGTTTATTGATTTCCAAGGAGCATATGACTCTATTTGGAGATATAAATTATTACAAAAAATGCAGACTTTAGGCATTCAAGGGAATATGCTACTCTGGATCAGCAATTTTCTCATCCAACGGTTCATTGCTACAAAGTATAATAATCACCTTTCTAAATACCAACAAACACATCATGGTTTACCACAAGGTTCTGTACTCAGTACCACACTCTTCAATATCTACATTAATAATCTACCTAAGCATATAGAAAAGCTCCAAACAAAAACCCTACTTTTTGCTGATGATGATGTAATATGGGTCTCCAAGCCGAAAAACCAAAGTCAACAATTAATAACCATAGCCCAACAATCACTAATGCAGTTAGAGAATTGGACATCCCAGAACTTAATGAAGATAAATATACAGAAGACAAATTATCAACTATTTACATTAAGAAAGAAACCACTACCCATCACTCTGAAATTGGAGGGTGAATTATTAACTCAAACACATGAAGCAAAATATTTAGGAATAACTCTGGACACAAAATTAACATGGAAGAAAGATATAGAGAATATATATACAAAGATAGAAACAAGGTTACCGTTATTAAAACGATTAGCGGGGAAAAAGTGGGGTTGCAACACACAAACCCTAAACACCTTCTACCAAATGTACATAAAACCTATACTTCATTATTGTGAAGAAATCCTAGTAACTACAAAAGTGGAAAAACTTAATAAATTGCAGAACCAAATCCTCCCTCTGATAACAGGAGCCATTAAAACAACACCAATCACTGCCATGCAAATCTTAACAAATAACCCAAACATAGCATTTGAAATTGAGAAAACAGCAATTACACAGTATGAAAATTTTTTAAGGTTACCCCATAATAAGTGGACCCAAAGAAAACCACAAGTATGTTTAAAATCTCAGCAAAGCTTCTTAAGCATAGTACAAGAAATCAAACAGAAATTGCAACTTCCACATTCAAAAGAAAATATGCAGATGAGAAACAATCCTCTAGAATTTTTGGAAATTGAATATAACCTTCATTTGACAGAAGACATCAAGAAATCTGAAACTCCCCCATATATTTTAAAACAAATGTCCCTGGAAATAATAAATCTAAGATACCCTGCCCCTGAATGGATACATATTTTTACAGATGACTCCAGCCTACCAAATGACGGTGGCACTGGTGCTGGTGCAGTATGTCCACTTTTTTCCTTTTATCGTAAACTAAACACAAATTCAACAAACTTTGATGGCAAAATTCTAGCAATTTTCTTAAGTTTACAAAATCTTTAATATCACATCCAAAAATTTACAAAAGTTGTAATTCTATGTGACTCCAAAGCAGCCATTCTCGCTATAACACAAGACACAACACCCAAAAGCATCAAAATTATCGAATGTCACAAAATGATAAAAGTTATCCCATCTACATAAAGAAGTTGTACTTCAATGGATTCCGGCCCATTGTGGAGTGACAGGCAATGAAATAGCCGATTTTCTGGCCAAGAAGGGTAGCAAAATTGTTTCAAACCCAACTTCTACTCCAGTTTCCTTTCACTCTATCGAAAGAATTATCTCAAATAAATATATCAATAAACTTAGAGAAGAATACACCGCCAAAACATCTGGAAAGGAATGGGAAAATCTACAAGCTTATGACATTACTACATTACAAAGAAAATCTGGACATTACTACATTACAAAGAAAATCTGCAGTAGCAACATTCAGACTGCTATCGGGACATGACTGCCTTTATAAACACCTACACAGACTTGGCATAACAGATTCACCTAAATGCCCTTTTTGCAATTTAAATGAAGATATGGAAAGAAACCATCTACTCCGTTGTCCAGCTTTTGTAGAAGAGACCAGCCTTTCTGCTAAATGTTGGAGTGCAAGAGAGCGAATGATTTCGTTATCAAGTGCTCAACATTAGATACCAACCAACCAACATTTTCTGCTGATTGTATATTGGTACAAATCCTACAAAATCTTCTCGGGCTATAGGTAAGTCGTCTTTTAAGTCTACATAGCGAAGACATAATGAAAGCTGCTCCGTTGCTGAAACATCCATAGTTTCATCAGACAGTATTGCGAAGCAATCAGACTTGTTGACTCTAGAAACAATCTCTTCTGTAACTAAAGTTGAGCAGATTTGAATGATCTCATTCTGTATCTCGGGGCTTATGTATGTAGCATTCTTACTGCAATTGATGACATGCCTTCTCAGATTTTCGTCTCCAGAACATGCTCTGAACCGTAGCAAAGCACGAAATTTCCCATCTTTTTTGTTTGGTTTTTCTAAGGAGAGGGGCCCACTGTCTACATCTCCTCTAAGAAGCAGTTCTTGCTAAGCACAAAAGAGTATTGTTTCAATTATCGGTATTAGTGCAGATCAATTTTCCTCCTTTTCCCTTGCATGTTGTGTGTCAATCTGGAAACAACATCCATTTGTTTTCCTGACATGATCTAATTGAACTGTTCTGCATAAACAACACAAGCCTTGTGATACTCTGTAGTGGAGTGCTTCATGAATGTTTGTTTAGCTTTCTTCCAATCTCTAAAACCACAACTTATTTTCCAGGAGCCTCGTGAGCTCCTTTTCCAACACCTTTATGAAAATCAAAAAACACGGTTTGCAATAAACTGCATCTTCTTTTTTGGAATATGCAAGGAAAGCAAATCATGGCATAGGGTCTGTAGTCCAATTTTACTGGAATCGTCTTTTTTTATTTTTACCTACGGTTGATGGAAATACGTAGGGCTGTTTTGGAAGAAGCTCTGACTGAAGAATGTTTTTCTTTGTGTTGTCATGTAGACAGTCCCTTTGAATGTCTCCTATGTCAAAAGACTCTGTGTGCCATGTAGACACACAAGTTGTAGAAATATCTGAGATTTTATCACTGTTTAAGGATTTCACTACTTTTCTTGAATTGAGCAGTGTGCATCTGATGCAGGCCCCCCTTAATGCAGGTTTTCAGAATGCAAACATATTCTAATTTTGAACTATATATTACAATCCAAGATAATAGATAATACACATCACTCCATTTTCGGTATCCAAAGAATAATATTTGAGTTTTATAACACTCTTAAACATGTCTGCCTTCAATTTAAAAGCTAACAAAAATAAATTCACACAAATCAAAATAAATTTACACTAATCTTAGTTGCTTTTTGTTAAGCGTTCATTATTAGTGAGATCACATTTTGGTTAAGTTTAACATCACACATATCGTTCATTTATTATTTAATCGTTCATACAAATACAACATTTCTTGGCAATTACCGGAAACTTTTAGTATAAGTTTTCAAAACTTACTGTACAGCTTTTCATCGTAAACTTACAACCATGTAGCCTATTTAAAAAAACAATAGGCCTACATTATTATTGTTCCGAGTAAAACTTACCTTCAGATAAAATATCTTCCTCTCTAGGTTTTTAGAAGAATGAGGTTATGCTCGTTTGACTTCGTTTCATCTTGATAGGAAAACTAAGAAATCAAAAGCGTGACTAATATTGTAAAATGTTTCGATAATGAAAAGTATAGGGCAAGATTTCAGTCAAAATTATCTCTTTTACAACCTAAACATCAAACGATTTAGACAAATAGAATCACAGTCATTGCCGTCACTAATTCCCGCGAATTCCTCGTCTTGTGGTTGTGTAATGAAACGTTGCGCGCGAGGCTGGAATTAACACAGCTATTCTGTTGTGACGCTCTGGTTGCTGAATCATCCAGAACTGCTCTGTTATTGGTAGATGCAGCTTCGTAAAGAGAAAAGGCAACTACCATAGCTACCAACCTCACGTCTATGACAAAACAAACCGCCATTCACAGGGCAGCTCTCCTTATTTCGTTCTTGGCTTAGTGATATGGATCCATTTAAATGAATAAATAAAAATTATATACAGCTACATTTATTGAGTTATATATTAAAATATAACAAATAAAAAATAACTTTTATGTGGATTGTGTTGTATACAGTGATGTTTTTATTAATCTGAAAACAAATTTACATTCCACCTGAAAATTTCAGGGGGGGGGGCTGAAGCCCCCTAAGGCCCCCTCCCTGGCTATGTGCCTGTTCATGGGTATGTTCACTAATTTGTGTGTCAAACTATTGAAAACTGCTTCTTTGTGAGCTATGTGATTGAAACCTGAAACTTTTATATAGTTATATGTGTGTGTCTTCTTTCTGTATATTCCAAATTGTCTCTTATTTTCTTCATTTCTTCTTAAGTTTAGATCTGAGAATATAGCCACTAATTATCTTATGTTCAAAATTCCCCATAAATAGATTAGCTAAAAATGGGGACATAGTTTTTTTTTTCCCCCTTTGGAATACTTGGAAACAACATCAAATGAAACTAATCCATCCAATGATTCTAATTGCATTTTTTCCACTTTATCTCCTAATTCATATAAATTATCTATTGAAGTTCTCAAATCCATTCATTTTTTAAAATTCATTACGTAATCATTTTGATAAATGATACGTAGGATACCCTATGTTGTTAATTATAGGTCTCATTTTCTTCCCTTCTTTGTGAATTTTAGAAATTCCGTAGATGTTGGGAATTCTTGGATTTGAAACTTTAAATAAAATGTATCTTTCTTTGTTAAAATGTGATTGATATTCTTCAGTGTTGTCTACTTCTTTAAAAATTTTTGTAAGAGGATCTGAATGAATTTCTGTATATTCTTCCGAGTTCAAAAGCTATTCATTATGTTTTTGTACTCTTCATCGCCTAAAATAACTAAGTTTGGGAGGAATTCTGTACTAAAAATAGCAAGAAATTTTCTTTGGAAGGCATAAGCAAGTACTGTGTCATGTTTCATACATTCTGAGATGAAAGCAAAACTCATATGTTTTAGTTCATTATTTTCCTTCTAGTATGCTATAAATGGATGAACAGTTGCCACTGATGTTTTTATTATTCATTTAACATTTCTCAATGAAAGATAAATTATATTTGAAGAGAAAAATTTTCGCCTAGACCGGGACTCGGACCTGGGACCCTTGGCTTTCCGGGCCAAGTGCTCTACCAACTGAGCTACCGAGGCGAGTTACGATCTAGACGCAAATTTTTCTCTTATATACGTTGTAATTCCCTATCGCCAAATGCTTTTGAAACCATTGCTTCTTTGCATTTGCAAAGATAGAAGCAATGGTTTCAAAAGCATTTGGCGATAGGGAATTACAACGTATATAAGAGAAAAATTTGCGTCTAGATCATAACTCGCCTCGGTAGCTCAGTTGGTAGAGCTCTTGGCCCGGAAAGCCAAGGGTCCCAGGTTCGAGTCCCGGTCTAGGCGAAAATTTTTCTCTTCAAATATAATTTATCTTTCATTGAGAAATGTTAAATGAATAATAAAAACATCATTAGAAGCCTTACTAGCTTTATAAAGTAATGTTAAAATCCCAATAAATGTCTTCTTATCTAAGAAGCCGCCATTTGCAAAGATAGAAGCAATGGTTTCAAAAGCATTTGGCGATAGGGAATTACAACGTATATAAGAGAAAAATTTGCGTCCAGATCGTAACTCGCCTCGGTAGCTCAGTTGGTAGAGCACTTGGCCCGGAAAGCCAAGGGTCCCAGGTTCAAGTCCCGGTCTAGGCGAAAATTTTTCTCTTCAAATATAATTTAAGTTGCCACTGAGTTGCTCCAATGGAATGAATGAGTTTCATCTTGTACAATAAATTAATATTAAAATATATATACAGTCAATATGCCCATTTCACCAATTAATGTTTTAAAATGGTCAACAAGTTTCCACAGCCAAGCTGTCATTCTCAAGACCAGATATTGACTGAAGACGAAATTGATAATAAATAAATAAACAAATTCAGTTAAAAACAAACTACGTCACATGACGCAACATTCATAAGTAAACAATAAAACATAATAAAACTAATCCTCTTTTGTTTCAATTAAAGAAAAGAGGGTGCTGTACGGAATAGGGCCCTTGTCTTTATTCATGATTTTATCCTTATTTTTATAAATTTCCAAACTTTCAAGGACCGTCACGGAATTTGAAATCAATGACTGAACGAATCAGTCTGAGGTTACTTTTATTGATAGCATGACCGTAATCAGAAATATGCTGGGCAACTCCAGATTTTTCAATTCTGTTAAGTCTAAAATAGGCTATATGTTCATTAAATCTAGTTAAAATGGATCTTCTGGTTTGCCCAACATATTTCATATCACAGTCATTGCATCCAATTTCATAAATACCGGATTTTTTTAACCAATCGACTTTATCTTTAGGGTTTCCAAGTATACTATTTAATGTCAAAGTGGAAGTAAAAATTAATTTAGTATCTAATCCTTAGAGGGAACGTACGGCATAATTGCAAAATTAGCTTTATTAATTCTGCTACTATTCAATTCGACTTTTGAACGACTACAAATTTCTTCAACTTCAAAAACTCAACCACACCTTGATGTTCTACTCTTGGTTTTCTTTATGTTCAGCTTACTACATTGTGCTTGTAAGTGATATCGTTACCGATATTGTGATTTATTAGACTAATTTCAATATGATGACTAGGAAACCTGATCACGATTTATACCATAAAATAAGTACTAAAATAAGTTTCATTGGTTTGGACATTGCTTTTTTGAAGAATTGTAAAAAAGAATCCGTTTTTCCAAAATTTATTCAGGTAAATGTGTCAAAAAATTGTAGAAATAGAGAATAACCAAATTTGCTAAACAAAGGTGGCTAGATTCGGAAATTAAATACCTTTATTCTAAGAGGAGCAGATTGGAAATTCAATCTTATAAACTGTGGAAAATATTAACAGCACATCTTAATGAACTTGAATTTTTAGATTGGTGTGAATTTCAAAGAAATATGTTTCGAGCTATTAATTTTAAGGTTCAGAAAAAATGTTCTTCCCAACAGATTAAATTGAAAAAACTTCTTAATCACAAGAGGGGATCCGGGGTATTCTCCGATAGTGTCAATATTGTAGAGAATCTTTCTTCACAAACTTTTAATGACCAAGAATTGCAGTTGTTAAATAAAGGCTTAAAATTTGCTTTACCTGATCATAATTCCGAAATGGAAAATGTTATTGCTGGCATTGAATCTTCAATTAAACATTTTAATGAACCCACGAAACAATATATTAGAGAATCTAGCAAACAGATCGTTACTAAGAATTTGGCTACTTATAAGAAATCATTAAATAGCATTGACATACAAAACAGGAAAGTCATTAAGAGTTTGAGAAGAAAGGATTGTTTTTACATGAAAGCTGATAAAGGGAATATGGTCGTTGTCTTGGATAAACAGGACTACTATAATCGGGTTAATGATATGATTACTAGTGGTCCTTATCAGTTAGTTAATAAAAATCCATTACCTAACATGATCAGGGACGTAACTAATGTTGTGAATTCATGCAATCATCTTATTACTAAGGACCTAAAACGTAAATTGAATGTTTCGAATCCATTGGTACCTAAATTGTACTGTTTACCTAAAATACACAAGCCTGGAAAATTAGTTAGACCTATAGTTTCAGCCATATCTGCACCCACTTACAATATTTCTAAATGGTTGAGTTGTGAGTTTGGTAATCTACCCCTACCACAGTCCGGCTTTGCTGTTAAGAATTCACTGGAATTCATTGAGAAAGCTAAGAATATTGAGCTGCAGGATGGAGAGATTTTAATTTCTTTTGATGTGAAATCTCTCTTTCCTAGTATACCTATACCTCAGACGTTGCATTACTTGGAAGACTTACTACTGTTTAATAAATTGGAGCCCCATATTGTAAATCAATATATCAAATTAACGGAACTTTGTATGAATCAAAACATTTTTCAATTTAATAATAAGTTTTACGAACAAAAGGAAGGAACTGCAATGGGTAATTCATTGTCCCCTTTCCTAGCTGATCTTTTTATGAGCAGATTTGAGACAGAGCTTGAAAAGGAATTAGATTATTTTCCCAGGTTCTGGCTCAGATATGTTGACGACATTTTTGCTATTTTTGATACCAAAAAATTCAATGTACAGGAATTTATTGAAATATTAAATGACCGGACTCCCAGCATAAATTTCACTTACGAAGAGGAGGAGAATGGAAAGCTGCCCTTTCTGGATATGCTAATAATTAGAAATAATTATAGATTAGAATTTGATATTTATAGAAAAGAAACCAGTACATTTAGATATATCACGGCAGATTCTTACCATTGTAATCAACATAAAATTGCCAGTTTCAATTTTTTAGTCCACCGTCTTACCACTTTTCCGTTAAGTAAAAATAGATATAATAAGGAATTACAAACCATTAAAGATATCGCTAAGTGTAATGGTTTCAATGAAAATATGATTTCAAAGTTAAAATTGGGAAACACATTATGAGGTTCTTAATTAATAAATTAATGAGTCATTTTAACATCTTACCTCATATTTCATGTTTTTCAAACACGGTAACTATAGTTTTCAAATGATCTTGTCATTCATTTTCAACCGCCATTATGACTACCGGATATTCTTTGGAATCTCCCTCTATAACGTTGCCATCTGGTGTTGATTTGACGAACTTTGAGATATCGTTGCCATCTGGTGTTGATTCGATGAACTTCGAGATGAGGTCACGTTCATCCGGAATGTCGAAATTCATAGATTTAAATTTGTTCTTCTGTATAAATATTTTCTCCCAAACTGTCAAATCCAAAGGTTTTTCCAAATGTTTTAGAAGTTTAGCTTCTTTTTCAATTCTATGACCTTCCAACAAACTATGTGCTGCAATAGCTGATTTTTCAATTTCACCATTTTTAATATTTCTAAAGTGTTCCTTTGAATCTGGAATTTATCAAATTGATTGTCGAGATTGCAATAAAGTATACATAGGAAAAACAAAAAGAAATTTGGACACTCGCACAAAGGAACACTTTAGAAATATTAAAAATGGTGAAATTGAAAAATCAGCTATTGCAGCACATAGTTTGTTGGAAGGTCATAGAATTGAAAAAGAAGCTAAACTTCTAAAACATTTGGAAAAACCTTTGGATTTGACAGTTTGGGAGAAAATATTTATACAGAAGAACAAATTTAAATCTATGAATTTCGACATTCCGGATGAACGTGACCTCATCTCAAAGTTCATCGAATCAACACCAGATGGCAACGATATCTCAAAGTTCGTCAAATCAACACCAGATGGCAACGTTATAGAGGGAGATTCCAAAGAATATCCGGTAGTCATAATGGCGGTTGAAAATGAATGACAAGATCATTTGAAAACTATAGTTACCGTGTTTGAAAAACATGAAATATGAGGTAAGATGTTAAAATGACTCATTAATTTATTTATTGAAAATATGATTGATAATTTGATTCGTAAATTTGAATTTAGAAAACTTATTACTGATTCTACAGCCTTCCATTCTCCTATTAATAAAGCTAATTTTGCAATTATGCCGTACGTTCCCTCTTTAACTAGAGGTTTGAACAAGATATTCAAAGGATTAGATACTAAATTAATTTTTACTTCCACTTTGACATTAAATAGTATACTTGGAAACCCTAAAGATAAAGTCGATTGGTTAAAAAAATCCGGTATTTATGAAATTGGATGCAATGACTGTGATATGAAATATGTTGGGCAAACCAGAAGATCCATTTTAACTAGATTTAATGAACATATAGCCCATTTTAGACTTAACAGAATTGAAAAATCTGGTGTTGCCCAGCATATTTCTGATTACGGTCATGCTATCAATAAAAGTAACCTCAGACTGATTCGTTCGGTCATTGATTTCAAATTCCTTGACGTCCTTGAAAGTTTGGAATTATAAAAATAAGGATAAAATCATGAATAAAGACAAGGGCCCTATTCCGTACAGCACCCTCTTTTCTTTATTGAAACAAAAGAGGATTAGTTTTATTATGTTTTATTGTTTACTTATGAATGTTGCGTCATGTGACGTAGTTTGTTTTTAACTGAATTTGTTTATTTATTTATTATCAATTTTGTCTTCAGTCAATATCTGGTCTTGAGAATGACAGCTTGGCTGTGGAAACTTGTTGACCATTTTAAAACATTAATTGGTGAAATGGGCATATTGACTGTATATATATTTTAATATTTTATCACCAAGAAGATCACTTGTGTATTAAATAAATTAATAGTTTTTAGGAATATCACTTGACACCACAGCTTCATCATGGCCAAGTACAATTTTTTTCTGTTGAAAGAATGCAGATTGCTGTTTAGTGATGTAATCATGCTTTTCCAACTTGTGTAGCTTAGTGGAACAATCATCAACAAAATCATCTGTAAACCTACAAATAGTTAAAATGAACAGTGCTCCACTGAAAAATTTATCTCCCTCTAATATCACTCTATAACATAATATGAAATTATAAATTAATGTATTGGATTCATTTAAAATTCACCACATAATTTCTACTTTGGAAATGGTAGAAAATTGAATTCATGGTTATAGATTCCTTGTCACTGCAAAGAAGAAAATTAAAGTTATTTATGATACCATTAAGATACCACCTTAAAATGTGGACTGAGGGGCATTAAGACATGTGCCTTTATGTACAATTAAAAAAAAAGGAATTCCGTTTCTCTGAAAACTCAGAATTAAGAAATATGAGAAACACTGAATTTTGAAAGCATCCACAATGGTGTCACATTATACATAAAATAAAAGCCCTATTCATAAGCTTTAAAATTACATTGGTCTCGGGCACTTACCTCCTATGGTTTTCAAATAACCTACATTTTATGTATGTGGTGGCAAGCATATTATGGATTTTTTGGCACGTACAAAAATTTATATAATTAAAATGGATGGTTGAAATTTAAAAAATATATATATATAATTTTTACTTATATCATGGCAAGATATAAATGTACAAAAAAATTAACAAAATTCATGTTGCCGTCTTCCAAAATTAATTTTTCACTGGTTGATTTGATATGGATTTACCCATCATCATACAGTGCAAGTACACATCACCTACATAACATGATCTACCAAAGTGGTGCATTAATTAAAAATAAGGCATATAAAGATCATTATCTGCTGAAACAGAATGTCCAGTTAGTTGGCATTGGAACATACATTTTGAAGTTACTGTTGTAATGGAAGAAGTCAAATATGAAATTATTTCTGATTTTGTTGCATTAAATTTCTCAAAATCACATTTATCACATTTATTTGCTTAAATTTTAGTTTTGAATAGATTGATTTGGTAATGTAACATGCACTGCTAAAAACAATTAGAGGAACACTTCTAATAAATTTAATAAGTAATTGTTTTTTAAAGCTGTGATGCTGAAAGTTGGACAATATGTAAGTTGAATTATTAATTTTATCATTGGATACAAATTTTAAAGATCCATGGCCTAAAAACAGAGAAATTACCTCAAATAACAAATATAGAGAATTTTTTTATTTTGGAAGGCACTGGCCACTTCTAATTGGTAAGCTTCCTGATGTTGCTATAGTGACGAATGTTGATTATTGCCTTGTTTATTGAAGTCTCTGACAAAATGAGGCATTTAAATGAGTTTGAAGTGTATCATGCTCTACATCTTTTACGACAAGGTCAATCTCTGCGACAAGTGGCTAGAGAGCTTGGGGTTTCTCCTTCCGTGGTGTCTAGTTTACGCAACAGGCACAGAGAGACAGGTCAGTATTGTAGAAGACGTGGCCAGGACCGTAAATTTAAAACAAGTCCCCAGGATGACAGATACGTTGTTCTTTCTGCTCTTCGACAGCATACAAAAACTGCAAAAGACCTGCAGAATGACCTTCATATGGCTTCCGGAATCCGGGTTTCAGACCAAACCATAAGGAACATATTAAGGAAAGAGAATATTCGTCCAAAAAGGCCCGTTAAAAAAACCACGCTTAACAAATGGGCATAAGGCAGCAAGACGTACGTATGCTGAAAACCATGGTGATTGGAACCTGAAGCAGTGGGAGTCTGTGCTCTTCTCGGACGAATCCAGGTATCGTATTACACGTTGTGATGGTCGATTGAGGGTGTGGGGATGGCCAGGAGAAAGATTTTCTGCAGAGGCTGTACAGGAAATTGATAGATTCGGAGGAGGTTCCATAATGGTGTGGGCCGGAGTTATGTACAAAAATCGTACGGACCTTGTACTTGTTCCCCAGCGACTGAATGCTGTCCGGTATATCGAGCACGTTCTGGAAGAGTATGTAGTACCTGCTGCCATTGGAGTAGGCCCTGGATTTCTGTTTATGCAGGATAATGCCAGGGCACATTCTGCGGCTGTCACCAGGGATTTCCAGAGGAGGAATGAAATTGAGGTAATGGAGTGGCCAGCGGTCAGCCCAGACCTCAACCCTATTGAACACTTGTGGGGATCTTCTAGATAGGAAGTTCAGGAACCGACATCAAGCTCCACAAACTCTGCAGCAACTTGGAGATGCTCTGAAGGAGGAATGGGAGAATATCCCGCAAGAGGAAATCCAGAATCTTATTGGGAGCATGCCACGAAGGTGCTAAACTGTCATCGAATGTCGTGGAGGCCATACACGATACAAACTCTATATAACGAGTGTTTAACTCTGGAAAAATAGGTGCCAAATTTAATATGGAAATATCAATTAACAAAAACTAAAATTATGGCATTTCATGGGAAGGACCCCATACAAAGTAAAATCTGTCTCCAGAATAAAATTTTAGAGAGATCTAATCAATTTAAATATCTCTCTATCTGGGATGAAAAGGATATCCCTGAAAAAGTTACTAGTTATAATAAAAGTTTAGGAATTATTAATCAAGTTATGAAACTGTTACGCCTACACTAGGGCCTAACCGCCATAATAATAATAAATGCTATAAAAAAAACCGATAAAGGATATACATATATATTTGTTCATCATATCAGAAATTAGGAAATAAATAACCGCATTGAAATACAATTTAGTCTTTTCTCAAAGGACCTTTTAAATATAAAAAAGCTAGTAAAAATCTATAAGGTTTTATATCCTGGTTCAAAACCATGTCAAAAGATTCCAGAATTATTTGGTCAAGAAAGATGTCCACATTAGATAAAGTGAAAGTAGCACAAGCTTTCCATTGTGACATAGATGAAGACGTTAAACTAGTTCATGATCTTTCCACACACAAATTTCCCCAATTAGAAACTTAAAGTTTATCATATAAAAACTCGCGAATTTTTACCAAAAAGGCAGAACGGTGTGGGGGGACCGAAGGGTTCGGTTCCTCCTGGGACAAGGCAGCTACATGGGTAAGACATCTTTCTTTTCATTCATTAAATGGTCATTTTACATTCATAAATTTAATTAAAGGACCCAATGGTCCAAAGCTCTTAGAATAATGACCAAAGTTTGAGTCTTTTGTATATTTTAACATGGTTGTTCTCTTACTCTTTGAATTTCAGCATTTTTATATTTTGAATATTTTTACGTTTGACAATGTGGCGATTTCAGCTGTTTTAAATAACTTTTTTATATGTTATGGTTTCAATATCTCTTTATGTTTGAATTTATTTTAATAAATTATGTTAATTTTTCGTTTACTGTGATTTAATATGTTTAATTGTAGAACTCTTCCTCCAAAACCAAGGCCAACCGCTCGGGCCTAAGACCACTTAAACAATAGGGAACTTAACGCAATCATTACGCAGGGGCTTAACAGACGCGCCCCCGTAATAGAAACCATCCCTTGTACAAAAAAACACCAGATTACGTTTATATAACACTTTGGCTAGACCAGTGTTGACCTATGGTAGTGAAGCATGGACACTAAAAAAACAACATGAAAGCAGAATAACGGCTTGTGAAATGAGATTCATGCGCAGAACAGCGGGTTACACCAGATGGGATCGGAAAAGGAACACCGATATCTTAAAAGAATTGAAGACTACGCCAATTTTGGAATATATTAAACAGTACCAACTAAATTGGAAACACCATCTTGAAAGAATGAGTTCAAATCGGATCCCCAAAGCTGTTTATAATTATATACCAAGAGGACGAAGATCACTGGGCCGTCCTATGAAACGCTGGAGGGAAAATTTTCTATAGGATCGTAACAGGCCTTGGCCTAATACTTGGAAGGAAGAAGAAGAAGAACTTTGGAAAATAAGCACAAGATTCAATTGCTTACATAGCGGAATTATTTGAAAAGTTAATTGTCAGTGTTATTCATTTGTTTTTACTGACATGAGCAATAAATAACCACAAATAATGTACTTTATTAATTTCATGTTTGTACCTTCATCCAATGAAAAAATATTTACATATTTCGTAGTGTTCTTCTAATTGTTTTGAGCAGTGTATTTCAGCATTTCTCAACCTATGGTTCCTAAGCCACTGATGTCTCCTGAGTGGGAGTATGGTGTGTTGCAAAGGTCCCCAATATAATGAAGGGCCCAGAAAAATTGTATAATGCAAAGTAGAATTGCAATAGATATATTTCTGTATTGGTATATTCTTTTCAGTTTTATTTCCTTGCGTTTTTATTACAACTTTTAATAACTGTTTTGATGTAGTAATAGGTATAGCACTTTTTTTTTCTCCTCAAGTCATTGTGAACCTCACCTGAATCCAACATACACCATCCTAAGCCCAACCATCACTTTGTTCAGTGAGTAAATTTTGGCATGTGCTTAATGAAAGTATTTTTTTTAATAACATGTCGTACAGCATTTATATTTTAACCAGTGGATTAATTTAATTAATGGTCATGTGAAGTTTAATATCCATCTAAGTGGGTCACCAACTTGAAAAGATTAAAAACCACTAATATATCTTGATCATACAGTGTTATATATGAGATAGAGGGATTGTCCATCGTGGATATAATGTGGAATAATTTTTAATAGACGAGAAAGAGAGAATATCCATCATGGATAATGTGGTAAATGCAAGGAATTCACAATTTCCAAATCTGTTTTTAACTTTAAACCTTTCTATTTTCATGAAATTTACAGGAAGCATTGCAAAGAGAACAGCAACTGGAAGGAAAGCTGGCAACTTTGCAAAGACTGGTAGATACAACAAGAGAGGCTTCAGAAACAAGTTGGAGAGCTCTTATAGATGAAGATCGTCTTCTGTCTAGAGTTGAAATACTAGAAAATCAGCTGCAAATGTATTCCAAGGTAAATGAAATCAATGTGTGTTATAGCATTTATTTGTGTTATCTCCTGAAAGATAGGCAATTATTTTTATCCTTTCCTAGTTTCATAGATTTGTTAATGAAAAGAAAGCAGTGGAGGAAATTTAAAAAAAATTGTTAAGACTTGTTAAAGTGACATGAATATTGGGGCTTTAGTATTTGGAAAAATGGCTAAAAGGTTGAAAAAGGATGGAAGATATGTAGTTCTGGTTTTTTGTCAAGGTAAATATTGTTGATTATATTATTTTTAGTCTGGACATCTTACCTCAATATTAATGTTGATTTGTTCTTGAACATGTTTCAAAACAATTCTGTTTTATCGTCAGCTTTCCCAGTCTGGGAATATAATTAAAATAACCTCAAAATATAACTTCCTAAAATTAAATATTAAATATTGTTGAGCCTATAGACTATTATAAATGTAATGAAAACCCTAAAACTTTTCCACAATTAATGTCCAAGGGGATATGGTTGGAACAGTCCTTGATTCCTATTTAATGGCACAAAAACTAGGTAGGTTGACCAGCCATACCCTCTTACTGCTTGCACCCTAGAAGTGTCCATGGTATTTGTTTGATAGCAGGTTTAATGGGATCTGAACCACTGTGGACACAAAACAATGAAGTAAATATTGATCTTCCCCTGCAACCTGGTATCCTGGGCCTTCCAGCTTTAGTCAGATATTTGTGGTTATTGTCAGCATCAATACAACACAAACATCCAGACTGACACAACTTTGAAAATTTTAGAAAAATGGTTGAAAGAAAACAAATTAGATGATGATAGCGTTAAAGAATACATAAAACTAACATTATGCTTAAATCAAATGTTCTTCACCTTTAGAGGAAAATACTTTAGACAAAAATCAGGACTCGCAATGGGAAATCCACTATCACCATTCTTAGCAAACATGTTTATGGGAAACTTTGAATGTCATGTAACCAAAGCACATCCTTTGATGTTTAAATTTTGGAGAAGATATGTAGATGATATCATAGCAATAGTAAAACAGAAACAATTATAAGATGCCATTAAACTGTTAAATATTCAAAATAAAACAATCAAATTTACAATGGAAATAGAAAATAATCATGAAATACCATTTTTAGACCTTAAATTGATTAGGAATGAAGAAAAAAAAGAAAATAGAATTTGGAATCTACAGAAAAGAAACAATTATATAAAAGCTACTGGATTTAACCATTTTTCACACAAACAGGCAGTATTTAATAGTTTAACACATAGACTTGTGAATGTCCCCATGAGCAAAGAAAATTACAATAAAGAGAAAGAACACATCATAAAAATTGCGAAGGATAATGGTTTTCAAAAGATGATACACAAGAAAATAAATAAATTCAAAGAACAAAAAATCATCAATGAAAGTACTCTTCAGACAGATAAAAATATAGGCAAAAAATTAAAGAAGTTCACATACCATCCTTTAGTATTTGACAAGTTTCAAAAAATTTTCAACAAATTCAACATTAAATTAGCACCGAAAAATGATTACAGCTTAGGTAATTTAATAAAAACCAACAAAAATGAAAAGATTGAAGACTGCAAAAAATCAGGAATTTATCAAATTAATTGTAAAGATTGTGAAAAGATATACATAGGAAAAACAAAAAGGAATCTAAATACAAGATTAAAAGAACACCTCAGAAATGTTAAAAATGGAGAAACCGAAAAATCTGCAATAGCTGCACATGCCTGGTCAGAAAAACATAGAATAGAAACCAAAACAAAATTACTTGATTATATTATTTTTGGTCTGGACTTCTTCCCTCAATATTAATGTTGATTTGTTCTTGGACATGTTTCAAAACAATTCTGTTTTATCGTCAGCTTTCCCAGACTGGTTTTATTTATATTGCATTATGTTGCACCACCTGGATGTCGATGTCAGCTCCATCCTGTTGTTGGCCAAAGAACCTCCAAACAAGGTCACCCTCCATCGGAATATCAAATTCATAACTCTGTTTCTGTTCTTCTGAATAAAATTTTTTCCCAAATAGTCAGCTCTTTTGTATTTTCTAACTGTTTTAATAATTTAGTGTCTGAATTTATATTATGTTTTTCAGACCAAACATGAGCAGCAACTGCAGATTTTTCAATTTCTCCATTTTTAATATTTCTTATGTGTTCTTTGGTTCTAATTTTTAGGTTTCTTTTTGTTTTCCCTATATATATCTTTTCACAACCCATGCATTCAATTGATATATTCCTGACTTTTTATTTTTATCGGTTTTTTCATTTTGTTGGTTTTTATTAGTTTATTTAAACTGTAGTTATTTTTTGGTGCTAATTTAATATTAAACTTCTCAAATATATTTTGAAATTTATTATGTACCCAGGGGTGATATGTGAATTTCTTATATTTTTTCATAGGTGGTTCTTCTTTTCAAGATTACTTCTGTTTATCATTTTTTGTTTTTTATACTTTTCTATCCTTTTATGTACCATTTTTTCATCAAACCCATTTTGTCTTGCTACTTTGATTATGTGTTTTTTTTCATGTTTGAAATCTTCTTCGTTTAAGGGTAAGTTTACCAATCTATGAGTTAAACTATTAAATGCTGCTAATTTATGTCCAATTGGATTGAACCCTGTTGATTTTATAAAATTTTCCGTATGAGTTTCTTTCCTATGAATCCTGAATTCAATTTTTCTTTTTTCTTCGTTTCTGACCAATTTAAGATCCAAAAAAGGTATTTGTTTATTGTCTTCTATTTCTTTGGTGAATTTAATGTTTGTACTCTGTGAATTTAATAGTTTTAGGGAATCTTCTACATGTTTTTCTTTAACAATACAAATTATATCAACATATCTACTCCAAAATTTAAACATTGTGGGATGTGCTTTAGTGATTTTACATTCAAAATCGCTCATAAATAAATTTGCCAGGAAAGGTGATAATGGGTTTCCCATTGAGAGCCCTGATTTTTGTCTATAGAAACTCCCATTGAATGTAAAAAACATTTGGTCAATGCATAACTCAGTTAATTTCAAATAATATTCTTTGATCTCTCTGTCTATGTTGTTTTTGCTTAACCAATTGTTCAATATCTCCAAAGTTTTTTGTTTTGGTACATTTGTGAATAGTGAAACTACATCAAACGAAACCAACCTATCTGTGGGTTCAATTTCCACTTTTTCTAATTTCTTAACTAATTCCAATGAATTTTCAATCTGCAGACTTTCAAAATTATTAATTCTTTTAAATTGATTATTCAGCCATTTCGAAATTTTGTAGGTTGGTGATCCAATATTGTTAATTATTGGCCTCATTTTGTTTCCAACCTCAAAATATAACTTCCTAAAATTAAAAATTACTTAAACAATTGGAAAAACCGAAGGAACTCACAATTTGGGAAAAAATTTACATATGCAAGAATGAAAATACAACAATGAATTTTGAAATACCCTGTTATAAGGAGAGAGGACTGATTTGGAAATTCTTCGGTCGGCCACCAGATGGCACGGAGGTCAGTCTGCAGGATAGAAGGCCATTGGACGTCAGTTGTGAACGTGACACAGCATTGAGAATGTCACAAAAGATGTGAAGAAACCCTGGGTCTGCTATGAATTATGAAGTATGAGGTGAGAGAAATAATAAAAAATAAACAATATCAATACAACAGTTCAATTTAAACCTCGGCTCTCCTTTGAACCCTCTTCTAGATTTACCTAGTCCTGGCAAACAGTCACAATCCTTAAATTCCCAATTTTCTCAAGTCCTTCTGAACTCTATCCATAAAGAATCTTAGTCTACCCATACTCATTTAACTTCCAGATGTGTGGCTATATACAGTATTTTATTTTTAATGTGTGCAATGTTTGTAAAATGTTTTATTTAAAAAAAAATAAAATGTGCAGATGCTTTATTGTTACATAATACAGTGAAACCTGAACAAAATGGAACCTGATAAACAGGATCCTGTTTATCTTCGGAAACATTTTGCTCCCAATGAACATCATATGCATATGTATGATATTTGTCCTGAATAAATCGGAAACTATACAATGCACAATAGAAAAGCCTCTTGTAAATTTTCCGAATCAGACTTTTCTCTCTCAAACATTCTAAAAATGTAGGCCTTAGCTGTAAAAACATGTTTTATTTCTTCAATTCTTACTGTGAGAGAGGGTGTGTGAGCCAATGTCTGTTAATTTTATTGCCTTATTTAAAAGGGATAATTGCTAACTATAATTTTGAAAAAAAAAAAATTAATGCCTGAGTCAGGATTAGAACCCAAGACGTTAATTTTGCTTTTCAAGATAATACTTGTCTATCAATGTGAATGTTAAAATTTAAATTACTATGTTGAAATAATTGCTAACTTTCAAAACATTTTGTTTCTGTCCCAATCTGTTACATGAACATTAGAGAGAGCAGGTAGATACTCCTCTCTCCATATTTAATTCTCCTTCATCCGTGTATTCTGTATTAAAGGCCTTCTGAAGAAAAAATTAATGCATTTTTGTAGAAAAAAAAATTAACATTCTGTGCAATTGCAGATGGTTATTGGCAGCTGTATAGTAACCAGCTTATTGTATGTGTTGAAATATCTTGTAAAAATGTACCTCTGCCATTAGGTAACAATATGAAAGTTATTGAACTGCATGAAAAATAAGAAAAGTGCGTGAGAAATAATGTTGAAGTTCAATTGCAAAAAAACTCAACTCTATGACACACTAAAAAAATCAAGGATGAATGGTTTTTAGACACATCTCTGAAATGAAAAGGAAACAGAAAACAATGGAATATGAAGAAATTAATTAACTGTTATGGGATTGGTTCATTCATGCTTGTTCCAAGAACATCCCAATATATGGACCTATTCTTTAGAGCCAAGCCTTTGAACTTGCAAAGAAGTTCAATAAGCCAGATTTCAGAGCTTTTAAAGGATAGAAAGAAATCTTTAGAAAGGTCATAAAATTGTTTGGTATTGGGTGTGGAGAAGTATATGTTGTCAGCACTTCTCTTGTTCTTAATGGAATGACAAAACACGGTGTTACCGAGAAGAAATTGTTTGTTATATTTATAATGGAGATGAATTTGGATGTTTATAGAGCACTTCCCACAAAATCACTCTCTCTTTATGGAATAAAATGTATCAGTGGTAAAATGTCTAAAGAATGCTTAACAGTTATTCTTTGTGCAAATATGGCAAGAAAAATTGAAAAATTGCTAATGATAGTCAAAGCTGCCAAGTATTGTTGCTTCAAACACTTGGACATCAGGAAGCTGTGGAGATCAAATATAAGAGCCTGGATGACTGTAGCATTGATAGAGCAATACCTAATCAGTTTCAACGCTAAAATGAAGAAAGAAAATAGGCATGTTCTGCTATTCCTTAACAACGCTATTTTCCACCTACACATCAAGCTGTCTAATGTGATTCTGGTTTGGTACCCTCCCAACACCACAAGAATTTACCCACTTGTGGATCAGCGTGTGATCCACACTCTGAAAAGTTACTATAGAAGAATAATGCTACAAACAATAATTGCTAGGATGGAAGATATGAGTAGTGCTAGGAATTTTGCAAAATCCATTTCTATGCTGGATGCAGTGAATTGGATTCACATGGCAGTGATAAAGATAATGGAGGAGACTATTGTTAAATGATAAAAAAAAATTCTCTTTACCATTGAATGGTCATAGCTTCTCCATTATTCTGAAGAAGCAATGAACATGGATGAAGCTGAAGATAATCTAATCGTCATATCTGATGACTACAATGTTTTTACATACCAAACAGCTGAGTCTGCAACCAGACAGGTCAGCCAGTAAACTGCTAATGATCATGAAATTGATAACAATGAAGATAAAGAATTGGAAACTGATGAAATGCTATCATAAACTTTTCAGATGATCTCAGAAATGTATGAGATCTTCAGATTTTTGCCACAAACAAAAAGTTAAGTGAGCTGCATGAAGATTGTGTGTTAGGTAAAAGAATACTTGGAGAAAAGTGCCTTTCAATACAATATCAAAAAGGTACAACTAACCATTACCTAGAAGTGAAATACCTTTGTAGTAGTCCTGTGTATAATAAATACACTTTTTCTGTTTTACTGTACAATGTAGTCCAGTGCAGAATTTAATCAACAAACAAAGTGTGTTTCAACAAATTTTACATTGGTAATAGTGTTATTAATATCATGGGATTAAATTATGGAGACTCAATTTTATGTAAGTATTCTATTGCGTGGCAAAGTATTGTATCAATATGTAGTAAGTTAACCCATTCACTGGCAGTCATTTAAATGGTCAGAGCTTCCCGCATGATTCCCAAATGGGGATTAAATTCAGAGGCTGATTTAAAATTAAAATTTTCTTGAAAAAGTGTAGTAAAACTTTTATTTTCTAATATATCTTAATGACGTAAACGCTATTAGAAAGATAAATATTTCCTTTATATAATTGTGACACAATTTTTATTTACTTTAGAAGTGTTTCAATTGAGAGATGAAAATTACAGCTTTATTCTTGAAGTATTAAAGAAGGTACAACTTTGTAAAATTATTGGAGGGATTGTACTGATATATTCTCTTGCTTTGTCTGTACACTTGCATTCATGTGTATCGTGTAATATAAACCATAAACACTTTTTTATTTATTGCCTAACACTCAAGGCCTTGAGTCTATAAGTAGAACACAGATAAAATGGTCACTTCTCTTCATTCATTTTCGATATTTCTCTCTCTCTTTCGCTAATAATAATGCATCAGATGACAAATTAAATAACATATGCTCCTTTTTTTTGTGTATTCTTATGTCAATATAGAGATGTGGAAAAATACGTAAGATATTATGGCAAAGAAGTCTTAGCTGGAAACTGTTTATTTGGTACAAAAGAATCAGATTTGGAAAAAGAAAGAAAAGAAAAAAAACTGATTTGTATGAAACTGGAACTGGATACCTGTATAAGAGTAGTATTTGTACAGAAAAGGAATGGGTAATACAGGCAACTCGGAATTAGAGTTCTCTGTTTTTAGTGTTATGCATCTGACAGACACATTGTTGGATAAAGGCAGGACCATATTTCTAGAAAATTAGTATAGCTCCACAAAAGTATATGTCATTTTCCACTATACAGGCACAGATACTATTGATAATTTCCTAAAAACTTAACTGCAAATGCATTGCATAAAGGTAAAGTAGAAATGCAGCCTTAAGCAATTTAGGGGCTAAAAATTACCAAAATCTTCACCTCTCCAACTGAAAGGAAGACTTTTATTTATTAAATACTGAACATGTCAAAAGAAATATGGAAGCTGCAGATGTGTGTCGTGAAAAAAAAAAGTATGTTGTGAAGGAAATTTGAAGAAAATGTGTATTGCTTATGGAGATGTGCCCTTCTGTTTTAAACCCCTACACTCAAATAAGCTGTAGAGGTAAGATTATTATATTTTAATTGTATATGTATATTTAGAAAAATAATATTAAAAATAATAAATTTATAAATTATAATATAAAAGCAAATGTGCAGCATGTCCATCTGTCCATAACCTGCAGTGGACATTTATGTTTGACATATATTCTTGATCAATAACAGGGAACAGGTTAATCATAAATTTCTTTAAAATTATATTTTCTAGAAGTTAGAAAGTAAACTAATATTGTTACCTAGTGTGATAGTGTTTCAGTATTAATTAATTCTTGTTTTCATAAATGCTCCACCCTCCAGTCAGACAAAGCATATGTCAGTTAAAGTACATACAGATTTTATATCACATTTGTATAATACAAAAACTAGTCTAAATTGGAAAAATATTTAGGGTCCTAACTTGTCTGTCTTGAGCCGATTTCACTGTGGTAGGATTTTACATGTTTTTCATTCTAACGTTCCAAGAGAAGAGAAAAATACTAAAGTTCATCTCATTTATGTGCTCACGAGGGTCGACTGCCTACTTGCCGGTTGGCAGCAATGCTTCTGCTGCTAACCAAGCTTGCACGTTCTTGCAAGCTAATTGTTAAAACTTAAATATATATTACATTGTACAAATGTTGCTACTTAACCTGATTATGAAAGATGATCTATGTGCTGTTCATTTTTTCTTATGCATATTTCGGTAATTTTCAAGACTTTTCATTCACACATACTAGTATTAACTATTATTTGTATATATTTTTTTAGTTCATTTAGATTATGGGGATTAGTTTTTTTACAGCATTCCCCATTAGTTCAATTAGTATTAATGTAAACTATATATCTTGAAATGGACCAGTAGTTACCAAACATATTGATAGTTATATTATTTGGAGTCTGTTTATCTTACCTCAATATTAATGTTGATTTGTTCCTGAACATGTTTCGATTGGATATCAATCATCTTCAAGAACAAATCAACATTAATATTGAGGTAAGATAAAAGAACTCCAAGTAATATAATTAAAAGAACCTCAAAATATTAAAAAAAACCCTGGCACGACAGGCCTACAAGGCCCTTAGCCTACCAGCCGGCTGCTGGCCTCACATCCACATGTGTCAATCAAAGAGGTAGATGATAATCAGCCAGTGTAGTGGTGACATGTCAGCATGTCGAGTCCCCCAGCCGTTATAGCTGATTTTCTCAACCTGGAGCCGCCACTTATTGTAGCTACCCAAATGCATCATGATGCTGGGTGGGCACCGGTCCCATACTGGCCGAAATACCATGAGAAAATTTGTTCCCCCATGGAGATTCGAACCAGCGCAAGTCCCGTGGCTCTGCGCCAAGGCTTCCTGCCTTAACCACTCGGCTATGGGCGGGACCTCAAAATATTACTTCCTAAAATAAAACATTAATATTCATAGTTATTTATATATTAAATTAGGGAATTTTTAACATTATGAGGTTCAATTAATAATAATTAAATGAATCGTGATTTCTTCTTACCTCATACTTCTATGTTTTTTAAACACAGCACTGCAGTATCGGCGACACGTTGTCGTCATCATCAGCTGTTTTCGCGACTCGTGAAAACAGCTGATGATGACGACAACGTGTCGCCGATACTGCAGTGCTGTGTTTAAAAAAACATAGAAGTATGAGGTAAGAAGAAATTACGATTCATTTAATTATTATTGATAGTTATTGCTTGTTGTCAACATGTCTAATTATGTTTCTGTTAAGAGGCAAAATACACTACTCAAAAAGATTAGAGGAACACATGTTTAAACCAAAGCCGCATATTAAATATTGAAACAATTACATTTTTTGGTCAGATGCTTTAATTTGTAGTATTGTTTAAAACCAGGATGAAGATCTTCTTTCATTGATTCATTTTTCTTTGAATACGTTAGTGAAAGAGTTGCTGAAACCAAAGTGAATGCTCATTGAGTTATTTTTTTAAAAACAGGTTTGAAGAATAATCTGTGGTAGGAAATTGTTATTTTATGTTCTCTGAAGCTAATACAGAGCAATGAGACATCTGAATGAAACATCTATTACACAAGCAGTTTCATTGATTGAAAATGGCCGTACCATTTGCCATGTCTCTAGGATTATTGATGTCAGCCTTTCCGTCGTCCATAGGCTGTGAAGGTGATATAGAGAAACATGTAGATACAAGAGGTGGCCCGGGCAAGACTGTAAGAAGAAAACTACTGAGGTACAGAATGGATTTCTTGTCCTATCAGCTTGCGCAGACGAATATCTACAGCCAGAGATCTACAAAATTATTTATGAACAGCAACTGGGCCAGTAATTTCTGATCAGACTGTAAGAAATAGACTGAGAAATGCAAGGTTAAGGTCTGGAATCCCCTTTAAAGCTCCTCGTTTAACAAATCAGCACAAAGAAGCCTCGCTGCAATTTGCTCAGAATCATGTCAACTGGCAGCTCTGCCAATGGAAGAGTGTTCTGTTCATGGATAACTCAAGATTTCGTTTAGTGGGTTCTGATGGACATACACATCTATGGAGACATCCTGGTGAACATTTTGATCCAACCACAATTATTGAACATGACAGATTTGGAGGTACCTCCATGGTATCTTTACCTTGTCGTGGTGGAGTGGCTTAAATGATCCTGAGAGCTATGCCGGTGGTAGCATTGCTGCCGATAGGGTTACCCATGCCGGACTGGTCGAAGGTGATAAGCTAGATGAAAAAAGTACCTTGGTCGAAAGAGTGACGATCTTTCACCGTAAAAATACAACCGACAAGAAATGCGGCAGTTCTCTGGGCGGGGACTACTTCGGGGAACCCATGCCAAAGATGTATGGAGAGCTTATGTCCACGTGGCCATGAACCTATGGGTTCAATAGTGTCAGTGAGTAAGTAAGACAAACTTGGAGGTGGAATTTGGTTATAGTTTGGGTTGGGATTACTATTAAGTCTCGGACAGAGTTTGTTGTTGTCCCACAGCACTGAATGCTGTTATTTACACTAGTGACATTATCCTTCAACATGTTTTACCCCTTGCTTATGGTATGGACCCTAATTTTCTTCTAATGCATGATAATGCTAGATGTTGTACAGCACAGGCTGCCAGAGATGGCCTGCAAGAATGCCAAATTCGGGTGATGGATTGGCCTGCATGCAGTCCGGACCTCAATTTGATTGAGCATATGTGAGATAACTGGAAAAACTTCTTCGTAAATGTCCTGCTGTGCCATAGATCCTGGAAGAACTTTCAAATATACTCACCAAGGAATGGGAGAGTATCTCACAAGTTCCTGTAAGAAGGCTTCTGCGAAGCTCACAGAGGACACGCTAAGTACTGAGTGTTGAAATAACAATGGTAACATTGATTCCTAAAATAATAAATCTCAAATTTCCACTTTGTTTTCTGTTAGAAATTATAATTTGTTCATATTTCTAATATTGTACAATAAAATATTGTTTGAATGTCTATTCTAATTTTACATAAATCTTCAATTCATAATTACAATAGATCAAAAATTGAATTGTTTGAATATCTATTTTGTTGCTTTGGTTTAAACATGTGTTCCTATAATTTTTTTGGGCAGTGTTATATATATATATATATACACACACACACACACACACACATACTTTTGAGGTAGTTATTTACATTTTTATAATGTAATTTGTGTGTTTTTCATTATTTTCTTGAAAATATTGCCAGTGTTCATTGTTCCAAGAATCCCCTTCCCCATAAATAAAAATCACAAGGTATGTGATCTGGGGATCTAACAGGCTATAAATTAATACTTGTAACTTTGTCCTCAATTATCCAGTGCACTTTAGTCATGAATTCTTGCCCAGAATGGGCTCTCTTATTGTCTTATGAGAAATACACCTACTGCATATGTTAACTCATCAAATAAATGTCCCAAAATGCGCACATACAGCATCTTCTGTGAGCAGGGTAAATACCCAAATGTGTATAATGTAATTTGTGTTTAACAATTAACTTAAGAGAATATGCAAGCTTGTTTACCAACATACACATGCCAACACACCTGCCATGTGGGCAGGTGACCCTCATGATCACATGAATCAGATGCACTGTATATACATATGATCCATTGCTTTTGTGGTATATAGTGAAAAAAATAAAAATGTGTCTTCAGTGTTGTCAGAATTAGTGAACTATTTTCTGAGGTGGAATCACTTTTCAAAAACTGTTTATACATTTGTTTTAGAACTTTGCAGAGGATAAGTTACGAGAAGAATTACGAAAACTGCAGGATGACAAAAGTCAGTATCAAGGAGCTGCAAAAGAATCAGTACGTAAAATCCTTCAGGAAAAATTGGATGCTGTACAGAAATTGCAGGATTTAGAAAGGTGTAATGAGGAAATTGTATATATTTTA
Source organism: Diploptera punctata (assembly GCA_030220185.1). Lineage (NCBI taxonomy): Eukaryota > Metazoa > Arthropoda > Insecta > Blattodea > Blaberidae > Diploptera > Diploptera punctata. The sequence goes on from JASPKZ010008082.1 coordinate 291,898, forward strand.
CTATGTAACTGAAATTTTCTTTATACAAAATAAAGATTCAGGATTCTCTGATAGTCAATTGCAAAAATGAAGTCTGGACTATAATTTTAGCAGTATTTTTATTACCACTATAATAAACTGAAAATCCATTGGTTATAAAACTCTGGCTTTGATTATCATTTCATATCAAAGAAATTGAATTAGTTCTTCACACCTCACCTCATATGAAAGGTTTCAAGCCAGACATGTCTATCCCACAAAATTAAAAATTGTGATTTGGTCATCTTAATGGCTTCTTGAACCTGTGACAGAAAATATGTATTGATTTTATGGTAGCGTTACGAATAAATGTAGCAAATTTTTATGGCACAAACTACAAAGTCATTGTGATGAGAAGCACACTCGATTAACATTGACTATTGAAGTATCACAGCACCAGCAATTCAGGTAGGCTACACGAGTCACAGAATTAGTGTGTTGTAAACAAAGCTGAATGAACTTCAAGATAATTACGAAGAGCATAATGTTGTTAATAAGAATCAAATGATTCATGAATTCTTCTTACCTCATACATCTATGTTTTTTAACACAGAACTGCAGTATTGGGAAACATCATTCCAACCTTCAGCTGTTTTCATGACTGTCAATTTTTTATTATGCCAGTAATTTTCTAAACTACCATCTGGTGTACTTTTGAAGAACTTTGTAATCAAACATTGACAGTCATGAAAACAGCTGAAGATGGGAATGATATGTTTCCCGATACTGCAGTTCTGTGTTTAAAAAAACATTGTTGTATTGAGGTAAGAAAAATTCATTATTCATTTGATTCTTATTAAGAAAACCTCATAATGTAGAAGTTCCCAAAATTATTATATTAAATTAACATAATGGTGTACATACTGAAAAGGACAGAAAAATATTAAAGGGACAAAAAAAAAAAAGGAAATTTGAAATTCGTAAGGTACAAGAAGGTGAGGAACACATGTATTCTAAAGGAAATGTTGTTGCAAAGAGAGTATTTATAGGTTCTTCTTGTACTTGTTTGCTAAATTGTAACTGGCTTGTGTCATTTGAAGGGTGGAAGAAAATTTTTTCTGATTATTTCAAATTTAAATGGATGCTGAAGTCTGCTTTGATTATGAATCACAAAACAGTAGTTGCCAAGAAAAGAGCACATACTAAAAGCCCTGTGTCCAGATGTAATTATACTAGAGTATACAGACTATCACCCTATGATAATGCTGAAGATATTGTAATGTATAAGACCTTAAATCACACCTTTCACATCTCTGGTGGTAAAATTGGCTTTATCTTGAAACAGAAAGAGAGACGTGGTAGCCCAGTTTTAAGACAAATATGGTCAACATGATCCTCATAAGAAAACACGGATAGATGATGTTCAGTTTGTGTGTGATTTAATAAACAAATTTCCATCTTACAATACCCATTATAGTTGAAAAGATAGTGGAAACAGAAAGTATTTACCACCAAGTTTGAGATTTAGTGAATTATATAGGATGTATCAAAAGTGTTGTGAAGAAGGCAAATTAGCAGTGTGTTTCTTCACCTTCTGTGAAATTTTTATGTCATAATAAAATTATTTCCGAAAGTGATACCTGTAATAAATGTGATCCCTTCAAACAACAACTGAATGATTCAGTCTCTACTTATGTAAATTGTCAGATCACCATCAAAATGCCAAAAATGCAAGAGAAAGAAAATATAAAGATGTGGAACAAGCCAAATAGGATGAAAGAGAGATGGTTCTGATTTTTTATCATAAGTAATGACACAAGTGATTTCCAAATTATCAATAAATTCTCGACTCATGAAGTGAGGAGTGAATTTATCTAGAGAATTTGAAAATCAAGACTGGCATTTGTTAGGACTATTTAACGAATAAAATTAAGCTGTTTACTCACAAATCATTATTTAAAAAAAGTTATTTTAAAATATTTATATATCTAATGTAAATGGCAATGTTTGAAAACAAACGAGAAATGTTATGTTTCATTTGTTCATCACTGCAACCAGATCATATTTATTGCCAAATAGAATTGCAAAATTGTAAGAATGCACCCTAGTGGAGAAAAAATGAAAAGCATCATTACAGGTTTCTGGTGTCCTATGATGTAAATATGTTAATTATATTTTTCTGCAACTTTAATTCCTCGGAAATAATATGTTTAAGAAAGTGAAAACAGCACTTTCCGAAAATGATTTGCAACGATCAATTTATAATTTACAAAAAATAGCTGCCAAATTTAATATGGAAATATCAATTAACAAAACTAAAATTATGGCATTTCATGGGAAGGACCCCATACAAAGTAAAATCTGTCTTCAGAATAAAATTTTAGAGACCTAATCAATTTAAATATCTTGAATATTATCTCTCTATCTGGGATGAAAAGGATATCCCTGAAAAAATTACTAGTTATAATGAAAGTTTGGGAATTATTAATCAAGTTATGAAACCATCCCTTGTACAAAAAAACACCAGATTACGTTTATATAACATTTTGGCTAGACCAGTGTTGACCTATGGTAGTGAAGCATAGACACTAAAAAGACAACATGAAAGCAGAATAACGGCTTGTGAAATGAGATTCATGTGCAGAACAGCGGGTTATGCCAGATGGGATCGGAAAAGGAACACTGATATCTTAAAAGAATTGAAGACTACGCCAATTTTGGAATATATTAAACAGTACCAACTAAATTGGAAACACCATCTAGAAAGAATGAGTTCAAATCGGATCCCCAAAGCTGTTTATAATTATATACCAAGAGGACGAAGATCACTGGGCCGTCTTATGAAATGCTGGAGGAAAAATTTTCTATAGGATCATAACAGGCTTAGGCCTAATACTTGGAAGGAAGAAGAAGAAAACAGCAGTTTCTTTTTTTTTTTTTTTTGGTATAATCAATTGCAATGAATGTTTTTCTATTATATCTCGCAAGCATAATCTGGTTTCATTCGTGCACTATATATACAATCTGTAAGCCACTTGATAAAATGAAAATGATAAAATTGAGGTGAAAAATGACTGTGATTGGTTGTAAATCAAAATTCATTGAAATGTGATTGGTTATTTACTGCCATTTGGGGCATTAGTTAAATAGTCTCCAAGAAACACCTCCCACACAAAGTCTATCAACCACAGTTGCCTACTTCAAGTGGCAGATGTGGACTTTTAATTTGGGAATCCATGATGCAGTGGAAGCTACTGGTTACATGAATGTATGGAGTGAAAAATTGCATCAAGATTAGGATCTTGCTTGTTGGCACATATAAAGCATAATGCCCCCCCCCCCCGAGGTAAAGCATTTGATATTATTCAGTGATAGCTGTGAGAGTCAAAATAGAAATATGAAAATGCCCCTCCTTCTTACACATATTCTTCATTTCCAGATATTAAACGTTATCAATCAAGAATATTTTCTTCCTGGTCATAGTTTCAATGAATGTGACCAAGACATTACAGTCATTGAGAAAGTCAAATAGTATAATCCAGAAATCTTTGTCCTAAATCACTGAGTTCAAATGATCAAAAATGCTAACAAAGACACTGTCAACCATTGCATGCCGAATTTTTTCCATAGAAGCATTGTGATGTAGCAAGTCTGTATCCAAAAATGTTCTGCCATTTTTAACTGTAAGGCACTAAAATCCAGCAACAAATCTCTCATTTAGACTATAGAGAAGTAATACAACTCATGACTCGGTAGATTGGATAACTCTCACTACTTGCCACCTTCTGCCTCACTCCACACCACCCTTACTCAAGAAAGCATTCTAATTAAATCATAAAGTGTTTGCTGATGGTGGCAAAGTTGAACATTTGAAAACATCATGGATCAGAATTGAAAAGGACTGCCCTAAAATTCTCAAAATTATACAGAATCACAATGTTGATTAACAATTTTCCGTATTGGACTTAACTAGAAGTGGGAAGGAAAGACCAAAGATGTTTTGAAAATATCCAGTTACCTTTGTTGTATCCAAAAAGTTTGAATTCTAACAAAGGAAATGTATAAAGATTTGCAAAATTTTTGTCATTACATCCTCCAATTCATCATTATTTTTATAAGAATCTGCAGGGCGATAATTAAGAAGACATTCCCAGGAATAAAATTATAATCTTAAATACACAATTATTGTTTTGTTTTGCAGTAGAATAATTTTAAACACTAGTTTGAATTCAAAATTAACGTATATTAAAGTTGAGCCAAATAAAATGCTAAAATACAAAGCACAAGAAATTAAGGGTAGCCATGAGTGAATTTTGAATGAAAATTGACCAAAACACACATTTTGTGTTTTATCTCTCATACAAATCTCCTAAGCTTCCTGTTCAGGAAAATATATGACTTATCACTATTTTGCCATTATTAAAGCCCTGGTGGCCATTTTTAAACTTCCCCTGAACTAGTGGCAAAAATGATACTAATGTATCAAAGATTGGAATCAGATGTATTATTGGAGAGAGGCACAAAAGAAAACCCCAAAATGGTAATGAAGAGTCTCTACCATACAGTTTGGCTGCAAATATCCAAAAGAAATGTTTATTTCAACACAGAAATTGGAAATGTGTGTTATTAAAGCAGTCAGAAGCATGAAAAACTTTGTAGCCTTTTTTCAAGCGCATGCCCATTTAAAAAAGTTCTTGCACTGCAGTTTTTGCCTCATTCAACTGAAATTTTCAGTACTTACCTGTGAGAAAACAAAGAACCAAAATTGCATTGGATTTTAATCATGCTCAAAATGCTCATTAGTTATGATTTTTTTATATTGTCATATTGAAAACAGCAGTCACACAGTATGAAAAATTTTTAAGGCTACCCCATAATAACTGGACCCAAAGAAAACCACAAGTATGTTTAAAATCTCAGCAAAGCTTCCTAAGCATTGTACAAGAAATCAAACAGAAATTGCAACTTCCACATTCAAAAGAAAATATGCAGATGAGAAACAACCCTCTAGAATTTTTGGAAATCGAATATAACCTTCATTTAACAGAAGACATCAAGAAATCTGAAACTCCTCCATATATTTTAAAACAAATGTCACTGGAAATGATAAATCTAAGATACCCAGCTCCTGAATGGATACTATTTTTTACAGATGGCTCCAGCCTACCAAATGATGGTGGCACTGGTGCTGGTGCAGTATGTCCACTTTTTTCCTTTTATCGTAAACTAAACACAAATTCAACAAACTTTGATGGTGAAATTCTAGCAATTTTCTTAAGTTTACAAAATCTTTTATATCACATCCAAAAATTTACAAAAGTTGTAATTCTATGTGACTCCAAAGCAGCCATTCTTGCTATAACACGAGACACAACACCCAAAAGCATCAAAATTATCGAATGTCACAAAATGATAAAACATTTATCCCGTCTACATAAAAAAGTTGTACTTCAATGGATTCCGGCCCATTGTGGAGTGACAGGCAATGAAATAGCCGATTTTCTAGCCAAGAAGGGTAGCAAAATTGTTTCAAACCCAACTTCTACTCCAGTTTCCTTTCACTCTATCAAAAGAATTATCTCAAATAAATACATCAATAAACTTAGAGAAGAATACACCACCAAAACATCTGGAAAGGAATGGGAAAATCTACAAGCTTATGACATTACTACATTACAAAGAAAATCTGCAGTAGCAACATTCAGACTGCTAACGGGACATGACTGCTTGAATAAACACCTACACAGAATTGGCATAACAGATTCACCTAAATGCCCTTTTTGCAATTTAAATGAAGATATGGAAAGAAACCATCTCCTCCGTTGTCCAGCTTTTGTAGAAGAGACCAGCCTTTCTGCTAAATATTGGAGTGCAAGAGAGCGAATGATTTCATTATCAAGTGCTCGACATTAGATACCAACCAACCATATTGTCATATTTATCTCGATTTCTGCCAACATGAAAAATCAGTTAAAAAACAATTTTTTCTCAAAAGTATTAACAGCACAGAAGAATCCAATGTAAATTTAGAAACAATGAGTATAACAAATATCCTGACAAAATATTGGAACAAAATATTGAAAATTGTACTGCAAGGAACTTTTATAAATAATTAAATTAAAAAAGAGAAAAAATAATGTAACTTGCGAACTAATATAACAAATCACTTGAAATTTATTATAAATGTTATTCATACAGGTAGACATCTGTGGTAAAAATTTTAAAGAAATCTGTTAGTTTCGGAGTTTCAAAATTCACTCATGGCTACCCTTAAAATAAATATATTGTATAGTGTTCTTCGTAACTTTTTTGTAATTTTCAATATGATAATTACAGTTTCATTATTTAATTATTCCTAAGATTTAAATTAAAATTCTTTATACCTCACCTCATATCCAGTCTTCTAATTAATCTGGTTTTAAAGCCTAGGTGACTTCATCTTCAATAATTTCTTGTCGACTGATATAATGTCGTTCAGGAGAAGTGAAAGAATTCTAATTTAAACCTTAAATTGAACCTCATAGTGATTATTCCTGTAGAAGTTCAATTAATTATTAAAAAATGACTCATTAATTTACGAATTAAGAACCTCATAATGTTATTTCCCATATTTAACTATGAATTCAATTAATTATTCCTGTTTAAATTTGCACAGTGACATCTCAAAATCCAGTACTATTTTGGCTTGAGGACAAAGAATATTTTTTGTTAAACCTGAAGTCATTATCATTTTAAATGTTAAATAGAAAGCACAAGGAATGAAATTACGCTTTTTTTTGTAACTTTTTATGATTGTTAGTTATGCTGTGATTCATGCTGAACCAGTTTCATTATCTAATTATTCCTGTTTAACTTTTCATTTCAGTATCTCAAATTCCAGTACATGTTGGTTAGTCATATCCTCTTTCACCTAAAATATTAGGTGCTATGTAAAGTACTGGTTCAGTTTGTTCAATAAAAAAATCTCAGTGTTTTTCCTATCATTTTTGTGTTTAAAATATCTTCTTCAACCTTTCCACCCAAGTTATTTCCCTCATTTTTTCAACCATTTTTTGTAACTAATTCATTTTTTTTTTTCACCCTCTAAATATTTAGTGCTTGTCTTGGTAAACTTCTAGTGTTGATTCTTTTAATGTGCCTGTAATACAATCTTGGTGTCTTCTATTTAGTCTTTTTTTCTGTATTTATTACATTCTCTCTTCAATTTTTTTCACAGTAATATTTGAAAATATTTAATTAATATTGCACCAAATTAATATTTAACTGTCAATCCTGGTGGACTAGTGGTTATCTTGCTCACCTCTGATTCCAAGGTTTACGAATTCGAATTTGGTAAGAGTAGAAGGATTTTTCAGGGTGCATAAATTCTGAGAATTCTGAACGAAGGAGCACCGGGTCCATCTTCTTTTGAAATTGGCTCACCTCTTTAAACAATTTATACCATTAATTTTGAGTTTTTTTTTTAATTTATACCATCTTTGACCTATACTGTAAGGAAGAACAAACTCTCCATATGGCTCCTGAAATATTGCACAGGCTTCAGCTGAAAATTTGTTGGGACAATACTAGAATTTCAAAGCAGCGTATTGTTCACCTTCATTGTAACCATTGGCAATACTGAACATGTCTCGACTTTACACACCATTGACTGAAAAGAACCAGAGTTTGTCTTTGAAACCTATACCACGTGTACATGATGGATTATGTTAACAATTGTAAAACTAAATTTTAGCGTTTTAAATTATAGCTGTAATAAAAATAGTAATCATTCTTTATTGAACAATCCTCATATATCATAATTTGTAAAATATTCATTTTTTTATTTATAAAACAATTTTTTCAGATCTTTGAGTAACACAGAAGATGAATGTTCCCATTTAAAGGAAGTGATGAACGTAATCAGCAAGATTTGCAGGAATTGGCTCTTAAATATAGTGTTCAGCTACAAAAAATGGAAGAACTCACTTCAAAACTTCAGGTATTTAAAATGCAGTTTGGTTTTTGTTATACAGTGGATTCTGGTTAATTCAACATTGTGTATTGTAAAATGTTGTATAATTCAGATAAAAGTATATTCCCCTTGACATTTCTATTTAAATCAGTGTTAAAATTTCATATTTACTTCAATACTTGAAGCTTAAATTTGGATTATTTGAAGATAGGATTTTATTTCATGTTAATAATTTTATAACTTCAAGACTTCCAAGAAGTCACAAAAAATCTCTGCTTTTAATGTACAATATCTGGACAGGTAGCAGCTATGTTAACAGATTTAACCATTATCTCTGCGGGCAATTGGAACTGTACCCTTTCTCACCTCCTGAACAGAAAATGTTGGAAGAATGGATCGACCATCGCTATTGTTACATGTGTGTTTACCACAACTTTTCCTTAGTTAAAAACATTGGGATACATGCATAGTAGGACTTTTGTGATTTTTTTTATTTTTAGTGCAGTGTTCTAAATTGATACAATACCAGCAAGCAAGTGATTTTAGTCATTAATTAACATTAACAGGTTTTTTTCTTTTGCCAGTAATTATCCAAACTGCCATCTGGTGCACTTTTGAAGAAGTAATTTCCTAAAATGCCATCTGATGTACTTTTGAAGAACTTTGTAATCAAGCTTGGTTCGTCCAGAACCTCAAAGTTCGTGGTTCTCGTATAGTTTTTTTTATGTATTTAGAAAATTACTTCTTTAAAAGTACACCAGATGGCAGTTTGGATAATTACTGGCAAAAGAAAAAAATGACAGTCATGAAAACAGCTGAGGATGGAAAATATGTTTTTCCAATACTGTAGTGCTGTGTTAAAGGAACATAGATATATGAGGTAAGAAGAATTCATGATTCATTTGATTCTTATTAAGAAAACCTCATCATGTTAAAATTCCCAAATTTAATTAAAATTACAATGGGAGGAAACACTATGAGGTATTTTTATTAATAAATGAGTTGGAGAAAATGTTTTAACATCTTACCTCACAAAGTTGCGTGTCTTCATGATATCGGTTTCAAAAGTATAGTATTACTTCCATCTTCAGTCAAATTCCAACTGTCAAAATTTCGTCGTTAACATCATCATCTGAGCTGCCATCTGGTATAGATTTTATGAATGTGAAGATTAAATTATTCTCGTCAGGAATATCGAAATTCGTTGCTTTATATTTATTCTTCTGAATGTATATCTTTTCCCAAAAGATTGGTAGCAGTTGTCTGAAAAATATGGCATTTCTTTAATATTAAAAATTATTTCTTGTTAAGTAACTGGTGATAAATTTGAGTTACAAGTAATAGATGTTTAGACCAATACATTTGGTAGCTTGATTTCTTTATAATACTCTGTAGCAGTAATACACTAAAGAAAATTCTTATTTGATCATTGGTTGTGTCCTTCCAACCAAGGGTGTTCATATCTTTGTCATATCTATTAGTTTCAGTGACTACAATATTCACCAACACATCACCAATTACTTTATTTACATGTTCCATCACATCTGAAGAGTAAATTTTGTGTGAAGGTGTTCAAGTGAGGTGATGCCACAGTCATATGTATTTCCAGCTATAATCTGATGCTGGAAAAAACTAGCGTTACTTGAATCACTTTCTTAATCTTTTGTTGCTTCACAAGCATTGTCAGTGTCTGAAGAGTATAACTTAATAGTCTTTTTGATCCATTAAATTCCATATCAAACTCATCATTCACCATAATGAAAAAACGAAGAGATAAAACAAGCCAGAATATAGTATCTGTTACACAGCTCGAGCATGTGACAACTAGAATCTCATTCCAGTAACTTTGACTGCAGTTGATTATTATAATGCTTCAAGTAGCCGTGAAACAGACAAAGTAGTATTATTGTGCTCTCTAGTGACCACATTTGTAACTAACTAGATGAAATGAATTTCTTCAAGATTCATGTTTATAAACAGGATTTTGTGTAGACACATGAGTATTAAATAATTGGAATTAGATACACACGACACACATCATATTTGTAGCTTTCTTGAAGACCCAGGTTTTGATGCTTTAAGCATCATTATCAGTTCTTTCTGGTTAGAATCAATTTGATAATGATGTTTAAAGCATCAAAACCCAGGTCTTCAAGAGAGCTACAAATATGAGGTGAGTCATGCATATCTAACTTCTATTATTTTAAATAATCCTCATAGTGTCATTTTCTTTACATATTAAGTACTTCTTCTTCTTCTTCCTTCCAAGTATTAGGCCAAGGCCTGTTACGATCCTATAGAAAATTTTCCTTATGGGAAATTCTCGTATAAGACTTGAAAGCATAATAATAGTCCCTTCGATTGGTTGCTGGCCAAAGGAAGGCAAGACCAGTGATGGGGCTGCCATCTTATAGCCTCTGGTCAGGCTTTTCTGGAGAAGAAAAGAAAATAAAGGAAAGGAGAAATGGAAGAAAGGAAGGACTCCCTAGCCCTCGGATGCCCTAATAGCGTCAGGGTCGAAAAAACAAGAGTTAACCAAGAGAGGTTAGATAGAAAAGTTAAAAGAGCGCAAAACACAAGTAAGTGGAAGAAATATTTTGCACAGCTTGGGCACCTTGTGGTCGCCATCCACATATCCCCTAGATGAGGACCCCTGAGGGTACATATTAAATACGTGGGTATATAATGGGAAATTGAAAAGTTTCAGTGAAAAATTCCTTATGGAATGTCAAAATAGATTTAGGAAAAGACGATCTTGTATTGATTCAGCATTTTCTGTTAAACTATTGCTTGAAAAAAGAAGAGAATTCAACTTAGAAACACATTTTACTTTCATAGATTTTGAAAAAGTATTCAACACAGTCAAGAGATCAAAACTCTTCAATATATTGGAAGACAGAATTATACCAAATTTACTTCTGCAGAACTTACAAAATATTTACAAAGACAACACCATAAAGATTAAATTAAATAACAGATTTTCTGAAGAAGGAATAATTATAAATTGTGGTGTGAGACAAGGCTGTCCCCTATCCCCAACACTGTTTGTGATTTATATCAATGAAGTAATATGTTTCTGGAACAAGAAATATAAATTTGGAATAAGAATATCAGAAAATACAAAATTAAACACCCTATTGTTTGCAGATGACCAAATAATAATAGCAAATTCCGAAGATAATCTGCAGAAAGGTCTGTTTGAACTTAACAAAATTACAGAAGAATATAGATTGAAGATATCTACAGAGAAAACTAAAACTATGGCATTTCAAGGTGTAGATCCTGTCAGAAGTAAAATTGTCTTCTTCTTCTTTCCAAGTATTAGGCCAAGACCTGTTACGATCCTATAGAAAATTAAGTAAAATTGTACTTGATAATAACATTTTGGAGCAGGTGAATAATTTTACATATCTAGGATGCAATATCTCATATGAAGAAGAAAAGGATTTAAATGCAAAAATATCTAAATTTTTAAGAATTTTAGGGTTAATAAATTCTATCTTCAAGCCACAGTTAGTCCTAAAACATTCAAGACTAAAAGTGTATAAAACACTGGCTCTTCCAACTCTCTTCTATGGTAGCGAAGTATGGACGCTGAAACAGAAGGATATACAGAGACTTAGATCGGCTGAAATGAGATACCTTCGGAGGACTGCAGGATACACACTACTAGATCACAAAAAAATGAAGATATCTTAGAAGAATTACACATGGAACCTTTAGAAAACAAAATTTCTGATTATAAGTCAAGATGGATGCAACATGTTCATCGAATGGAAGATAACAGGATACCCAAACAAATTTTGTTCTCCACTCACTATTAACCCAAAGAAATGTTAAGATATCAGCCTGCAGGAAGAAGAAGACCAGGACGTCCACTCAAAAGACTTCTGGATGGTATTTCTCTTGAGGCCAAAACAGGTCAACAAATGGCCTAAATTCGTGAATGTACTATGATGATGATGAGTATATAATACAAGTTTTTTAATTTTATGTAGAAATCAAAATCCTGAATATACTCAGGCTTTTAAGTTAAGAGGTTAAGGGCAAACCTATTCTATGCTCCTCTTTCAGTGTACTACTCAATTCTGAATGTCAAATATAAACCATTTTAATAACTGATACTCTGGTATATTTTGCCTGAGACCCTTGTTTCCTTATCTCAAAATGATTGTCTACAACTTTTCTTTAATGAGAAAAAGTTCTTTAGTTTAATTCTTTTAATCTCTGTATATAATATCTCTCACAGTTACTGTGTTTCATGCTATCCTAAATTAAAATCTGCTTTTCTGAACATTGTATCGTGTGAATTAAATGAAATCGTGATTTCTTCTTACCTCATACTTCTATGTTTTTTTAAACACAGCACTGCAGTATCAGCGACCCATTGCAGTGCTGTGTTAAAAAAAACGTAGAAGTATGAGGTAAGAAGAAATCACGATTCATTTAATTCTTATGAATTGAACCTTATAATGTTAAAAATTCACAAATTTAATCTATAAAATTGTATCATGTATTGCTTCTTCATTAATGTATCGTATACAATTGCTGCAAAATTAAAAATATTTATTCAGAAATGGCAGTCATGTTTATCAATTCAAAATTTAATTTAAATGGGTAATATGTTAAGTAGTGGATTTTGTGTATTAGAATTAATTTGCAGTATTTGTGTCTCAATTATTTAACAAATTAGTTAAATTCTGATATTTACTAATTCAATAAATTTGAATGACTTTTTTTTGCAATTTAGGAAACAGAGGATCAACATCGTGAGGTTCGTGAACGTCTTGAACAGGAGAAGCAAGAACTTCAGGCAAGACTGCAGGAACAGTTAGATGCTGAGAGAGCATTACAAATTACGTTTAGAAACACTTCAAGCAGATGGTGACATGGCTCAACGACAGCTAGCAGTTTTGCAGTCTCATCTGCAGTCAATTCAGCCCAATGAAGATGTTGACACCAAAATTGATATTGACGTAATTAAATCAACAGATTCAACAGGTAAAGTCTTGTACAAAAATGATCGTATAATAGAAATTTCATCATGCATAGGAAAAGTATTTAGATATTAGTCTTCATTTTGCTTGCATGAGAACTTAAATGTACAAAGTAGCATAAAATTTGAATTACAGAATGTACAATAATGTAATTTTAAACGTATCTACAGAATATAGATTCAAAATTATGCAGATAGTAGAGTATTGTGTATTGAATATTTTGAGAAATGGGAACCAATAGTTGGAAATTCATATTTCAGGTGCTATGAGATCTTGAACTTATGAAAGACAGTTTTCATTTTTGGCCAATGAACATTCAGGAAATTCAGTGCTCTAGCACAACATTGAATAAATAATTGAAAGAACTGAACTCTAAAATTTGAAGTTATTTGGCCCCATTGCATCCAATCATAGTAGATTATTGGGGTGTGCTTCTTGACAATTATTTCCATACAGTATTCTTGAACTTTGTATTTCATCTCAAGTTGACAGCTGCTACTGTCACATGAACCATTGTCTTCTTCCCAAAGTGGGTATGTGAATAATCCTTTCTTAAGCATCCTGTACTCTCATAAGTTAAAGTTCTTATGGTACTTGAAATATATGTATTTACAATTGATTCTCTATCTCAAAATGCTCAGCTTACGGATTTTTACCATCTACATAAATTTGACTTTAAAGGTGAGAGTTGAAAATTATGCTAGCATAACCAGTGAAAATTTTGTTTTATGGAAAAATTATAAACTCTGTAGTGCAATAGCCCTTAGCCTACTAGCTGACTTCTGGTCTCACATCCATGTATGTCAGTCATAGAGGTGGACAAGTATCCAGCCAGTGTAGGAGAGATATGTGGTCAACATGTTGGGTATCTTAGCCATTACAACTGGTTTTTTTCGATCTGGAGCTGCTACTTATTGCATCTATCCAAATTCCTCTCTTTGCCAGGTAGACATTAATCCCAAAAATTTCCATGAGAAAATTTCTTCCCCCATGGAGTCTTGAACCGATGGGTATCCTGTAGCTCTGCCAGTTCATGATGCTTTTGAGTACGTCACAGTACATGACTGAAAAAAATAATTTCCTTTGACTTTTTAGGAATTAACACTATAAGTAGATATCCGTGAAATTCGCAAGTTACAATAATGCAAAATGCTCTAATTTTGTCATTTTCTTGTACCATTTCTTAACTCCACTTCCCATAACCTCAAAAAAGCATTTATGAATTACGAAATCCTACAATAATGCAAAATTTAAAATTTTCAACGAATTCCAGAGATTTTTTGTTCTGTTTGTGAAATTTTCGTAATGCATCTTTAAACACTGTTTACGGATTCCATCTTCTTTTTTTTTAACTACCATATCTGCTTCCTCCATGCAGTCTTGCAAAGGGAAATGGTTGCAACACAGTTCACAGCATAGAGGTGATATTTTCTGTCCTTCTCATGCTCAAATATGGTCTCTCCGTAGATTTTAAGTTGTATGGCCAATATGAATTCCAAGAAATATGAATTATATTAACATGTGTGATAAGTTTTTTCCCCCTAAATTTTTGCAGACATAATTATCAATTTTATATCGATCATTATTAAGTAATGGTATTAATGTACCTTAATGAATATGCCACATAGTGAGAATTCCTAAAATAGGTGGGTAATGGTATATGGTGAAATTAAATGTTTCTTACCTCTCCTCATATAAATTTTCTAAGTTGATCGCGATTTCGAGACTATAACTGTCTCATCATCAGAACTTTGTTGGCGGCTCTTTTTCTTCCGATCGACATAACACCAGTCGCCAACAAAGTTCTGATGATGAGACAGTTATAGTCTTGAAATCACGATCAACTTGGAAAATTTATATGAGGAGAGGTAAGAAACATTTAATTTCACCATAAATTAAACCTCATGATGATTAATTCCTATAAAAGTTAAATAAAGGTAATGGTATGTTTCTTTAAGTATAAGAGGTAATCTGACAATAATGCAAGCACTGCCAAATTTGAATAAGCCAGAAATGGACCATGAGTAATTATATCATATATTGATAAATATTATTATTCCCAGTTTAATTAAAACAGAATTTATTTACATAAATGCATTTTTTTATTGAATTGCATATCTATAACATGGATTTTTAACAAAATGTAACAAAACAAATACTGACAGTTTGAACAACAAAGGTCGCGTGCAGTTTTAATTCTCCCTCTTTCCCCCTTCAAACTTTGTTTCAATCAACAGATTGATTCAGAAATGTATACCTTGGTCAGTTTGTGTTTTTAAGAATCAAATGAATCGTGAATTCTTCTTACCTCATAATTCTATGTTTTTTAAACACAGCACCGCAGTATTGGCAACCATTGTCACCATCGTCAGCTGTTTTCACAACTGTGAATTATTTCTTTTGCCAGTAATTATCCAAACTGCCATCTGGTGTTCTTTTTAAGGAGTCATTTTCTAAACTGCCATCTGAAACATCTATCTAAACCTTTGGATTTAACAGTTTGGGAAAAGATATATATTTAAAAAAAAATCATACTAGAACCATGAACTTTGAGATTCCGGATGAACCAAGCTTGATTACAAAAATACATCAGATGGCAGTTTAGAAAATGACTCCTTAAAAAGAACACCAGATGGCAGTTTAGAAAATGACTCCTTAAAATGAACACCAGATAGCAGTTTGGATAATTACTGGCAAAAGAAAAAATTGACAGTCGTAAAAACAGCTGACGATGGTGATGATGGTCGCCAATACTGTGGTGCTGTGTTTAAAAAACATAGAAATATGAGGTAAAAAGAATTCACGATTCATTTGATTATTAATAAAACCTCATAATGTTAAAAATTCCCAAATGTATTATATTAAAAAAAATAGTTTGTGTTTTACTTAAGTCTAAAGTAATTTTCATTATCATTTGTTTTCTGTTTTTAATTTTCTACCAATTGTCATGCCTAAACCGAGTGTGTCAGCCACTCTTAAGAATGAGAATGCAGAGATACCCACCATGATTGCTTTTTCTTAAAAGGTAAATTCTGCTTACAAATTAGTGACTATGATTAAAATTGTACGCATTTTAGTGTATTAACATCGATATCAATTCTACAACCTAAAAGTTGACCTGAAACTACTGGATATATCATTCTTATTGGGTTTACAGAGACTCAAATTTACATTTTTTTAGAATAACACCTCCAAATTCCCAGTAACATCGAAATCTTGAAATTTTAAAATGAATTTTCCCTAAAAATAAAACCACTTTCACAGATCTCTAACTATAAGGTATTATTTAAGTAAGTAAAATTGTATCAAACTTATATAGGAAAAAATAAAAAAATTGTATCACCTCACCTCATATTTTTCTTCTTAGACCGGTTTTGAAACCTTATTTGGTAACATCCTCAGTACTTTCTTGATCATTATGTCGTCTTGAAGAGTCACCTCCTGCTCCTTCTGTTGGTAGATTGAAGAACCTCAATTTAAAGTGGATTTATTTCCAAACCGTAACTCCTCTTTAGGTTTTTCTATCTGCTTTATTAATTTAGCCTTTCTTTCGGTTTGATGTTTTTCTGATCATGCATGGGCTGCTACTGCAGATTTTTCTACTACCCCATTCTAGGCAGAGATTTTTTTCACTCTTGTTTTTTTTTAATTTCTCGTTCTTTTCCCCTTGTAGACTTTATCACATTCTCTGCATTTAATCTGATAAATCCCTGATTTGTTTTCTTCTATTTTCTCATTTTTGTTGGATATAATTGACCTTATGATACTGAAGTCATTTTTCAGTGCCAATCGTATGTTGAAATTTAAAAAAAAAATTATTTGAAACTTATGGTGTTTCAATGGATGATATATGAATTTCTTGAATTTTATGTTTTCTTCTTTTTCTTTTAGAAGTGTACTTTGATTAATAAATGTTTGTCTTTTGAACTTGTTTATTTTCTTGTGTATCATGCTTTCTTCAAATCCATTATTAGTTGCTACGTTGGTAGTGCATTATTTTTCTTTCATGTTCACTAATCTAAGTGTCAAACTATTGAAAACTGCCTTTTTTGAGCTATGTGATTAAAATCAGAGGCTATAATATGGTTATGTATAGAGCGAGGAATTATATGAAGAAAATTACACGAAAATATGAAAAATATGAAAATTATAACGCAAAAATATTATGAAGCTACTATTTTCTAAACTTTTTACATATATTTATATACATAGGCCCACTATAACTTATAAATGTACATACCAGCACATAAATGAGACAACATAACTTATTTATAGCTCAAGAAATCAAGATATTCACTGTATTTCAATTTTAATTAGCTTTTTCATTAATTCTGACCCAATATAAAATATATTCATGATCTGGAACAATTTTAATGGATCACGCCATAGTGTAGTTGTATAAGGAAACGTGGTACAAACAGGAAAGTCGTGGGTTCGAGTCTCGATATTGTCAAGATTTTTAGCTGGACCAGACCTTCTGGTGGCATTGTGGACTTGGGGTCTCAGATCCTAATGGAAGTGAGTACTAGATGCATGTTCTGGGCACAAATGCGGCCATAAGGTAGATCCGACAATCCGGCAGACATCTCGTGTCTATTGTCTAGAAAGATGGGAGCTTCAACCCCCAAAGGCCTCCCAAGACTGTAGTGGAATCACTTTACCTTCATAAATAAAAACCGAGAGGTTATATATAATGCAATTAATTAATGTACTGAATGATATTTAATTATGAAATCCAAACATATACAAGAAAGAAAAATTGTAACCAAAACAAGCAGGTTTCCATGAAATATAGCACTAACAAAGTTTAGAACGGGTATAGTTTGGATTATTGCTGTTTTTTACATTGCATAAGATATTAAATTCCTGGAGATGCAAGTGTAACAATAACATTAAATTGGACGATTTAAAATATAAGTAAAACATTCCGGATGTCATATTTGGAGAAACAAGGTATTAAAAGTTATTAGTCCATAATTGATTCCAGGTATTGTTTCAGTACTCTCTTTGCAATTAATGTTACATTTAATATTGAACTTCAAACATGGTGAAATGTAGTTAAGAATTATTCTAACATTTTTTTTTTTTCATGAAATGGGTCTAACAGGTCCATAATCTTTGTCTAATTGTGTTTTGAACAATCCAATTGTCAATTCTGTTTGTAATACACAGATTTTTTTCCCTATATTTTCTGATAGTAAACTATAGGGCCTGTTGGTCAAAATTGTTTTTGCACGATGAAAAATTATGCTCAACATCACACAATGGTAAGGCAGCATACTTGTATCATGCTATATTCGATAGTTTGATGCCCTTACCTACATGAACTTTACTAATTTCACAAACCACTTAAACGGAAATGAGTACCAGACGCTTGTTCTGGGGGTACAGGCGGCCCTCATGCAGCGCTGACTCCAAGTGCCGATTGTCCAGAAAAAGTGGTAGCCTTATCCAGGGATTACAATATAATAATAATCCCTGGCCTTATCCTCCTACTACCCCAAGGACCTCTTGAGGCCTTTAGTGGGATTACTTTACTTTACTGCTTCAAGTTACCTATATTTAAATGCTGTAATCTGTTCAGGAAGTAAGGACTGCTCTCAGGTAACAATAACGAGTGACAGCTATTTTACCTGACTATGAATATTCCAACATTCTTTTCCTTATTCATCTAGGCTCGTGTTCTTGTCTGGGGATCGAGTTTAGGACAGAAACCTCCATCTAACACTGTCACTCTGTGACTCCTCATCTAATTATTTGCTTTTATAAAATCTATCTATCTTGTTCAGAAGGAATACTGAAGAATTTTCACTTGTCTACCACGTTACACTGTCAAAAATTACATAAATACATTTATTTCAAGAAATATTTTAATGAATTCCTAGAACTTTTATTGAAAAAAAGTACGGGAATTGAAAGTTGAAAAATATGAAGGAGTATGAAATTTTCACTAAAATATGAACATTTTGCTAAAATATTATGAAATATGAAGTTTTTTGTTGGTCTTATTTGATTCTACATATCATGAAATGTAAAGATACTTAGTCTCAGCGCTCTCTGACAAATAGTTTAAAACATGAAATTTCATAAAATTCCGCGCTCTAGTTATGTATATGTGCCTTCTGTTTGTATATTCGAATTTCTATCATATTTCTTTCATTTCTTATTAATTTTAGATCTAAAAAATGATATTTCTCTATTAATTTCAGTTTCCATACTGAACTTTATAGTTTGACTTTGAATGTTCCATTTGTTTATGATTTACTGTAACAATTACAGTATGTCATTGACACATCTATGCCAAAAATTTAAAATTAAAGGACGTCCACGAATTACCTTGTGTTTGAAATTCCCCATTTCCCCATTTTTAGCCAATCTATTCATTGGAAATTTCAAACACAAGTTAATAGTTTTAAATTATATTAAATTAATGTTGGGAAGTAAACATTATGAGGTATAATCATTAAAATTCATTGGAGAACATTTTGTTTAAACAACTCACCTCATAGGATTCATGCTTCCATGATACCGCGGTTTCAAACACAGTCGTGTTCATCTTCGGCCGTCAACTGTTCTATTGTCACCATCTTCAGTGCTGCCATCTATGGTTGAATTTATGAACTTCGAAATCAAAGTAATTTTGTTAGGGATATCAAAGTTCATTGATCTATCTTTATTTTTGTGAATGTATATTTTTTCCCAAACTGTCAATTCCAAAGGCTTCTCTACTTGTTTTAAAAGTTTAGCTTCTCTTCCAATTTTATGATGTTCTAATAAACTATGTGCAGCAATTGCAGATTTTTCAATTTCACAATTTTTAATATTTCTGAAATGTTCTTTTGTCCGAATTTCCAAATTCCTTTTTGTTTTTCCTATATAAACTTTATTGCAATCTTCACAACTTATTTTATAAATTCCAGATTTCTTTCTGTCTGGGACATTGACTTTTTTATTGTTAATAAAGTTAATAAATTAGTGGGCATCCATTAATTTTCAAATTTTGGTGTAGATTGTTGACGACATAATTGCTATTAGTAAATCGTAAAAAAAGGATGATAAAGATGGCAAGATCACGGATGTATTCTATGAAGAATTAGAATGCACATTTAATAGTCTTTGACGAAATCATATGAAAATTGTCATAGGAGATTTTAATGCTAGAGTAGGGTAGGAAGAAGATTTTTTCATATTAGGAAGATATATATTCAGACTAACAAAAGGCAAATTCATTCTTCATGAAGATAGTAATGACAATGAGGTTAGAACAGTCACCTTTGCCACATCAAACAATCTTATTGTTAAGAGCACAATATTCCTGCATAAAGGATATTCATAAATACTGCTGGACATATCTAGATGATGAAACTCGGAACCAGATAGATAATGTATTAAGTGGACAAATGCTGGCATAGTAGCATCATCGATGTTAGATCAGTTAGAGGGACAGACTGCATTTCAGATCATCATCTGGTCAGGGTGAAAATTAGAGAATGGTTATCACATATGAGAGGAACAAACACTAAAGGTGATTTTAATCAAAAATCGAAGTGAGAGGTAATACTATTAGGTAATTACAATTCATGAATGAATTGGATAAAATGTTTTTAATATCTCACCTCAAAAGGTTGCGTATTTTCACAATACCGGTTTGAAAAGTAAATTTTACTTCCATCTTCAGTCAAACTCCAACTGTCGAAAAATTGGGGGAAAAAAAATAATAAATAAATAACCAGAGTGAAAAAACATCTTATGAATGTCAAGAATGGGGCAGTGGAAAAATCTGCAGTAGAAGCCCATGCATGGTCAGAAAATAATCAAATCAAAACAAAGCTAAATTAATAAAAACAAATAGAAAAACATAAAGAACTCACAGTTTGGGAAAAAACCTACATTAAAAAAAAAACAAAAAGAAGAATTTAGCGAACTTTGAAATTCCTGAGAAAAATTATTTGAATTCGAGCTTCTTCAGTCTACCAACACAGGGGACAGGAGACAGTTCTTCAAGTCAACATATCAACGGTCGTAAAAGTACTAAGGATGGAACTGAATAAGGTCCCAAAACCAATCTAAGAAGAGGAAGAATATGAGGTGAAGTGATACAATTTTACTTAAATGATTTCCTTATTTCTGGCATGCAAAAAAGGAAGTATTAGTCATTTTGAGCTTAATATACCCTGCTTAGAAAAGCATGTTGCCCAATTATTTATTTATTTATTTATCATATGGCAAGGGTTAACTATGATGTAATTTTTCCTCTAGCCTCCCACTACAAGCTGACAAAATCCTGTATTGATCGAACTTCATGTTTCAGGTGTTGGAAGTTTTAACAAGTACTGTTTCTTGAGCTATTTTCATAACTTTCTGTACAATACTTATTATTGTACATACAAAATAGTTTTATTAATAGTGAGTGGAGAACATATTTTTAATGAATCACCTCATACATTTTAAATTTCGTTGATACTGATGGTTTCAGACAATATCTTGTCCCTCTTCAGTCATGACTTTCCAATAGTTTAATAATTATTGCTTTAGAGACATGTTGGTTACAGCTAACATATCTTAGGAGAAAAATGTATTTGTAGGTTATAAGAAGTAACACAGTGAGGTATATTAGAAAAATGTATATCATAGCCAGTATTTGAACTTCAGTTTTACTCACTATAACACAGTGATAGAACTATTGAATCCTAGTATTCTCGGGCCAAACTTGAATTTATTATTTCTGTCCCTTGGTCCCCTTAAAATATTTGAATCTACATTTATTCCAACTGTGAGGTACGATATTGGGAATTTTGTTTTTATGGTAGGTAACTGTATAAATGAATAATAGTAATAATTAATCATCCCAGACTAGCTGTTGTTTGACTATATAATTACATCTGAGCATGAATTTAAGCTATAGCTCTAGAACATTAATTTAAGTTATAGTTCATGTGTAAAGTTTCCTCTTAGGATAAGCTGATAAAGTAATCAGTTATTTTGTATGAAACATTTCATTGCTTAGGTAATTCTAAACAATTTAATCAAAATTACAGTGGGAAGTAACACTATGTGATAAACTTCAATATATAAATTGGAAACAGTTAAATGTTTTTCTTTTCCCCATCTCACCTCATAAAGTTCCGTGTTTTCATAATATAAGTTTCAAAGGTTTTTGCCTTCATCATCAGTCAATCTCCGACATTTGAAATTTTGCTGTTACCAACATCTTCCAAACTGCCATCTGGTGTCAATTTTATGAACTTCGGGATTAAATTTCGCTTACCAGGAACTTCAAAATTCATGGATCTATATTTGTTCTCCTGAATGTGTCTTTTCCCAAATTGTTAATTCCAATGGTTTATCTAAATGTTTCAGAAATTTATTTTCTCTTCCAATTATGTGATTTTCTAGCAAACTACGGGCTGCAATTTCCAGTTTTTCAATTTCATCATTTTTTATACACTTTAGATCTCTAAAATATTAAAAATGGTGTAATTGAAAAATCTGCAATTGCAGCTCATAGTTTACTAGGGAATCACATAATTGGAAGAGAAACTAACTAAACTTTTGAAACATACCTTTGGAATTAACAGTTTGGGAAAAGATACACATTCAGAAGAATAAATATAGATCCATGATTATTTCTGAGTACTCACCTCATATTTCTTCTAAGAAATATGAGGTGAGTAAAAAAAAAGTCAGAAATAATTAAAATAAAACTCATAGTGTTATTTCCTACTACATATCATAATAGATCCATGAATTTTGAAGTTCCCAGCAAGGAAAAATTTAATCTCAAAGTTCACAAAATTGACACCAGAAGGCTGTTCAGAAGATGGTGGTAATGGCAAATTTTCAACAGTCGGGGTTTAACTGATGATGAAGGCTAAGACCTTGAAACTGGTATCATGAAAACACGGAACTTTATGAGGTGAGATGGAAAAACATTTGACCGGCTCAATTTATAAATTCTAAACAAGTTTTCTCTATGTGATTGTATTTCCTTCAGACCACATTATCTTTATCATCATCATCTTCCATACAAGTATAAAGTCTTGATGGCCTCTTGTGATCTTAAGACTGGATTTTCAATCCATCTCTTCTTCGGATACCCCAAGATTTCTGTCCATGTAAACAGTATTGGGCTTTTGGTACTCTGTTCTTGAACATACATTGTATATGAGTTTTCCAATTGTCTTTATTGAATAAATAATATATGTAGTTCACAGATGAGAATAAAAACATTGTTATGTCATCTTGATAAGCCACCTCATGCTTCCTCGGTTGGTAGACTGAAGGACCTCAAAATCAAATAATTTTCTCTGGGAATTTCGAAGTTCATTAATTTCTCCTTTACATTTTTTTGAATGTCAATTTGTTCCCAATCCATGAGTTCTTTGGTTTTTATTTATTTTATTGATTTAGCCTTTTTTCAATTTGATGTTTTTCTGACCATGTACGGGCTGCTACTGCAGAATTTTCTACTTCCTCATTCTAGACATTCCTATGAGGTGGCTCTTCAAGACAACATAACAAATAGTCGTGAAAGTACAGAGGTTAGAACCGAAGAAGGTTACATTTGTAGTAATTGATTATACCACAATAAAAAGAAACCACTGTTTGCACTTTCTTAAATGTATTATTTCCCAGGTAATAATGTTCTAGAAAAATATAATTGACATATTTACTCATAGGACATCAGAAATTAATTAATATACAGTTTGATGTATTTCATTTTTTCTCCACTAGGGTGCATTTTAAAATACTGTGATCCTTTGGCAATAAATAATATGATCTGGTTGCAGTGATGAACAAGTGAAGCATAATGTTTCTCTTTTGTTTTCAAACATCGCCATTTACATTAACCTTCTTTTTAACATTCTGAATAGGTCATAGCATTATTTTGCAGTGACTGCATGTGGCTGCCAGATTGTATATATAGTGCAAGAAAGTAACCAAAAAGTGCTTGCGGGATATAATATAAAAACATTTGTAACAATTGATTATACCACAATAAAAAGAAACCACTGTTTTTCACTTTCTTAAATGTATTATTTCCCAGGTAATAACGTTCCAGAAAAATATAATTGACATATTTACTCATAGGACATCAGAAATTAATTAATATACAGTTTGATGTATTTAATTTTTTTTTTCCCACTAGGGTGCATTCTTACAATATTGCGATCCTTTGGCAATAAGTAATATGATCTGGTTGCAGTGATGAACAAGTGAAACATAACATTTCTTTTTTGTTTTTAAACATTGCCATTTACATGAAATATATAAATATTTTAAAATAACTATATTTAAATAACGATTTATGAGTAAACAGCTTAATTTTATTCGTTAACTAGTCCTAACAAATGCCACTTTTGATTTCCAAATTCTCTAGATAAATTTGAAATCACTTGTGGCATTACTTATGATAAATCCTCCAGAAGTAGAGAGGAAAGTAACTTTCTACAGGTATGATTTTTAAGGCACCTTTTGGCTATGGAGACTTACAGGGGAACTATCAACCAATGCATGCCAAAACCTACCTTGAAATTTCTCCCAGAGAGGCATTGTGATGTCCAAGGCCATATCCAAAAAAAAATCTGCTTTTAACTCCAAGACACAGAAATCAAACCCAGAATCCAGCAATGGCAACCCACTGTAATGGATGGATGTCCTTGTGAGCCAGAGCATGGCACCAGGCTTAAATGCACTGCACAGGAAGATGTGGCATACAATGCTACCACACAAAATTTCAATCAGCAGTGAAAGAAAAACAAGAGTGGTTATTGTTAACTGATCATATTTATTTTATGCCGCTAACAGGAAATCACCACTGGCATGAATAAGCAAGCCACTGATATCACGTTTGCATCGCTCACCCTCCTCTTCCCACTCCATGCATGAGCAGATGGCAGGTTGTCAGGGTTATCCAATCCACTGAGTTAGGAGATGTATTACTTCCTTACAATTCAGATGAGAGATTAGGCATTGAATTTTAGTGCCTTGCAGTTAAAAGAGGCAGATAACTTTTTGGTAATGTCTTTGGTATATCCCAATGCTTCTGTGGGAAGAAATTTCAAGGTAGGTTTCACCATGCAGTGGGGGATAGTTCCCTTGTTAGTTTAATTCTTGATGCAGAAAAAGTCTCTCTTTTTCCATACTAGCTACATAAATATAAATTATTGCTGAATTCCTCTTAAAATGAAAGTCATATTTTCTGCATAGCTTTTTACTTTACATAAATAAGCTTTATAACTTGGAGTAATGCTGATCATTATCATCCCTATACTGGCAGGAGGATTGTCCATCTGTGATTGACACATGTGAATTTGAAACCAGCAATCAACTGGTAGTCAAACCATGGAGTTTAGTTTAGTTTTAATCTTGGAGTAATGCCTCTATATCATAACTGAAGCATTGCAGATTCATTCATGGCCAGTGTTAATTGAATTTTTTTAATGAGACAAATGTAAGAATATTGTTTGTTTTGAGATGTTAAAAGCTGTTAGTTGATATCACAGACTTCTTTGTTATAAAGACGAACCTTGAGGATATAAAAACACAATTCTCAGTTTAGGATATTCAATACTTTTAAAATTCATGATGATACACTGTTGAGGTCACTATGTAAAATTTAAAATATAAAATATATACCTGAGATGTCGCTCGACCTCAACACATCTTACAACCTTTATAAAGTTGAGAACAACTGAGAGATCTCAGGTATCTATTTATATTTTAAATTTAGGAGATTGCCCATTGGGATCATAATTGGCCCCATAGCAAAAATATATATAATTGACACACTAAAAAAAATACAAAGAAGCTCAAATCTAATGGGAGCTAGTTATTATCTGAAGCTGTGAAGCATTATTGAAAATGTCTGTTTTTTTATATCAGTCCCATTAGTAAAAAAAGTTATAAACTATGCAATGCCTTGAGTTACACCTATGACAAGTCTGTTTACTTGAGGAAGGAGCAACTTATTGCAACTCAGGAAATCTCTTCAACACATGGGACTATATTACAATTAGAAGAGTTGAAGGAACAGGTGATGAAATATGCATGAACAGTTGTTTCTCCTTGCTATTTCTTTCAACATTTTGTTTGAGAATAGCCTGAATTGCTGCAGAACTGCTTGTTTTGATCAATGTGATATGCCTAAAGACATTACATCCAGAATAATAAAATTGAAGAAAGGTGATATCTTTACGTGAGTGATAGGAAATGAAAGTGTTGTATGCTGGAGAGACAAAATAGATGCACAATCCTCCAGTAGAAGGCAACTTTTGTGATGTATCTTGTTGAGCAATAAAATCATGTGTTAAAGAAGATTACAACAAACATATGGGTTATGTGGACAAATCGGACAGGATGGTGAATATTTATGGAATTATCAGGAGAACATGGAAGTGGACAAAAAAACTATTTTTCCATCTGACAGATATGACCATCCTCAATGCCTTCCTGTTACATAAAACTTGTAGTGGTAAAATGTTCCACAGAAAGTTCAGAGACATACTTGTTCGTAATTTTATTTCACAATCCCAGGAGCAAAATTTGACAGCAAACGGCATATCAAGAGGAAGACCAAGTCCATCAACATCACACCTCAGTTGCCTTGAAGTAAAAACACTCCCAGCACTGGCTTTCAAAATTAATGTTGTCAGGTATGTACTTTGAAAAATGAGAGAGGGAGCATTCTGTATTTTTGTTCGAAGTGCGATGTTGTGGACTGTTTTGAAGGGTTGCACATGCAGGTAAATGTGACTGGTTCATAAATGTCGTCAAACAAATTGTCTATATTGTTGCATATAAGAAAATTTGTATACATCTGTAAATACTGTAAAATTTGTAAATTAGTGTGGAATGAATTAGGATGCCATCATAGTTTTGTAAATCAATAATGTCTGTATGTACACTATTTCAATCAATATGCATGAAAGGTAAAATTAATTTAATCGTATATCTAATATAACAGCTGTATTTCTATGAAGATTTTTCAGAACAAAGTGTGATGTCTTAGATACATCACAGTCTTTTATATATATTTGTATTGCATGTAGATCAATATTAGTGAATTTTTATTCGCAACCCTGCAAAATACGGGTGTTAAGGTTATTTAAATTTTGGCGACTGGTGGTGCCGGTCATTTAAAATCCCATACGTTAAAGGTTAATCAGTGAGTCCCTATACAATCAGTGACATATACAACTTTTATTTAACCATATAGTATGTCCATATCCTAGCAATGGTTCCATTAGTTTCATTACAATTGCCAGTTTTGGGTGCACCAGAAGATACAAGAAATTAATTTATATCTGTTTCTTTGTCAGTATATAAAATAAAACTCCACAGAGAGCCTAAAGTTCAAAAGTTTCTATTTCAAATTTAGAAGCTTTGAGGGGAATATACTACATTTTATTTGTATGGTAAAAATAAAAATTATCTATCAACTATAATAATAAACTAAACTTTATAATATAAAACTATCCTTAATTATTGAGTTAGTTATTTTGACTCGCATAATATTTTTTTTATATTATGCTGACTATAGTTTCGTCGCATCTATGCGACATTGTTAGAATGCGTCAAGAATGTCGCATAGATGCGACAAAACTATAGTTGCAGAATATAAAAAATATATGAGGTGAGTCAAAATGACTAGCTTACAGTAATTAAAACAAACCTCATAGTGTTATTTCCTACAAATATTAAATAACTATCCTTAAGATTATGTTTGGATATTTCAAAAGTAAAATACTAACACCGATTTTATGTCTTCAAGAGCTCAGGACAAACTGTAGAATTTTTGTCTTTACTGTACTTTTTGTGAAAAGTAGGCTTACAGAAGTTAAAAACCTTTGACAGGCTCATTCCAATTTTAGAAATCACTCTACGATCGTAAAATGTAAAGATTGTTTGTTCAAGTAAAATTTTTTCAAGAATTGTTTTAGGAGAAAACAATAAAATGTTAGAAAAAAGAAAGTTATATATTTTCTCTTCCATGCCTTTGAATTATAAATGGTGGGGTGAAATAAATTGAGCAGTGCATGTGTCTATACGCCACATGAAGGATGGCACAAAATGAAGAAGCAAGGATCTATACAGCATATAGAGGAAGGGACTGAGAGTTTTTTTTCTTTTTATTAAATAATAAACCTGTTCAAGGCCAATATTTTTTATATTGCATTAGTATGTTACATAGCTGCTGGCTGGCAAGGTTAATATTTTTGTGTTGTATAGTACACAGTTGTTGGTTTGGAAATTATTGTAGATATGATTCGTCAATAATCAAAATACATAGCTGAAATTAATTATAAACTAGTTGATGGTTAATTGGAAAGCTGGAAAAATCACTGTAGTAAAAAGTCATGGCAATGCTCCATTTGACTTTATCTCAAGCATTTTTGGTACTCAGCTTAAAGTAACTTTAGTTGGCCCCAGGGGCTATTTTAGTCAGAAGTGAGTGGGGAAATAATCTCCACTCTCTTGCTGCCCAGCGTCAAATCTGTACCATCTAGTCCAAAGTTAATCTCATATTGACTTATATAACTAATCTTCAGCCTATTGACATTGTTGCCTTTACTTTTAATGGAAGGATGCGAAATTCCTGCTTGCCCAGAAAAAAACAAGTATTTATTTACTACTAGTTACATTGCAGACTCAACTTTAGTTTTGAAATTTTGGTTTTGAAAAGAAACGAAAGGTCCTTAATGCAAAATTATCTGCATAAGTGGAAACATTCAGAAGAAGAATAGTAACATGGCTGAAATTTCAAGCACATTTCAGATACTGTTCACATCTTTAACTCTTGCACCATTAACACATTTTTGTTGTACGAGAGTGGATCAAATATAAACCGGAATTTGCATCTGAAGGCTCTGGTAGCAAACTGCAAAGGTTGTGGTTTGGAGGGGAAGTTGGTGGGGGTGTCTGGAATAGGGATCTTGATGTGTCGCACTCTGAAGAGCAGCCGCTTGCTTCAGTACGCCATGAGCGAGCAAGAGGTACACACGTCTGTTGCGCAATGCATTATTATTAAGTTTTGGCGAAAGAAGGCACTAAACCTTCTGAAATTTTGAGAAGGCTCCATGCGCAGTTCGGGAAAGAACCCTTTTGAATATGCAGGTGTATGATTGGCGCAAAAAAATTTTAGTAAGCTGCGATTCAGTGGAAAATGAGCCCCATCAAGATGGCAATGAGCAAGCAACACTGCAGACAACATTCGTGCTGTACGGGACTTTATTGAGGAGGATCGACGTGTAACAATTTCTGAAATTGCTTCACACGTTGGAATAAACTTTGGAAGTGTTCAAGCCATCATCAGTGATGAACTCAAATTCCGAAAATTGTCTGCCAGGTGGGTTCCACGGCTCCTCAGCCAGAAACAAAAAAATTTGTGCCAGGAAGTGTCTCAGAGGCATCTGAGTCACTACGAGGAGGAAGGAGATGATTTTCTGAATCGCATTGTGACCTCTGATGAAACTTGGGTTCATCATTATACCCCAGAGTCAAAATGTTCCAGCATAGAGCGGCGAGAGCGAGGTGCGGCTGGACCAGTTAAGGCCAAAATACGCCTTTCTGCTGGAAAGGTCCTTGTGACTGTTTTTTGGGACTCTGAAGGAGTTTTGCTAGTGGATTTCCTTCATGAACAACGAACAGTGAATGCAGAGTACTATTGCCGGCTTTTGGATGAGACAAAAGCAGCATATCGCAACAAGCGCCACCGGAAACCGATCCAAAATGTGATTGTGCTGCATGACAATGCAAGGCCACACACTGCTCGGTTGACACAAGAAAAACTGAAGAAAATGCATTGGACACCTCTGGAACATTCTCCTTACAGTCCAGATTTATCATCGTGTGACTACCATTTGTTTGGGCCACTGAAAGAAGACCTGGGAGGAAGGCGGTTTGGTGACAATGCAGCAATAGAGGAGTTCGTGCACAACTGGCTGACTACACGTCATCCCTCATTTTTCAAGGACGGCATCAAAAAGTTGCCAACTCGATGGCAAAAGTGTGTTGGAAATGCAGGAGACTATGTAGAAAAATTAGGTGTGGTTTTGTATTTTCTTGTTAATTCAGTAAAATTGTAAACAATAATTCCGGTTTATATTTGATTCATCCTCGTATTTTATCTAGTATTGTCTTATAGAGCTTTTTTTTTCATTTGTTGCACAAATAAATAACTGTAATAAACAATAATATTCAAAGTTAAAATTGGGAAACACATTATGAGGTTCTTAATTAATAAATTAATGAGTCATTTTAACATCTTACCTCATATTTCATGTTTTATCAAACACGGTAACTATAGTTTTCAAATGATCTTGTCATTCATTTTCAACCGCCATTATGACTACTGGATATTCGTTGGAATCTCCCTCTATAACATTGCCATCTGGTGTTGATTTGGCGAACTTCGAGATATCGTTGCCATCTGGTATTGATTTGATGAACTTCGAGATGAGGTCACGTTCATCCGGAATGTCGAAATTCATAGATTTAAATTTGTTCTTCTGTATAAATATTTTCTCCCAAACTGTCAAATCCAAAGGTGTTTTCCAAATGTTTTAGAAGTTTAGCTTCTTTTTCAATTCTATGACCTTCCAACAAACTATGTGCTGCAATAGCTGATTTTTCAATTTCACCATTTTTAATATTTCTAAAGTGTTCCTTTGTGCGAGTGTCCAAATTTCTTTTTGTTTTTCCTATGTATACTTTATTGCAATCTCGACAATCAATTTGATAAATTCCAGATTTTTTACTATCTGGGGTGTTCATTTTCTTATTGGTTATTAATAAGTTACCAAGGCTAAATTTATTTATCGGTGCCAATGTAATATTGAATTTCTTGAAAATTTTTTGAAATTTGTTATGTATTCCAGGATAAGTGATTTTCTTAAATTGTTTTCCTTTCTTTGAATCAGATTGCAGGGTAGTGTATTCTTTTAATCTTTTTTGTTGTCTGAATTTCTTCAATTTAGTTATAATTATAATGTATTCTTTTAATCTTTTTTGTTCTCTGAATTTCTTCAATTTAGTTATAATTATAATGTATTCTTTTAATCTTTTTTGTTCTCTGAATTTCTTCAATTTAGTTATAATTATAACTAAATTGAAGAAATTCAGACAACAAAAAAGATTAAAAGAATACACTACCCTGCAATCTGATTCAAAGAAAGGAAAACAATTTAAGAAAATCACTTATCCTGGAATACATAACAAATTTCAAAAAATTTTCAAGAAATTCAATATTACATTGGCACCGATAAATAAATTTAGCCTTGGTAACTTATTAATAACCAATAAGAAAATGAACACCCCAGATAGTAAAAAATCTGAAATTTATCAAATTGATTGTCGAGATTGCAATAAAGTATACATAGGAAAAACAAAAAGAAATTTGGACACTCGCACAAAGGAACACTTTAGAAATATTAAAAATGGTGAAATTGAAAAATCAGCTATTGCAGCACATAGTTTGTTGGAAGGTCATAGAATTGAAAAAGAAGCTAAACTTCTAAAACATTTGGAAAAACCTTTGGATTTGACAGTTTGGGAGAAAATATTTATACAGAAGAACAAATTTAAATCTATGAATTTCGACATTCCGGATGAACGTGACCTCATCTCGAAGTTCCATCAAATCAATACCAGATGGCAACGATATCTCGAAGTTCGTCAAATCAACAGATGGCAACGTTATAGAGGGAGATTCCAACGAATATCCGGTAGTCATAATGGTGGTTGAAAATGAATGACAAGATCATTTGAAAACTATAGTTACCATGTTTGATAAAACATGAAATATGAGGTAAGATGTTAAAATGACTATTACAGAAAAGACTCAAAAAAAGTATATAGATATATAAGTAAAATCACAAGTCAGAGAGATACAAAGAAAGAACCACTCAAATTTAATGGGAAAACACTTACTTCCAACAACTCTATTGCTGAAGCTTTTAATAAACACTACAGCTCTCAACACACAAACTCCCTCCTAAAGCTAAAAAGAAGCAAAGGCAAATTAAAAAAGATCTCAAGACTTTTAAGAAGCATCAAGAACAAAAGAATGATATATTCGGCAAAGAATTTACCATATGGGAACTAAATTCTGCAATACACGAGTTACAAGACAACAAATCTCCTGGTCCAGATAAAATACATGTTGAATTTTTGAAACATCTTGGCCAAAAGGGAAGGAATACACTACTGAAATTATTTAACCTATCATGGACCTCTACTGTACCTACAGAGTGGAAAAAAGCAATAATTATTCCTATTTTAAAAAAAGACAAGACAGCTGATGATGTAAATAATTACAGACCAATCTCTTTAACAAGTGTCATTGCAAAAACAGCAGAACGTATGATTTCAGCGAGACTAAATTGGTTCTTAGAAAGTAAAAACATACTAACAACAGCACAAACAGGATTCAGGCAACATCTATCTACAAAAGAAAATACAATTCAACTTTCTCAAGATGCCAAAGAATCTTTCAACAAACATCAAGATACGCTAACAGTTTTCATTGATTTTGAAAAAGCATATGACTCGGTATGGAGATATAAATTACTTGAAAAACTCACAAAACTAGGCATTCAAAACAATATGTTAAACTGGATCACCCAGTTCCTTTCACAACGTTTCTGTGCTACAAAATACAATGACAGTACTTCCAAATTCCGACAAATAAAAATGGGCCTCCCTCAAGGTGCAGTACTAAGTACAACCCTGTTCAACATCTACATCAACGATCTGCCACCAGCTATATCAAACACAGAAATAAAGACAGCTCTTTTTGCAGATGACATGATTATGTGGACATCTTCCTCACAAATAGAAAAATCTAAATCATCTATGGAAAAGGCTCTTAACCTACTAGAAAAGTGGACCCACAACAATTTAATGGCCATTAATACAGACAAAACAACGTTTCAAATATTTAGCTTGAAGAAAAAAAATTCCAAAACTAAATCTACAGTTCAAGAAAACAAATCTGAGACAAACAAATGAAAAATATCTAGGAACAATTTTTGATTCAAAATTATCATGGAGAAAACACATTGAAGCAGTAGTAAACAAAGCAACGAAAAGATTCTCAATCTTAAAAAGATTAGCCGGAGCAAAGTGGGGCAGTAATCGCCAGACTCTGAACACCACATACAAAACATTCATCAAGCCAATACTACTATACAATGGGGAGGTAATAATCACAGCAAATAACTCGAACCTGAATCGCCTAGAAGTATGCCAAAATCAGGCTTTACGGCTTATAACTGGCGCAGCAAAATCAACTCCCAATCGCAGCAATGCAAGCACTAACTCAGAACCCTCCAATATGTCTAACTTTAGAGGAACAGGCAATAACTCAACATGAGAAAATGTTACGATTAACAACAACAAAATGGGAAAAAAGGCAGTTACAACCAAGCAAGTTGAAAACACAAACAAGTTTCTTGTCCAAAGTAATGGAAATAAAAACAGATTTGAATCTTCCTAAATCTAAAGAAAATATTTTGATCAGAGATAACCCTCTTACTTTTGAACCAATTAACATTCAGCTAAATCTAGAAGAACCAGTTACAAAATCTGAAACTCCCAAACTTGTACTAAAAGCTCTAGCATTAGAAGTTGTGAATAAGAGATACCCACCAGAAGAATGGTTACATGTCTACACAGATGGATCTACTATTGATAACAACTCAGGATCAGGAATTACATGTGCATTATTTTCATTTTATCAACCAGCAGGATACCACACAACAAATTTTGATGCAGAAGTAACGGCTATTCATATTTCACTCCAACAATTACTATACAGAATAAATAAATTTCAAAATGCGGTCATACTCTCTGATTCTAAGGCAGCAATATATGCAATAAATTCACACAAAATGAAGTCAATACAAATTAAAGAGTGCTACAAAATGATTCAACAACTCCAAAAACTACAGAAAAGAATTCAATTGCAATGGATACCTGCACATTGTGGAATTGCTGGAAATGACACTGCTGATTTTCTTGCCAAAAAAGGCTCCAATTTAATTCAGAATACTACTAAAAGCTTACCTTTCACATCCATAAAAAGAATAGTTAAAAACAAATATAAAAATCAAACAAAACCAAGACCTATGTAATAAAGCCAAAGACAAAAAATGGAATATTTTAGTAAAGAAGCCAGATATTATTCCAGAATTTCCACGTAAAACTACAGTAGCAACATTTAGACTGCTTACAGAACATGACTATTTAGCCAAACATTTATATAAAATAGGAATCTACACGAATCCAAATTGTCCTCTATGCAATAAAGACGAAGAAATGAATGAAGAACACCTACAAACCTGTGAAGTATTACCTGTTGGATCCACAATAGAGAAATATTGGAGAGCAAGAACGCTAATGGCTTCGGTGCCAAGGCCCAGCATTTGAAAACAACAACAACATGTTAAAATGACTCATTAATTTATTAAACAATAATATATTAACTTTTCTATAGTATATCTAAATGTTCCAGCTAGTAAATAGAGGATGTTAATAGGACCTCACCTTCAAAATTTTAGGAACTATAGATCATACAGATATTTTGTTAAGGTACCCCCAAACTTGTCATTTATGAGTTCTGTACTATGTCCTACATTACCAAGTCCTAGTTAGTTGTTATACTGCATAGTATGTTTTCACTTTGCCTTACCAGTTTGTTGTTGTGAGATATTGGAAGAGGAGGATCCATTGCATGGCCAACATGTTTACCTGATTTAATGTCCCTTAATTTTTTTTCTTTGGGGCATGTCAAAAGCATGATGTATGAAACTTGAGTTGCCACCAAAGCTGATTGCCCAAATCAGTGATGCATTTTACCACATCACACAGAATTCAGCTATGCTCATCAGAACTGAATGATTATTTCTGCAATGTGTTAAGCATGTATAAGACTTGAAAGCATAATAATAGCAGGAAAACACAACAGGGATATATACCCATCAATAGGAACCTCAAACTCAATGCTATTCTTTTTGCAGTTGATTTAGCTCTTCTGGCACTTTCCGAAAATGACTTGCAGTGATCAATTTATAATTTGTAAAAAATGCTGCCAAATTTAAAATGGAAGTATCAATTAACAAAACTAAAATTATGGCATTTCATGGGAAGGACCCCATACAAAGTAAAATCTGTCTCCAGAATAAAATTTTAGAGAGATCTAATGAATTTAAATATCTTTGATATTATCTCTCTATATGGGATGAATAGGATATCCCTGAAAAAATTACTAGTTATAATAAAAGTTCGGGAATAGTTAATCAAGTACAAAAAACACCAGATTACATTTATATAACACTTTGGCTAGACCAGTGTTCACCTATGGTAGTGAAGCATGGACACTAAAAAGACAACATGTAAGCAGAATAACGGCTTGTGAAATGAGATTCATGCGCAGAACAGTGGGTTACACCATATGGGATCGGAAAAGGAACACTGATATCTTAAAGGAATTGAAGACTACGCTAATTTCGGAATATATGGTTGGTTGGTATCTAATGTCAAGCACTTGATAATGAAATCATTCGCTCTCTTGCACTCCAATATTTAGCAGAAAGGCTGGTCTCTTCTACAAAAGCTGGACAACGGAGGAGATTGTTTCTTCCATATCTTCATTTAAATTGCAAAAAGGGCATTTAGGTGAAAATCTGTTATGCCAATTCTGTGTAGGTGTTTATTCAAGCAGTCATGTCCCGTTAGCAGTCTGCATGTTGCTACTGCAGATTTTCTTTGTAATGTAGTAATGTCATAAGCTTGTAGATTTTCCCATTCCTTTCCAGATGTTTTGGTGGTGTATTCTTCTCTAAGTTTATTGATGTATTTATTTGAGATAATTCTTTTGATAGAGTGAAAGGAAACTGGAGTAGAAGTTGGGTTTGAAACAATTTTGCTACCCTTCTTGGCTAGAAAATCGGCTATTTCATTGCCTGTCACTCCACAATGGGCCGGAATCCATTGAAGTACAACTTCTTTATGTAGACGGGATAACTGTTTTATCATTTTGTGACATTCGATAATTTTGATGCTTTTGGGTGTTGTGTCTCGTGTTATAGCGAGAATGGCTGCTTTGGAGTCACATAGAATTACAACTTTTGTAAATTTTTGGATGTGATATAAAAGATTTTGTAAACTTAAGAAAATTGCTAGAATTTCGCCATCAAAGTTTGTTGAATTTGTGTTTAGTTTACAATAAAAGAAAAAAAGTGGACATACTGCACCAGCACCAGTGCCACCATCATTTGGTAGGCTGGAGCCATCTGTAAAAATATGCATCCATTCAGGAGCTGGGTATCTTAGATTTATTATTTCCAGTGACATTTGTTTTAAAATATATGGAGGAGTTTCAGATTTCTTGATGTCTTCTGTTAAATGAAGGTTATATTCAATTTCCAAAAATTCTAGAGGGTTGTTTCTCATCTGCATATTTTCTTTTGAATGTGGAAGTTGCAATTTCTGTTTGATTTCTTGTACAATGCTTAGGAAGCTTTGCTGAGATTTTAAACATACTTGTGGTTTTCTTTGGGTCCAGTTATTATGGGGTAGCCTTAAAAATGTTTCATACTGTGTGATTGCTGTTTTCTCAATTTCAAATGCTATGTTTGGGTTATTTGTTAAGATTTGCATGGCAGTGATTGGTGTTGTTTTAACGGCTCCTGTTATCAGGCAGAGGATTTGGTTCTGCAATTTATTAAGTTTTTCCCCTTTAGTAGTTACTAGGATTTCTTCACAATAATGAAGTACAGGTTTTATGTACATTTGGTAGAAGGTGTTTAGGGTTTGTGTGTTGCAACCCCACTTTTCCCCTGCTAATCGTTTTAATAACGGTAACCTGTTTCTATCTTTGTACATATATTCTCTATGTGTTTCTTCCATGTTAATTTTGTGTCCAGAGTTATTCCTAAATATTTTGCTTCATGTGTTTGAGTTAATAATTCACCCTCCAATTTCAGAGTGATGGGTAGTGGTTTCTTTCTTAATGTAAATAGTTGATAATTTGTTTTCTGTATATTTATCTTCATTAAGTTCTGGGATGTCCAATTCTCTAACTGTAATAGTGATTGTTGGGCTATGGTTATTAATTTTTGACTTTGGTTTTTCGGTTTGGAGACCCATATTACAACATCATCAGCAAAAAGTAGGGTTTTTGTTTGGAGCTTTTCTATATGCTTAGGTAGATCATTAATGTAGATATTGAAGAGAATGGTACTGAATACAGAACCCTGTGGTAAACCTCAATGTGTTTGTTGGTATTTAGAGAGGTGATTATTATACTTTGTAGCGATGAACCATTGGATGAGAAAATTGCTGATCCAGAGTAGCATATTCCCTTGAATGCCTAAATTCTGCATTTTTTCTAATAATTTATATCTCCAAATAGAGTCATATGCTCCTTTGAAATCAACAAACATTGCCAGAGTGTCTTCTTTTCTGTTAAAACTGTCTTTAATAGCTTGACTTAGGTGTACAATTTGTTGATTGTAATTCTCTAAATCCAGCTTGTTTGGGTGAAAGTAAATTATTGTATTCACGTAGACTTTCACGGCCTACAGCCCGAAAATCTTCTTCAAGATCATCATAGTAAATTATTGGTTTCTAAATACCAATTAAATCGATTTGAAATCATTTTTTCCATAGTTTTAACAATTACACTAGTTAGTGCTATTGGGTGATAATTTGAAAAAGTATTTGCTGATTTTTTTGTTTTCAAAATAGGTATTATAATAGCTTTTTTCCAATCATCAGGAACTTCTGTGTTCCAAGAAAGATTATAAAGGGAGAGTAATTGAGTTTTGGCTTTATTGCCAAGGTGTTTGAGAAATTCTGCATGTATATTATCTGCTCCTGGAGATTTGTTTGATTTTAAACTATTAATGGCTATGTTTAACTCTTTAATGTTGAAATTATTAAAAATATTATCTTTTGTACTGCTTGTTGATTTTATGTAATTTTTTAGGTTCTCTTTTACTGTTGTTGTTGTTGTTGTTTTCTAATGGTGAGATTTGACGCTTAAGTCATTTTCTCTCTGGCTTCCCAGTACAAGCGAACAAGGTCCTTAGAGTGTTGTGCAGTTGGATTTAAAGCTGGACAGACTAGAAGACTCTCTTTTATTGTTTTTTGTTCCTTTTTGGTCTCTGAGGACAAAGTATAGGTGTTAGCATTGTGTTTGTTGAATTTGTTGGCTATTTCACTTTCATTTGTAATTTGTTTGTTGTTGTGGATAAATGGTGTTTTTGTCGTTATATTAAACAGTACCAACTAAATTGGAAACACCATCTTGAAAGAATGCGTTCAAATCGGATCCCCAAAACTGTTTATAATTATATACCAAGAGGGCGAAGATCTCTGGGCCATCCTATGAAACGCTGGAGGGAAAATTTTCTATAGGATCATAACAGGCCTTGGCCTAATACTTGGAAGGAAGAAGATTAATCATGTAATGAAGTACAGGGCATACTATTTGAAAATCATTTAAATCTATTAGAACATGTCTTTCAATAAAATGTATTTCTGTAGAATTATTATTCAATGTCCGAACATTACAGGCAAATGTTTTGATCAATGTGCAGAACTCTTAAAAGACTTAAATGTTTGGGAGTATATGTTCCTTAACAAAATATTTTCCTCTCTTTATGACCTGTCATTCCTAAAATTTGTTGATGAGTCCCTGTAACAGTCTGTATACAAATTGAAATTAAACTCTTTACAGCTCAGCTCATAAAGTAAATTTTCTCATCTGGTCATCTTTCAGAGATGTTCATCCTCATTTTCAACTGAATTCTAACTATTGAATTGAACTGGCTAAACTCAAATGGTCAAAATCTAATTTAGAATATGAATGAAGATTACAAAATGTGTCCAGGCAGGAAGATGGATTTTGAGAGTTGAGTTGTACATTTCTAATTAAATTTTTTTATAGTTATTGTCTCATAGAGTCACTTCATATGGGTATACAATTTTTCTAAAAAAAAAAGTTTTAAATAATCACAGAGGAGGGAGAAAGCAACAAAATATTCCTATATAAATAAGTCCAAAAATTAATATTGTGCAAGTAAGAAATTTCGATTTGGTTCTTTTGTCTACTCTTCACAGCAAATGGCTCCTTATGATCTCCCTTCATTTAGTGTAACTTTGTCTGAGGTAATCACATATGATTTGGAGCAACTGTTGGTGTTGCAGAATTCTCTGGCAGGTATTGAACGTACATTCTCAGAACAATATGAGGTGAGTGATAAAAATATTCTACCTTAAAGTACATTCTCATGTTTAATATTTGAGTTTGTATTTTTTAACAATCTTATCTCGTATGTTTATTTTGTTGGACGGTCGTTTCAAAGCTATTGCTCCATCTTCAGCTTGTCACAAATGATTTTAAAATTTAGAAAAAAATGCTCATGTTTCTTCATCTGTTTCTTGCCAAAGTTCACACACTGAAGATATGTTGCTTTTAGAATACAATGACCCATGTTTATAGGAATATTTTTTCTTCCTTTGCTGTAAAGTACCTTTTCTGTAAATATTTGAATCTTTTCTCAGAACACAATGCATATAAAATAAAAATGTCCTTTCTTTATGGAACCTGAAAAAAAATCTGTTCTACAGCTCTGTTATAATCCCTGTAAAATTAATTTTATTTCAGTTAGCACAGGTTTGTTTAACTAGGTCAACAATTTAATCTTTAATTTATATTTTTAGGATGTAATACTATGAGGTTTTATTTAATAATCATTAAATTAATCAGATTTTACACCTCAAAATCTGTTTCCTTTATTGATTATTAATTTTTAATTTTTTTAGGTACGCAAGTTGATATTATTTTAGAAAGAATTGAACCTGATAACTTGAAAGATGCCTTACAAAATCCTCAGGATGAAATTGAAAACCTGAGGTCCCTTTTGAAAAAGTCTGAAGAGGAATTGAAGGAAAGTCATGCAAGGATGGAAACCTTGTGTCGTGAGTATATAGGGAAAAATATATTATCATAATTCACTCTTAACTCAACACAATTTAATGTGCTCACATCAGAAAATACAATATTAAATAGTAAATGACAAATTTAAAATTGTTTTAATTCAATTAAAAATTACATTACCAAACTTTTGGGAAACTCATTTTTGCTCATTTTATTTATTTAACAAATATTTTCTTAGAACATGTTTAATATTTTTAATTTATGATAAAAGAATATCTATTTGGATATAGGACCTGAAATACAGGAAAATTGCACAAGTCTTTCCCTGTAGAGATACAAAAACTACTACATTATATAAGTACATTGCACATTGAGTAAATTAAATATTTTGTTACTTTGAAGTCCAAGAGATGGTTATCATTCACAATGAAATATATTAATACTTATAATTATTTTTTGTCATCAAAAAGAATAAATTGGCTACGTAAATAAATAAATAAATATTTTTCCTTGATAGAAAAATTGAAAACAACTTCACTCATTTTAGATATAATTCAAAGCATGGCATGGATTAATAAGAATTAAATGAATTGTGAATTCTTCTTACCTCATACATCTATATTTTTTTAACACAGAACTGCAGTATCGAGAAATACATCATTCCCATCTTCATCTTCATTCCCATACTAGAACCATGAACTTCGAGATTCCAGACAAACCAAGTTTGATTACAAAGTTCTTCAAAAGTACACCAGATGGCAGTTTAGAAAATTACCGGCATAATAAAAAATTGACAGTTGTGAAAACAGCTGAAGATGGGAATGATATATTTCCCAATACTGCAGTTCTGTGTTAAAAAACATAGATGTATGGGGTAAGAAGAATTCACGATTCATATAATTCTTATTAAGAAAACTTTATAATGTAAAAATTCCCAAATTTATTATATTAATGGCATGGATTGTACATTTATTTATATGAATTGCTGCATGAAATTTTGTAATATTCATATTAGAGCATTTAAACTCTTTAATTTCTTCTGTTTTGTTTCTAAATATTAATGATTGATGCTTTGAATAGGTTTATTTGAAGCTGATATTTTTTTTTTACAATTAACATGTTAAAATGAACATTAGCATTTTTTTTCAAATTCTTATGTATGTGTAGCTATTATGAATAAATGTATTTCTCTGTAATTTTTTTTCCTAAAAATTTATAGGTATCTGTTTTGTTTGTAGGTCGGTTAGAAGAATCTCGAACTCAGGAAGATACAAACTCAGAACGGATACGAGAGTTACAACAGAGGTTAGAAGGTCTTGAACTAGATTTAGAATTGGAACATGTACAGAATGACGAAGATTCTGGTGAAGGAGATAGGAAAAATGTAAGTGTCTTATTCTGATCTAAGAGTTCTGACTTAGCCTACTTTAACCTACTGTAAAATTAAAAATAATTGAGTTGACTATAGTTCACTTGGCCTAACTTTGATCTCTAAAGACATGGATTGGAAATTTCCCATTCTTACATGATATTCCAAATACTATCGGGTTTGGTGTATTCAGGATTAAGTTTCTTGTCTGTGGTCCTGATGGTTGTGGATTGAAACCCAGCTAGGGTTGATGGATTTTTAGGATGGAAAATCCAAGAGACAAATCTTCCAGTAGGAACTTTAAGGGTCGTATGTTAGAACATTACTCTCTACTCAAATTACTTCCAATCACTAGTGAGCTGATTCACCGTGAGCAATTGCTGAGAACGAATTAACGGCCGACTTATCGGTAATGCATGAGAGTCGACGTTTACGTAATATTGGCAACGAATTACCCAGAATTCTCAGCGATAAAATCACTTCCGTTATTTTCGTCTGCTATAGAGGAATGCATTTATGCTTGCATCCCGCAAATAATACCGTATACAAACACGTCTGCGACACGCAATATTATGCCGATTCTCCTGTTCTTCCAGTTGAATTCTTTGGTAGACTCTATCAAATTCCTCTTCTCCGTGTATACCGAAAACATGATCGAAGTCTTCAAGGTCCGACATCTTGGATAAATGTTGGATAAAGCAGCAAAGTACATCGATTACCATCGGTTCCCGTTCGGTTCCCTTCGGGATTTTAATTTGAGTTGCTCATGTAAGGTACCTCCGCAGGTAGCTTACAAATTTAACCAATTATTATCGCATGAACAGATTTCTGAGTAAGCAAAATCGTATTAGCATACAACTTGCTCAGCAGAGAAGGCATTTTACTGTCTAATGCGTCCAAACATGCGACCCTAAGTCATGGATCCCAAGTCTGAAGATTTTCGGACTCATAAAAAAAACTTAAAGCCTAAATGAGATCCTCTAAGCAAAATTTAATCAACCTTTCTCATCCAAGTAGGTGTCTCTTTGAGGCAAAGGACTAACCATTTGTCACATGATATACGTTGGGAAATTAGTGCATAACTAAATCAGCTTGGTTGAGTACTCCTGCAAAGGAACACCCTTTCCCCAATGTCAGGATGTATGGGTATAATAATTAAATTAATGTTTTTATTACCTCACCTCATATCCTTTTTCTTCTATACTGCAGTTTCGGAGCTTATCTCCATCGTCAGTAGCCTCTGGTCGACCGGTGTTATGTCGTTTCTTGGCGGTTTCCTTCTTACTTCTGTCGGTGGACCGATGAACCTCTGGATTAGGTCAAAATTTGCGGGAGTTTCAAAATTCATGAGTTTTTGTTTTTTTGGATGTGGATTTTTTCCCAGACTGTGAGTTCCTTTAGTTTATCTGTTTGTTTGATTAGGCTAGCTTCTGTATCTATTAAATGTTTTTCAGACCAAGCATGGACTGCTACTGCTGACTTGTCCACTTCCCCCTTTTTTACATTTCTAAGGTGTTCCTTCAATCTAGTTTTTAAATTTCTTTTTGTTTTTCCTATATAGATTTTGTCGCAATCTTGACATTTGATCTGATATATTCCTGATTTATATTCTTCTCCAATTTTTTCATTTTTGTTGGTTTTAATTATCTTGTTTAGGCTGTATTCATTCTTTGGGGCCAATCGAATGTTAAACTTATTGAAAATTTTCTGGAACTTGTGGTGTTTTACAGGATGGTAAGTGAATTTTTTGAATCTTATGTTCTCTTCTGTTTGTTTTTTAAGTGTGCTTTCATTAATTAGTTTTTGCCTTTTGAACTTATTTATTTTCTTGTGTACCATGTTCTCTTCATAACCATTTTCTATTGCTATAGAAATTTAAAAACTAGATTGAAGGAACACCTTAGAAATGTAAAAAAGGGGGAAGTGGACAAGTCAGCAGTAGCAGCCCATGCTTGGTCTGAAAAACATTTAATAGATACAGAAGGTAGCCTAATCAAACAAAGAGATAAACTAAAGGAACTCACAGTCTGGGAAAAAATCCACATCCAAAAAAACAAAAAAGAAAAACTCATGAATTTTGAAACTCCCGCAAATTTTGACCTAATCCAGAGGTTCATCGGTCCACCGACAGAAGTAAGAAGGAAACCGCCAAGAAACAACATAACACTGGTCGACCAGAGGCTACTGACGATGGAGATAAGCTCCGAAACTGCAGTATAGAAGAAAAAGGATATGAGGTGAGGTAATAAAAACATTAATTTAATTATTAAATTAAACCTCATAGTGTTCTTTCCCTGTGAAAGTTAAATAAATGTATGGGTATACACAGATAGACATTTTATATACTAGTAGAATGAAAAATAAATGAAAGTGAACTGCATCTAGTTTGAAAAAGTGACAAAAGTGTTAATTCTTAATCATATAATTATTTTATTCCATGTACATGATGAAAAAAATAATAACTAAAGAAGCAGTCGCCAAATTCAGGCTTATGACAGGACATGACTGCCTAGCCCATCATTTATAAGGGTCACTAGATAAGTTTTGAAATGTGCAACAATGGACCATGATAGAGTTTCCATACCTATAACATCTTTTCAAGTACTCTCCAGCACATTCTATACACCGTTGAATCCTCTGGAACCACTTCTGGAAGCAGCCATGTCACTCGATCTCAGACATTGCACTAAGTTCCTTCCTGTAGGCAGCAACAGCATCTTCTGGGGCTAGGAAATTGGTGTCCGCATGTGTGGTTTTTCAGGTTTGGGAACAGGAAAATGTTGCATGGGGCTAGGTCCGGGCTGTAGGCTGGATGATACATTAATTTCACCAGCATCTTTTCCAGAAATCTAATTGTTGCATTGGCCATGTACGAAGAGGCATTGTCATGGTGGAGCAGAATTCCCAACAGTCTACTCCTTGGCTGCTTTTCCTGGATCGTTGAGAAGACTTTGGGAACACAGTAATTGTATACTGTATTTACATGTGTATAGGCTGCACTTTTTTACCTAAA
Organism: Diploptera punctata; assembly: GCA_030220185.1. Lineage (NCBI taxonomy): Eukaryota > Metazoa > Arthropoda > Insecta > Blattodea > Blaberidae > Diploptera > Diploptera punctata. The sequence continues at coordinate 336,133 of JASPKZ010008082.1, forward strand.
ATATAAGTTTCAAAATATGGGTGCACCTTATACATGAAATAACTAGATAACTGGTACATATTGGGAAGTTTCTGCCGCTATTGAAGTATTTCTCCGAATTACAAGGTCGTGACGTGTCATAAATTGCCTTTCCCAGCTGTAACTTGCCTTAAATTCATTGCATGGGATTTCCATATTATTGGCTATCTTAAAGCCTTCAAATTGTACCATTTAGACGGATACAGAAAATCCGTCTGCCGTGTTTTCCATACATAAACCTGGAGAACTATTTCTAACTGTGGATATTTCTCTTTCTTTCCACGGAAAGAATGTCGATGTTGTGATGTGTTTCCAAGTGCATGTTTTGTTTGGATCCACAGTCGCACATTTTTTTTGTCCACTTCAAATTTTCTTCCTCCTGTCCTATTTCCATGTTCTGCTGCATATTGCACCACTTGTAACTTGAATTCAGAGGAATAACTTGCTCTGCGCCGACCCATGTTTACACACGTGAACAGGAATGGCAATGAATAACGTACCTGCCAGATGATCATCCATTTTACTCTTGTGTTAATGACTTAGCTGCAGCCTGAACGTACCGTTATATAGCAGGCAACAGAATCTTTCAAACTTACAACATTGTCAGATTTAAAAATGGTGTAGGCATACTTCTGTCTTTTGCACCACTTCTTAGTGAAAATATAAGACAAATATTTTTTCCCCAATTTATTATCGCAAAACTTGGATGCATCCTATACACGCGTAAATACGGTACCATTTAGCAGTAACTGTCCTCTGATCCTCTAGCATAACTGTACCCAGATGACCACTTTTTGAGAAGAAAGTGGCCACCATTTTCTTCCCCAAACTCCTAGGCCTTTTGACTTTGGTCGGAGGCTACTCATCTGTGAAGGCCCACATCAATGATGGGTGCCTTGTTTTGGAGTCATACTGGTAGATCCAAATTTTGTCACCTGTCACTATGTCTGACACCCAACAGGAGCCCCGTTGTTGAATCTCTTCAGCATTTCTCTGCACCATTCCACCCTAGTGTGTTTCTGCCCTTCTGGCCAGTGGTATGGCACCCATCGAGAAGAAATTTTCCTCACTCTTAAGTATTGGTGCAGGATGTTGGAAACACTTGGTGAACTAATCCCTAGAGCCCCTCGATGTCTTAATATGTCAGTGGCAGATCTTCCTTAACCATTTCACTGCTGAGATATTTCCAGCCTTTAAAACCCTCCTTGCTCAATGCAGGGAGAAATATGGAAAAAGTTTATTTAGGTTCCTACGAGATGGCAGTATATGCCTACTTAGTTTGAAAGCAATGCAATACGTATTATATAACTAGCAGACGTTTGAAGTTGAGAATGGATATACACACCCATAGCACGGCAAGCATTTTCTTTGTCAACGCATATACCCGTTCGTAGCAGTGTAAAGGTTAATTAGAGTCTCTGTTGCAGAGACGTTTTCTTCTGTCACAACTGTTGTTGGCCTCCCACTTCTCCCTTCATCTTTAAGGGATGTTCTACTCCTTTTAAAATCAGCAAACCAGTGGAAAACTGTTGCACGTGAAGGAGCAAGATCCCCAAATGCTGATGTGATTCGCTCAAGTGTTTGTGACTCATTTAATCCACACTTAAAATTATAGCATGAAAATGCTCCCTCTCAAGCTCCATAGGATACTTTCAATTTCACCATGCACAGATTACTTCAGAAGGGTGCTGCTCAGAGACAGCTGAAAGAAACTGTTTCTACCCACTATGAGTTTGACGTTTGAGGGTTAGGATTTCAAGTCGTATATTAGTTTATTGCATTCCTATAGCCACATTGTCATGTCTCAAAACTTATCTAGTGACCTTCGTACACAGGATCAGCATATACAAAACAAACAAATGTGTACTCTGAAAAAATCCAGATGACATCAGGGATAGTCAAATTCTCCTTCATAGCACAATATGCTAACAACTTAACAAGTCCGTACAAGGAAGTCAGAAAGATGAAAAACCATCAATCTCTGCCATTGGATTTAATAACAGTGAAGTAAGATATACAAAAGTGCATTTAATACATTGTAAATGCATTTATAAAGGAGCAATTTTTTTAATTTTTTCTTATTTATAGAAGTATTAACATATAAAGTGATTCATCAGTATTTAATGGAAGTGACACTATGAGGATTATTTTAATTAATATTGAGTTAGAAACACCTCATCTTATTATTGTAGATTTCTCCAGACTAGTTTTGACACTTCTCTGTGTCATCTTCATCTCTATCTAACTGTTGAATTGGTGGTTGGTGATCCTGTAAGTTGTTTCTTATTCTCTCTGGTGGCTGACCAATGAACTTCCAAATTAAATCTTTTTCCTCAGGAATTTCAAAAGTCTTGATTTTTCTTTTATTTTTCTGGCTGTGAATTTTCACCCAAATTGTGAGTTCTTTAGACTTATCTTTTTCAATAATTTGACCTTTGTTTCGATTCTATGTTTTTCAGACCATGCATATGCAGCAATTGTAGATTTTTCTATTTCCCCTAACGTTTCTAAGGTGTTCTTTCAATTTTTGTGTTCAACTTCCTTTTTGTTTTTCCTAAGTATATTTTTTCACATCTTTGCAATCAATTTGATAAATCCCTGATTTATTGCCTTCGTTAATGTTTTCAATTTTGTTGGTTTTAATTGATCTATTCAGGCTATAATAATTTTTTGGTGCTAATTTATTGTTAAATTTGCTGAATTGTTTTTTTAACTTATTGTATACCAAAGGATGATATGCAAGTTTCTTGTATTTCTTATTAATTTCTTTATCGGTTGGAAGAGTACTTCCGTTTATAAATTTTTGTTTTTTGAATCTATTTATTTTCTTATGAGTCATTTCTTCTTCAAAACCATTCTCTCTTGCTAGCGTTATTATGTGTTTTTTGTCTGTTTTAAAATTTATTCTGTTCATGGAGTCATTTACAAGTCTGTGTGTTAATATATTAAAACTATGTTTGTGTGAGATGTGGTTGAAACCTTTTGCTTTAATATAACTATCAATGTGTGTTTCTTTCCTGTAAATTCCAAATTCTATTTTTCTTTTTTCTTTGTTTCTGATCAATTTTAGGTGCAAAAGTGGTATTTGCTGGTTATTTCCAACTTCTATAGTACATTTTAATTGTTTTATTCTGGATATTCAGAAGTTTTACAGCATTTTCCAAGTGTTTGTGATTCACTATTGTAATAACATCATCCACATACATACACCAAAATTTAAACATTAAAGGGTGTGCATTGATTATCTGACATTAAAAATTACCCATGAACATATTTGCCAAAAATGGAGATAATGGATTTCCCATTGCCGGTCCTGATATTTGTTTGTAGAATTTACCTTTGTAAGTGAAAAAAATTTGATCAACACCGGTACATCATTTAGTTAATTGTAGGTATTCTTCTCTGCTCTCGCTATCTATCTTGTTTTTCATTAGCCATTTGTCCAAAATTTATATTGTTTTCTGTTAGAATGTTTATAAACAATGAGGTAACATTAAATGAGACCAATCTTTTGGAAGGTGTTTCTATATTTTCTAATTTTTCTATTAATTGGTATGAATTTTCCACAGCTAGATTTTCAAGCATTTCCTTGAATTTATTACTTAGCCATTTTGATATCTGGTAAGTAGGTGAACCAATATTGAAAATAATTGGCCGCATTTTCTTTCCTTCTTTATGAATTTTAGTAAGACCATGAGTGTTGGGGTTTCTAGGATTTGCTATTTTTAATTTGAATTTCTCTTTTTCTGATAACATTTTTTAACAGATTTTAAACTAGTTTCTACATTTCTGACGGTTTTCAGGAGGGGATTAGATATAGTTTTTTCATATTAATTTATTTCTTCTCAGATATTAAATTCTAGTGGTTATGTTCTTGCCATTAGTCACGAGAGTTACAGGTTCAAACCCAACCAGGATCGATGAATTTTTATGTTGGAAAAATCCAAGAAACAAGTCCTCCGAGAGGGATTTCAAGCTGTGGGTCCCGAGTCTGGATACTTTCAGGCTCATAAAAGAACCTTAAGCCTGAAAAGAGGCCTCTAAATAAAATTTACTGACCTTTATTATCCTAGTAATACCTTAGTTGTCTACTAGATGTCTCATTGGTTTAGCATGCTAACACATGTCATTCATGACATCTGTAGAGAAATAAGCATAACTAAATTTGTCTGGATAAGAAACTTCCACTTGGGAAGCACCCAAGTCCCCAGAGTGAGGCAAAGGAGATAGTAATAGTAGTATCTGACATACTCACATAGAGCACTCAAAGATTTAACCAACATAACTTATACACCTATGGGATATGATATTGTCTCCTTTTCATTATTCCAAACACAAATTTTCATCTCTTAGACTCAGCATCATGTTATCTGCCATCATTCCTTTCTCCTTTAACCATTTGGATATACTCTACTTAGAAATGACAGGACTGGTAAATGAAATGGAGACGTGTGTGCCTATGTTTTAGATTAACTTCTTCCCAGAATTGTATACCTATATCTTCAGTGTATTCTGTCATACCTGAGTCTCTTTTAGTAAAAATTCAAGCTAGTCTTAAAAAAAATTCATTATCTGTTTTATACAAACCACCTAAAAATGGATCTCTCTCCGATCTCGAAAATACTGACAATGATTTATGGTTTCATTGTGAACATATTATTGGTTCAGGCAATTATAATACCAATTATTATCTGAAGACAATAGATAACAATCTGCTTACCATACCTGTTAACTGGATTGCTCTGTATTCTACTTCTCTATCAGAAGTGCCATTCCATTCCTTGAATTTGCTCCCACAAGATATCAGGGATTGCCTTACATTTAACACTTTCAAGTTAAGCTTGCACAATTACTTGTTATATAATTAATTTACAAATAAAATATATATTTTCTTCTTTTGGACAGCTTTATTTTCACTCAAGTAAAATATATATTTTTTTATGTTAAAATTCAGAAATTGACAGATTACTATTTTATTTTTAGAGATGGTGAAAAATTAACTAATCATGTGATGTAATTTTGTTATGTTTTTCAAAAAAGTGTGTGTGGTTCTATTGCCACTCACTGCACTGTTCATGCTTCTGGTTCCATGCTGGGTGGACAGATGGTGTTAATGTGGTCTATTTTCAATTTATACACCATTTCAGCAGACCACTTTAGGTAGGTTTTCAGAAAAGAAATTGAGTGGATAAATAATTAAATAAATTCCCAATTTTAACTTTGAATTAAATAAATATTGCCTTTCACTTTAAAAAAATAAAATTTAGTAGAGAAGAAATATTTTCCAAGACACCGTATGCTATGATTGCTCTGTAAGCAGAATTAGACAATCATCCTCCACCTCTGGCTCTCGAGTTCAAGTTTGTCACTCCGTGTGGTGTTCATGGTGAACAAATCGGAGCCAGGGCAGGGATTTTTTGGGATTTCTCCAATTTTCCCCTGCCAAAAACTTTATTCCACCACTTCTCTATGCTCATATCATCCATTTTGTCCCTTTTCATTTAATGTAGCTCTGTGATGGTGCTTCAGCTGGCACCCTTGCATATCACAGACCTTCAATAATGGAGACTTCATTTCACCTCATCCCTTTGCCTGTTGTTATGCCAGACATGAGTAGTGTTTACTTGTACACCACAGCTACTTCATGAACAAACAAGCAAAATAAATGGTTTATTTTAGCAAGTAACTTTTTGAGGTTCTTTTAATCAAGTTTTTTTGAGTCTGGAAACATCTTAATCGACCGTGGTGGACTAGTGGTTATGCTCCTTGCCTCTGGTTCCGAGGGTCGCAGGTTCAAACCGGCTGGGATTGATGGATTTTTTTAGGATGGAAAAATCCAAGGAGCAAGTCCTCCGGGAGGGACTTTAAGCCATGGGTCCAGAGTTTGAAGATTTTCAGACTTGTAAAAGATCCTTAAGCCTGAATGAAAAGGCCTCTAAGCAAAATTTATCGAATTTTCCCGTCCTAGTACTACCTTGGTTTCCTAGATGTCAGTATGAAGCGGAATGCTGACCACGGACCACTCAAATGACATCTACACAAAAACAAGTGTAACTAAATTAGTATGGTTCAAATTCTTCCCTGTGGGGGAAGAGCGACTAAATCTCTGTTAAGGGAAATATGAGCTTACAAGAAGAAACATCTTAACTCAATTTAATGTTGATGTGTTCTTGAACATATTTCGATATAATCTTCTATATCATCAGCTGAAGATGTTATAGAAGATTATATCGAAATATGTTCAAGAACAAATCGACATTAAATTGAGGTAAGATGTTTCCAGACTCAAAAAAAAACTTGGAGCAAAAAAATACTAATTATTTTCTTCTTCTTCTTTTTCTTTTTCTTCTTTTCCTTCTTTCTTCTTTTTCTTCTTCTTCTTCTTCTTCTTTTTTCTTCTTCTTCTTTTTCTTCATCTTCTTTTTCTTCATCTCCTTCTTCTTCTTCTCCTCCTCCTTCCAAGTATTAGGCCAAGGCCTGTTACGATCCTATAGAAAATTTTCCCTCCAGCGTTTCATAGGATGGCCCAGAGATCTTCGTCCTCTTTTTCTATCCTTAAGAATATCAGTACATTAATAACATCACTCATCACTCTTCAGTTTTCCTTAGACCTTCTGTATCAATGCTGAAGTGTGACTATTGTGAACTTCATTAATAAAAATGGGCTTAAGTGATAATTTAATTCCCATAACAGCCTAATAAGGGTAAATCCTTGAAATAGGATTTCACATACCTTGAAAATTGATTTAATGGGTGGCAATTTTCAACCAAAACACATCATAATGTCATATTCTTGAATCTTTATATTTGTTTACATGTCTTTCAGTCATCACTCGAATCAAGTTCAAATCATGCAAAGAAGTTGAAAGCAGATATTGCAAAATTGGAAGGTAAGATTCCATCATTATTATAGATGCATGTGACATGTATCAAGGTGCTGGTGATGGTTATAGTTTTCTTGTAAAGTGCTTTTTTTGAATTTTAATTTAGTTGCTGCCAATTAAATATTAAATAATATATAGGCCATTCAATGAACATGTTAACCTAGTGACAAATTACAAAGTGCTCCGAATTTATTGGTAAAAATATTCTAGCATTTTTTAAAGACTGTAGTTAAAAAAATTACTTTGAATTAATTTTTGTAGAAATTAAATATATATATATATATATATATATATATATATATATATAGGGTGTTTCAGAAGTGATGGTCAATAATTCACACATGGAAAGTACAGGCCAAAAGTAGCTAAAAATCCCCAATAAACATGGGTCTGCAAATCAACCATTATCGAGATAGAACTCATTTTCTGTTTCAGTTCATCAGTGTCTAGGAACACTTGGCATCTGTAAATTTTGAAGTAGGTGTTCAAAATGTTGTCCATGCATCTGAATACAACATTGAACTCATCTCTGAAATGAGTTGCTAATCCTGTCAGGCAGTCCTGGATAATTCTGAACGCTGAAAGGTTGCTTCAATAAGCAAGCATAATTCCTCAAGCAAGTTGACCTTAGTAGGTAGACCAGGCTTTTGACATTACCTCACACACAGAAATCCAGAGGTTTAAATCTGGGCCATGACACAGGCCCTCCTCTACCTATCCAATGTTAATTGAAAATGAGCTGGAGCACCATCATACATGAACCACTTGTTCAGGCACTGGTTCAGTGGAATGTCATGATGGAGATTTGGAAGTACAATCCACAGAAACTGCCTGTACCACTCTTCGGTTAGTCTCTGTGGTAGAAAGTGTGGTCTAATTATGCGGTCTTTGAGCAGTCCTACCCAGACGTTCAACGAAAAATGCTGATGTTGTGACACGCGTGTTGCATTAGGATTGACATCGGCCAAAATGTGACTGTTATGGAAGTTAAAAGTGCTGTCACAGGTAAACTCATCTTCATCTGTGAACAGAATACTGCTTAAAAACAGGGGGTTTAGTGTACACTGTTGTTGCATCCATTGGCAGAAATTCTCTCCAGGAGGGAAGTTCGCATTGTTGAGAGCTTGCACTTGCTGTTGGATGATACAGATACAGTAATTCCTGATGTAAAATCTGCCACACACTGTAATGACTCAGGACTCGCTCCTGGGTAGCAATCCTCCTTGTTGAGGTGCTCGGATGTTCGTTTACACTGCATAACACCCTGTCCTTAACATCAGGAGTTATGGATCCGGGTCTACCTTATTAGAATTGATTTATTTAGCCTGGTTCGAGTACATGGTGTGCGAAACTCCCAGTTTCTCTAAGGCATTGATGTAACCTGATAAATGTACACCTGCTGCGAGGAAAAGCTTCTACATAAAATCATGCAGCCTCAATTGCACTGCCATTCGCTTTGCCATACATTAAGTGCATGTCAGCGTACTCTTCATTGGTGTAACCCAGGGATTAGTTGGGATGCCACAATGAGTGAGTTTTGCATATGTGCCACAAGCGGCGCTAGTGTAGAAGTAGCCTACTGACATCTAATATCATGTACTGGTACTATATGGAAGAAGAAGAAGAACTATACTACTACAACACCTCTGGTGTCAGAAATTATGAAACAGGTAGATGAAAAACAGCGCCATCTGTTAGCCAAATTTGAAATTATATTGTACAACAGCGCCCTCAAACGTCAAATTATGAAATTACATATAACCAGCCACTTCTTTTTTATTATTTTTATTGTGTATTATTATTATATAGTATATAAATATATACACACATACACAAATATATACTATACACACACACACACACACATATATATATATATATATATATATATACACACATATGCATTTATATTAAAGGGAAAATGAAATGGGAAATAATGAAGAATGAAATGTAAAGAAATGTGTTAAATTATATTTATTCATTTCAAATTAAGAAAATGCATTATGAGCTCTTCCACAAACATACAATTGGCTTACTCTACACTTCTCTCACACATTTTATGCAATACAGTATACAATATATATAAAAACATCTGTACAATAATAAATTAATAAACTTATTCTGATTGTTCAAAAATCAAATATTTCAAATTGTTAACTATTTGAGTTCTGAGCTAAGTTCCTGTTGTAATGTAAACAAACTTGCATAAGGTATTACTTCACCGCCATTATATATTGTGATAACCATGGTGTTACTTTACCTGCAATGTGACTGAAACGTGAACAGAACCATCATCAATAGAAACATTGTTGTGGAAAAGTGTACATAGGCACCACTAAACACACCATCGCAACCAGACTTAAGGAGCATGAAAGATACAGTCGTCTTAAACAAATGGATAAGTCGGCAGTAGCAGAACACTCTTTACTCGATGGCCACAGGGTACAATACCAGAATATAGACATATTATCTAACTACACACACTATTTTACCCGTCTACAACGAGAAGCAATCGAAATATTCAAACATAAAAACAGTTTCAACAGAAAAGAAGAATCTTTAAAAGTCAACAATGTATGGATACCGGTTCTAAAAAACGCAAAATGTAAACCTCTACAAGCACAGTCGACTAGACTATCAAACAGCAATTTCAGTGGAACAATGGAAGTCCCTACCGCTGACCAATCAGAAGGCAGATATAACGTACAGTCGACTAGACCATCAAACAGCAATCTCATTGGAGCAATGGAAGTCCCTAACGCTGACCAATCAGAAGGCAGATACAACTTACGAACACATCACGGTGAACGTATAAATAAGACAGACAGCGGACAGAATTGCCAGTCTCAAGACAACCCTTGAGGATGCCAGACGCAGTCTCTGGCGAAACATCGGGGAACTACAAGCCTCATGACCACGGCCTACAGCCCAAAAATCTTCAAGATCATCATAGCAACTCCGGCCATGAAAGTCTACGTGAATACAATAGAAACATTGTTCTTAGGCATTATCGTATATTATAGGAAATAAGATAAGATGGTACCAATAATTATTAACATTCATTTCTTCTTCACTTATTTATGACTAAAAATTATATATACCTTATCCGCTGTTAAGAGTGAACCTAACATAAACAAATTAACCAATAAACCTGCAATGTGACTGAAACATGAACGGAACCATCATCAATAGAAACAGTGTTCTTAAGCATTATCGTATATTATAGGAAATAAGGTAAAATGATACAAATAATTATTAACATTCATTTCTTCTTTACTTATTTATGACTAAAAATTAAATATAACTTATCCGCTGTTAAGAGTGATCCTAACATAAACAAATTAACCAATAAACCTGCAATGTGACTGAAACATGAACGGAACCATCATCAATAGAAACAGTGTTCTTAAGCATTATCGTATATTATAGGAAATAAGGTAAAATGATACCAATAATTATTAACATTCATTTCTTCTTTACTTATTTATGACTAAAAATTATATATACCTTATCTGCTGTTAGAGTGATCCTAACATAAACAAATGCCAATTGTATCCTTCTGCCATTTGTGCCACAATTACTGTCATATTGACAGGGAGCACGTGTTAAATATATAATTCATTTTTGAAAAAGAAATTTTGTACTATTACTCGAATTGCGTTTGCCACAAATTCATGACACTTATCAATAGCATATTGCAAACTTTTCCTTTTTTAATAGGAGTTACAAACTTACGTGTTGTTTTTTTTTCTCTCCGAGCACTATTATACTTGTACATGACAGACACACCAGTAAACTCAAATGTTAAATTCACTATATCTTTTACTGGAAGTTCTGGATACTTTTCACTAAACTAGTGAAATACATTTAAAATAACTTTTTTTTTACTACTAGTCAAAGGTTTGCCAGACTTGTGTTTTACAAATTTAGATGGCGACACAGCATCAGAAGGCTCGACACTTTCAGCTATGTTGTCACATCAGAATCGACTGAAGCATGACTCAAATGCATCATCCATATGTACTAAACTATTTTAGTTGTAATTATTGATTAGATATATTTTAGAACATTTTTCTATGTTTTTAATTTAATGAAGTCAACTACTTTTCCACGTACTTATTGCTTCTACATCATATGTCGGCGTCAATAACCAATGAAAAGCAAGCAGGTCACACGGTTTTATTTTGACGAGGATCACTTTAAGAGCGGATAGCATATAGACCTATGTGCTTACCTAATCCGTTGTTTATGCTTTTTCCATGATGTCAAATTATATCTTATTTAAAATTTCATTACGAGCAGAATATATGCTCTAATGCTGACTCACCTGCAATTTCTGTTATTTTCAGCACAACCTCAATGACTAATGTAGCACAATTTTCACTGAACTGTTTGAAAATAATGAGCATAATTTGTTTCTCTCTGATTTTCATATGCTCTCCAATATTTTATTATTATATAGAACCGGCCATTTTAAACAACTGAAATTCCAACGTATTCTACATGCGTAATAATATAACAATGTTCATATGATTAATTACAATTTTAAAATTTTCCTACATAAATTATATATACATGTGCTAGATAATACTTTTATTTTCTTTATTTCAAGTGTTATGAAGGGAACTATATTTTCCTACATGCTCAAAGATAAAAGAGTTATTCGACCAATGAAAACACAGTTACATCTTGTTTTTTTACATTACAACTGGAACTTAATCGGAAGAGCAGCACTAAAGCAGCAATGTTAAAGCAACCACGAAGGCAGTCTGATGTGTACATAAGCTAGATGGAATGTGATGTAAACTATGGCTTTATCTAACTTAACTTTAACTTCTTTCCTACACAATTTCTACAAATAATAATTATATCATAAGTAATAGCGTAGTTTATAATATGAGGCTTCAAGTTGGAAATATTAATTAAAAAATGTAAAATATTACATTATAAGCAAATTTTGGATGTCACTTAATGTCCAACATGCACTTTTTTTTTTTTTACTTTTCAGTGACATGGATTTATTTAAAATCTTAGCAGAAATTATGATTTTGTATTAATTGTGATAAAATAATAATATAAGTACTTTTGCAGTAGATAATCCTCCTGCATTCCACTGGAGGATGTTGAGTGTAGTTCTTTCTTTTGCTCTAATAAGAGCAGTTTTTGTTTTGCTTCTTGCGCCTATAATTGTTGTTCATTTTGCAGCAAAATATGAAAATCTGCTCCCAGGGGACACTGCGTGGAGGCAGAAAACCTTGTCCCCCTAAGGACCTTGTTCGCTTGTACTGGGAAGCCAGAGAGAAAATGACTTAAGCGTCAAATCTCGCCATTAGAAAACAACAACAAAACAATAATATAAGTACTTTTTTATGTCTTCCTCAATGAAAATTTATTTTTATTCCAAAACTTCATTAAATATTAAAATCATAAAGGCCTTTCAGAACATGTTTCATCTTCGGCATGCAATTTGGTACCAAATGCCTTTCAAAACATATTTCGTTTTCGGCTTGAAGATGAAACATGTTTTCATGATTTCATTTCTTGAATAAAAATCAATTCTAATTCAGGAAGATGGAATAAATCAAGCTACTTATATTATTCTTAAAAAATTATTAATACATAACCTCATTGTGTTAACAATAAATGTTAAATACCAAGTATTGAAAATTATGATCAGTGAACCTAGCTCATAATCAAATGTCAAAATAAAAATGTCCACAATGAGCAATCTGCAACCATTTTGTTTACACAAAAATAATTCCACTCTCGGTTAAATTTAACACAGTTGTTGAAGCTAGTCCCTTCGCTATTATTGAAGTAAGTGAAGAAATAAGTGCTAGTTACTTATGAAATCTAACTGTTTAATCAAATAAACTTTAACAAAAGTATTTCATTCTAGCACTGAATTATTCAGCAATCTGTCCTTGCTTTAACCAAGATTATACAATTACTAAATATGACACGTTAAAATAATAAGGAATTTAAATATAATTTACTTTTTGCACTACGAGAATATTTATTTCTTACAATGTCTTTATATTTATACATGGTAATTTAGTGTAATGAATGTGAATACTGTGTGCAGGCAGATCGAACGAATAGTTTCCATTAAGCACAGTGAGAATTTTTTCTAAGTCCTAGGCAGACACCTTGCACATGCACCAAAATATGCGAAGCTGTTTACTCTATGGAATATCGCGATGCAGCCAACATTATACATGCTATTTAACGAACCTTAAAGCTAACCTAATGTAATTTAAGCACCGTAACCTATGAAAGAATGCAATGCCCAAAAATAAATAGTAAGTTCTGAAATTCTAAAGTTCGTACTTTATATTTGCTGCACTGTTGTTGTATAGAATATTCACTCAAATCAATATGGCTGCCAGGTCTTCATGTTACATACATAGTTAAATATCATAGAAAAATATGTCGAAATAATCGTTACTTAAAATTGTAAAATTTATTGTAAATAGTGGGAAATAATTTAAAAATATAACCTGTTGGTGCATGTGCGTGGTTTCTAGCTGGGACATAGAAAAAATTAGGAAAACTGCACTTAAACTAACGTGAAATATTTTCAAAGTCCTATACAACAACAGTGCGCATGCGCCAGAATTTATAGAGCCAGCGATAACCCATAACCCACAATCGATTATCATCCTCGATTACTATCCGTCGCTATGAAATTTAAATGATCAATATATGCAATAAATCCCCAAATCTATGTTAAAAAATATATTAATAATATTAAAATTACCAAACGTTTATTAAAAATGGGTGTACACTTACTTATCACTCCCTAACGCTGATCCAACCAGCGATAACCCAAAACAGCAATAGAAAAATCATAGACTAAGGAATATACTCTGTGGAGAAAATAGCAGTTAGCTTCACAATATTGACTAACAGTGTAAGAATATTGTGATTTGCATATTTAAATAAATACTTCAAATTTATAAAAATTGTTTGAAAAAGTTTAAAATATTAAATAATGTTAGTAAATACAAAAGAAGAGCTATAGTTTACAACAATATAACTGAAAAATCAAGCGCTAGTAGAAGTGCAGTTGAGCCAAAAATTCTCACTGCGCTTAATGGAAACATCAGCCAATCGAACTATATTGAGGACATGTGCGGTCCCAGTTAGGAAAGAAAAAGATGGAATGGAACACTGAACAAGAAGTGAACAGAAATTAACTACATCACTAGCACTATCGAACTGATTGGTATCACAGGCATGTGGACATAGGCTAATGTTTTCCAATCATCTCCTGTATAATCTACTTCCCTCAAATCTAGGTTAATGTTATTCTCCAACCTCATTCTTGGTCTACCAACTGGGAGTTTTCCCACTTGTTTTCCTACAAAGAAGCTTCCTTGCCCCTCTTTCATTCCCTATTCGTGCCACATATCCTGTTCATTGCAGTCTCCACGAAATGATCCACACACAGCCTTTTCTCTCTGGGGACACTTGCAGCAGTCTTACATCTGTCTTCCAGACTGCAAAATCTTAGCCATTTCGAACACCTGAAATTTGTTAAAAGATCATTTGTGTTCCAATGTACTAGCATTGAAGTTTTGCAATGAAACTCATAACATATTTTTTTACAATTATTAAATATGTATCCATGTTTGAAGAGAAAAACCCTCGCCTAGACCGAGACTCGAACCTGGGACCCTCGGCTTTCCGGGCCAAGTGCTCCACCAACTGAGCCCCGAGGTGAGCCACGATCCAGATGCAAATCTTTTTATCTTACATACGTTGTAATTCCCTATCGCCAAATGCTTTTGAAACTATTGCTTCTATCTTTGCAAATGGCGGCTTCCTAGTCAAGAAGACATTTATTGGGAATTTAACATTACTTTATAAAGCTAGTAAAGCTTCAAATGATGTTTTTATTATTGATTGTGTAAGATAAAAAGATTTGCGTCTGGATCATGGCTCACCTCGATGGTGGAGCACTTGGCCCGGAAAGCCAAGGGTCCCAGGTTCGAGTCTCGGTCTAGGCGAGGGTCTTTCTCTTCAAATATAATTTATCTTTCAGTGAGAAATGTTAAATCAATAATAAAAACATCATGTATCCATGTACTCAAATTGTCGCATTGAAAGCTTTATATATATAACCAATTTTTAAATATAGAATTATTTAAAAATATATAATTAAAATAATTTTAAAATATATAATTACAATTATCTTAAAATGTTATCTTTTCCCAGCAAATTATCGTTGAAAATAGATTCATCTTAAAAAATGATTAATATATGAATATGAATAATTTTAATATTAACGTATTTTTATATTTAATATTAAATATGGCATCTGAAAAGTGGAGAGGCCCTCAAAAGTAAAAAATATACGAATTAAACAAAAACTTATTTTTAAATGCCAAAACAAGTAATTTTAACTCAAATATTTCAACTTTCGAAATATACATATATTATAAATGAATATTTCAAAATGTCTGAAATGTTATACAGATTTTTTAAAATAAAAATATTTTGAATAAATATAATATTCATATAATACAAATAAATACCTGTTGAGTTTTCGAGTGAAGCAGAAAAGTGTTTTGCCTCTTCCAATATAATTCTTGCTGCCTTGGTACACAACATTTCAAAAGCATTTTCGTTATTTCAAGAAAAGATAAAAGTCATTAATAAACGTAATGGCTGACTGGGATGCATGACGTGCGCCTTGCAATTTGCATTTGTTTTTTTTACTTTTAAATTCTGCTACAACGACCAAAGGCACCAACAGGATTGAGCTATGGACGCCACACAACGTAGTTGCGTTACCTACTGTAGATGACACTGTACCAGCCGTGGCATCCCAACTAATCCCTGGGTGTAAACCTATGTCCATGGTGTCTTTACTTTTGTAACTGATTGTGAGGCCTAGTGCACATAGGGTGAAGGGGAAGTTGTTGAATGCAGGCTTTCACGGCCGGTAATCGTAATGTTGAGTGATTCCGGGTTATGTGGCCGTGGTCCATAGTTGGTGTTGATACCAGACGTTTCGCCCTCAACTGCGGAGGGCATCTTCAGTGGCGAGTGCTTCTATGCGTGTTTCCTGGTCGGAAGATCTACTTAGAATGAGCGCTGTGGACGTAGAGGACGTATTAGTGGGGGGTGCAGGGTGAGTGGGCGTGGCTCTTGCTGATTGGCTAATAGTCGTCTCCTTGTTGTCACTGGTGTTAATGCATTTATTTTCTAGTGTATGAAACCAGGCCTTAGACAGTTTGATACCTTCTTCTTTTCTGTTAATATTTCCCTTATGCTTGTGTATTTCTATAGCCTCTCGGTATAATCTAGGGAAATAGTAGGAAGTTGTGGCTAAAACTTGTGTATCGTCGAATAGAATCTGGTGTCCATTCGTAATGGCATGTTCTGCTACAGCTGATTTATCCATTTCTCCTTGTCTGCAGTTTCTTTTATGTTCTGATAAACGGGTGGCTATACTTCTTTTCGTGGTCCCTATATATGATTTACCACACGAACAAGGAAGTCGATATACGCCGCAAGTGGAGAGAGGTGGCCGAGGATCCTTAGCTGAGCGAAGGCAGTCTTCTATTTTTCTTGTAGGTCTGTAAACTGTTTTTATGTTGTATTTTCGTAGGAGTTTTCCGATACGATCTGTGACTCTTTGTACATATGGTAAGTAGGCTATGCTGGTTGAGGGTGTGTTATCCATTCTGACGTGCTGTCTTCGTGGATGTATGGTTTGTCTTATTTCCTTGGATGTGTAGCCATTTTTCTGGAAACAATTGAACAGATGGTGTTGTTCTTGTTTAAGGTGTTGTGGTTGGCATAACTTAGTCGCTCTGTCGAACAGTGTCTTAATGACACCTCACTTTTGTCTTGGATGGTGGTTAGAGTCTTTCTGCAGATATCGGTCTGTGTGTGTAGGTTTTCTGTAAACTGTATGTTGAATTTCCCCACTGCCAGTCCTTATTATTTGAACATCCAGGAAAGGAAGTCTTCCATTATCTTCTTTTTCCATTGTGAACTGTATTTTGTTGTGTCTGCTGTTAAGGTGTTGAAGGAAACGTTCCAATTCTTCACTGCCATGTCTCCATACTACGAATGTGTCATCAACATAGCGAAACCAATGTTCTGGAGACTTGGGAGCTGTTTTTAGTGCTTCTTCTTCGAATTTCCTCCATGAAAATATTCGCTACTACTGGGCTTAGAGGACTGCCCATGGCTACTCCGTCGGTCTGTTCATAGTAGCTGTTGTTCCATTGGAAGTAAGTAGTAGTTAGTACATGCCTGAATAAATTGGATATTTCTTCTGTGAAAATCTGTCTAATGTAGTCCATGGTCTCATTTACCGGCACCATGGTGAAAAGGGAAACCACATCGAAGCTAACCAGTATATCTTGAGATGTTACGTTTATATTCCGTAGTCTCTCAATGAAATGTGTCGAGTCTCTGATGTAGCTGTCCGTTTTTCCAAGGAGTGGTTTCAGAAGTCCTGTAAGATGCTTTGCCAGTAAGTAGGTCGGGGAACCGATGGCACTGACAATTGGCCGGAGTGGAATGTTGTTTTTGTGTATTTTTGGAAGACCATAGAGTCTTGGAGTTTGAGCTTCGGATACGCTTCACAGTTCACAATGGAAAAAGAAGATAATGGAAGACTTCCTTTCCTGGATGTTCAAATAATAAGGACTGGCAGTGGGGAAATTCAACATACAGTTTACAGAAAACCTACACACACAGACCGATATCTGCAGAAAGACTCTAACCACCATCCAAGACAAAGCGAGGTGTCATTAAGACACTGTTCGACAGAGCGACTAAGTTATGCCAACCACAACACCTTAAACAAGAACAACACCATCTGTTCAATTGTTTCCAGAAAAATGGCTACACATCCAAGGAAATAAGACAAACCATACATCCACGAAGACAGCACGTCAGAATGGATAACACACACCCTCAACCAGCATAGCCTACTTACCATATGTACAAAGAGTCACAGATCGTATCGGAAAACTCCTACGAAAATACAACATAAAAACAGTTTACAGACCTACAAGAAAAATAGAAGACTGCCTTCGCTCAGCTAAGGATCCTCGGCCACCTCTCTCCACTTGCGGCGTATATCGACTTCCTTGTTCGTGTGGTAAATCATATATAGGGACCACGAAAAGAAGTATAGCCACCCGTTTATCAAACATAAAAGAAACTGCAGACAAGGAGAAATGGATAAATCAGCTGTAGCAGAACATGCCATTACGAATGGACACCAGATTCTATTCGACGATACACAAGTTTTAAGCCACAACTTCCTACTATTTCCCTAGATTATACCGAGAGGCTATAGAAATACACAAGCATAAGGGAAATATTAACAGAAAAGAAGAAGGTATCAAACTGTCTAAGGCCTGGTTTCATACACTAGAAAATAAATGCATTAACACCAGTGACAACAAGGAGACGACTATTAGCCAATCAGCAAGAGCCACGCCCACTCACCCTGCACCCCCCACTAATACGTCCTCTACGTCCACAGCGCTCATTCTAAGTAGATCTTCCGACCAGGAAACACGCATAGAAGCACTCGCCACTGAAGATGCCCTCCGCAGTTGAGGGCGAAACGTCTGGTATCAACACCAACTATGGACCACGGCCACATAACCCGGAATCACTCAACATTATGAAGGGGAAGTTGTTGCGCATTTGCCAACAAACTGTTAGTCAATCCCAAACCTTGAGATATCAACGTAATTATCCAGAGCATTTAGAGTTGATTCCCAACACGAATTATTGTGATATCTCGAAAATGATTGATTTGCAGATCCATGTTTATTGGAGCTTTATAGCTACTTTAGGCCTGTACTTTTCCCTGTGTGAATTATTGACCATAACTTCTGAAACACCTTGTATGTGAATATTCTTTTATGAACACATAAAATACAAACATTTTCTATTGTCTGTAAATTATCAATGGAGATAAACATTTTGTATTTTTAAAATTCTAAGATTTAAACTTCTACTATAATTACTAGCTATAAAGTAATGTTTAAAATTCTTCTTGAATAAGAAGCTGTTAGGATGTTGTGTAGAAAAAATGTCCTCAACTTCAAGTGTATTGGTTTGTAGAAGTAAGAAAAAAATGTCGAAGTCAGGAGTCTAGATAAAACACTGGAACAGAAATCCAGAGATCATGGGTTCAAATCCTAGTTTAGCCAAAAAATTTTCTCTTAAAATATCAATTTGTCCTTTAATATAAATGACAAATTTAAATATAAACATAGAAAATTCTACTATCAAATTGAATAATTAACATGAACATAAAGGTAATACATACTTTACTGCATTTTTTTAAATTTAAGCTGCATGAAAACTGACAAACACTAAGAAGACAAATAAGTTTAAATTTCAATGTTAATATTATTTGTTTTTAAACACCTTAATGATGGACAAATTATATTTGAAAAGAAAAATATACGCCTAGACTGGGGTTTGAACCCAGGACCTTTGACTCTCTATGTCAATGCTCTTCCAAGTGAGCTACCTAGGTCTCCAAACTAAACGTGTATTTTTCTCTTCTGCATAGTTAATTCCCTAACCCCAAATGCTACGAGCCGTTGCTACGATTTTTGCAAATGGCACCATTTGCTCGTAGCATTTGGGGTTAGGGAATTAACTATGTGTAAGAGAAAAATACGCATTTAGATTGGAGGCCTAGGTGGCTCAGATGGAAGAGCATTGACATAGAAAGTCAAAGGTCCTGGGTTCAAACCCCAGTCTAGGCGTATATTTTTCTTTTCAAATATAATAAGTTTAAATTTATTATTTTATTTAAAATATTTTAATACAGCTTCTATGATTTTCTATATTAACCCATCAGAATACAATATTTATTTTGAAATTTTAACCAACAAATATGATTAATTTTACCTGTCTTGGCTACTCACTTAACAGTTATAGGAATGATTGTATATTTTTCTTCATGCTGGTATCTTTGCTCCAATTAAAAGAAAACCAACAGCTGGCATCTGTGAAGGAATTATCTGAACTGCATTAGAAGCATGGTCAGTAATGAAGCACACTATAGAAATGCATATTACAAATCAGCTCTTCTACGATGGGGGAGCCTGTCATTGTACTTCAGTGGATACAAATCCCATGACAGGAGTACTCATATTACAGTGGATTAAAATAGGTGTAAATAAGTATTCTAATAATCTAATTTTTTAAAGCCCTCGTATTTAAAATGAAAGATGTGTGGCATAACATTATGTTAGAAGGATGTAATATGGAATTTTACATCATGTTAGTATGAAACAAGGATGTAATGTGGAATTTTACATAATTTCTTTCCCAATGTACCCTTTTTATTTGAGTGCTGCATAGGATCCCTGAATGTGCTGAAGGTGTAGTATTATTAGGAAATAGGGAAGAATTATCATAAGAATTAAATGAATTGTGATTTCTTCTTACCTCATACTTCTATGTTTTTTTAAACACAGCACTGCAGTATCAGTGACCCATTGTCACCACGTCAGCTGTTTTCACGACTGACGATGGTGACAATGGGTCACTGATACTGCAGTGCTGTGTTTAAAAAAAAACATAGAAGTATGAGGTAAGAAGAAATCATGATTTATTTAATTCTTATGAATTGAACCTCATAATGTTAAAAATTCCCAAATTTGATATATAAAAAGGATTATAATCATCATCCATGCAAGTATTAGGCCATGTGGGAGGAATTACTAAAAGCCAATTTTATATATATATATTTATGATTAAGAATGTTTTCTTGGGATTTATGTGTCATGGATTCAAGGTCGCCCTCTGGCCACTGATTTTGACATTTTGGCATGATCCCACATGCCATTATCAACGAATTATTGAATCCATGATACGGAAAACCCAAGAAATCTTTCTTAATCATACTTATACCCGTGAAAAAAAAATCCACAATATAACTACATATGTATACACTACTCAAAAAAATTAGAGGAACACATGTTAACCAAAACACAAGAATGAATATTGAAACAATTTAATGTTTGATCTTTTGTAATTATAAATTGAAGATTTATGTAAAATTAGAATAGACATTCAAACAATATTTTCTTGCATAGTATTAGCAATACGAACAAGTTATCATTTGTAACAGGAAAACAAAGTGGAAATTTGAGATTTATAATTTTTGGAATCAATGTTTCCATGGTTATCTCAACACTCAGTACTTAGTGTGTCCTCTGTGAGCCTGAATGACCGCATTACACCTATGAGGCATGCTTCGCAGAAGCCTTCTTACAGAAACTTGTGAGATTCTTTCCCATTCCTCAGTGAGTGCATTTGAAAGTTCTTCAAGGTTCTAAGGTACAGCAGGATGCTTACGAACAAGTTTTTCCAAATTTATTCCACATATGCTCGATTGGATTAAGGTCCAGACTGCATGCAGGCCAGTCCATCACCCGAATTTGGCATTCTTGCAGGACATCTCTGGTAGTCTGTGCTGTACGACATCTAGCATTATCTTGCATTAGAAGAAAATTAGGGTCCATACCCTAAGCAAAGGATACATGTTGTAGGATAATGTCATTAATGTAAATATGAGCATTCATGCGCTGTGGGACGATGACAAGCTCTGTCCGAGACTCAATAGTAATCCCAGCCCAAACCATAACCGAACCACCTCCAAATCTGTCACTTTCAATAATTGTTGCTGGATCAAAACGTTCACCAGGACATCTCCATACACGTGTATGACCATCAGAACCTGTTAGACGAAATCTTGATTCATCCGTGAATAAAACACCCCTCCATTGGCGGAGCTGCCAGTTGACATGATTCTGAGTAAATCGCAGCCGGGCTTCTTTGTGCTGACGTGTTAAAAGAAGGGCTTTAAAGGGATTCTAGACCTCAACCTTGCATTTCTCAGTCTATTCCTTACAGTCTGATCAGAAATTACCATCCCAGTTGCTGTGCATAAATTATTTTGTAGATTTTCTTCTGTGCAAAGCTGAGAAGACAAGAAATCTATCCTGTACGTCTGTAGTCTTCTTCTTACGACCTTGCCCGGGTCTCCTCTTGTATCCATGTGTCTCTCTATATCGCCTCCACAGCCTATGGATGATTGAAGGGCTGACATCAAGAATCCTAGAGACATGGTAAATGGAACGACCATCTTCAATCAATGCAACTGCTCGTGCAACTGAGGTTTCATTCAGATGTCTCATTGCTCTGTATTAGCTTCAGAGAACATAAAAATAACCCATCACAGATTATTCTTCAAACCTGTTTTTAAAAAAATAAGTCAATACGAAATCACTTTGGTTTCAGCAACTCTTGGAATTTCACTAACATATTCAGAGAAAAATTAATAAAACCCAGAAGATCTTCAATCTGATTTTAAACAATACTTGAACTCAAAATGTCTGACTCTCAAAAATTAAATTGTTACAGTATTTATTTTGTAGCTTTGGTTTAAACATGTGTTCCTCTAATTTTTTTTGAGTTGTGTATATATATGGGGATATGATTGCAGATTCCAGGAGTATATTAAATAGATGGAAAAGTTACTTTAATCAGCTATTAAATGTATATACAGAACAGGACATTGAGGAGGATAATTTACAGACAGCAGAAATGCTAGTCGCAGAACCAAGTGCATTAGAGGTTGAAATGGCTATAGAAAAATTGAAGATGTATAAAGCAACAGGTTCAGATGAGATCCCAGCAGAACTGATAAAATCAGGGGGAGAAAAATTGATGGACAAGATACGCTGGTTGCTTAGTATGATTTGGGTAAAAGCTCTTCCAGATGAATGGAAAAAATCAATTATCGTACCAATTTATAAGAAAGGAGATAAAACTGATTGCAACAACTACAGGGGGACATATCATTACTTTCAAGTTCGTACAAAATTCTAACAAATATATTAGTCAGCAGACTTACTCCCTATATTGATGACATTGTAGGAGATCATCAATGTGGATTTAGAAGAAACAGGTCTACAATAGATCAGATTTTTAGTATAAGACAGATGTTAGAAAAGAAATAGGGAATATAATGGTACTGTACATCAACTATATGTAGACTTCAAAAAAGCATATGATTCAATTAAGAGGGAGAAATTATATAGTATCCTGTTGGAGTTCGGAATTCCTAAAAAGTTAGTTAAACTTATACGAATGTGTTTAAATGGCACAAAGAGTAGTGTGCGTGTAGGCAAACAGTTTTCAGACACTTTTGAAATCCAGAATGGGTTAAACCAAGGAGATGCACTATCTCCTCTACTATTTAATTTTATACTAGAGCATGCCATTAAATCTTTAGAGAACGAGGACGGCTTACAACTCAATGGTATTAATAAGCTGTTAGTTTATGCTGATGATGTAGTACTATTGGCCGATAGCGAGGAGATACTAAAGGACAACACACTCACACACTATTGAGTAACACTAAGAAATTAGGACTGGAAGTAAATATCAATAAAACTAAATATATGGTCACACCGTAGAAATACATTATATAATGGAAATGGACAAATGAGGGAAATTTTGAGGAAGTGGCTGAATTCAAATACCTAGGAACAATAATCACAAATAGGAATGGGATGCACAAAGAAATTAAACTTAGGCTCAATCTGGAAATGCGTGCTATTATGCATTGCAGAGACTCTTGATATCGCAACTCCTTTCAAAAAACGTTAAACTGAAAATATATAAAACTATTATTCTGCCAGTTATATTATATGGATGCAAAACATGGACTCTTACTTTAAGGGAAGAAAGGAGATTACAAGTATTTGAGAATTAAGTACTTAGGAAAATTTTTGGACCAAAGAGAGATGAACAAACAGGTGAATGGAGAAGACTGCATAACTATGAACTACATGGTCTTTATAGGAAGCCAGATATAATAAGAACAGTTAAGTCTCGTAGACTGCGATGGGCAGGACATGTTGCACGTATGGGGAATGGAAGATTTGCATGGAAGCTTCTTGTAGGAAAGCCAGAAGGAAAACGCCCAGTTGGTAGACCAAGAATGAGGTGGTAGAATAACATTAATTATGATTTGAGGGAAGTAGATTATACAGAGAATGATTGAAAAGCATTAGCTCAGGATAGGGATGTATGGAGAGCTTATGTCCGTGCGGCCATGAACCTATGGGTTCGATAGTGCCAGTGAGTATGTAAGTGTGTGTGTATATATATATATATATATATACATACATATATATACACATGTGTACTAACACTAAGAAACTGGGACTGAAAGTAAATATCAATAAAGCTGAATATATGGTCACATGTAAAAATTATATCTATAATAATTATATAATGGAAATGGACAGTTAACAATAAATGAGAAAAATTTTGAAGAAGTTGCTGAATTAAAATACCTGGGAATTATAAAAACAAACAGGAATTAGGTACATAAATAATTTATACATGGGCTTACTCTGGAAACGCATGCTATTTATTATACATTAGAGGAACTTCCATCATCCTAACATTTTCTCAAAAAATGTTAAACTAAATATATGTAAAATGGTAAATCTTCCGTTTATAATACATGAATAAAAAACATGGCCTCTTACTTTAAGTGAGGATAAAATATTACGAGTATTTGAGAATAAAGCTCTTAGGAAAATTTTTGGACCAAAGAGAGACAAACAGATGAGGAATGGAGAAAACTATAATAGTTAGCTACATGATCTTTATGGGAAACCCGATATAATAAGAATAAAACTAAGGACATGAAGCACCTTCTCTCTTTATAGAGCAGGTACTGTAAAAATGCTTATAGACCAATGAACTCTAAAACTGACATAGTTGCTCTCCAGGAAATAGGTGGCTTAGCACGGGTATAATGGAGAAATGAGAATGTACACTATTTTATAGTAGTGATAGCCTATTTTAGGAGTTCTCGCTATGAGATATATTCATTAAGATAGAATTTTTTATCACTCACCTCATATTGTTCAATATGAGGTGAATGATAAAAAATTCTACCTTAAGTGATAGCCTGTCTTTCTAAAAGAAGTTTGTCCTGATACTCGATGTCATATGTAGTTTCAGGTTTATGGACCTCCTCCACATTTCAGTCTCAATGTAAGAGAACATTTGGACCAAGTTTTTCCTGCCTATTGGATTGGGGGGGGGGGAGTTATACTGGTGGTGCCATAAAACAAGTTCACAATCTCTTCAGTTCAGGACCCATATCTAGTGACTGCATCTGGTAGTTTATTTTTACCTGCTGAGCTAAGATACTCGCTTGACAATTAATTGCAAGATATCATTTTAAATGTTGTCTTCATTAGTCACTGGTAGATTGGTGCATTAGAAACTTCATATTGTATATCTTATATTTGAGCTGACAGACCATATATTAATAAGAATCAAATGAATCGTGAATTCTTCTTACCTCATACATCTATATTTTTTTAATCACAGAACTGCAGTGTTGGGAAACATACCATTCCAACTTCAGCTGTTTTCATGACTGTCAGTTTTTCATTATGCCGGTAATTTTCTGAACTGCCATCTGGTGTACTTTTGAATAACTTTATATTCAAATTTGGTTCGTCTAGAAACTCAAAGTTCATGGTTCGAGTATGGTTTTTTTGAATGTATATCTTTTCCCAATCTGTTAATTCCAAAGGTTTAGATAGTTGTTTCATATGTTTCTTATTTATATAATAATTTGCATTAATTTTATTTCAATAAATTGCAAACTTTCCTTCATATAGATTTGTAGGCTACAGAAGTACTTGTGACATTATTATGACAACATTTAAGATAAGTTGTTTTAGGGGGAATGTATGTCTAGTATAGACACATTTTCAGAGTTTTATGTTGAGTCTCACATGGGTTACAAATCCAATCGGATTATGAACAATAGATGTTAAAGTTTTGTGAGATTCATCATCAAAATAAGTTTCTCTCTAAGCACTCAGTTAATATAACTCTTATGTGACTACTACAAGTTGTTATAACCTATTTTTCATTACCTATGGAAATCCAGAAGGAGAAAGGTTATATTATTCCCATACAAGTTCATTATGTATTCATTTAGTGCAAGTCTGATGGTTACTATATTCACCTCTGATTCATGACTGGCCAGGGTCGATGGATTTTTAAGGGCATAAGAGTTCTGAGCATTCTTCCTTCGGAAAGGTGGTAAAACTGTGCGTCCAATGTTATAGATCTGCAATACATGAAATAAACTCACACAGGCCTCTGAACAAAATTTTTCAACCTTTTTTAAGCCCAGATTCAGATTGTGATACAAATGACCTGAGTTTTTAGAGTTTTGTTAAATAAAAATACCACCATATACTGCAAAAAATGCAATCTTGCAATATTGCAGTTATATCTCTTCTCCACTATCCTCCTTTATTTCCCTTCCTCACACTTTCCTAATATCTAAATTACTAGAGAATTAAAAAATAATCCAAAATGAGTGGCATGTGATCTGAAGAAAATGATAAAAAATTAATTTATTTGTTATGTATACATGATAAAAACACAATGGTGAAATAAGTAAAGGAACAAATATTCTTGTTCAGACATAGTTAAATTCTTTATTTCGCATCTAATTCAATCAATAATTATATTTGAAAAGAAAAATATGCGCCTAGACTGGGGTTTGAACCCAGGACCTTTGACTCTCTATGTCAATGCTCTTCCAAGTGAGCTACCTAGGTCTCCAAACTAAATGCGTATTTTTCTCTTCTGCATAGTTAATTCCCTAATCCCAAATGCTACGAGCTGTTGCTACGATTTTTGCAAATGGCAGCTTCTTTATTAAGAAGACTTTTATTGGGAATTTAGCATTTGGGGAATTAACTATGTAGAAGAGAAAAATACGCATTTACATTGGAGGCCTAGGTAGCTCACTTGGAAGAGCATTGACATAGAGAGTCAAAGGTCCTGGGTTCAAACCCCAGTCTAGGCATATATTTTTCTTTTCAAATATAATTTGTCCATCATTAAGATGTTTAAAAATGAATAATAAAACCATAATTCAACCAAGTTTATTTTTTACTCTAGTAGAAAGTAGTACAAGTCATGGTATTACTCTTGAGTTGTTGAGCTGTGATTTTTTTTATTAGTGAATGCTATAATACTAACATAGAGAGTATTTCTATAGCTGTGAAATTGTTAATGTGGTAGAATGGAAAGCTTTCTGTAGTTTGCATGTTCGTGCATTAATTTTGTTTGTATTTTTTGTAGAAACTCTTCATGAGTTGGAATTGTCTTTACAGCATTACGTCTGCATGGTGATTATATTGAAAGGTTTGGTTTCAGTTTATTTTGGTTTTGCTTTTTTATTTCTGTCTCAAATACTTGTGCTTGCATGACTAAATTGTGCTACTGGTATGAAGAGGTGACTAATGTCTGTTTATTCAAATGGGATAGTATTTATTTTTATTAAATTTTATTGTATACACAAGAGGGTGTCAAGAAAAGTTAATATCTTTATTATTATGATTATCTTTCATCAAATCGGATAATTAAGTTCACCTGAAAAATAATAGGTCATGGAACACCCAGAAAATTGTACATCTTTAGTGTTTCATGTAGATCATATATTAAAATATTGGATAACAAGTACAAAAATAACTGTATTGTTTAATCCTGAGAATTAGATACACAAATTCTTACAGATTATGATTTGCTAATGTAATCATCACAAATTTTAAATGCTTAAATGTTCTCTTTGCAGCTTCTGTTACTTATCTTTTAGTTTCTTACATAATTATTTGCTAATATTTTTTAAATGATATAATCAGTAAAATTTCAACTTGAGTATGTATATTTAACTTTTACAGGAATTAATCGCTATGAGGTTTAATTTATGGTAAAATCAAATGTTTCATACCTCTCCTCATACAAATCTTCTAAGTAGATTGCAATTTCGAGACCATACTATTTTTGATAGTACTGAAGATGAGACCATTATGGTCTCGAAATTGTGATTTACTTAGAAGATTTGTATGAGGAGAGGTAGAAAACGTTTGATTTTACCATTGAGTATGTATATTTATGTTTTTAAAATATTTTAATAATTGTACAAGAAAATATCAATATTCTCATATTGAACTTACCTTCAAATTATGTTGACGAAGTGGTCATACAGTAAGGATTTTATGTGCTAAAAATCAGCTACAAGTTTCAACTCTAAGGTCCTTACATCAAGACAGAAGTATTTTGTAGCATGTTGCCTTGTCAATAGCAATTGAACAACTGCACATGCTCTCTTGTAATTCCCCCACTCATTCCTACCTGCAGCAAAGGCTGTCAAAGCATAACTTTTAAATTTAACTTTTTTATTTTTTTCTCAAGAAATTGGGGTCTTGATTTCATTAACTTACAGTTAAACTCACAGCTAATTTTTTGCCTCTTTTGTCAAAAGAGAAAGAAGATGTCGTCATAACAATTTCAAGACGGGTTTCAATATGAGAACATTAATGGTTCCAGTGTTAGAAAATCATGAAATGTGAAAGCAAATTATTAATTATTATTCTGACAAAAAGTCAATAACTTTTTAAATTTAGACATGTGAATTATAATGAATTATTTTTATTATTATTACAAATATTAATATTCGTAAGTGATTTATATTTTAACATTTTAAAAAGCTCTTATACATTGTTAACAGAATAAAGGAGCAATAGAGATTATTCCATTTATGAAAAGAAAAGGAATTAAGTAGTTATATATAGTGCAGAAAAAAATCCAGTATTATTATTAAAAATATTTGATTCTATTTTATTATTCATGGTAAAGGATATATCTCTGTATGGTCTAAATTCTTATATTTTAAAAATAACTATAAAATAAGGTAAAATCCCATTTATCCTGAATAAGTTGTGATTTGTAGAATTGCTGGCTGAATCTCGAGGAAAGAAACGAGATGCAGAAGCAGAACAGCAACAATATCAACGAGAATTGGATAGTGCAAAAATGAAAGTAAAAAAGTCAACAGAGGAGCTGAATGTATTAAAACAACAATTACAGGCAAGTGAAATGTGTTTCATGTGCTTCTTTTTTTTGTGTTTAATTATAGAATTGATAAATGACATATCTATGGTGTATATTTCAGAAGCTAAGAGCATCACAAAATTATGAATTATATTAATTTTGTATTTCTGACTTATTTACACACACACAGACTAAACTAAATTCCAATGTGCTCCATGCCTAGAAGGCTCATGGTCTTCCATCTGTGTTGACCTCACTTCCACATGTTAGTCACAGAGATGGATGATCTTCCAGCCATTGTAGGGATGACATGTCAGCATGCTGAAGTTATATCTGATTTTCTCAACTTGCATCCATTACTAACTCATCATAATTATCTACGAAATCCTGCAGGATCCTGAATGGTCTTTGGTCCCATACACAAATGTCAAGAAATTACCAATACAGATTCATATGGAGTGACTGAAATGCAAAATCGGGACCCAGAGTGTGAGTCAAATGTCTTAACTACTTGCACCATGGACTGCCTAAGCATTGAATAATATATAATTATTTTGTACAAATTAAATGCAGGATTAAAGTTTTTATAATTACAGTTATGCCTTATTAGAATCGGCATTATACAGTGCGATCAGTATAGCACTGGACAGCAGAAGCAGGGATTTCACTATACACTGCTGACATACTCACGGTGGGGAATGGACAGCATAGGATCGTGGTGATACAACCACACACATTTTCGTAACTGTTTTACAAATTGTCGTATTTACCAACTTTATTGAAGCCGGTGCTGGAACTTTTCACCTTCGTTGTCCATGCATTTTTTGACACCTCTTTATAAAATTTGTTGTATAGATTATGGATGAACGTGACAAAATTTTTACACCCGAGAATTTTGTTTCAAAAAGTCTTCGTACTTGTCTGGCAGACTGAGTTAACAAATATTGATCATAAATAAATCCACGTTGTTCAGTAGAAACATTATTAGCCATTATACAGTTTACACTTTACACTTATACACACGTCATTTAGTTTAAACTTATACACGCCTGTTTTATAAGATACAAATTTTAAAATTGAAATAACTTATACACATGCCTTTCAGTGCACAAGGAAAAGCTAGTGAGCACCTTATCCACTCGAAGCATACAATCTAACTGCGATCGTTAATGCGTGGAATGTGCTTGTATACTGCTGAGTCTGTGCACATTTCAAGTCCCGTGCCTGCACGTGTAAGCCTTCGTCACCGCACAGCACAAACCCCACGTCTGCTGTCCAATGCTATACTGATTGCACTGTATATATATATATATATATATATATATATATATATATATGAAGACATTGTGTCCTCCAAAAAGTTTTTATTTCATAGTCACAAGAATTAAATATAAAGAATAAGTTGTTTTATGATGGAGTAATTAATGTTGTTTTATTGTCTAATACTTGGCATTGGGCAATGAAGTCATTGGTTCTCGTTCACATCAGTATTTTTCTATGATGGATCCAAGCAGGTAAAGCTTGAAAAATTTGAAAATGTTCTTCAATCATTTCATCTTCTTTGTTGCATAGTTGGCACTCATGCTATCTTCCTCTTTTGGTTGATACTCATCCTGTTGCCCAAATATGCTATAGTTGATTTAAATTAAATTGTTAAGAGATTGAATCTGAAATATACACCTCACATCATGTTTTGTTTCCCCACATGGACGTATTTTGAAGAAACTTCGTCAACATTCTCAACTAGAATCCCAACTCTGCGATATTGGTGATGATGTTTCACCAAAACATGTCATTCATTCATATTCTAGATGAGAAAACAATAAGAAGTTAGGTGAATGAGTCGTATTCTAGTTGAGAATTGTAAGGTTGTTTCACCAAAACATGTCCAGTTGAAGAACAATATATAAGGTAAGGTGTAAATTTCCAATTATACCTCTTAATAAATTATCTCAAAGTTATACTCTGAATCAATTTTGAAAATTAATTATTGTATTATACGAGGGTGGATCGAAAAGAAACATACAATAATTTACTTTAAAAAGCTTAATAGGTAAAACACACACAAATGAATATGCTTCTTTTAGCTAATGGTTTATTTTAGGAAGTAATATTTTGAGGTTCTTTTAGTCGAGTTTTTTTTTTTTAGACTAGAAACATCTTACCTCAATTTTTGAAGAGAAAATTTATACACTCAGACCGGGACCCTTGGTTTTCTAGACAAAGCATCCCAGTTTCAGGTCCCGGTCTGAGTGTATAATTTTTCTCTATAAATATGATTTATTCATCATTGAGATGTATGAAATGAATAATAAAAACATCTTACCTCAAATTAATGTTGATTTATTCTCGAACATGTTTCGATGTAATCTTCTATATCATCTTCAGCTTGCCCAGACTGATGAGTTTATGTTGAGAAACCCTGGATGTCGATATCAGCTCCCTCCTCCAGCTGGCCAAAGAACCTCCGAACTAGGTCACGTTCAGCAGGAATTTCGAAATTCATAACTCTATTTTTGTTCTTCTGAATGTAGATGCGTAGATCTTTCCCAAATGGTGAGTTCTTTTGTATTTTCTAACTGTTTTAATAATTTGATGTTCGAATTTATATTGTGTTTTTTGGACCAATCATGAGCAGCAACTACAGATTTTTCTATTTCTTTTAGCTACTTCTCTACATAGTCATCAACTTTTCTCATTTCTCCCATCATGTTGCCAGTTTCAGTATACCCTGTTCATAGATGTCCATTTGGTTGGCATACAGCCATCTGCGGACAACTGATCACACTTGTGCATGTCTCAAAGCAATGGCTGAAGAGTTTTGGGCATGTAGTGGTACATCCATGACTCACCGCCAGTGACAGTTCCTTTTAGAAAGTTATGCATCCCATTCTGCAGCATCACACATTAAGTGGTCCAAGTTTGTCATTATTCTAAATCATTTTTTAGGAAGTAACACTTGAGTTTTTAACAATAATTTCTACAGATTATGAGGTGAGGTGTTCATTTTCCGATTCATAATTGTCATCATTCACTGGCCAACCAGAATGTGGAAAATCACAAAGATTCTCACGGTTGTCCTTGAAGAATGTACAGCATGTGGAGATGTTGCTAGGGTCCATACAGTCTTCCCTATACACACCACACGTCCCTGTGAATTTCACTCAGATTATGTCCTTTAGCCCACAAAAATAGCACTCCACTTTGCTGCTCTTCACATGCTGACAACAGTAAACATGCGCACCATCTTTGTTGTGTGCATCATGTTTCTCTTGCTAGAGCTGCACTTAGAAAAAATAAAATAAAAGTGTTTCTTAAAAAGTCAAATAAAAGTGTGTCTGTAGTGAAAATATTAAACAATCCCTCAGTGAAATTTCAAGATCCCAGCCGCTATACCAACGCAAAAAGAAAAGTATTGTGCATTACTTTCTGATCCACCTTAGTATTTGTTTTAATTATGATTTTCATCTCTCTATATGTTAATTAGTGAAAAAGATGCAAGAATGTTAGAAGTTCCATGTTTCACTTTCAGTCAACTTCCTTTTCTTTTAGGCTGCTCAAAATCAAATGCTGGAGAAGTCAGAGTCGGTGACAAAATTACATGAGCAAATGCAATGGCTCGAAACTTCAGCTGATGAAGTGAAGTTTCAGGTTTGTATTTTTGTGTAATTAACACAATTACATTCTTTTGTATGCACTTATTTATAATTTACTCTTATTTGAAAATAAATTGTTTCAGGTTTTACAGTTGCAAGAGAGACTTCGAGATGAACAGGAGCATGGCATCAGGCTTGCTGAGGAAGCTGAAACTTTACGTAGTAAGTTTTCATCAATTTTAGATTTGAGTCAAATTTGGGTTGCTACCAAAAATATCACTACTCCATCTGATTACTAATCCACTAATTATTCCCAAAAGATATACAAAAATAAATTCTCACAAAATACCATTATTGAAAAGTTATGTGTTGGAATTTTGTAATTTAATAACATTATAATTTTTCTCTTCAAATGTGATTAATAACATAAGTTTCACCAACCCATGTCAATTATTCACATAAGTAATATTGCTGTAAACATAAGGTTATTGTTTCTGAATAGAATGTAGAGTTAGAGCTTGGAGCATTGCTAGTTAACATTGTAATACTCATATTTATTCAACGAAATGGGTGAGAGTTGTATATTACCAGCACTGCAATATTGTACAGTAGACTATCTCTTGGTAACATTTTAAAACCTTGCATATGTGTAATGTACTATATTAGGTCTTTGAAATTTATTTTACTTAATATAAAGTATTTCTTTGGATTTTTCTACGTGTACATTGAAATATATATCAACATTTACCTTGCATGGGTTAGGCAATATTGCCTCTTCAGTCTTCATAGTGTTAGGATTTTCTTTTCCTTGGGTGTCCAACATCTGTTCTCTCTTTAGGAGGGATTCTTTCGATACTCATGTGACCCAGGTGGCCCTGCAGTTGTCTTCATATTCTTCTATTTTCTTATTTAGTCTTTATATATTAAATATTGTTGTCATATATTTTGAGTTTGTATCAAGTCAACTTTGTCCACCCTTTTACCCAGTGGAAGTTTCTGGACCAAAATAAACTATTGGCAAAAGAGATTAGATGATAATTTTACAAGATAAGCTATCATTTTAAATGAAAAAACATAATTTTCATTCACTCCCACTTCTGAACCCTTAGTAACATAGAGTGACAGTAATTCACATGTGCACAATGGAGCTAGATTATGAAAATTTCCATGTAATGATTTGTACGTTTTTAAAATTTGATTAATCAAGGGTAGTGCCTTAAGAAGCTTAGAAAGCTTTTAGGGATCATGCCCCTCACTGCACAATAGTTTTTAGTTGCCTCACGGAATTTAAGAGGGGTTTACTTTCTCTTAAAAATGAGAAAAATTATTGAAGACATTTGATAGCTGTGACTGAAGTAAACAACATTGCAACTGTGGAGAAGATGATGTGTAGATCCCGAAGTGACCTACAAAAATATAGAGGCATTACTTGTGATTGGATTGGGGGATTGTTTAAAATATATTACAGTACAAGCTCCTTACTTGTGGTTCCATTATTCGCGGGTTAAAAATTGAGAGACAGTTCCTGTATTCGCGGCTAAAAAAATATTTATTCGCGGACCCAGTCGGTATATTAGAAGGATTAGTATCCTTTATTAATGCGTCGGAAACTTTTTTTACTGTAGGCATGTGCCAAGGCAGCTTTTACAAAGAGTGATTTAAACCAAATGGACAAACCTTATTGTCACTAAGCCTAATGTTCATTCTTAAAAGTCGCCACTGCCATATTTCACGTGCCGCTATGTCTGTTGATAAATGCCACCCTCATCATGATCGGTGTTTTATTGTTTCAACTTGTCATTCGTTGCACAATAATTTCGATTGAATAACACATGTCTCTTCTGCTTTGTTCCCAATTTATAATGTCGAGTAAAAGGAAAGAAAAATTAGTTTCGATGCAGAAGAAAGTAGTGTTGCAGCTTAAAGTAAAAATAGAAATGCTTGACCATTTACACATTGGAAAGTCGTTTGCATCTATATCACACTGTTTCAATGTTAATGAATCAACTGTACAATTCATCAAGAAATCCAAAGACAAAATAAGGAATCCTATCGCTGAATTCACAGCTGAATATCAGTGTAAGTTGAAAGACCTTTTAAAAGCGGTAAACAGAAAAAATTACTAAGTTATTTAAGCCCTTGCACAGTAATAATTAATAGAAATTGTTCAAAATCTCTCATTAAATTGATTTTATTTTGACTATTTAACTCATAGGGCTGATAATTTTGTCTATTCCTGTTCGTAATGAGAGATATCTCCACAAATTAACTTCTTTGACAAAGATATCGATTCAACAATGTATGATTGATATGGTACAGCAAGAAATGCCAAAAGAAAACAACTTAAAAAATTAGCAAAAAAAAAGTTCTGTTGCTCCAAAAAATTTATTAAATGTTGTATAATGAATCTGCATTACTCTTAATGGTTATTTCTCGTACAATCATCTGTTGATTTTTCCCAAGCCCAAAGAGATTTGACAGTAAAGACATGCTGTTTATAGCTATACAGCTGGCTTTGAAATCGCCCGGAAGTAAGATTGGAATACATAACCTCACATTTGGTAAATATTAAACATTATAATTATTTTTAACTTCTGTTGTTTTATTATTTGCTAAATAGTCACTCCAAATCCAATGCAAGGTTCAGTTTTTCATTAGACAAAGTCACTCGCAACTTTGTTGTTCGTAATTTTTTCAGAAAAAGACAACCTCTTGTTAGATTACTGTCGATTTTTATTTTATTTTGGAACCTTGGAATGTATCCCCTATATACCCATACAAATTACCATTCCATATTCATGGTTTCTGTATTTGCAGCATATTTATGGAACATATCCCCCTGCGAATAATGAGCTTTTACTCTAAATGAATATTTAAGAATGAGTAAAATTTCATCCCAATGTGTGCTCCACAAGCTAATTGAAAATCAAAATCTCACTCAATGGAATGATGCCATAAAATTATTCAAATTCATGAGAATGGGAAGTTTTGCAGTGTTTCTGAGTTCATTACAGGTAATGTTACATGAATTTATCTGTATAATCCAGAAACAAAATGATAATCATCAAGTGGCAACTTCTTCCCAGATGACATTCTCCCAATAAAAGTGGAGGACAGAAGTGCTGTGGGGAAGAAAATGGTGGTGACTTTCTTTAGCATTATTGCTTAAGTGACAGTTTCTATTGAGAATGGAAGACATTTATTTCCAATGGTATACCATGTTTTGTCCCCCACAAGTCTTCCAAAAAATGTTGGAAAAAGACTAGGAACAGGATGGAGAGGCATCAGCCTCTATCATGGCAATGGATCTGCTAACAGAGTTTATCATAAGTAATGCCACGAGTGATTTCCAAATTATCGATAAATTCACGACTCACGAAGTGAGGAGTGAATTTATCTAGATAATTTGGAAATCATGAGTGGCATTTGTTAGGACTATTTAACGAATAAAATTAAGCTGTTTACTCACAAATCATTGTTTAACTATAGTTATTTTAAAATGTTTATAAATTTAATGTAAACGGCGATGTTTGAAAACAATTCAGAATGTGAGGTTATGTTCATTCACTGCTGCTTGATCATATTATTTATTGCCAAATAAGATCGCAATATTTGTAAAAGTGCACCCAAGTGGAGAAATAATGAAACACATCAAACTATATATCATAATCAACATTACGGGTTATTCATTTATTTTTTTAGTAAACAACTCAGTAAAATCAAGGAATCTTTTCATTATTTGCTATAATCAATGTATTTGTTGGAGAAAAATAATGCTTTGACCTGTTCAGAACATTCAAAATGAGGAGCTTTCTTTATCACAAAAGCAGGAGCTGATAAAGAGAAATCAATAAAGAGCGAGGTGAAAGAATGAAAATAGACCGAGATCTCGCTAGAAATAAAGCAGAAAAAACAAAAGACCCAAAAGATGTACAAAATTGGAGAAAACTGTGCGCACAACTCAAAAAAGAAATTAACAGCAATAACAGAGAAAATTTTAATAACTTTCTCCAAAAAATGGATTATAGGAAAGATGGCTAGAAAGCATATAGATTCGTACACAATATACAAAATAAAAAAGAACGACAAAAAACACCATTTATCCACACCAACAAACAAATTACAAATGAAAGTGAAGTAGCCAACAAATTCAACAAACACTATGCTAACACCTATACTTTGTCCTCAGAGAACAAAAAGAAACAAAAAACCAATAAAAGAGAACCTAAAAAATTACATAAAATCAACAAGCAGTACAAAAGATAATATTTTTAATAATTTCAACATTAAAGAGTTAAACATAGACATTAATAGTTTAAAATCAAACAAATCTCCAGGAGCAGATAATATACATGCAGAATTTCTCAAACACCTTGGCAATAAAGCCAAAACTCAATTACTCTCCCTTTATAATCTTTCTTGGAACACAAAAGTTCCTGATGATTGGAAAAAAGCTATTATAATACCTATTTTGAAAACAAAAAAATCAGCAAATACTTTTTCAAATTATCGCGCAATAGCACTAACTAGTGTAATTGTTAAAACTATGGGAAAAATGATCTGAAATCAATTAAATTGGTATTTAGAAACCAATAATTTACTTTCACCCAATCAAGCTGGATTTAGAGAATTACAATCAACAAATTGTACACCTAAGTCAAGCTATTAAAGACAGTTTCAACAGAAAAGAAGACACTCTGGCAATGTTTGTTGATTTCCAAGGAGCATATGACTCTATTTGGAGATATAAATTATTAGAAAAAATGCAGACTTTAGGCATTCAAGGGAATATGCTACTCTGGATCAGCAATTTTCTCATCCAACGGTTCATCGCTACAAATTATAATAATCAGCTCTCTAAATACCAACAAACACATCAAGGTTTACCACAGGGTTCTGTACTTAGTACCATTCTCTTCAATATCTACATTAATGATCTACCTAAGCATATAGAAAAGCTCCAAACAAAAACCCTACTTTTTGCTGATGATGTAATATGGGTCTCCAAACCGAAAAACCAAAGTCAACAATTAATAACTATAGCCCAACATTCACTAATACATTAATAAATTAATGAGTAATTTTAACATCTTACCTCATATTTCATGTTTTTCAAACACGGTAACTATAGTTTTCAAATGATCTTGTCATTCATTTTCAACCGCCATTATGACTACCGGATATTCGTTGGAATCTCCCTCTATAACGTTGCCATCTGGTGTTGATTTGACAAACTTTGAGATATCGTTGCCATCTGGTGTTGATTCGATGAACATCGAATCAACACCAGATGGCAACGATATCTCAAAGTTTGTCAAATCAACACCAGATGGCAACGTTATAGAGGGAGATTCCAACGAATATCCGGTAGTCATAATGACGGTTGAAAATGAATGACAAGATCATTTGAAAACTATAGTTACCGTGTTTGAAAAACATGAAATATGAGGTAAGATGTTAAAATGACTCATTAATTTATTAATTAAGAACCTCATAATGTGTTTCCCAGTTTTAACTTTGAATTCACTAATACAGTTAGAGAATTGGACATCCCAGAACTTAATGAAGATAAATATACAGAAAACAAATTATCAACTATTTACATTAAGAAAGAAACCACTACCCATCACTCTGAAATTGGAGGGTGAATTATTAACTCAAACACATGAAGCAAATATTTAGGAATAACTCTGGACACAAAATTAACATGGAAGAAACACTTAGAGAATATATGTACAAAGATAGAAACAAGGTTACCATTATTAAAACGATTAGCAGGGAAAAAGTGGGTTGCAACACACAAACCCTAAACACCTTCTACCAAATGTACATAAAACCTGTACTTCAATATTGTGAAGAAATCCTAGTAACTACTAAAGTGGAAAAACTTAATAAATTGCAGAACCAAATCCTCCGCCTGATAACAGAAGCCGTTAAAACACCACCAATCACTGCCATGCAAATCTTAACAAATAATCCAAACATAGCATTTGAAATTGAGAAAACAGCAATCACACAGTATGAACAATTTTTAAGGCTACCCCATAATAACTAGACCCAAAGAAAACCACAAGTATGTTTAAAATCTCAGCAAAGCTTCTTAAGCATAGTACAAGAAATCAAACAGAAATTGCAACTTCCACATTCAAAAGAAAATATGCAGATGAGAAACAACCCTCTAGAATTTTTGGAAATTGAATATAACCTTCATTTAACAGAAGACATCAAGAAATCTGAAACTCCTCCATATATTTTAAAACAAATGTCACTGGAAATAATAAATCTAAGATACCCAGCATCCTGAATGGATGCATATTTTTACAGATGGCTCCAGCCTACCAAATGATGGTGGCACTGGTGCTGATGCAGTATGTCCACTTTTTTCCTTTTATCGTAAACTAAACACAAATTCAACAAACTTTGATGGCAAAATTCTAGCAATTTTCTTAAGTTTACAAAATCTTTTATATCACATCCAAAAATTTACAAAAGTTGTAATTCTATGTGACTCCAAAGCAGCCATTCTCGCTATAACACGAGACACAACACCCAAAAGCATCAAAATTATCGAATGTCACAAAATGATAAAACAGTTATCCCGTCTACATAAAGAAGTTGTACTTCAATGGATTCCGGCCCATTGTGGAGTGACAGGCAATGAAATAGCCGATTTTCTAGCCAAGGAGGGTAGTAAAATTGTATCAAACCCAACTTCTACTCCAGTTTCCTTTCACTCTATCAAAAAAATTATCTCAAATAAATACATCAATAAACTTAGAGAAGAATACACCACCAAAACATCTAGAAAGGAATGGGAAAATCTACAAGCTTATGACATTACTACATTACAAAGAAAATCTGCAGTAGCAACATTCAGACTGCTAACGGGACATGACTGCTTGAATAAACACCTACACAGAATTGGCATAACAGATTCACCTAAATGCCCTTTTTGCAATTTAATTGAAGATATGGAAAGAAACCATCTCCTCCGTTGTACAGCTTTTGTAGTAGAGACCAGCCTTTCTGCTAAATATTGGAGTGCAAGAGAGCGAATGATTTCATTATCAAGTGCTCGACATTAGATACCAACCAACCATAAAGAGCGAGGTGAAACACGACTGTCATTGGTTGTAAAACAACATTCATTGAAACGTGATTGGTCATTGACTAGCATTTGTGGCATGAGTTAAATAATCAAAAGTAATGTCATGAGTGATTTCAAATTTATCTAGAGGATTTGGAAATCAAGAGTCGCATTTGTTAGGACTATTTACTGAATAAAATTAAGCTGTTTACTCAAAAATCATTATTTAAATATAGTTACCAGTATTTAAAAATATTAATATATTTAATGTAAATGGCGATGTTTGAAAACAAATGAGAAATGTTTGGTTATGTTTCATTTATATATTAAATTTGGGAATTTTTAACATTATGAGGTTCAATTAATAATAATTAAATGAATCGTGATTTTTTCTTACCTCATACATCTATGTTTCTTTAAACACAGCACTGCAGTATCGGCGACACTTTGTCGTCATCGTCAGCTGTTTAGTCGTGAAAACAGCTGATGATGACGACAAAGTGTCGCCGATACTGCAGTGCTGTGTTTAAAGAAACATAGATGTATGAGGTAAGAAAAAATCACGATTCATTTAATTATTATGTTTCATTTGTTCATCCACTGCAACTTGATAATATTATTTGTTGCCAAATATGATCGTAATATTGTATGAATGCACCCTAGTGGAGAAAAAATAAAACACATCAAACTGTATATTATAACCAACATTATAGGTTATTAATTTTCTTTTTTAGGAAACAACTCAATAAAATCATTATTTAAAAACGCAATTATCAAATGTGTAGTTCAGAGGAATCTGTTCATTATTTGCTATATCCAACAGCTACTACAAAATAATGCTCTGACCTGTGTTCAAAATATTAAAATAGATGAGTTTTGTTTATCATAAAAGCAGAAATGATGAAGAGAATTTGATAAAGATCAAGGTGAAACACTACTGTCAATGATTGTAAAACAAAATTCATTGAAATCTGATTGGTCATTGACTCCCATTTGGGGCATTAGTTAAATAGTCACTCTAAATTTTCTAGACTCACAACCTGCATTGCTTGTCACATCCTCTCTCCTTACTTGATACGTTGTGACTTGTTCCTGTTTCTCACCATAATGAACCAACTGCAGGAGAAGAGGCTTCTTAGCCAAGAAGTTGGTTCCATGCTTTCCGGGAGGTTCTCAGCAACCATTAAAAAAAGTGACACCGTTGCTTCCAGTCATGGCTCAAGATGGAAAGTTTTATGACAGCTGATGGAGAATACCCTGAGAACCAGTGATGGTAACTAAAAAAATATATGGCCACTGCACTACTTCCGGGGGTTGCATTCCTGCTTCCTGAATAGTGGGCTGGTTCAGTACCAGGTGGGATTTAAATTTTAATTGACTGGGAGATATGGTGAATATAATTTTTAATTTATTTAACTTTCACAGGGAAAGAACACTATGAGGTTTAATTTAATAATTAAATTAATGTTTTTATTACCTCACCTCATATCCTTTTTCTTCTATACTGCAGTTTCGGAGCTTATCTCCATCGTCAGTAGCCTCTGGTCGACCGGTGTTATGTCGTTTCTTGGCAGTTTCCTTCTTACTTCTATCGGTGGACCGATGAACCTCTGGATCAGGTCAAAATTTGCGGGAGTTTCAAAATTCATGAGTTTGTCTTTTTTGTTTTTTTGGATATGGATTTTTTCCCAGACTGTGAGTTCCTTTAGTTTATCTGTTTGTTTGATTATGCTAGCTTCTGTATCAATTAAATGTTTTTCAGACCAAGCATGGGCTGCTACTGCTGACTTGTCCACTTCACCCTTTTTTACATTTCTAAGGTGTTCCTTCAATCTAGTTTTTAAATTTCTTTTTGTTTTTCCTATATAGATTTTGTCGCAATCTTGACATTTGATCTGATATATTCCTGATTTATATTCTTCTCCAATTTTTTCATTTTTGTTGGTTTTAATTATTGCGACAAAATCTATATAGGAAAAACAAAAAGAAATTTAAAAACTAGATTGAAGGAACACCTTAGAAATGTAAAAAAGGGTGAAGTGGACAAGTCAGCAGTAGCAGCCCATGCTTGGTCTGAAAAACATTTAATTGATACAGAAGCTAGCCTAATCAAACAAACAGATAAACTAAAGGAACTCACAGTCTGGGAAAAAATCCATATCCAAAAAAACAAACTCATGAATTTTGAAACTCCCGCAAATTTTGACCTGATCCAGAGGTTCATCGGTCCACCGATAGAAGTAAGAAGGAAACCGCCAAGAAACGACATAACACCGGTCGACCAGAGGCTACTGACGATGGAGATAAGCTCCGAAACTGCAGTATAGAAGAAAAAGGATATGAGGTGAGGTAATAAAAACATTAATTTAATTATTAATAATTTTTAATTGCTAGATTGTGAACTAGTTAAATTCCAAACTGCCCAGAGTACATATGTTGAGAAGGCATGTAGTATTGTTGATACTGATTTTTCCGTTGAGTGGGGATGTTAAGCCTGGCAATCCACATAATGACTTTTGTGGGAGTAGGAAGATGCTTATATTGAGTTTCTCCTTCTTTCTTCACCATCATCCCTCACACAACATAATTACTAACAAACTCACAGGCACTATCGAACCTGTAGGTTCATGGCTGCATGGACATAAGCTCTCCATACATCCCTATCCTGAGCTAATATTTTCCAATCATTCTCTGTATAATCTACTTCCCTCAAATCATAGTTAGTTATTCTCCCACCTCA
Organism: Diploptera punctata; assembly: GCA_030220185.1. Lineage (NCBI taxonomy): Eukaryota > Metazoa > Arthropoda > Insecta > Blattodea > Blaberidae > Diploptera > Diploptera punctata. The sequence continues at coordinate 378,421 of JASPKZ010008082.1, forward strand.
TTCTCGGTCTACCAACTGGGCATTTTCCCTCTGGTTTTCCTACAAGAAGCTTCCATGCATGTCTTTCATTCCCCATTTGTGCCACATGTCCTGCCCATCGCAGTCTATGAAACTTAACTGTTCTTATTATATCTGGCTTCCTATAAAGACCATGTAGGACAATGTTTGTAATCTTCTCCATTCACCTGTCTGTTCATCTCTCTTTGGTCCAAAAATTGTCCTAAGAACTTTATTCTCAAATACTTGTAATCTCCATTCCTCCCTTAAAGTAAGAGTTCATGTTTTGCATCCATGTAATATAACTGGTAGGATAATAGTTTTATATATTTTCATTTTTACGTTTTTTGAAAGGAGTTGGGAAGTCAAGAGTCTCTGTAATGCATAATAGCACGCATTCCCAGAATTGAGCCTATGTTTAATTTCTTTGCGCATCTCATTCCTGTTTGTGATTATTGTTCCTAGGTATTTGAATTCAGCCACTTCCTCAATATTTTCCTTATTTGTTATTAGCCGTCCATATTTCTGTGTGTGACCATATATTTAGTTTTATTGATATTTACTTCCAGTCCCAATTTCTTAGTATTACAAATACTCACACTAAATACAAACGCTTAAACATACTTTTGATTAAATATTTTAAAATTAACACTTTCCAATGCTGGATAATATTATTTTGAAAAGAAAAGAAAAAACTTAAACATACATTCATCCTACACTCCTCTGTTCACAATTCATGTACACATCGCCTATGTAAAATGATCTGACAAAGTGGGGCATAAATTGAAAATAGACCACACTAATGCCATCTATCTGCTCAGCAAAGAATCATGAAACTTGCAGTGGGTGGAATTTTGGAAGACTCGCATACATACGCATTTTAAAAATATTTCTAACAAGTGAGCAGAATCCAGAAACTTTCTAAGGGTATCTTCAACCTGTAGGGTCAAAATTATACATATGATAGAGGATTCTATACTGAACATTTTGACATAAGGAACCAGTAGTTGGAAATGAATATTTCAGCTGCTGTGAGATCTTGACAAAGTAATAAGTGTGAAGACAAAGTAATAATTGTGAATAATTAAATTAATGTTTTATTACCTCACCTCATATCCTTTTTCTTCTATACTGCAGTTTTGGAGCTTATCTCCATTGTCAGTAGCCTCTGGTCGACCGGTGTTATGTCGTTTCTTGGCGGTTTCCTTCTTACTTCTATCGGTGGACCGATGAACCTCTGGATCAGGTCAAAATTTGCAGGAGTTTCAAAATTCATGAGTTTGTTTTTTTGGATATGGATTTTTTCCCAGACTGTGAGTTCCTTTAGTTTATCTGTTTGTTTGATTAGGCTAGCTTCTGTATCAATTAAATGTTTTTCAGACCAAGCATGGGCTGCTACTGCTGACTTGTCCACTTCACCCTTTTTTACATTTCTAAGGTGTTCCTTCAATCTAGTTTTTAAATTTCTTTTTGTTTTTCCTATATAGATTTTGTCGCAATCTTGACATTTGATCTGATATATTCCTGATTTATATTCTTCTCCAATTTTTTCATTTTTGTTGGTTTAATTATCTTGTTTAGGCTGTATTCATTCTTGGGGCCAATCGAATGTTAAACTTATTGAAAATTTTCTGGAACTTGTGGTGTTTTACAGGATGGTAAGTGAATTTTTTGAATCTTATGTTCTCTTCTGTTTGTTTTTTAAGTGTGCTTTCATTAATTCGTTTTTGCCTTTTAAACTTATTTATTTTCTTGTGTACCATGTTCTCTTCATAACCATTTTCTATTGCTACTTTAATTATGTATTCTTTTTCTTTTTCATATTTTCACGGTTCAGGGGTACATTCACCAATCTGTGTGTTAGGCTATTGAATACAGCTTCTTTGTGAGCAAAATGGTTGAATCCTGATGCCTTAATGTAGTTATCTTTATGTGTGTTCTTTCTGTATATTCCAAATTCTATTTTGTTTTTTTCGTTTCTAGTTAGGGTAGATCCAAAATGAGATTTGTCTGTCAGTTTCAGTTTCCATTGTGAATTTTACAGTTTTGCTCTGAAGGTTCAGGAGTTTTAAGGCATCTTCTATTTGTTTATGGTTTATAATGGCTATTATATCGTCAATGTATCTGCGCGAAAATTTGAAAGTTAATGGGTGTCCCCTTGTGATTTTCTGTTCAAAACTACCCATGAATAATTGGCCAGAAAGGGAGATAGGGGGTTCCCCATGGAAAGTCCAAAATTTTTTTTGTAGTATTTCCCATTGTATGTAAAGAACATTTGTTCGATGCATAATTTGTCAAAATGATGTATTCTTCTATCTTTTCCTTTTCCAAATTATTGTTCGTTAACCATTTTTCCAGAATATCAATGGTGGTTTCTCTTGGGACACTGGGAAACAATGAATCTACATCAAAAGAAACTAACCTGTCAGTTGGATCTAATTCTGTGTGCTTGAAATCCTCTATCAATTCCAATGAATTGTCGATTGAAAGTTTCTTAAACCCTCCCATATTCTTGTATTCGCTAAATAACCATCTAGCTATTTGGTATGTAGGGGACCCTATACAGTTGATAATGGGTCTCATTTTGTTTCCTGCCTTATGTGTTTTCGGGAGGCCGTGCATATTGGGGTTTTTAGGGTTGGGAACCTTTAGGTAAAACTTTTTTTGTTTGGTTAGGATATTGTTTACATTCTTTAGGGTGTTGTCCACCTCTTTGATGCACGGCCTCCCGAAAACACATAAGGCAGGAAACAAAATGAGACCCATTATCAACTGTATAGGGTCCCCTACCTACCAAATAGCTAGATGGTTATGTAGCGAATACAAGAATATGGGAGGGTTTGAGAACCTTTCAATCGACAATTCATGGGAATTGGTAGAGGATTTCAAGCACACAGAATTAGATCCAACTGACAGGTTAGTTTCTTTTGATGTAGTTTCATTGTTTTCCCAGTGTCCCAAGAGAAACCACCATTGATATTCTGGAAAAATGGTTAACGAACAATAATTTGGAAAAGGAAAAGATAGAAGAATACATCATTTTGACAAAATTATGCATCGAACAAATGTTCTTTACATACAATGGGAAATACTACAAACAAAATTTTGGACTTTCCATGGGGAACCCCCTATCTCCCTTTCTGGCCAATTTATTCATGGGTAGTTTTGAACAGAAAATCACAAGGGGACACCCATTAACTTTCAAATTTTGGCGCAGATACGTTGACGATATAATAGCCATTATAAACCATAAACAAATAGAAGATGCCTTAAAACTCCTGAACCTTCAGAGCAAAACTGTAAAATTCACAATGGAAACTGAAACTGACAGACAAATCTCATTTTTGGATCTAACCCTAACTAGAAACGAAAAAAACAAAATAGAATTTGGAATATACAGAAAGAACACACATAAAGATAACTACATTAAGGCATCAGGATTCAACCATTTCGCTCACAAAGAAGCTGTATTCAATAGCCTAACACACAGATTGGTGAATGTACCCCTGAACCGTGAAAAATATGAAAAAGAAAAAGAATACATAATTAAAGTAGCAATAGAAAATGGTTATGAAGAGAACATGGTACACAAGAAAATAAATAAGTTTAAAAGGCAAAAACTAATTAATGAAAGCACACTTAAAAAACAAACAGAAGAGAACATAAGATTCAAAAAATTCACTTACCATCCTGTAAAACACCACAAGTTCCAGAAAATTTTCAATAAGTTTAACATTCGATTGGCCCCAAAGAATGAATACAGCCTAAACAAGATAATTAAAACCAACAAAAATGAAAAAAATTGGAGAAGAATATAAATCAGGAATATATCAGATCAAATGTCAAGATTGCGACAAAATCTATATAGGAAAAACAAAAAGAAATTTAAAAACTAGATTGAAGGAACACCTTAGAAATGTAAAAAAGGGTGAAGTGGACAAGTCAGCAGTAGCAGCCCATGCTTGGTCTGAAAAACATTTAATTGATACAGAAGCTAGCCTAATCAAACAAACAGATAAACTAAAGGAACTCACAGTCTGGGAAAAAATCCATATCCAAAAAAACAAAAAAGACAAACTCATGAATTTTGAAACTCCCGCAAATTTTGACCTGATCCAGAGGTTCATCGGTCCACCGATAGAAGTAAGAAGGAAACCGCCAAGAAACGACATAACACCGGTCGACCAGAGGCTACTGACGATGGAGATAAGCTCCGAAACTGCAGTATAGAAGAAAAAGGATATGAGGTGAGGTAATAAAAACATTAATTTAATTATTAAATTAAATCTCATAGTGTTCTTTCCCTGTGAAAGTTAAATAAATAATTGTGAAGATCATTTTTGCAAGCTGTTTGAATTTTGACACTCATGACCAATTTAGAGCTCAGAGAAGTTGTTGAAAGTGGCGAAAACCTTGTTTTAATGCATACGTTACAATGATGCATGAAATTATGTTACATGCTCTCCAAAGACCCAAGAAAACATGACTTCCCCTTCAATCCAGCGATTATTAAATGTATTACAACAAACTCCTGATTATCCATCTTAATTGGGACCAGGATATGCATGGGAAATCAAAAAATGCGGATAATCCAACTAAGTTATTCTATCTTAATGAATATACCTCATAGTGAGAATTCCTAAAATAAGTAATGCAATATAGTATTGAACTTTTATAGGAATATATCACTATGAGGTTTAATCTATCTTATCTACAGTATTTATTACAATACTGTAATTCAAAAACTGTTGTACTTATAATTAATTTAAGCACAATTTATGTCTAGGAATCACAAATCTCTGTTGAAACCACGCGTTTTACACCAAGAAGTCTGATATTTTCCTCTGCTTCAATTCATCATTGACACTCTTTCTGATTACAGTTCTTAGTTTCCTAACACTTAAGACATCAACGTAATCAAATTAATTTTGTCCCATATATGTGTTAATAAGACGTCTATATATTTTAATGCTCCTTTGTGGCTAATTTTGTTTTCAATCATAAATGAATTTTCGTATTCACTTTCTCCTTTCCCTCCCTGATGCACTTTGTTGACAATACCAAGTCATTCAATGTTTTGAAGCCAGGTTCCCCAAACTTTTTTTTTCCCTCCACAAACAGCTGCACACCATTCTCACGGACTACACTCTACTACACAATACAAATACAGTTCTGTATCAACAAACTTTCAATGTATTACACTATTACTTTTCCTACAAGTACCATATATGGAAATGTTTTTACAAACACCAAATAGATTATATTATTGAACATATATCACCCTGGTTTACTTACAGTTTTCTGCATATTACCACTAGAACAACAACAACAAAAAAAAACATGTACATTTAAACTCAATTTGCGATCGGTGGTTCACCTTACTTTTTTTTTATAATCAACAAATGTTTTTCTTATTTTAACCCTATGGTTACTTTATCATATCCCATACATCTTCTCGTTTTTTCACTTTATTATACGTTTGTTTCTGTTTTAATTACGTCACTTTTTTTTCACACGCTAGGTAATTTCGCATAATACGTTTTCCATATATCACTCAGTTTATTATTGCAATGGCATGCACATTTTTTTTTATATCATCCCTCTATATCGTTCGCACTTTCCATGGTTCACACTTTAGGCTACATATGCACTGGAACTCACTTACTATAAACTAACATTTTTTTTTTCAATTAGCTACTAATTTATTCTATTTGGGTCATTTATTTATTTAATGAGACATAGATCTTAATGTTGCCGTAAACATATTTGCCCTCTTTTAATCAAATGGTAACTTTACTAATTAGTTTCCTATGTAATTTTCGATGATCACCCTTTATAAATAAGTATTTAATAATGATCATATATGTTTATATCGTGATCTCAGTTTTCAGAACATTTCACGATTCATAATAATAATTCATTTGTAAATCTATTTTTTTTTTAATTAGGCGCTCCCTTAGCTGTGGTCATTGAAAATTAATTCTCAGCATGTTCACTGACTGATCTTCACAATACCTTGAAAATCTATTTATTCTTTATAGAACTCCTTTATTCATCATTCGCATATTATTTTTATTCAATTGATTAAGGTGGAAATTATCCTTATTTATTTACTTGTCGGTAACATAATATCACATTTCATACGCGCCACAAAAACTTTGGGGCAGTACGTTTATATAGTGAGGCAGTAAGTTTATATGGCTGATATTCTCACTTTTAGTTCCACTTGATTTAATTGTAAATTGTTACTTGCCCTTCCACGGTAGCTAGTCGGTTCCTGTTTCAGGGTGAGCGCTGAGACTCCTATCTATAACGGGTTCGGAAGGAGAATTGCGTGGGAACAGACAATCACTAACTGATATTACATCCATTCTAACAGGATAGACTGAAATTTGCATTCTACACTTTTCGATAATTTCACGCCCGGATCAAATATTTCAGCACGATATTTTTCTAGGTAACATTCTCTCTCATCATGCATTAATTTTAGTACAGTACTTAATTATGTTGCCTTTGAATCTAACGTATTGACTGTTTTTTGACCATTTCCTCCTATTTATTTGGCGCTTTTTTATTACGCGGTATGACTTATGCATATTTTCTTTACGTCCTACCTTTTTCTTGTTTTTCTTTTCATACTTTGTTCGTATCTTTCCCATGCATCTACTTTGCATATCCACAGTTTCAACTTGGAATACTGAACGGATGTTTGGCTGTGTCGAAATCATCAGGTCAGTTGTTCCATTTTGATTTAATTTAACTTCATTAATAACATGCATTTCATTATTACATTTACGTATATTTCCATGTAATTCATAGTCATTCGTTTGAGGTATGTTGTTTACACCTATAATAGTTGGCTCACATTCTTTTCCCTCATTCTGAAGTGCCATTTCCCTATCTGATTTCCTTTGAGTTTCATCTACGGTACTTTCGTCTGTTGGATTAACTACCACAGAGACATCATTCTTAATTTTACATTTATTTTCTTGGGGATTTACATAACCTATCTCCCTTCCATTATATTTATTTATACTTATGTGACTCATTTCTGCTACTTTTCTGGTCAATTTTTCTACAGTCCCCCGGATTTCTGATTTTAAAGAATCCTGACTTTGTTTTATTTCTGCTTTCAAAGAATTTATGGATTGATTTGACTTATTTATTTCTTCCCTCAATTCTTTATTACTTTTATTCATATCTTCCCTCAAATCTTTATTACTTTTATTTATATCTTCCCTCAATTCTTTCTTAAACGAGTCTAAATTATTACCCATTTCTTGTATTTGCCATATGAGGTTTCGAACGTCGATCTGGGACATATTTATTCTATTTGATTCCTCTTTGTTTTGACCCTCTAGCAAATTTTCTCCACCATGTAAATTTATATTATTTCCCTCCATTATTTATTTTAATTCTACAATTTATTAAATATTAATATTTATTTTCTATTCACAAAAAATATTTTTTTATGTTATTCAACACTCTAACACTTTCGTTTAATTTGTTAATTTTCCACATACTTTATTTTACCGTCTTTTGACAATTTTTATGTTCTATTATTTTTTAAAAAATCTGTCACTTTACCTTGGTATATCTTCATTATTTGTCTTACGTCAGGTTTGTAGAGATCCGCCATCGGTTATCTAGGTTGATCTGCTCCTGGATTGTTGTCCACTCCTGGCTGCACCTTCCATCTCGTGGTTTGAATGTTGTCTTCCACACTGTTGCTCGATCATGATGTTCTGTCCACAACTTTCGTGAGTCACTCTTATTTTGAATGCACTCACGTTGAAAACACTTTGTCACAGTAAAAAAGACCCTTTCGTTGGGCGACACTTTGGGGCGGTAATTTTATATGGCTGATAATCTCACTTTAGTTCCACTTGATTTAATCGTGAACTGTTACTTGCCCTTCCTCGGTAGCTAGTCGGTTCCTGTTTCAGGGTGAGCGCTGAGACAACTATCTATAACGGGTTCAGAAGGAGAATTGCGTGGGAACAGACAATCACTAATTATTTGAATTATTTTATTTAATTAATCTCTGCCAATGCACATTACACAGTGAAAATAAAACTTTTCTGTTCCTGGCCTTCGATATTTCGCTAATGAGGACAAGCAAATGACTCATGAGGTAGGGAAATTTTCCCTTAGTCCATAATCGTTGTTACAAGATATTTTTTACTATACAATCAAGATCTTCTTCCTTCTAAGTGTCGAGTATAAGTGTAAGTGTATTTAAATTTTGTCCTCATGAGTTCCGTATCGAAGTCAGGACCAATTATTCCCATATATGGTCTATACCTTAACTCTGATTTTGATTGGTTAGAATATTCAATCACATGTCCTCCAAGGGCGTAACTATTTTATTTAAACTACCACCTACCTTTTGATTTTATTCTCACGGCTAGGGACCGTGTTTGCCAGCTTGGGCTTTCCGCGATTGTAAATTTGGAGTTTGACATTTCTCCCAAACGTGAGTTTTGAAGCTAGACCCAGATTAAGGATTTCAGGTCTAATTTGAGGAGTTACATATTTATAACCTCTTTTACTTAGGGTTTCAACCGCTTCTTGTGAGAACTATTTACCAATATGAAACTTAATTTATTTTTTACTATATTCTGTTCCTTCATTATTTATTCATTTCTTATATTCCTTAATCACTATTAGGGCCGTATCATATTCGCCACATTTTTTAAAGTTTTTTTTCTACATGGACTCAATCTCTATTGCATCAACAAACAATTTTATAAATACAGTACAAAATTATAATTTTTTATACTCATATTACAACGAAACAAACATTTTTAAAACAGGTTGTATTCTATTCCAAGGGACAGAAGAGCAGAGATGAGGGAAGGATACACAATTGTTAACAAATGCTGAGTGAGAAACTATTATGTTTCTACTATTTCATTCATAAAACATATGGGTCTGTGGTAGTTTTAAAGAGATCTTCAATGTGGTATCCTACCCAAGTCACAGTGTCTTTGTATAGCTACATTTATGGTGTCAATAATTGAATGGAATTCTTCCTTGACCTCATTTTGTAGCTTTTGGATAGCTTGCAAAATTTGTTTCAGTGTACATGTACCTGAGTTTCTAGTGTGAATAAAATACTGTCATATAGATAGTTTAAAATTTTATTCCGCTTATGGAAAAAAAAAAAACATTATTTTAAAGTAACGGACAGAATATGTAGTTTTACATAAAAAATATTAAAATATATAAAAATATGTAATTATGATGAAATATGTAAAATATGTAATGATAACTTTTGATATTTGATAAGAAAGTTCCTAATTCGTGGAGATTTGTAATTTTTAGCTGCGTATGAGCAAAGAGAAAGAATATGTAATTACATACAAATCCTAGCTTTAGTTATGAGTATCATAATTCAAGCATCTTGCAAAAATGATCCTCACACTTAGTACTTCAAAATTTTGTGGTGTCTGAAATATTCATTTCCAACTACTGGTTCCTTGTGTCAATATGCTCAATATAGATTCCTCTAACATATATATGTATAATTTTAACCTTAATGGGTGGAGACATTCTGTCTGTGAATGATATATATATAAATGAATGAAAGATTAAATTTTTGAAAATTCCTGTCTTATGTTTTTTCTTTTCGTTACAAAATTAAATAAAGATTCATAAATAATAGTTACAGAATTTATTTTAAATGTAGTATTTATGAGTGTTTTTATAAAGTCATTATTTCTGTAATAAGAATAAGGCAGAGAAATAAATATAGTTTATTAGAAATCACATAATTGATGAAAATAGCTTAAGGATTTTTTCTATTTGGCTCTCTATACATACTATATCTTTTTTGCAGATCAGTTAATGGAAGCTCAACAGAGTGCAAAACAGAGTCGCAATGAAGCAGAGCAAATGAAAGACAGGTTAAAGGCCGTCCAGGATGAGCTAAAACGAGCTTCAAATTCTGAGGATAACAGGAGCCAAGAAGAGCTCACTGATGTTCTACAACGATGTGAAGCTTTAGAAGCATATAATTTGAGGTATTATTTTACACATTATTGGTTGACAGTACAAACGAGGGTCATTTTGTAAGTCATGGCATCTATTTTATATAACCAATAGAGCAGCAGGAATATAAATTCACTAATTGTGATTGAACATACATGGAACATTGTTTACAGTAATAGTTTGGTAACAAATTGGTTCTGGATACAGGATCCAACGGATAATGGAAATTGAAAGACGTGTGAATAGAAATCATTGTTTTATTATGCACAAAAGGAAAATACATTATTCACATCAGCACTCTTCAAAATAATCTCCCAAGGCTTTCATACATCTTTGCCAAGGATAATGAAGGCCATCAGCTGAGTGCTATTTGTATGCACCACCTGCTTCTCACGCTATGTCTTCTTCACATAAACTAAGTTCAGGTGAGTAGGGAGGTTATTCCAAAATTCCCCATCACTGATGTTTTTATTATTAATTTATCCTTCGATGAGATGTGTTAAATTAATAATAAGAACATCAATAGAAGCCCTACTGGCTCTTAAAAGTAATATTTAAATCCCCAATAAAGTCTTCTTAATCAAGAAACCATCATTTGCAAAGATGAAGCCACATATTCAAGCATTTGGTGTGTGGGAATTACAAAGTGTATAAGAGAAAAATTTGCATCTAGATTGGAACTTGCCGCGGTAACTCAGTTGGAAGAGCATTGGTACAGTAACCCAAAGGTCCTGGTCTGGGCAAAAAATTTTCTCTCCAAATTTAATTTATCCTTCAATGAGATGTGTTAAATTAATAATAAAAGCATCAATTGAAGCCCTACTAGCTCTTAAAAAGTAATGTTTAAATTCCCAATAAAGTCTTCTTAATCAAGAAGCCACCATTTGCAAAGATGAAGCCACAGTTTCAAGCATTTGGTGCGCAGGAATTACAACGTATGTAAGAGAAAAATTTGCATCTAGATTGGACTCAGCCCAGTAGCTAAGTTGGAAGAGCATTGGTACGGTAAACCAAAGGTCCCGGTCTGGGCAAAAATTTTTCTATTCAAATTTAATTTATGCTTCAATGAGATGTGCAAATTTAATAATAAAAACATCAATAGAAGCCCTACTTGCTCTTAAAAAAATGTTTAAATTCCCAATAAAGTCTTCTTAATCAGGAAGCTACCATTTGCAAAGATGAAGCCACAGCTTCAAGCATTTGGTGCACGGGAATTACAACATATATAAGAGAAAAATTTGCGTCTAGATTGGAACTTGCCCCAGTAGCTCAGTTGGAAGAGCATTGGTACTGTAAACCAAAGGTCTCGCGTTCGGGTCCCGGTCTGGGCGAAAATTTTTCTCTTCAAATTTAATTCCCCATCACTGTTCAATTTTACACTAGCAGCATAGGATAAACATGCCTATTTCCGTGATATCCCTAACTGTGTCATAAAATTTCAATTTGTTGTCATGAAATTAAAGGTTTTAAAAAGTAGTTTTCTGAGTGGCACCAGATTTGGCATTAGCTTTCTTCTTTCCATTTAATTGCTTTGCCTGCCTTTTGAAAACCAATACAAAGCCTCGAAAGCCATCGCCATCGTGATGTTGAAAGTGGTTGAAGAAATAATTTTTTTCTCTCTCATGACTGATCTTGAAGAAAAGTTATATATTTTGGGTGTTTTATTTAATAGTAATATAACATTGTAATATTGTATTTTAATATCAACTGAGTACCAACTGATACATTTAAAAGATAAAGTGTTCCCACTACATGCCATAGGAGACCCCTGGGGTAGTAGGAGGTTAAGGCTTCCACTTTTTTTTTTCTAGACAATCTACACTTGATGTCAGCCCTGCTGATGGCCACATTTACCCCCAGAACAAGCATCTGGTACTCATTTTAATTAGAGGCTGAGTCAATCCCAGGGTCACGAAGCCACCAGAAGTTTTGGGTCAGTTTAAAAATCCTGACCCCACCGGGACTCGAACCCTTGACCTTCCAGTTTGTAGCGTATCATTTTAATCATCTACACTATGGCATGCCCCAACTAATACATGAGTTTTAACAATATAAAAGGATAATAATGCTACAGCAGCTTTTGAATTTTCAATTTTTTTTCTTATGATTTGGTTCAACCTCTCATATTTAGCCTTGTGAATGGAGGCAGTAAGAAGAAAATTGTTAGGAATTTCAGTAAGCTCTCACATTAGTTACACTACATAGAAATCAATTATATTAAAATTACATATTTTACTTATTAACAAGCCTATAATAATTAAACCTATAGGCTAAAATAATTTCTGCATTGTTCGTTGAATTATCGAGATTTTTCTATATTTTCAATTTTCATTATTAATTCTCTTGAATAATAATAATAATATTTATTATCATTATTATTATTATTATTATTATTATTATTATTATTATTATTATTATTATTATTATTATTATTACGTGCTTATATACATAAGCATATAGAGAAAAATATTTTCTCTAGAGATTAGGACTAGCCTATTTGCTTCCAGACATTTTATCACCATTTGTATTGTTAATATTATTATTTAATGGTTTTACTTTTTTTAGGAATTATCACTATGAGGTGTTATTTAAGTAAAATTTTATCACCTCATGATCTTGTAGAAGATCTCCGGGCTGTTAACCGTGGTCTTGAGGCTTGTAGTTCTCCGATGTTTTGCCAGAGACTGTGTCCAACATCCCCAAGGGTTGTCTTGAGACTGGCAATTTTGTCGACTACCTGCCCTATTTATACATTTATATCCGTGGAAATCTTCTACAAGATCATCATAACTCTGGCTGTGAAAGCCTAAGTTAATATATTTATCACCTCATCTCATCTTCTTTTTCTTCGTAGGCTTGTTTTGGAACTTTCTTCTTCAGTTCCATTCTCAGTATTTTCATGACTGTTGTTGCTCAAGATGACAAAATAATGGTTGTGAAAATACTGAGGATGGAACTGAAGAAGAAAGTTCTGAAACTAGTCTAAGAAGAAGAATATTATAATAATAATAATAATAATAATAGCTTTATTTTACGAGGAGGTGATAAAATTTACTTTTAAAAAAATTGTTATGTTTACTTTAGAGGGAAATAGGCCTAAATAGTAAATGTCATTTGATATCACTTGCGCAATTTTTGTGTTTGCCCTCATATAGTTTCTAATATTGATTATCATCATCATCCTGTCATGTCATAGTCCTTGAAGGACTGTTACGATCTACTGAAGTTTTCCTTCCACCTCTTCATGGGTCGTCCCAATGATCTCTTCCCATGTGGCATATAGTTTAGGATTGCCTTGGGGATTCTTTGTCTGGGCTTTCAATTAACATGTTGTTTCCAATTTTTCTCGATAGTTATGAATATGGTCAAGGACCGGGTCTATGTTGAGTTACTGAAGGATGTCTGAATTCCTTTTCATATCCCATTTAGTGTAGCCTTCTGTTCAGCGCATGAACTTAATTTCACTGGTGGTAATCCTCTTTTCATCTGTCATCTGTGGGGTCCACACTTCACTGCCACATAAGATAGGTCTTACCAGAGTTTTATATTGACGAAGACATGTGTGTTTTTGAACTGGAGATGATTTCATTACTCTGTTTATGATTCCAATGGATCTGTTAAAGTTGACAATTTTTCCATGAATATCTAATTCTTCTTGAAAAGACAGTGTATAACCAAGGTTCAAAGTTAAAATTGGGAAACACATTATGAGGTTCTTAATTAATAAATTAATGAGTCATTTTAACATCTTACCTCATATTTCATGTTTTTCAAACACGGTAACTATAGTTTTCAAATGATCTTGTCATTCATTTTCAACCGCCATTATGACGGTTGAAAATGAATGACAAGATCATTTGAAAACTATAGTTACCGTGTTTGAAAAACATGAAATATGAGGTAAGATGTTAAAATGACTCATTAATTTATTATAACCAAGGTATTTAAATACATCGGCTCTTTCTAGAATTTTACCATGAGACAAATTTTACCTTGTACTGGCGTTTTTCTCCAAAAAGCCATTATTTCAGTTTTCTCTGTGGATATATTCATAAAGTATTTATCTGCTACTATTTGCATGTTATGTGCTGATCATAGGAGATTGCCTTCAGAGGACCCTGGAAGAACAAGATTGATTATCAACTTTAATAAATGGTGAATTCAGTTTTTTCTAATTTACAAGCTTCTGTTTTTTTATTATTATATATATACATATGAATCTAACCATTGAAAATTCTCCCCAACTAGTAGAAAAATTAGAAAAGATAAAAATAGAACCAGCAGATAGAATAGTTTCTTTTGATGCTATGGCATTGTTCACCAGTGTCCCAAAGGAAGAAACATTACATATTTTGAACAAGTGGCTAATCAAAAACAATATTGACAAAGATAGGAGGGAAAAATATTTAAAATTAACCAAACTGTGCATCAATCAAATGTTTTTCACATACAAAGGGAATTTCTATGTACAAAAGTCAGGACTATCAATATGTAACCCATTATCTCCTTTTTTTGGCAAATTTATTCATTATGATTTTGAATGCAAAATAAAAAAAGCACATCCTCTCATATTCAAATTTTGGTGCAGACATGTGGACGATATTATTGCTATAGTTATAGAAAATCACATAGAATGTGCTTGAAGGCTTGAATTTAGAGAAGAAGACTATCAAATTCACACTAGAAACAGAAGAGAACAAACAATTACCATTTTTAAATCTGAAATTACTTAGAAATGAAGAAAAAAAGAAAATAGAATTCGGCATTCATAGAAAAGATTCTCACACTAACTATATTTAATCAACAGGATTCAACCATATTTCACACAAAGTGGCAGTCTTCAACAGCCTAGCACATAGATTTGTAAAAATCTCCCTGAACAGAGAAAATTATGAGTTAAGAGATAAAACACATAATTAAAGTGGCAAAAGAAAATGGTTTCGAGGAGAAAATGATATACAAAAAATTGATAAGTACAAAAAACAAAAATTGAGGAATGAAAGCACTCTTCACATAGAAAAACCAAAAGCAAAAAATACAGGAAATTCACATACCACCCATGGCCACACAATAAATTCCAATTTTAAAAAAAAATTAATATTTGTTCAGCATCAAAAAATGATTGTAGCCTAAATAAGCTTATAAAAATTGACAAAAAGGAAGGATTGAAGATAGCAAAAAATCAGGAATATACCAAATAAAAAGTGCAGATTGTGTTAAGATATACATAGAGAAAACAAAGAGAAATTTAACCATAGAACCAAAGAACACATAAGAAATGTAAAAAAAGGAGAGGTAGAAAATCTGCAGTGGCTGCTCTTATCTGGTCAGAAAAACATAATATAGATGTAAACACAAAATTATTAAAACAGTTAGAAAACAGAAATGAACTCTTCATATGGGGAAAAAATTACATACGGAAGAATAAGGAGAGAATTTAATTTTAAAATTCCTGGGGAAAGGAGCCTAATAAACAAGTTCTTTGGAATAATTAAGATATTTGGTCTGTGTATTCTCACTTCTTGTGGTTGTTTTTTGTTGAACTTATGAAGATGGGGCTCACAAGCCTTGATACATATGTTTAACAAAAACAACCATAAGAGGTAAGAATATGCAGACCAAATATCTTAATTATTAAATAAAGCTCTTAATGTTACCTCCTATTGTATTTTTAAAATAAGTTCTTTGGACCATAAAAAGTGGGAGCAGGAGTAGAGATCCAGAGCCGACAACTTAAAGAAGTTCAGTCTGTACCAAGTGACGATGAAGCATATGAGATTCTTTAATACATCTTAAAAAAAACAATTTATGAGGTAGGATGAATACAGACCAAACTTATTTATTAAGAGAACCTCATAATGTTACTTACTAATATATTTGCATAATATACAGAGCTGTTCAGAAAGAAGGAACAGACCTCAAACATTTATTTCTTCCAATCTACAAAAAAATAGAAACACAATTCCAACGTTCCTGGAAAGTGAAAAGTTCAAATTTCACTATTTCATACATTCAATATGTTATACGACAAATATCAAAATGGTGGCTCATTTCATGCCACATATGAATCAGCTGGTCTTTAGTAATCAAATTCACAGCTTCAATAATTCAATGTCGCAGATTTTCAAGAGTGTCACACATAGGAGGGATAAAAACATGGTCTTTTACGTAAACACACAGATAAAAATCATGGAGTTAGGTCTGGTGACCTGGGAGACCACTGGCAATGAAGTTAATCTTCTGCTTCTCTTCCAAACCAATGTCCTGGAATGGTGTTATTTAGGTAACGTCGGACGTGGTTAGAGAAATGAGACAGGGCACTAACTTGCATAAAGATGAAGTCATCTGAGTTGAGGAAATAACCAGTTTTCAAGTATGTCTAGTTAGAATACTCCTGTCACCATTTTCTCCAAAAAGAAGAAACTTTAATTAATATAAACCTCATTTTCTACCTACATACATTTAATTAAAGAAGAAACTTTGTTTACAGATATGGCACAGAATTAAGTTATGTAGATAGGAAATATCACTATGAGGTTTTTTAATATTGTTTATTTTTTATTATTTCACTCACCTCATTCTTCATAATTCATAGCACACCCTGGGTTTCTTCACATATTTTGAACATTCTCAATGCTGCGTCACGTTCACAACTGACGTCCAACGGCCTTCTATCCTGCAGACTGACCTCCGCGCCATCTGGTGGCCGACCGAAGAATTTCCAAATCAGTCCTCTTTCTTTATAACCGGGTATTTCAAAATCAACAATATCAACTCACCGACATATAACATATCCAAATGGCTTAACAATAAATTTAAAGGTATGGAAAAATTTGAAAATTTAACAGTAGAAAATTCTTACCAATTAGTTGAGAAATTAGAAAATGTAGAAATAGAACCTTCAGAAAGATTGGTCTCATTTGATGTTACTTCATTATTCACAAACATACCGACTGACACAACTTTGAAAATTTTAGAAAAATGGTTGAAAGAAAACAAATTAGATGATGATAGCGTTAAAGAATACATAAAACTAACAAAATTATGCTTAAATCAAATGTTCTTCACCTTTAGAGGAAAATACTTTAGACAAAAATCAGGACTCGCAATGGGAAATCCATTATCACCATTCTTAGCAGACATGTTTATGGGAAACTTTGAATGTCATGTAACCAAAGCACATCCTTTGATGTTTAAATTTTGGAGAAGATACGTAGATGATATCATAGCAATAGTAAAAGAGAAACAATTAGAAGATGCCATTAAACTGTTAAATATTCAAAATAAAACAATCAAATTTACAATGGAAATAGAAAATAATCATGAAATACCATTTTAGACCTTAAATTGATTAGGAATGAAGAAAAAAGAAAATAGAATTTGGAATCTACAGAAAAGAAACTCACATCGACAATATATAAAAGCTACTGGATTTAACCATTTTTCACACAAACAGGCAGTATTTAATAGTTTAACACACAGACTTGTGAATGTCCCCATGAGCAAAGAAAAATTACAATAAAGAGAAAGAACACATCATAAAAATTGCTAAGGATAATGGTTTTCAAAAGAAAATGATACACAAGAAAATAAATAAATTCAAAGAACAAAAAGTCATCAATGAAAGTACTCTTCAGACAGATAAAAATATAGGCAAAAAATTCAAGAAGCTCACATACCATCCTTTCGTATTTGACAAGTTTCAAAAAATTTTCAACAAATTCAACATTAAATTAGCACCGAAAAATGATTACAGCTTAGGTAATTTAATCAACTTTTATAAGATTCATAATGTGTTCCGTTGAGGTTTATTCAAAATTAATATAAAATTATAGAATATTCACCTGAAAGGTCCGTCTCCTCAACTTAATTATCATTTAACTGTAGCACTTTTGGGACTTGTCCCATCATCGGCAGGATTCAAAACTGGTGTTTCACTGAAGATCTGGTAGAGGGGGTTGCATGTATTGGGTTCGTTTTCGTTTATCAGGCTGTCGTTGTGAGCTGCTTTCATGATTTCCATCTCTTCGAGTACGTTTATCTTCGCTGGATTATTTTCTCTGTGCATCACTGTTAGGGTGTTTTCAATATTTAACATGCGATGTCCTTCATGGATAACGTGTTTTGCATAGCTTGATTTACCTTCTGCGTGAACGAAGTCTCGAAAATGTTCTTTGAATCTGATGTTAAAACTCCTGTTTGTCCTTCCTATATAAAATTTGTTGCAGTCATTACATGTCAGTTTATAAACTCCTTTGCTGTTGAAAATGTTATTTTCTTCAATGTTATTGTTTATTATGTTGTTTAATTTGTTATTGGTTCTGTATGCTATTTTACGTTTTTATCGGCTTTCTTTAGTGCATTGGCTAATTTTGTCGTTTCTTTTCCTGTGTATGTAAGTGTTATCCATGTTTTCTTGTTGTTGTCAGATTCTTTTTCTAGTTTAGTTATGTTGGTTATGTTGTTCTTCCTTTTTTGTTTTTTTACGAGCTTATCTATGAATTCTTCATTATAGCCATTGGTTTTTGCCATATACTTAATGTAGTTGAGTTCTTGGATATAATTGTCTTTGCTTAATGGGAGTTTCAACATTCTACTGACTAAGCTATTAAATGTACTAATTTTCTGTTGAAAAGGGTGTGTAGAATTTTTGTTTATGGCCAGAGCATTGTTTGTGGGTTTCCGGTAGATACCGATTTCTAGTTTATTGTTGTGTAGATTTTTGGTTATAGACAAATCTAAGTAGTTTATGCTGTTGTTAACTTCTATTTCTTCGGTGAAAGTGATTTTTTCATGCATGTTGTTTAAGTCTTGTAGTATTTCTTTTTCTTTTCTGTTTTCATTTTCATATATTACTAGTACATCATCGACATATCGTGTTATTAGTTTTATGTTGAATTTGTGTATTAGTTCCTCAAAATGTTTATTTTCCAGTTCTTGTAGGAAGATTTCTGCCATTATTCCAGATGTAGGACTCTCCATCGGGATCCCGTCTTCTTGAATAAATAGTTCATTGTTAAATTGGAAGTAATTTTGCTTTATTGTTGTTGTTATTAGTTTGTTTAACTGATTGATATTCAGTGAAACACCAGTTTTGAATCCTGCCGATGATGGGACAAGTCCCAAAAGCGCTACAGTTAAATGATAATTAAGTTGAGGATACGGACCTTTCAGGTGAATATTCTATAATTTTATATTAATTTAGGTAATTTAATAAAAACCAACAAAAATGAAAAGATTGAAGACTGCAAAAAATTGGGAATTTATCAAATTAATTGTAAAGATTGTGAAAAGATATACATAGGAAAAACAAAAAGGAATCTAAATACAAGATTAAAAGAACACCTCAGAAATGTTAAAAATGGAGAAACCGAAAAATCTGCAATAGCTGCACATGCCTGGTCAGAAAAACATAGAATAGAAACCAAAACAAAATTACTTAAAACAATTGGAAAAACCGAAGGAACTCACAATTTGGGAAAAAATTTACATATGCAAGAATGAAAATACAACTATGAATTTTGAAATACCCGGTTATAAAGAAAGAGGACTGATTTGGAAATTCTTCGGTCGGCCACCAGATGGCGCGGAGGTCAGTCTGCAGGATAGAAGGCCGTTGGACGTCAGTTGTGAACGTGACGCAGCATTGAGAATGTCACAAAATATGTGAAGAAACCCAGGGTCTGCTATGAATTATGAAGTATGAGGTGAGTGAAATAATAAAAAATAAACAATCGCACAGAATGTTCCATGAATCTCTTTCATGTTCAATAACTGACATAGAATTTTCACTTGGCCAAATTCTAACATTATGCCGATTTAACTTTACCGGAAAGATGTAAAGTGGATTCATTGGAAAAAAATTAATTGTTCAGAAAAATTGTCTTCTTCCATGTAATCTAACATGTTAATGCAAAATTCGTACCTTTTGTTGTGGTCATCAGTATGCAATGCATGCATTAATTGCAGTTTGCACGGCTTCAAATAGTGAAATTTGAACTTTTCCCTTTCCAGAAACGTAGCAATTGTGTTTCTGTATTTTATTCTTCGGAAGAAATAAATGTTTGAAGTCTGTTCCTACTTTCTGAATAGCCCTGTATATTAATTTCCACTGTAATTTGATTAATTCTGTTTTCATATAACAGAAATAGGAACTCACTCACAGCATTAGGATATCACTATCATGGATTTAGGAGCCATATCACATATTTAGGAATCCTTGTCTTGGAGTAAAGAATGAGTTATTTGGGAACAATTGTACGTTGGTTTGGAGTGAATTTGATATTGTGGTAGGTTCATTCCATGTTTCTGTATTGATATTTCATCACCATTATCTAAAATGTTACATTTGCCACAAAAATGTAAAACACTATCAAGGAATTAGGAAACCTTACACTACCTACTTTTGTCTGTGCTGTCAACCAACTGTTACTGCATACACATGCAATCTGGCATTAGCATCCAGTGCTTTGTGAAATATTTTCATATTATATACAGGGTGGTCATAAAGTCTCGATCCATTTCTGTGTTAACATAATTTTTTTCTTTTAGCATAATCAAAAAGCATGCTGACGATAGAAGAACGTGTGCATGTTGTTAGTGCATGACTGCGCGGATTATCTTATAGTGCGGTGTGACAGGCATTCACTCGGAAATTTCACAAACCAGGACCAACACGAGCAAACATCCAGTTACTTTACAATAAATTTTAAAGAAAGTTTTCACTGTATGTTGAAAAAAAAAGCGTACCACATTCAGGTGCTCCACAAATTAGATGCAGAAAATTAACCAGTTCGTCAGGCTGTGTGTTATGATTTGATAGCAGCTGCACACAATGAGGACCTTATGGATGACATCACGTTCCACATCTGTGGCAATGTTAATAAACATAACACCCGAATATGGGGTACTGAAACACACCGAAAGTGTATGTATGGCTTGGAATTACGAAGACCACAGTGTATGGACCCTTCATGTTCGCAGAACAGACAATTAATGGCAACAATTACCTTGACATGCTCAAGTTATTCCTCGAACCACAGCTACACCAGAATGGCCCCTGGACTTCTTTGCTTGGGGATTCATAAAGGGTAAGGTGTAAAAGACAAAGGTGTGGGATCTTCCAGGATCTTAGGACTCAAATTCGCAATGCAGTGACGGCTGTTCCACCAGCTATGCTTTAAAACGTCTTTCAGGCTACTCTGGAATGATTGGAACAATGCTTCGAAATGGACAGAGGCCATGTTGAAATACGATGAACATGTATATATACCTTGACAATAAACATACATAAAAATCATCAAACTGAGTTCATTATTTCTTGGAAATGGATCGAGACTTTATGACCACTCTGTATATTGATGTTTTTCCTCACCTGTAAGATAAATGTCAAGAAGCTAAGGCCCAATGGTCCCTGAAAATCATCTGCCATCATCATCATCATCCTTATCATTATCACCATACTGGTGTAGAAAGCAACGGGAAGCTACCACTTCTATAATTCCCTAGTAAAGCTGCAAAGCATAGCATTGAAAATTCTATGATTGCAGTGAAAGACCTGACCATGGGCAGAATTACTATGGATGGATATACAGGGTGGACCGCTCGAATGGACCTAATTTCAATTGCTTGTTACTGGCAAACGGTTGAAGATAGAAACTTAAAACAACGTTCATAGTACAGAAAAACTCACCAAGTTTCGAATCCTGTCGGTAGATGGCACAAAGATACGTTTCTCGTTCTTAGATTTAATTGTTTGTGAAAATGGCGACTCCGCAGATGAAAGCGCAAGCTGTTTTGTGGTATGCGGAGTTTAAATCAATCATTAGAGTTCAAAGGGAGTTCCGGCGTGTGTTTAACCGTGATGCTCCAACTGCTAGAAGCATAAAGAAGTGGCGTGATACATTTATTAGCTACAGGATCTGTGTTGAAGAAGCATGGTGGTGGTCGCAGAGCATCCGATGAAATGGTAGCAAATGTTCAAGCCGCATTTGAGCGAAGCCCCCGGAAGTCATTAAGAAGAGCTTCGCGGGAACTTCAAATACCAAAATCGACATTACAACGGATTGTCCACAAACGCCTCAAACTGCACGCATATAAAGTGCAGTTAGTGCAACGTCTGGAGCCGAATGACATGCCGAAACGAGTGGAATTCGCCAATACGATGCTGGACCGTCTCGGCGCTGATCCTGACTTCATGACCAAGATTTTCTCTCTCGGACGAAGCCACTTTCCATTTGTCAGGCAAGGTAAACCGGCATAATGTGCGGGATCTGGGGATCGGAGAATCCTCACGCTATTCAAGAGCATGTTCGTGATAGTCCGAAGATGAATGTTTGGTGCAGTTTGTCACATAATAAGGTCATTGGACCGTTTTTCTTCGCCGAGGAAAACTGTTCGTGGTACCACATATCTTGACATGCTGGAGCAGTTCTTCTTTCCCCAAATTGAACAACTGCAGCCTAACATCGTTTTCCAGCAAGATGGTGCTCCTCCCCACTGGTCCAATGAAGTTCGTACGACTTTGGACAACATTTTCCCTGGCCGTTGGATTGGTAGGGGAGGACCAATCGCGTGGCCCCCGAGATCTCCCGATTTAACACCACTGGATTTCTTTCTCTGGGGCTATGTCAAAGATAAAGTTTACACCACCCCAGTCAAAGACCTTCGTGATCTTCGTGAGCGCATCATAGAGGCTATTGAGAACATTCCAGAAGACATACTCCAACGTACTTGGCAAGAAATTGTTCATCGCTTTGATATCGTCACAGTGACTGCTGGGGCTCATTATAGAGATGTGGTGATCTGGATATCAAAACTTGGTGAGTTTTTTCTGTAATATGAACGTTGTTTTAAGTTTCTATCTTCAACCGTTTGCCAGTAACAAGCAATTGAAATTAGGTCCATTCGAGCGGTTCCACCCTGTATATATATCTAACTACATTTTTTGGCATTTTAGGAGATATAAAATATTTGCCATGATTTAAGAAATGATACTCATATAAACATCTTAATTATTTGTCTCGTTCATTTTAATGTTTAACTTTGAATGCCTTATATTATTTGAAGTTTATGTTCAGAGTAAATGCAACCATCTCTTTGGTGTAGTGGTTAGCATATCTGATTGGGATACCAGGGAACTGGGTTGATTTCCATCTGTACAAAAGACATTTTTCTTTGAGTATAGGGTCTGCAATGGGGTCTTCTCAGTCTTGTAAGGACAACAGAGTACCTATTTCAGAAGTAGCAAAATGTACAAAAATGTATTAAGAATTATATTATTTTTGGTCTGGACATCTTACCTCAATATTAATATCAATATAATATAATATTGAGGTAAGATGTCCAGACCAAAAATAATATAATTAAAATAACCTCAAAATATAACTTCCTAAAATTAAATATTATGTATTAAGAAACCTGAAACGCTAATCACACGAGTCCATGTACTGTCATCTACTAGCCAGTGGCAGCAATTTATTTAGTCAGGTTTATGTTTTGTAGTGATTATGCCAAGAATTTATTTTTTTTTTACAGTTGAACCTGCTTTATATGTAACTCAGTTCTACTTTATTTGGTTTTATACGTAAGTCCCAGTTAAGTGTAATTGAAAAATTTGATAACTCTATCTTATTTGTACATAATGCATTTTTATGTAATTCACAGTTATAAATTTCAAAATTCATAAAAATACCAGAGATGTACTTAATCAAGAATACAAATATTGGGTTTTTAAAATGGATGTCAATACCAACACATGGTGAGTCTGTTAAAGATGAAATAATATAGGCAGGACTCCAATTACAAAGATAGGACCAATGGCATTGGTCGGTGAGGGGACTGTGCAGTATAATTCAAAGATAACAGTTGTTATCTAATGATACATTTGTTTCTACCCACTTTCGTGGGAATCTGTAATAAGTGCAAATGTTTTGAACATGAGAAGCACTTTTGTGGAAACAATCAGGAAATTAAAAGTGCATAATAAACAGATGCCAACAGTGTATTTTGTAATGAGAATAAAACAGTAGTTCCTTCAGTTGGGTTTGGTTTGCCATAGATAATAGAAAGAGGAAAAATTATTCACTCGACCAGAAAGTAAAATTTATATGAGAGGCGATAATTAACCAGATGACGAACTGAATTTTGAAACACCTAAACTGAGTGCAATTGATACATGTAGACATTACATAACACAAAAAGTTGTAGTGAAAAAGCTGTGAATGCATTAATACATTTGCAAAATGAGGTGTATGCACTTAATGCAAGGAAAATAGCATCATCATGAACAAACCCATTTTAGGCCATGTGGCCTGTGATGGTAAACCTAACAAAGATGGCTTTTATCTTTCCACCATGTTTTCATCTTCCTTGGTCCCTATGTCCAGTTGGAGTATATTGGAATGCCAATTTTGGAAGTCTATTTCTTTCCATTCTTAGATAATTTTTCAGATCTTGTTGGTATCTTTCTATATCTTCATTTAAACTTGGGACTCCAAGTTTTTCTTTGATAATAGTGCTCCTTTTGTAATCCAGTCTATGAACTCCGTACAGTGATCGTAAGAAGTGCATTTGGCTTACTCTAAGTTTATGGGAATTTCTTTTATTTAAAATCCTAAGTTCACTTCTGTATTTTAGAGCAACTTTTGATATGATGTTATGTAATCTTAGTTTTGTATCAGTCTTCATCTGTTTACCAAGATTTCTTGTTATTACCCCATTCATTTTATTATATTTTTGTAATTTTGAATCAATGTCACTCTTATATTCTGCAATACGCTTCCTAAGTATGAGAAATCAGACCTTGTTCTATAATTCTTCAATCAATCTCAATTTTCACCTTTTGTATGTTATTTTCCACACATTGCCATTGCTTTAGATTTTGAAGTGCAAATTTTCATATTATATTTGCTGGCAATTTTGAATAATTGATATGCTGCTATATGTAATCTGTCTTCAGAATTTGATAATATTAATTGATATTATATTATTGTTTGTACTATTTTATTTCTAGTAATCAGAATTCCACTATTTACTGTTTCTTTCCATTCTTCAACTATTCTATTAATATATATTAAGTAAGAGTAGAGAATAAAAATTAAATGAATCGTGAATTCATCTTACATCATACTTCTATGTTTTTTTTAAACACAGCTCTGCAGTATCAGCGACCATCGTCACCATCCTGAGCTGTTTTCACAACTGTCAATTTTTTCTTTTGCCGGTAATTATCCAAACTGCCATCTGGTGTTCTTTTGAAGGAATCATTTTCTAAACTGCCATCTGTTGTATTTTTGAAGAATTTTGTAATCTAGCTCGGTTCGTCTGGAATGTCGAAGTCCATGGTGTATGGTTTTTTTTAATATATATTTTTTCCCAAACTGTTAAATCCAAAGGTTTGGATAGATGTTTTAAAAGTTTTGCTCTTTTTCAATTCTATGATTCTCTAATAAACTATGTGCTGCTATAGCTGATTTTTCAATTTCTCCATTTTTTATGTATCTGAAGTGTTCTTTTTTTACGAGTTTCCAAGTTCCTTTTTGTTCTTCCTATATATATCCTATTGCAATCTTTGCAAAAGGAACTTGGAAACTCGTAAAAAAGAACACTTCAGAAACATAAAGAATGGAGAAATTGAAAAATCAGCTATATCAGCACATAGTTTATTAGAGAATCATAGAATTGAAAAAGAAGCAAAACTTTTGAAACATCTATCCAAACCTTTGGATTTAACAGTTTGGGAAAAGATATATATTCAAAAAAAACATACTTGAACCATGAACTTCAAGATTCCAGACGAACCGAACTTGATTACAAAATTCTTCAAAAATACAACAGATGGCAGTTTAGAAAATGATTCCTTCAAAAGAACACCAGATTGCAGTTTGGATAATTACTGGCAAAAGGAAAAATTGACAGTAGTGAAAACAGCTGAGGTTGGTGACGATGGTCGCTGATACTGCAGTGCTGTGTTTAAAAAACACAGAAGTATGAGGTAAGAAGAATTCACAATTCATTTAATTCTTATTAATAAAACCTCATAATGTTAAAAATTCTCAAATTTATTATATTAAAAAAAAAGAGTGGAGAAAGTCCACATCCTTCTTGAACACCTTTGCTAGTGTTTATATGTTCTGTTATTTCTCCATCTGGTAATTTAATTTTGATATAAACTTTGTATGGCTCTTATTACATATGAGTGTATATATTTGCCAAAGTTTGTCTCGGATTACATTATTGTATGCCTTTTCATAATCTATAAATAGTATGTGTAATGGGAAATTAAATTCTCTCCTTTTTTCCATAATTTGTTGCAGGGTAATTATTTCATCTATAGTGCTCCTCCTTTCTAAATCCACATTGTTCTTCTTCCAAAAAAGTTTCACTATTTGCTGATAATTTATTTTTAATTATTATGGCATACAATTTAGATGCAGTTGGAAATAGAGTAATGCCTCGGTAGTTATCACATTTGTTTTTCTGTCCTTTTTTTACGTATAATAATTACTAGACCTGTTTCCCAATTCATTGGAATATTAAAACAATGCCAAATATTGTTAAAAATTTCTAATAGTTTCTCTTTCAAGGCAGTTCCTTCATACTTAAAAAGTTCTAAATTTAAATCATCTAAACATGGACCTTTCATGTTCTTGGCCTTCTTTAACCCTCTGCATGACACTGGTAAAATCTCTTGTGTCAGGGATTTAAATTGCATCCGCCGATGTGATCGGCTGTGCAAGTATTTTAAGTATATGGTCTGGCAGGTAATGGACACAAGAATCAGAGCCGATCTAATCAGCTCACGGCACCTAAAGGGTTAAAATATCTTCTAGTTTGTCCATTGTTATGCTGGTTCTTCTATTTAATTTCCAAAAGTAAGATTCAAAGTAAATAAACTAGTCAAAATATCTGATTTCTTTAAACCAGGGCCTAGCTCAGAATTATAGAATGTTTTTAGTGTTCTTGTTTCTATGCAAGGTTCTAAGAATGTAAGTCTAAAGTATTAATTATTTTTTCAGTTAAATTTTATTATAAGGCAATTTGTGATTCTGTATTACAATTGTAATATCTTTATGTACTTTTTGGTGAAATTTTAATTCGGTCTTAAAAACTCCAGTTTATTCAAAACTATAGATATATATAATGACTACTAAACTACATATTTCAGTACTGTTCCTAATTAAAAATTTGTTTGCCCATAGAAAAGTAATATCAAGTTAATATATATATATCTCATCCAGGCATTTATTTTTCTTATCTTGTCATATATATGTATATAATTAGTAAGGTGATGATATTTCCTAAATTGCCTATTTTTCCTTTAACTGCCAAATTAAACTCCTGGCACGACAGGCCTAGAAGGCCCTTAGCCTACCAACCGGCTGCTGTCCTCACATCCACATGTGTCAATCAGAGGTAGATGATCAGCCAGTGTAGGGGTGACATGTGGTCAGCATGTCAAGTCCCCCAGCCGTTATAGCTGGTTTTCTCAACCTGGAGCTGCTACTTATTGTAGCTACCAATGCGTCATGATGCTGGGTGGGCACTAGTCCCATACTGGCTGAAATACCATGAGAAAATTTCTTCCCCCATAGAGACTCAACCAGTGCAAGTCCCGTAGCTCTGTGCCAAGGCTTCCTGCCTTAACCACTCGGCTACGGCACGGGACTAACTACTGAACATGAAGAATAATTAATATACATGAATTGAAAATAACTCTTACATCTTACTTCATAGAACTCTGTGATTCCCACAGCTGTGAGAATCACAGAGTTATTATGAGATGTATAAAGTTATTTTCGACTCACTTATATTAATTGTGAATTGCCTCTTGATGTTAATTCCCATCTTAGAATTTTTATTTATTATATGGAGAATGTTTGAAATTCATTTTTGATCAAATTATGATTAATAAACTATATTTATTAGTTCTATAAAAGCTTATTTTACACCTAAAAGCTTATTTCGACCATTAGTACCTATTTTGCATTAAATGTCTATTTATGCACCCAAAACATTTTTTTTAAATTTTAATTTCTTTTTTATTTATATATTTTCTCACTAAATGAGACATTATGAATATTGTCTATGTTTTTCACTGTTGATGAACACTCTTGAGTGAAAAACTGTAAGTAACCAGTCAACCTGGTCGTCACTTGGTTTTGATGTCCCTCGGTGGGTTTCTGTTTTAGGAGGTAAAAATCAGGTCAGCCAAGCACCATAAGCCCCTGAAAGATCCTTCCTCTTTGCTGGACAGTGGCTTTTCCTATGTCCAATTAATCTGGTTTTATTTATGTTTTCCTGAGCTGTTAATACAAGTGGTGGTTTAGAATCTCATTACCGTGGCCCATTTCACCATTAAGCATCATGTGAGAAATAATTCACTGACATTATCCAACCAGGAGATCATATAATTTAAATCAATAACTGGAGCTCGAAATACAGAAATAAAATTTAACACTGTTCAGGAAGCCATTTAAATTTTATACACTGCTCAAAACAATTAGAGGAACACTTGTAATAAATTGAATAAGTAATTGTTTTTTAAAGCTGTGATGCTGAAAGTTGGACAATATGTAAATTGAATTATTAATTTTATCATTGGATACAAATTTTAACGATCCATGGCCTAAATACACAGAAATTACCTCAAATAACAAATATAGGGAAATTTTTTATTTTGGAAGGCACTGGCCACTTCTAATTTGGTAAGCTTCCTGATGTTGCTATAGTGACAAATGTTGATTATTGCCTTGTTTATTGAAGTCTCTGACAAAATGAGGCATTTAAATGAGTTTGAAGAGTATCAAGCTCTACATATTTTATGACAAGGTAATCTCTGCGACAAGTGGCTAGAGAGCTTGGGGTTTCTCCTACCGTGGTGTCCAGGTTACGCAACAGGCACAAAGAGACAGGTCAGTATTGTAGAAGACGTGGCCAGGGCCGTAAATTTAAAACAAGCCCCCAGGATGACAGATATGTTGTTCTTTCTGCTTTTTGACAGCGTACAAAAACTGCAAAAGACCTGCAGAATGACCTTCATATGGCTTCCGGAATCCAGGTTTCAGACCAAACCATAAGGTACAGATTAAGGAAAGAGAATATTCATCCAAAAAGGCTCGTTAAAAAACCACGCTTAACAAATGGGCATAAGGCAGCAAGACGTACGTATGCTGAAAACCATGGTGATTGGAACCTGAACCAGTGGGAGTCTGTGCTCTTCTCGGACGAATCCAGGTATCGTCTTACACGTTGTGATGGTTGATTGAGGGTGTGGGGACGGCCAGGAGAAATATTTTCTGCAGAGGCTGTACAGGAAATTGATAGATTCGGAGGAGGTTCCATAATGGTGTGGGCCGGAGTTATGTACAACAATCGTACGGACCTTGTACTTGTTCCCCAGCGACTGAATGCTGTCCGGTATATCGAGCACGTCCTGGAAGAGCATGTAGTACTGCTGCCATTGGAGTAGGCCCTGGATTTCTGTTTAAGCAGCATAATGCCAGGGCACATTCTGCGGCTGTCACCAGGTATTTCCTGAGGAGGATTGAAATTGAGGTAATGGAGTGGCCAGCGGTCAGCCCAGACCTCAACCCTATTGAACACGTGGGATCTTCTAGACAGGAAGGTCAGGAACCGACATCAAGCTCCACAAACTCTGTAGCAACTTGGAGATGCTCTGAAGGAGGAATGGGAGAATATCCTGCAAGAGGAAATCCAGAATCTTATTGGAAGCATGCCACGAAGGTGCCAAACTGTCATCGAATGTCGTGGAGGCCATACACGATACTAACTCTATATAACGAGTGTTTAACTTTGAAAAATAAGCACAAGATTCAATTGCTTACATAGCGGAATTATTTGAAAAGTTAATTGTCAGCGTTATTCATTTGTTTTTACTGACATGAGCAATAAATAAATAACCACGAATAATGTATTTAGTTTTAGTGATATTTACTTCCAGTCCTAATTTCTTAGTGTTACTCAATAGTGTGTGCGTGTTGGCCATTAGTATCTCCTCGCTATCGGCCAGTAGTACTACATCATCAGCATAAACTAACAGCTTATTAATACCATTGAGTTGTAAGCCTTCCTCATTCTCTAAAGATTTAATGGCATGCTCTAGTACAAAATTAAATAGTAGAGGAGATAGTGCATCTCCTTGCTTCAACCCATTCTGGATTTCAAAAGTGTCTGAAAACTGTTTGCCTACACGCACCCTACTCTTTGAGCCATTTAGACACATTCGTATAAGTCTAACCAACTTTTTAGGAATTCCGAACTCCAGCAGGATACTATATAACTTCTCCCTCATAATTGAATCATATGCTTTTTTGAAGTCTACATATAGTTGATGTACAGTACCATTATATTCCCATTTCTTCTCTAAAATCTGCCTTATACTGAAAATCTGATTCTGTTGTAGACCTGTTTCTTCTAAATGCACATTGATGATCTCCTAGAATGTCATCAATATAGGGAGTAAGTCTGCTTACTAATATATTTGTTAGAATTTTGTACGAAGTTGAAAGTAATGAGATGCCCCTGTAGTTGTTGCAATCAGTTTTATCTCCTTTCTTATAAATTGGTACGATAATTGATTCCTTCCATTCATCTGGAAGAGCTTCTTTTTCCCAAATCATACTAAGCAACCAGCGTATCTTGTCCATCAATTTTTTCTCCCTGATTTTATCAGTTCTGCTGGGATCTCATCTGAACCTGATGCTTTATACATCTTCAATTTTTCAATTGCCATTTCAACCTCTAATGCATTTGGCTCTGCGACTAGCATTTCTGCTGTCTGTAACTTATCCTCCTCAATGTCCTGTTCTGTATGTACATTTAATAGCTGATTAAAGTAACCTTTCCATCTATTTAATATACTCCTAGAATCTGCAATCATATCCCCATTTTCATTCCGAATTATGTTTGTTCTAGCCTGAAACCCCTTCTTCTCTATACTAATTCCCTGATATAATTCTCTAATGTTCCTTTTTTTGCATTCATTTCAAGATCATTAATCTTCTCTCTCAAATATTCCCTCTTTTTACTCTTTAGTAACTTGGTGGTTTCACGTCTAACACTACCCAATTGCTCTAAATTTACCTCATTTGGCTCGTGTAACCATTTCATTTTTGCTAGCTTTCTTTTCTTTACAATGTCGGCACATTCCTCATCAAACCATTTCTTGTTTTGCCTCTTTTTTAACAACCAATGCTTTCTGATGCTGACAATTTAATAGTATCTCTTATAGCCTCCCATTCTTTATTTATATCAGTTTCTTCTTCGTTTGCCACATTGTCATCTGAAGATTCCAGTACTTCAAATCTATTAACTATTTTGATTTGGTATTCTTGCCGCATTTCATCATTTTTCAAGTTTTTTAATTCATATTTTACAGAATCATCTTTAGCGTTCGTTCCTCTCATAAGCGATAGCCGTTGTCTGATTTTCACTCTGACCAGATGATGATCCGAATTGCAGTCTGTCCCTCTAACTGATCTAACATCAATGATGCTACTGTGCCAGCGTTTATCCACTAATACATGATCTATCTGGTTCCGAGTTTCTCCATCTGGGGACGTCCAGGTGTATTTATGAATATCCTTATGCTGAAATGTTGTGCTCTTAACAACGAGATTCTTTGATGTGGCAAATGTGACTAATCTAACCCCGTTGTCATTACTATCTTCATGAAGACTGAATTTGCCTATTGTTGGTTTGAATATATCTTCCCGCCCCACTTTTGCATTAAAATCTCCTAAGACAATTTTCATATGATATCGTGAAAGGCTATCAAATAAGCATTCTAATTCTTCATAGAACTCATCCTTGATCTTGTCATCTTTATCTTCTGTGGGGGCATGTACATTTACAATTATAAAATCATGTCGTTTACCCTTTAGAATTATGTATGATATCCTATCACTAACAAATTTAATATCTCGGATAGTGGATAGGATCCTCCTTCTGACTAAAAAACCAGTTCCAAATGCAGGTCTTTCTGCACCCCCATAGTATAATGCAAAGCTTCCTGATTCCTGACTACCTTCTCCTGGCCACCTAACTTCCTGTAAAACGACTATATCCAAGGGCGATTTATCCAATTCCTGCGTTAATATCTCTAGTGCCCCGCTATTGTATAAAGTCCTAACATTCCATGTTCCTAGGAACATGTCCCTGTGTTTGAGCCTTTGGCATGGGTTCCCTGAAGTAGTCCCCGCCCGGAGAACCGAATGGGGGACTATTTGACCTCCGGAAAATTTTACCCCAGATGAACCCATGTCCGCATTTCTTGACGGTTGTATTTTTACGGTGAAAGATCGTCACTCTTTCGCCCAAGGTACTTTTTTCGTCTGGCTTATCACCTTCGACCAGTCCGGCATGGGTAACCCTATCGGCAGCAATGCTACCGCTGGCATAGCTCTCAGGATCATTTAAACACGCAAGCCACTCCACCACGACAAGGTAAAGATACCATGGAGGGCAAATCAGGGGAATACTAAAATGTTAAAATTGCCTCCATCCATGCAGTAGGAAAGCAAGTAAAAGGGTGCATCACTGACGGGTTAAACAAGAAATTGGTAAAATTTTGCATATTTTTTCAGGTTTGGAATGTGACAAGTTCTACCGCTATTATTAGATTAAAATAATGCACATTTGAAACATTTTCTTATAGAATTATAAAATTTGATATTTACAGATATATATTACATCAACAAAATTATTCCTGCGTCAGTTTCAAAATTTTCACCTCGGTATGACATTTTCATGGATTCGCTCTATACCATTTTCCACAGAATATGAAAAAGCATGTAGGTGCACCAAGTTTTACTCAGAACACAAAACCTAAAACTCCTTTCTACAGTGTGTCACCATCTAGCAGTAGAAATAAAATGCTGTTCCATTGATTGATGTGTAATTTCTGTAATTTTTTCCTCTTGTGTAAAATTTGTTGAAATGGATATGAGATATGAAATGGATATCATTCTATGATAATGTGTCAATTAATGTATTTTAAAAAAAATAATGAAATCATGTTAATTTCTAAAAAATTATCTTTACACAGGTTAAGAAATGAATTTCAAGTGCTTGAGGAAGCAAACCAGCATTTGAAAAGCAGTTTGGAATCCCAAAGGCAACAACTAGGCACTGATAGCGAAATTGCTTTGCCTTCAGAGTTAACTGAGTGTAGATTGCAGAGGGACGAGATTTTTCGAAATGTGAGTAAACTTTCTTATATTGAATTATTAAAATTGTTTAATTTAAAAATAATCATATATTAAACATGATGATAATTTGCTGGAAGATGTGATATAATCATTACTAAAAATCACCTGAATCAAAGAATATGTTATTAAAATTTCTGTTTATTGATTTATCTGTTTTATACTATAGTGGAAATTGGTGTACTTTAGTATTTGAATATCTCAATCCTGTAAGTTTTTAAATTTTACTTGAGGACCTTGAAATTCCATCTACATTGATAGATTGTTTTCTTGGCATTTTCATTATCAATAATATATTTGTATGAAAGATACAATTGAGTAAATATTTAAAATGATGTTTTATTTTAGGAAGTAATATTTTGAGGTTCTTTTAATTATATTATTTTGCATCTGTTTATCTTACCTCAATATTATTGTTGTGTGGAAAGCAACGGGAAGCTACCACACCTACACAATTCCCTAGTAAAGCTGCAAGCATAGCATGAAAATGTATGACTGCAGTGAAGGACCTGCCTTCGGGCAGAATTACTATGGATGGATATTATTGTTGATTTGTTCTTGAACATGTTTCGATTGGATATCAATCATCTTCAGCATCTTGTCCAGACTGGTTGAATTTATGTTGTAAACCCTGTATGTCGATGTCAGTTCCCTTCTGTGGTTGGCCAAAGAAACTCCAAATGAGGTCACATTCTGTCGGTATTTCGAAATTCATTACTCTGTTTTTGTTCTTCTCAATAAAGATTTTTTTCCCAAATAGTCAGCTCTTTTGTATTTTCTAACTGTTTTAATAATTCAGTGTCCAAATTTATATTATGTTTTTCAGACCAAACATGAGCAGCAACTGCAGATTTTTCTATTTCCCCATTTTTAAAATTTTTGATTGAGGTAAGATAAACAGACTCAAAATAATATAATTTAAAATGATATCTGTTAATTCCACTTCATCCTTCACACCTTCTGCTATCTTATTGCATTGAGCCAAGCTCTGCTTCAAATAGTACAAAATATTTTGAATTAGGAAGAGAGGAATAAGAAATGAAATCTAGATTTGCATATTTCAGTGTTAAAGATGTGCAGTCTTTACTGTCTGTTATGTAGAAACATGGGTGGCCGGGAGCTCATGATAGCAATAAAAAATCACATGGTTCTCTGGAACCAATTATATTCAATTGAGCTTGTATCATTATAAACAGTAGTTTGTCATGTGGCATGTCTCTATTTGTTTCCATGTGTGTTTAATTAAAAGTTTGGTATTACTGCTGCTGCTGCTGGTGGGTGGTGTGCTGCATACTGAATGCCTATTTAAGCTTCTTGGCAGCTAATACCATTGTTGCTATGAAGATGGGGTTGTAGTAATTAACCCTAACCACTT
The DNA here is from genome assembly GCA_030220185.1 of Diploptera punctata. Lineage (NCBI taxonomy): Eukaryota > Metazoa > Arthropoda > Insecta > Blattodea > Blaberidae > Diploptera > Diploptera punctata. The sequence goes on from JASPKZ010008082.1 coordinate 413,014, forward strand.
GGCAGCAAGATGTGTTCTGCCTTTGGGTCAATGGTTGAGGTGAATTTTGATTATCATACCAGAATAGGGAATGAGAAATTATACTGCCAGCAAGCCGAAAGTCAGAAAGCCAAACAGTATAGAATGAGCCTCACTATTCCAGATGAGGGAACCTTGCACAATTCACTTTGTGGTCCATTTAGGGAAAATCAACCTATGCAAAACATAAGTTGATAAGTTTGTTCATAAACAGATGAGATTTTCCAATCCAGCTAACATGTGTCGAATATCCCGGAGCATTGCCTCCGCATGAACACTAAGATTTGAATTTACTATTTTCCGTTTTGGGTTTGAACAGTACTGTTCTCATTTAGGTTAGTTTGAAAAGAGGGCCAGTCAGTGCCTGAGTATAGGAGATTGATGGATTTAACATTAGCGAAGTGAAGGTACAGGGTTGAGGTTCAGGTACTGTATTAGTTGGGGTAGGTTTCTGGACTTTAAGATAGGATTCATTTGTTAATTATTCCCAACATTAATTTAAATATAGGTTTCATTTGCTGCCACAAGAGTTCGGCAGCGACAGTTGGAAGTGGTGTGATCAGAATCTCCACAGTTTGAACATTTAAGTAATGTGACCTTAACCAGGCAACACTTACAGTTATGGACCAATGCACAGACAACACAGCAGGTTGCACCCCAGAAAGGTATGATTGAATGACTGACATACTGTTTCAGTCCTGAGCGTGGCTTGTAGCTACTACAGTGTGGAGGCAGTGATTTAGAACATACATTTTTTGAGCCTCATCAGTATTGTCAAGCTCTAATTATAAATAAATGTGTGGGAACTTCCAAATTATCAGTTTTCTTAGTAATTTGCCTGACATTTCTGTGAGGGATTCCTAATGAGATGATTTCCTTTTGAATTTCTGGGGTGCTCGAGGGAAGCCTCTTCAACACCACTTTCAGTGGGAGTTCTTTCTTCAGTTGATAAGTATAGTATTCCTTTTTCAAGGAACAAATATACTCTTTCAACTTCAGAAAGTCCTCCAAAGTGGACGCACAGTAGCGTAAACCCGCACGAGTATTTACTACCTTTAGGTCTCCATTTATGAGTCTTCTATTTCCCGGTTCGTCTAGAACAGATCCCCATGACCAATCACAGTGATTGGAGGGTGCATCTGTTCCTTCCGAACAGTTTAAAGTACTAACCGCTGTTATATCAGATGACTGAACTATAGGAAAATTTTCAGCTGCTGGAACAACAGTCAGCTGAGCTGCAGGTGTTCAGATTGGCTGATGTCGCATTTATTTTTCTTTCCCTTTTGGGGGTGCACTAGTAGCAGGTTCAGCTGCAAGTGTTCGGAATGGCTGATGTCACTTTTTTTTTCCTTCCCTTTTTGGATGCACTAGTAGGTTTGTCCATAGAGAGTGAAGTATTTTTTTTCCTTTTTGAGTTAACAATTTTTTAAATGACCAGTATCATCATTGTTTTGGTCCAAATGTTTTGAAGGAGTGGTAATCTGAGAGAGGAAACAGCCTGTCGGTATTTCTACAGTCATGGCTTTGACCTCTCGCAGTAAACTGGGGAAAAAGTCGGTGTGTCTGATTCATTTTGAATCAGTTACCCTTTCCAAATAGCTGGCAGTTAAGTCTCAAGCTGCTTCATTCAGTCTTCTCAAGCTTTGAGTATGTAGTTAGATAATTAACAATGATGAAAAAGGCTTCATGAATTTGGTGGACCATTTTAGCTAAAGGTGTCCCTTGAATAACATTTATGTTTTCCAAAAATATTTTTGAATTTGACAAGAGAGTCCTCTCCAAGTTCAAGAGGACTGACATCCATTGTCTCATGGTCCATTGACCCGTCATCACTATTAGGCTTCGAAGCCATTGTTTGATATTAAACCAAGACTTAGTTCAGTCACAATTTAATTTAGATTTATGGCAGAACACATTTGTCGTCAAATAAGCTATACACTATTACTAGAATATTATTGGGTTGCGGAAAACACAACCTCACTTAAAAGCCACAAAGGCATATGAAAATTGAGCCACAGCTCATATTAATTTATAAAATTACAATGAAGATCAAAGAAGGCTGCCACACCCTGCAATTGGCCAATCAGATCTCTTTATGTTTTGGCCAATCACAGCACACCTCATTATAGCCAATCAAGTGTGTACATACATATGCAGGTAGTGTATCTATTTGGTATTAAGCTTTTCTGTTAGATTATAATAGCATGTTTTTTTTAGTAATAATGTAGTGTTTAGCCTCCTATATATAGTGGTCTGTGAATGACAAGGAGGCTGGCCGACCATGCCTGACACACCATCACAGGGGCTGATAAACAAAATAAAATGAAATGGATAAGATGTGTGTGGATAAAGTGGTGTAATGAAATTGTGGCAGGGAAAACAGGAGAAACCCCCGAGACAAATCTGCCCAAGCTCTGTTAAGCCCACTTGGAGTAACCGAGACTCAATCTCAGGACCCCCAGTGATGAGAGGATGTGAAGAAAACTGATTATGGCTTCTTTCAGAAGTGTATTTGATTTGTGATATTGAAGAGTATACTTTAAAAAATGCTACCTACATAAAAATACCTCATTGCAATGGATAATATAATCAAGAAATTCACAGAGAAGAAGAGGAGAGAAATTCACTTGAGGTTAACTGAGATGTTGGAAAATGTGGATTTTACAGACAAGATTTGTCTCCTGACACAGAACCATGTTGACATGGAGGAAAATAAAAATCTTGAGTTTGAAAGTGAAGTCTGCAAATGCAAAATTTATTAATGTTAACACAAAGAATCGGACAAACTTATGGGTAAATGGTGAAAATATAGAAGTAATAGATTTTACTTACTTGGTAGTGTTTTCCTCCAGATGGGGAGCAACTAGTGGTGTAAAATCAAGGATTCATAAAGCAAATGCAATTTATATCCAACTGTATTCTCTAATGTCAAGTCACTTGTTATATGGATATGAAACCTGGAAAGTGACTGCTGAGATAACAAGATCATCTGAAACAGATGTCTGAGAAAGATTATTAGCTTTTTTTTCCCCCATTATTATTTCCAGTGAAAATCTATGGAAATGAATGAATGAAGAAGCTATGGACCTGTTTTGTATATAAAAATGAGGAAATGGAGATGGATTAACTACAATTTTAGGGAAAATCAGGATGCTATTGAGAGACAAGCCCTGTTTTGGAATTCTCAGGATCAGAGGAAGAGTGGAAGACCATAAATTTGATTGAAAAAGAGTACTGAAGAGGAAGTCTGAATGGAAACAAACTCATGGGGAGAGTGAAGGTTTTAGTCTGAAATAGAGTGCTCTAGAGTTGCTTTTTGAGGTCCAGATAAGATTAATATGAAATACTACCACAACTATCATGGCTACTACTACTAACACTACTACTACTGATACTACAACTATTATTATTATTATTATTATTAATCATCATCATCCGGTATTATGTCAGCTGCTGCCATCTTCCAGAAACCAAATGCCATTCCTCTCTGTCCATCCAATGATTTTCCTCCAATCCTCTGATATTCATAGCCACTTGACCTCTCCTATCCAACTTTTCTTCGATCTTCCTCTCTTCCTCCTTTCTATTGGGATCCATTCCATAACAATTTTAGGTAATCTTTGCTCTGGCATTCTTTTGGCATGGCCATACCACTGTAAACTTTTCTTTTCTGTAATGTCTATGATGTCTGGCTCCTCTTGTACAACCATAATTTCCCTTATTTCTTTATTTCGTATTTTATCCACTCTAGATTTTCCAGCTGATCTTCTTAAAACATCCATTTCTGTACTTAAAATTATTTTCATTTCCCTGATAGGAATTTGCCAGACTTCAGCACCATATGTTAAAATGCTCTGAATTATGGTTTGATATATTTGTAATTTTCTATTTTTTGTAATATTATTACTACTACTACCACCACCACCACCACCATCTCCTCCTCCTCCTCCTCCTCCTCCTCCTCTTCTTCTACTTCTACTTCTGTTTTATTTTTTTAAACTAAAGTTGAGGTAGTCACGCATCTACTCATCAAAAATAGCCTTCTTCTAACTACAACTTTGTTACATTACATGTAGAAATTCATAGTTAAATATGGGAAATAATATTATGAGTTTCTTAATTCGTAAATTAATGAGTCATTTTTAACATCTTACCTCATATTTTATGTTTCTTTAAACATGGGAACTAGTTTTCAAGAAAACGATCTCTCTCATTTTCAACCAACGTTATGAGGTCAGATTTTCGTTGGAATCTCCATCAATAACGTTGCCATTTGGTGTTGATTTGATGAACTTTGAGATGAGGTCATGTTCATCAGGAATCTCGAAATTCATGGATCTAAATTTGTTCTTCTGAATATATATCTTCTCCCAAATTGTCAATTCTAAAGGTTTTTCCAAATGTTTTAAAAGTTGGGCTTCTTTTTCAATTTTATGATTCTCCGATAAACTATGTGCTGCAATAGCTGATTTTTCAATTTCACCATTTTTAATATTTCTGAAGTGTTCTTTTGTTTAGGAAAAACGAAAAGGAATTTGGACACTTGCACTAAGAAACACTTCAGAAATATTAAAAATGGTGAAATTGAAAAATCAGCTATTGCAGCACATAGTTTATTGGAGAATCATAAAATTGAAAAAGAAGCCCAACTTTTAAAACATTTGGAAAAACCTTTAGAATTGACAATTTGGGAGAAGATATATATTCAGAAGTACAAATTTAGATCCATGAATTTCGAGATTCCTGATGAACATGACCTCATCTCAAAGTTCATCAAATCAACGCCAGATGGCAACGTTATTGATGGAGATTCCAACGAAAATCCGGTAGTCATAACGTTGGTTGAAAATGATAGAGATCCTTCTCTTGAAAACTAGTTCCCATGTTTAAAGAAACATAAAATATGAGGTAAGATGTTAAAAATGACTCATTAATTTACATGTATAAAACCCATAGAGAAACTTCGAATAGAGGGGAAACTGAGTACAGTGACATCTAAAAAATTTCGGTCGTTTACGATGAACTACAATGAGCAAACTACAATGGTAGCGCTGTTTCGTAGTAACAGAATATGTAACTAAATAAAACAAATGCAAGGCACACGGCGTCGTTCACGGCGTGTTTAACGGTGTTCACTTGGATTATGGGAAGTTAGCCATTTTGTAAATTTAAATTTTTAACTGCTATCTTTTCGTTCTATGTAGACGGTACTGTAAATTATCGAAAGTTAAAATCATTACTTAGATTTTATTTTACACTCTAATTTGTAAGTAAATTCAAGCTTGTTTACATTTTTAATGTGAATCTATTTTCAAAGATAAACCTACTAGAAGTGATAAAATTCTAAGATTTGTTAGGTTAGGAAGAGTGATGTTAGTGTACAGCCATTTCTAATAAACATTTTAAAAATGTGACTTTATAATGGACAGATGTACGACATGGCTAAGGTTATTTAATAAATATTGTATAAAATATGTATGTGAGAATAAGGGGGTATGTCAATTGTACATATTTATTAAAAGAGCTCATAATGCACGTTTTAAAATTTTAATAACGAAAATAAATTAACGTGTTTTATTTATTTCCATTCTTCCTTTCTGTTAAATTAAAGAAAATCTGTAGGTCTGAGAGACTGGGTATACATAATTCCACAATTTAAGATTAATTAATACGTTATTTATTCCTATAAAAGTTAAATTCCATGATTATTCACCAGATGGCGTTATATAATTATAATTCATAATTTTACCACCAGGCGGTGCTGAATTTCATATTAGTACCAAAAAAAGAACCGAAAAAATTTAGGTGTCGTTAGTTGTATTACACTAGCGCCGCCTGTGGCATGTACGCGCAACTTGCCTACTTTCTTCTCTGGTACTCTGTGTATAAAACCAATCCAATTCAGTGAGGAGGAGGAGAGAGGTAAATAACTTCCCCTGTAAAATTATTTTTCTGGAGGGGGCCTTCTCATAGTGGGTGATTCATTTCTGTTATTAATACTTCTTGGTCTAGTCTCATGTCCCCATTCAGGGGGTTGAGTTTCTGTTTTTAATATCTAGTATTTTTTGGTCCATAAAATTACCTGCAGTTCTTACAGGAAAATATTGAATTATTTCAGCTTTCTTCATTACAAGAGGAAATGGTTCTCATGAAAGAATGTTACGCACAGTGTAATGATACCAAAACCAGACTCTCACAGGAATTAATTACATTGCAGCAAGAATATGCAACCCTAATGCAGAGTTCAGCATGGGTAAGTGTTGCTTTTTAACAATTTTTATTTTTTAATCGTTTATTTAAAATATATCTGGAAAGGTAAATGTTTTATTTATGCCTTGAAAGCATGACACATATTCAGTATCTTGAAAACATTAATGTATCAAGGTCCTAATAGGCAATGAAGCCAAATGGATTTCTCCAAACATGGTGAAATTCATAAAAGAAAATTAAAACATTTCAGGAACATATATTCACATATATACATTTTCAAAATCTTTTATCCATTCATTTTTATAATATAATTACTTCTTATCAGAATTCAGTAAAATATGTTGGGCAACTTACAAATAATTTAAAATATTTATTTGGTAGGAGAATTAAGTAAAGAACATAAAAATGTAGGGACGACATAAAGAGGGCATGAATACCTAAAATGGATATTCATGCATGTATCCATATTCTCAGTCAAGACAAAGATTTGTCTCCAGGAATGTTTCCAGTACTCATTGGAAAGAAGATTGAGTAGATAACCACAGGGCCATTTTGAAAATGAGTGCTGCCTCTCCTCATAAATTAACTCTATCTACTCATGTGCTTTGTCACCTAAGCAACATGTTCCGATTTTATTGTGTACATATTTATTTTTATTCAATAGTTAGTTTTTATTTTGAATAGGTTTAAAAATGTTTTTGAATTATTTCAATCAACTTACAAACAAGTACTTATTTTAGGAATTCTAACTATGAGGTATATTCATTAAGGTAGAATTTTTTATCACTCACCTCATATTGTTCTTCTTATTTGACTATAAACTAGTTTCGGAACATAGTTTCTGTTCCATCCTCAGTAACGTCATGACCGTTGTTCTGTCATCTTGAAGAGCTGTCCTTCACTCCTTCCATTGGCTGACTGAAATACCTCGAAACCAGGTCATTCTCACCGGTGACCTGGTTTCGAGGTATTTCAGTCAGCCAATGGAAGGAGTGAAGGACAGCTCTTCAAGATGACAGAACAACGGTCATGACGTTACTGAGGATGGAACAGAAACTATGTTCCGAAACTAGTTTATAGTCAAATAAGAAGAACAATATGAGATGAGTGATAAAAAATTCTACCTTGACTTAATAATTTACAAACAAGTGTTTTGCCCAGCACAATTTTATTCAGCTTCTCGGACAGACAATTTACATTTACATGGTGCTACCCAAAAACTCTAATTTTTTATGCTTTTATCTGATGCAAATACAGACAATTACAACTATATATATTTTTTTTTTGTATATCCTTTTATGAATGTGTGACTATTTCTGTGGTGTTAGACGTTAGAATGTCTGAGTAGCCCCTGATTCAGTTATTTGATGTCAGATGTAACAAAATCCAGTTAACTAAGATTCAGGAACTTCATCACTCTAACTACAGGACTTCTTATAGTGTCATCTGCTAACCAGTGACAGCAACCACTACAATCAAAATTGTCTATTATGAGGTGTTGTGTCGTGAATTTATTTAAGATGAATGCTAGACTTCATACCTTCTTATCAAATGATTAATACAGAATTCTTTCAGAATATCCCAAGAAAAATAGGGAAAGACATGATGAGAAAATTTCCAGGAAATTAGTACAGGAATGTCTAGGTCCTTCCTTGCAGTAATATATGATACCATGTTGCTTTAATTGTATAACAACATTCAAGTGTAGCCATATCATTCCTAATTTCAAGGAGTGGTCAGCTCCCATGTGTTACAAGATTGGAATAATAATACAAATATTTTAAAATAAAGAACCTGCAGTATTATAAATACAAATAAATAAGAATTAACCGTATAAACCAAATAATGTTAAATCAGAAATATACACCTCACCTCACAAGATGAATTTTCTTTTCTGGGCTTGTTCTGGAGATCATGATTCCCATTCTCAAAACATCTGCAGGTGAGAAAAATTATCTCATAAGGTGATGTGTATATTTCCGATTTAATTATAATTAACTTGCAGTGTTTTTTTTTTAAATAAAAATGTAAATTCTCTTATATTTGATACTATAGTTATCTACTGTAAATATAATTTCATGTCGTCATAATTCTGTTATTGAAAGGAGGGTGCTGCTTGCTTTCTTTCTTGAATTTTCCTTTCTCTTTTTGTTTTGCTACTTATTATTTTATGTTATGTTTTGCATTAAGTTCTTACTTGTATTATTTCTCTTCCCAGGGCCAATATCGTTATTTAATTCCTTTATTGATAGTACTTATGGCTGTTTTCTTTGGGCTACATATGTACCGACTCTAATTTTATTTGACGAAATGATATTATCCAACACAACATGATTCAGAATATTAAGGTAACTATTCAGTAAGTTTATTCTTTCTCTCTAACTGTCTTTCTTTCCTCTTTGTCCTTTTTCTTCTCATTTTTCTTGGGTTTGGTGGTTGGAGTTTGGTTTTAATTTGAGTAGCATGCTAATTAATTTTTTTTAAACTTGTAATTTATGCAGATGCTGGTATTACAGAAAAAATTGTTTCCTTGATTATTCTATAAACATATCTGTTGTTATGTAGGAAAAGTCATGAAATTATACAATCCCCATATTAATTTAAAAATATTAAAAAACGTGTAAAAGATATTGAGCAACACTGCAATATAGAGGAACTCTAAGAAAGCATTTTGATAAGTTTTCCACTATCTGTGGTTTCAAATTTTCATTTTACATTATGAGTTCTTCTAAGGTATGCATATCACTGAGGGCATCAGTGATATAATTTTCTAAATAATTCAATTTTTATTTACAATGCATAGCTCTTCACATATCCTTATCCTTAGCCAATGTATTCCAATCATCCCTGTATAATCTACTTCCTTCAGACCATGGTTAATATTATTCTCCCAAATATAATAAGAACAGTTAAGTTTTGTGGACTGTGATGGGCAAAACATGTGGCGGCAAGGTTAGGGAATGAAAGATGTGCATGGAAGCTTCTTGTAGGAAAACCAGGGGGAGGGCACCCGATTGGTAGAACCAAGAATGAGGTGGGAGAATAACATTAATGATGATTTGAGGGAAGTAGATTATACAGGGAATTATTGGAAAATATTAGCTCAAGATAGGGATGTATGGAGAGCTTATGTCTTCATGGCCATGAACCTATGGGTTCGATAGTGCCAGTCAGTTTGTTAGCATGCATGTAGACATGATGGAAAATTTAGAAACAAAAATTTGGTTTCTGTGCATGCACAATGCAAGTTTCCACGCATCATGAACCTTTGTGGTGCAATTCACAGCAAAATCAAAGATACTGGAAAATGAGTAAAAGTGTTTTAATAGCCAAGAAAAAATAAAGAAACCCAGGCAGTTTGAAATACAGTAAAACTTGTTTAATCCAGAACGTGAATAATGCACAAATCTGTCCAATGTGAACAAATTTATTGGTCCCGGCAAAATAATAGTAATTTTACGTGTATTTATTTTGCATTAAACGGAATCTGTCCAATGCGGAAATGGAAGGATATTTCTACACAATTAATGAAAAAAAATTATAAAGGGGAAAGACAGAAATAAATTAGTTTCAACTTCATTGAATTTCCGATATGCCAAAAAAAAAACAATAAGGAATGATTCCTGCCACCGGGTGAAGTATAGATTCTACCTGTACCTGAAATTTTATTTCAGCCTCGTCTTTCAATTAACCATTGCACTAATAATCTTAAATTAGTCTAAGTTCTGAGACTGATCTTTCACAGATACCATTCTGAATTTACGGAATAAAGATGACTAAAATGTATGTATCATTGTCATTAAACGAAAAAGTGAAAGCGGTTGAATATAAATCTGCAAATTTCTGTACCGATGCTTCAAAGTCAAGCTCTTGCTGGTGCTAAATCCCTAGGGAATAACGATTTTTAGACTCTTCTGGTTGGCTGGATAGTTTTAAAAGACGACACAATGTAGCGTGGAATGAAATTTGCAGAGAATCAAAGGATGTGGACGAAAGTGTAGTTATAGAGAGGAAACCAAAACTGCATCTATAATTTCAGGTACGTGTCTAAGAGACTTTTTAACGCTGATGAAATGGGACTTTCTTTTTAGTGTTGCTGCCGAAGTCACTCATACACACTATACTTCATTTTTCAAAGGCAGCAGAACTACAATTAATCCAAGATACGTAAAAAGACATATACTCTGTAATCTAAGATTATTAATAAGTTTTAGTTTTTTTATAATGCAGGATTTTGTCTAATGTGGAAAAAAATGTTGTCCTATGCGATTCCGCTTTTGAGCAAGTTTTACTGTATAAATATTTTTTTAATTTGTTGGTTAGATTTTTCTCCTCACAATTAAGTGTGCTAGAGCACTTCAGCACATAAGGAGCGGCCACAACTGACCATTCCATAGTCATATCTAATTTATTACCGGATTTTACATAACAAATTTAAACGACATTAGCAACTGATAATTCAGGTAACTTTTTCTGGGTACCTGGACTACTTATCTCAAATATTCATTTCCGTTCTGTATTATTAAATGTTGGAATGAGTTACAATAATAATGTAGTTTGTGTGCAACCTCGTGATTACACTCTAAAACTTCTAAATTACAATATTTTTTAAATACTGTAAACCATGCTTTTGATTTGTTAATAACTACATGTCAATTTAAAAATCTGAATTGAAATATTTACACATTTCGTTCTTTAACCCGTCAGCATGGGGATTTAAATATCTGTTTACAACTCAGATACAGAATGCCGTATTCACATACAGGAATTTTAAATTTCCAAAGCAGATCATCATGTCCATATGCATTGGTATATCTATGATTTCCGAAGCCTATAACTAGTTTGTTATGCATGCTAGAGAGCGTATTTTTTGTTACTGTGGTAAAGAAAGATCCTCCTTTATGTTATGACATAATTTTCGACACGGCAAGTGGATTGAGTGAGTTGACTACTTACTAGTGAAAGGACATACTTTTGTATTTTTTTTTTCAGCCAGACCCTTCATTCGGACAGTTACTGTGCCCTATTTTTGTTAAAAGAAATAAATATCTCTAACATGTCTCATTGTGTGACGCAGTTCATTATCCCAGACATGGCTCATGCTTATACAGAAAAATGCATGTTCTCAGATTTGAAGTAACTTACTTTGTTATTTTCTAACTTCTATAAAATTTGTACATGGCGAATCTGATGAGTGGAATTATGAAAACCTTTAATTTAAAAAATATAAATGAATGATAATATTATTAATAATGATGATGATAATAATAATAATAATAATAATACAGTATAACTTATGTTAAAATCAAATGTTTCTTACCTCTCCTTATACAAATCTATGTTAAAATCAAATGTTTCTTACCTCTCCTTATACAAATCTTCTAAGTAGATCGCGATTTCGAGACCATAACAGTCATCTTCAGTACTATTTTGGCAACTGATGTTATGTCGATCGGAAGAAACTCTTCATCTTCCCTCTGTTGGTGGACCAATGAACCTCTGGATCAGGTCAGAATTTGCAGGAATTTCGAAGTTCTCATCAAAAGACCAGAATTTTGTTTGTAGGATTTTCTGTTGTACGTAAAAAATTTTGGTCTCTTCATAATCTGGTTTAAAATTATATATTCCTTTCTTCTTTCCTTGACTATCTTGTTTCTGTTTAGCAATTTTTCCAAAATTTCCATGGTGTTTTCTCTAGGGTTGCTGGGAAACAGACAAACAACACCAAAGGAAACTAATCTATCAGCTGGGTCTAAATTTTTCTACCAATTAGTATGAATTATCTATTGATATGTTATCAACCCCCCCCCCATTTTTTAATTCGCCACATAACCATTTATATATATATATATATATATATATATATATATATAAAATATATATATATAAAATATGTTGTTGATAATGGGCCCCTTTTTAGCAAATACATTTTTTGGAGTTTGAACATAGAATTATAGTGGGACATCTCTTGATTTTCAAATTCTAGTGTAGATATGTTGTTGATAAATTGCTATTGTTAATCATAAACAAATAGATGATTTCTTTTTTTCTTTTTTTTTTCCCCTAATATTTGAAGAGAAAAATATATGACTAGACTGGGGTTTAAACCCAGGATCTTCAGCTTTATATGCTAATACTCTACCGTCTGAGCTATCTTAAGGCCTCAAATCTAAATGCAAATTTTTCTCTTAAAAATTTTAATTCCTGAGAGTGCCAAATGCTACGAACCATTGCTCGATATACGTGAATGACAGCTTCGTATTTAAGAAGACTTTTAATAGGAATTTTAACATTATTTAATAAAGCCAGTAGAGCTTCTTTCATTTATTTTTTTTTTTTGTAAATTTAACACTTCTCACTGAAGGACAAATTATATTTGAAGAGAAAAATATATGCCTAGACTGGGATTTGAAACCAGGACCTCTAGCTTCATATGCTAATGTTCTATCATCTGAGCTATCCTAAGGCCTCCAATCTAAATGCAAATTTTTCTCTTATATACATTTTTAATTCCCGAGAGTGCCAAACACTAAGAAGAACCGTTGCTCAATACATGCAAATGGCAACAGCAAATGATTGGAGGCCTTGGGATAGCTCAGATGGTAGACCATTAGCATATAAAGCTAAAGGTCCTGGTTTCAAATCCCAGTCTAGGCATATATTTTCTCTTCAAATATAATTTGTGTTTCAGTAAGAATTGTTATTTACAATAAAAACATTAAATAGATGATGCTTTAAAACTGCTGAATATTCGGAGTCAATGTATAAATTCTATCATGGAAACTGAAATTAATAGACAAATTTCAATTTTAGATTTAAATTTAACAGAAAATGAAGAGATCAAGATAGAATTTCGAATATACAGAAAGGAGACACGCATTAATAACTGTATATAGGCTTCAAGATTTAATCACTTTGCTCAACAAGAAACAGTGCTTAATACACAGTTCAGTAAATATACTTATGAACAAAGAAAATTATGAAAAAGAACACAACACATAATCAATGTAGCTATAGAAAACTGGTTTGAAAAAAGCATGGTACACAGGAATATAAATAAGTTTAAAAGACAAAACTTAATCAACCAATGTACACATTTAAAAGAAAAAGAAGAAAACATACAATTCAAGAAATTCACCTACCATCCATTGAAGCAACACAAATTTCAAAACATTTTCAAAAAAGTTTTACATAAATTTGGCACCGAGAAATGAATATATTCTCAATAGGATAATTAAAACTAACAAAAATGACAAAATTGAAGAGGAAAACAAATCAGGAATTTGCCAGATTAAATGTGGAGATTGTGATAAATTTTACATGGGGAAAATAAAAAGAAATTTGAATACCAGAGTGAAGGAACACAGGAATGTCAAAAATGAGTACTTGAAAAATCAGCAGTGGCTGCTCATGCTTGGTCAGAAAACATAAAATTGAAAGAATGACTAGTTTAATAAAATAAACAGGAAAACCTAAGGACCTTGCTGTTTGAAAAGAAATCCACATTCAAAAAACTAAGAAAGAAAAATTAATGAATATTGTAATTCCCAGGGACATTGATTTGATTGAGAGGTTCATCGGTCCACCAACAGAAGGAGTAAGAAGCAGTGCTCATTGAATGACAGAACATTGGCTATGTAACTACTGAAGATGTAACCTCGGAAGTTTAAAAATCCCGTTTAATTAGAAGGCAGGATATGAGGTGACATGGAAAAAATGTTATATTTATATATTATGATTATCTTTTTATTAAAAGTGAATGTATATGAATTTTGCTTAGTGTTATTCAATAAATATTATTAGTTGGCAGATTAAAAATTAGATATTACAATAGCCATTATACAGGTGTCCCATTCAAACCTCCCGCATTTTAATTAATCATAATTAACAAAATATGCAGAATTATGAAATGAGGCTGGTATTAAACGAAACAGAAACTCAAAGTATTTTCTTTGCAACATTAGTAGCACGAACAATTTCAAGTCTTTATTCGATTTTGTGCCACGTTCTGTCCAAATGTCCATTGGTACTGTTGCAATTGTGTCAAGGATATGGGTTCGTAAATCATGAAGATCTTGTACTGGAGTTGCAAACACATGGTCTTTTACATACCCCCAGAGGAAAAAGTCCAGTGGAGTGTTGTCTGGCAAACGTGGTGGCCAGCAAATTAGCCTGCCGTGTCCGATCCACCTATCTGGGAAGGATTCTTTGAGTGAATTCCGAACATCCAGGCTCCAGTGTGGTGGGGCTCTATCTTGCTGAAAGATTACTTAGGGTTAGGAGTGCAAGAACTGTTCCAACATGTCTTGGTATACCGGGCCAGTTATTGACTTCATCTCTGCATACCAGAAAACAGTTTGTGCTCATTGCTGAGGAGTCGCCATTTTGTTTTATGTCATTATGTCCAACATGCGACAGATGAATTAACTGCAACAATGAAAACAAAAATTCTTTGAGTTTCTCTTACTTTTAATAATACCAACCTCTCATTTCATAATTCTGCATACTTTGAGAGTTATGATTAATTAAAATGTGGAAGGTTTGAATGGGACACAGTGTATAAATGCCAAGAAATTTGTGTGTGTATTGTCCCATGTTATCACTGGCTATTTTGCTGTTGTTTTTTAATGTCTTGCAACAGACAATAAAGCCATTAGCATCCCCCCCCAACACTCCTGAACTATATTGTTGTTCTGAGCTATAGTGTTTTTGGCATGAACTGCATCACTAGTCTTCAGTTAATCTTCATATATCTCTGGTTGCTTGCTGCATATTGGACATAGTGCTGCCCTGTCATGGCATGGAGTCATATTTCCCAGCTGGCAGATGGGGGAAGTTGATGGACTTAATAATTAAGATATTTGGTCTGTGTATTCTTACCTCTTATGGTTGTTTTTTAGAACATATGTTTCAAGGGCTTCTGAGCCCCATCTTTAGCGATTACTAACTGTTCAAGAAAAACTACCATAAGAGGTAAGAATACACCGACCAGATATCATTATTAAATAAACCTCTTAATGTTACTTCCTATTATATTTTTAAAATTGATGGACTTAGTTTAGTCCTGGGCAAGTACAATGGACCTGTTTCCCAGCAAAGGTGGAGTCCTCCATTTGTATTATAGTGTTATTTATGGACAATATAACTGCCAAAATTTAAAACTGGTGCCACAGAAACCAGTTATTGAGAATTTGTCCTGAAGTTAATGATCTGGAGGTAAAAATCCCCCCACTCCCACAGATATCTAGATGGGGACAATTTCAGGCAAATCTCATTCAACGCTAATTACCATACATAAGAATAATACAATGTAATGCAGGAGACATAACTCAATCAAAAAACCTCAAACTACTTATGGGGTATAGTCATTCTAATTATTTTGAACTTTATTGACTACCAAAATTTACCTGTTTTAAAAAATAAAAATGTCCTCATATGGTAATTTATTTTTATAGTTTAAATTCATGGAACTCTGACAATCAGTGAATCGCCAAAAAAATATTGTCCTAAAATTAAAAAAATAATTAATTAATAATTTTAATATATTTGCAACAATATGAAATTATAAGAATATATGGGGCATTAGTTTACTGTATTTTTATTCATGGTTGTATAATGTAAGATATTACTACAGTGAAACCTTGATTAATTGTTTGCAATGGAAGACCTGAGAATAAACTATCGATATGAGAAAACAATCAATGTGAATACCTGTAAAAATAACATAAATTGCCAAACTTGTATGTATATATTCAAGAAATACAGTAACTTATTATGATTTTCTTTTGACAATCTTAATTTATGGTACATTAAACTATTTCATGAAATACTCATTAATTTTCATTTGCTTATTAGCACTTGTCCATTTAAAATTTTAAGCAATAAATTTCAGTATCATCAATGTTCAACTGCTCTTTCTGAGTGATGTGAGAGTATAGGAACCCTCTCATAGCCTCAAATTCTCTTATCGCTTCTGCAAAACTCGACACTCTTTCAGGCTCAATTTCATCATCATCATGAGCACTGCATTCTCCATCATTCGTGGAATTTACACTTTTTACATACTCTCACATTTTTTTCCACAAACAGCACAATACATGTGCAAGGTATTGATCCATGGACACATAAGCACTAGAATCAATGCCAGCTGTACCCCCCCCCTGCCAAATCCAGTATTCATCTATATTTTCATCGATTCTATTGACTTCTGGCACATCTGAAAATTCATTACTGCCTGCATGGCCACATTTTGCAGAACGATTCTGAATTGTTGATTGGGTCGTTTGTTGCCAAGATGAAACAGTGAAGTGAATGGCTTACAGGACATTGATTTTCAATTTGACCTTTTCCTCTATGTCAATTAAAAGCTGTTTCTTATAGGCATGCTTGAAGTCCTTTATAATTCCCAAATCAAGAGGCTGTACAATACTGGTGCAGTTGGTTATGTTCATCAAAGATTCTGGAGAATGTGCAGCATAGGTGCCAATAAAAAGTAGGATTTTTTTTTTTGCCTTGAGCACAAAAAATGACTCTTTGAGAGCATTATGAATGTGTCTGAAAATCTCTGATGTTTTCCATGTATTGTAGTTGGAATAATAGTTCACATATACATTTTTATACTTCTGAAGTACCATGGTTTCGTGGATTTGCCAATAACGATGGGTACTCATTTGTCCAATCTTTCACTGTTTGTCCACAACACAGTCAGTTGCTCCTTTGCACTTTTTCATCCAATGACATGACTCTCCTTTTGATGCCAAAGTCCGGTCTGGAAGACAGTACAAAAATAGTGCTTTTCATCTGCATTATAGATGTCACAAGCCTTGTATCTCTCCAGCAGCTCTGGTAGTTTCTTGAACCAAAAGTCCATGGAGTTGGCATCTATATAGTACTTTCTCCCACCAATTTTTTTTAAAAACCATGCTATTATGTTAAAATGGGAGATCCAACCATTTTATGCCAAAAAGATTTCATTTCCTATTGTCACTGCAGTTTTAAGTGATTTTTCCTTTAGAATGCTCCCTTCAATGGGAATTCCTGTTCCTTGGACCTGCTGGTGCCAGAAGAGCAGATATTTTCCAGATCACTGTAAGTAGTTTCTGTACCCATCTTCTCTTATTGGCTGATGTACCATACTAATCAACCTGCTCTCTGATGTCCCATTTCTTTGCAATTATTGAATTATGGGTTGACAATGGTAAGCCTAGATGCTTAGCTATATGAACACTTTTCTCTGTTGGATTTTTCTCCACCTCTTCTCTGATGCAAAGTTTTCCTTTTAACATACAAACTTGTTTAGCAGTCATTTCTTTAAAAATCTGATTAAGAATTATAAGGAATCGAGAATCAAACTTGTAACAATTTAAAGATTACTTAATTTGAGTAGCAGACAATTCAGTGAAAGTGTGGACTGGCAGGATTGACAAACAATAGTATATATAAATAGAACAGGTCCTTGAACCCCATATACTATTATCTACTCAGGTATATGACATAAGCCAAGATCGAAGAAAAATTTACAACCATAAAAATTTCTAACTGCAACTTGTAGAGTATGTTCTGAAAACATCATTCATAGTACATATCTGAGTAACTTATAAAATTGATTAATTTTGGGCTTAAAAGTGATAAATTTGGGAATTACATCATTCTACACTTTTGAAATTTATGTTAAAGCACCAGGTAAAAAATTATATAATTAACATATTATTACATCATTCTGGACTGAAAATTCTAACCAAAAAATTGGGGAAAACTATCTATCAAGGAACAATGAATGAATTTTTTTTTTGTCATAGTTTAATGTGGTTAGTACAAGGACTGTAAAAATTCATTGATGAATCCAAGAAGATGATAAAACCATGAACGATAAATTGATTTTTCACTATACAGTCATTATGTGTGTGAACTATGTATTTTTAACACCATATTACAATATCATCACAGGCAAAGAGACCCACACCCTCCCTCAAAATTGGGGCATGCCATAATATAATTGATTAAGGCAATATGCTGCAAGTCAGAAGGTCAGGGGTTCAAGTCCCAGTGAAGTCAAGATTTTTAAATTGAACTATACCATCTGGCATCACTGTTGCCCTGAGGGTCAACTCAGCCTCTAACTGAAATGAGTATCAAGCACTTGTTCTTGAGGTAAATGTGGTCATCATGCAGGGCTGACATGTGCTGATTGTCTAGAAAGTTGGGATCCTTAACTTTCTACTGCCCCAAGGGACTTCTAAGGCCTCTAGTGGCATCAATTTATCTTTACGCTTGAAATATTCACTGTTGGCCAATATGCAGATTTGTCAACATTTGAATAGCTACTGGAAACACTTCTAGGCTGTAATGATCTCCTCGTCGACTGAAGTATATGTCCACGAAAGTTTTGTTTAAAAAGAAAGAAAGAAATTGCATAGTGCATGATCAGATTAGTATGGAGTGTGTGGCTAAATGTTGACCTGTCCCTGCCATTTCCTCTTGGACAAGCACAGACTGATGTGGTGTGATGTAATGTAACAAGAGCCAGTTCTTACTGAGCATAGCTCACGATGCTAACAACAAATGGAATTATGTAAATGGTGAAGGATGTCCTTATTCTTCTGCTGGTTTACAATTGCTCTGTGGGATGAATTGTACACAGACAGTTCCTGAAAAGATAAAAAAATGTTCAGACATTTTTCTTGCCCTTTGATCAGTCCTGTCATGATTTTTTCCTTCATGGCAAAACTGGAATTTCCAGATGGCCAATTGTTGCCTCAGTTGATAATCATACAGAAAATACAATGTCTCCTGTTATGATCTGGCTGATAAATATCCTATCTTTGTCAGAACCACTGATAAGATTGCCAACAAATGGCCATGTGATCATCACATTTGTCTTGCAACGAAATGCATGGTGTTGGCTAATAACTAACTGGCTCTATCAAACCAGTTGGTTCATGGCTGCACAGACATAAGCTCTCCATACATCCCTATCTTAAGCTAATGTTTCCCAATCATCCCCTGTTTAATCTAATTCCCTCAAATTATGGATAATGTTATTCTCCCACCTCATTCTTGGTCTACCAACTGGGCGTTTTCCCTCTTGGTTTTCCTACAAGAAGCTTCCATGCACCTCTTTCATCCAAATACGTGTCACATGTCCTGCCCATTGCAGTCTATGAGACTTAACTGATGTTATTATATCTGGTATCCTATACACATCATGTTGCTCACTATTGTGTAGCTTTCTCCATTCACTTATCTGTTCATCTCTTTTTGGCCCAAAAATGTTCCTAAGAACTTTATTCTCGAATACTCATTGTAATCTTCTTTCCTCCCTTAAAGTAAGAGTCCATGTTTCACATCCATATAATATAACTGGGAGAATAAAAGTTTTATATATTTTTAATTTAACATTTTTTGAAAGGAGTTGGGACAACAAGAGTCCCTGTAGTGCATAATAGCATGCATTACCAGAATTGAGCCTATGTTTAATTTCTTTGTGCATCTCATTCCTATTTATAATTATTGTTCCTAAATACTTGAAATCAGCCACTTCCATTAATGCATTTCTACGTGTGAACATATATTTAGTTTTATTGATGATTACTTCCAGTCCCAATTTCTTAGTGCTACTCAATATAGTGTGCATGTTGGCCCTTAGTATCTCCACGTTATCGCTCAATAACACCACATAATCAGCATAAACTAACAGCCTATTAATACCATTGAGTTATATGCTCTAATACAAAATTGAATAGTAGAAGAGGTAGTGCATCTCCTTGCTGTAACCCATTGTGAATTTCAAAAGTATCCAAAAACTGTTTGCCTACACACGCCCTACTCTTTGTGCCATTTAGACACATTTGTGTAAGTCTAACTAACTTCTTAGGTATTCCAAACTCTAGAAGGATACTACATAACTTCTCCTACTTAACTGAATCATATGCCTTTATGAAGTCCACATTCAGTTGATATACAGTGTCATTATATTCCCATTTCTTTTTTAAAATCTATCTTAAAAATCTGATCTGTTGTAGATCTGTTTCTTCTAAATCCACATATATGATGTTTTAGAATGTCCTCAATATAGAGAGTAAGTCTGCTTGCTAATTTATTTGTTAGGATTTTGTACGAAGTTGACAGTAATGAGATGCCCCTGGGGTTGTTGCAATCAGTTTTATCTCCATTCTTATAGATTGGTACAATAATTGGTTCTCTCCATTCATTTGAAAGAGCTTTTTTTTCCCCCCAAATCATACAAAGAAACTGACGTATCCTGCCCATCAATATTTTTCCCCCTGATTTTATCAGTTCTGCTGGGATCCCATCTGAACCTGATGCTTTATACATCTTCAATTTTTCAATCGCCATTTCAATCTCTAATGCACTTTGTTCTGTGACTAGGATTTCTGCTGTCTGTAAATTATCCTCTTCAGTATCCTGTTCGGTATGTACATTTAATAGCTGATTAAAGTAACTTTTCTATCCATTTAATATACTCGTGGAATCTGCTATCATATCCCCATTTTCATTCCTAATTAGGTTTGTTCTAGCCTGAAACCTTCTCTTTTGTATCCTAATTCCCAGATATAATTCACTGAAGTTCCTATTTTTTGCATTAATTTTTCTCTCTCAAATATTCCCTCTTTTAACTTTTTAATAACTTGGTGGTTTCCCAGGTAATAGTACCTAATTTTTCTTAATTTACTTCATTCGGCTTGTGTAACCCTTTCATTTTTGCTAGCTTTCATTTCTTTACAATGTTTGCACATTCCTCATCAAACCACTTCTCATTTTTCCCCTTTTTTGAATAACCAACGATATCTGATGCTGACAATTTATTAGTATCTCTTACAGCCTCCCATTCTTTATTTACACAATTTCTTCTTCAATTGCCTCATTCTCATCTGAAGATTCCAGTATTTCAAATCTATTAGCTATTTTGATTTGGTATTCTTGCCGTAGTTCATCACTTCTCAGGATTTTCAGAATCATCTTTATCTTTTGTTCCTTTCATGAGCTATAATCATCTTCTGATTGCAGTCTGCCCCTTTAACTGTTCTCACATCGATGATGCTACTATGCCAGCATTTGTCCACTAATACATGATCTATCTTGTTCTGAGTTTCGCCATCTGGAGATGATCAAGTGTATTTATGAATGTCCTTATGCTGGAATATTGTGCTCTTAATGACAAGATTCTTTGATGTGGCAAATACATTACATATTCAAGTCATTGGCCAGAAATATGTATCATGGCTAATCCTTGCAGCTGCCACAAGATCATTTCCACTGATTAGGACTAGTTAGCATACACCAACTTTGCAACTTCTAGTTCAATCCAAGCTATTATTGGCCAACCAGTTTACATATCATCCTGCAAACTGTCTTCTCCTTGTACAAAATATTTATACCACTTAAATGAAAAGAAAAGTGTTGCTGTATAGTTGCTTAAACATCTCAAATGTTTTTCTAGCTGATTTACCAAATTTTTTGGTAAAATTCATTGCTCAAACTGCCATTCTTGCATATGACATATATTCTTTACGACCATAATTCTGCTTACTCTGTACACATACATCTACCTGTTGATGGAGCAAAAGAATTGATATGGAATCACTATACAACCTGAGTGTTGTATGAGGGTGAATCAAATATAAACCGGAATTATTGTTTACAATTTTATTGAATTAACAAAAAAATACAAAACCACCACCTCATTTTTCTACGTAGTCTCCTGCATTTCCAACACACTTTTGCCATTGAGTTGGCAACTTTTTGATACTGTCCTTGAAAAATGAGGGATGACGTGTAGTCAGCCAGTTGCGCACGAACTCCTCTACCGCTGCATTGTCACCAAACCGCCTTCCTCCCAGGTCTTCTTTCAGTGGCCCAAACAAATGGTAGTCACAGGGTGACAAATCTGGACTGTAAGGAGGATGTTCCAGAGGTGTCCAATTCATTTTCTTCAGTTTTTCTTGTGTCAACCGAGCAGTGTGTGGCCTTGCATTGTCATGCAGCACAATCACATTTTGGATCGGTTTCCAGCGGCGCTTGTTGTGATATGCTGCTTTTGTCTCGTCCAAAAGCCGGCAGCAGTACTCTGCATTCACTGTTCGTTGTTCATGAAGGAAATCCACTAGCAAAACTCCTTCAGAGTCCCAAAAAACAGTCGCAAGGACCTTTCCAGCAGAAAGACGTGTTTTGGCCTTAACTGGTCCAGCCGCACCTCGCTCTCGCCACTCCATGCTGGAACATTTTGACTCTGGGGTGTAATGATGAACCCAAGTTTCATCAGAGGTCGCAATGCAATTCAGAAAATCATCTGCTTCCTCCTCGTAGCGACTCAGATGCCTCTGAGACACTTCCTGGCACAAATTTCCTGGCTGAGGCGCCGAGGAACCCACCTGGCAGACAATTTTCGGAATTTGAGTTCATCACTGATGATGGCTTGAACACTTCCGAAGCTTATTCCAACGTGTGAAGTAATTTCAGAAATTGTTACGTGCCGATCCTCCTCAATAAGGTCCTGTACAGAACGAATGTTGTCTGTAGTGTTGCTTGTTCATTGCCGTCTTTGGTGGGGCTCATTTTCCACTGAATCCCGGCCCGCTACAATTTTTTTGCGCCAATCATACACCTGCATATTCAAAAGGGTTCTTTCCCGAACTGCGCATGGAGCCTTCTCAAAATTTCAGAAGGTTTAGTGCCTTCTTTTGCCAAAAACTTAATAATAATGCATTGCACAACAGATGTGTGTACCTCTTGCTCGTCATGGCGTACTGAAGCAAGCGGCCGCTCTTTGGAGTGCGACACATCAAGATCCCTACTCCAGACACCCCCACCAACTCTTCTTTTCCCCTCCAAACTGCAACCTTTGCAGTTCGCTACCAGAGCCTCCAGATACAAATTCTGGTTTATATTTGATCCACTCTCATAGGGTCGAATGTTTTGAACGCATTAGACAGTAAAAGGCGTTCGCTGCTGATAAAGTTTTATTCAAACACATTTTTCTTACTCAGAAATCTATTCACGCGGTAATAATTGTAAGCTACCTGACAAGGTACCTTAAGATCGTAGCTCAAGATATAAACTTATGTGAAAATCCCGAAGGGAACCGATGGTAACCGATGTAGTTTGAAACTTATACAAGATGTCGGACCTTGAAGACTTCGATCATGTTTTCGGTATACGCGGAGAAGAGCAATTTGATAGAGTCTACCAAAGAATTCAACTGGAAGAACAGGAGAATCGGCGTAATATTGCGCATCGCAGACGTGTTTGTATACGGTATTATTTGCGGGATGCAAGCATAAATGCATTCCTCTATAGCAGACGAAAATAACGGAAGTGGTTTTATCGCTGAGAATTCTGGGTAATTCGTTGCCAATATTACGAAAACGTCAACATTCATGCATGACCGGTTAAGGCGGCCGTTAATTCGATCTCAGCTCACCAGTGATTGGAAGTAATTTGAGTAGAGAGTAATGTATTTGCATACGACCCGTAGTGTACACTAGTGACACTATACACCAAGTTCACAAACTTAATGACTGGAATACACAAAACTAAAACTAAGATGAAGAAAATTTATGGTGTATCACTAATGATTTTTAAAACAAAAAATAAAGAAATACGAGTAGGCATACTCTTTATATTGAATTTTTTTAAAATTCTTATCTGCAACATTTTAATATAAATTTCTTCTGATTTTGTTTTAAGTCTTGTCTACTTCTCTCTTTATTCACACATTATGCTAATATTCATCTTTATTTTACTTTATTAACTCTCTTAATCTGTGTTTGCACCTCCAAAGATTTTGGCACACCTAAAATATAATGAAATATAAAGCATTACTTTAAATTATGAAATTTCCGAAACTTTTGGTTTAAAAATAAAATGTTTTAAGAAAAACACATTTCCTGTATTCTTATTATTAGATTTTATTTATTGTATCAGAAAAAAATGTAGGTATATATGAGAAAACATATTGCATATATTAGGCCACTGCAGTTATTTGTCCAGGCATGTTATGTTGATTCCATTTTCTTTCCTCGTTAAGTTTTCCATTGTAAAGTAAAGGTGTGACACTGGACATGGTTTCAGATGTTATGTGTTCTTTAAGTGTAAAACTTATGTCACCTTCATTATGTTGCATAATTACTTTCAATTTTCATTCTAGTAATCTTAAATAAATGCCATTGTTATCAGCAAATGCTTTTAATTTAATTTTCGTATCATTGATGAATTGGTAGCTCACTAAACAATGAATTTATTTTTGTTCATTATTTTAACAATTAAAACTTTCAGTCATGCACTGCAAAGTAATTTATATTGATTTTTGCAAGATGTGGAATCTGTTTCTTTAATCCTCTAAAAATGGTTACATCATTTATTTATTTAAAATAATTCAAGTCACTGCTTCTAGAAGTAGTTTAGTGTAAAATCAACGCAACACAGTGTAACTTCGGACAATGGATAGGACATACAAAACATGTCTAGAAGTGCTAGCCAGACAAAATTATCAAACCCAAAACATTTTCAGGGCTGTACAAGAGGTTAAATCTGATTGAATGTAATACCAAAAAGCAGCCGAAAGATTTGGTTTCCCAAAATGATACATCAACTTTATCAGACACCAGCACTTTAAGCAATAGTAATAACAGTAGAAGCAGCAACAATGACTTGACAAATGAAAGAGATACTGGTACCGGTGATAATTCTGAAGAACCAATATTGGATGTGGAGACATTTTGGTTGCCAATTATGAATACACAAAGGAGAGGAGTGTATGCATCCAACAATTCATAAGAGTAATGACAAAGGTTGGATCAAAAGATGTTGGGGTGAAATTTCTCCATCAATAAGACAACAGCAAAATAATTTTTGTGTTTCCAATAACTACAGGTCCACCGCTGTGGTCTTGAGGTAGCGTACTGCCTTGTCACGCAGAGGGCCTGGGTTTGATTCCTGGTCGGGACAGGCTCCTGGGTGAGGTTTTTATCGGGATTTTTCCTCACCTGTAAGACAAATGTCAGGAAACTATGGGCCCAACGGTTCCCGAAAATCACCTGGCCATCATCATCCCTATCTTTATCATCATCATCCTTTACCAGTGTGGAAAGCAATGGGAAGCTACCACACCTATAATTCCCTAGTAAAGCTGCAAAGCATAGCATGAAAATGCTATGATTGCAGTGAAAGACCTGCCCTCGGGCAGAATTATTATGGATTGAATAGCTACAGATGAAGATGCCATAACGAAGGATCAGATTGCTAAGCTGTTACTGGCTCTTAAGGAACAGAAAAGAAAGTTTATATTTTGTGAAGATGTTTTGTAAATAAGAGATTATTTTGGTGTAAAACTCTATATCTCTATTAATAAAATAATATTTTTCAGCTATTTGGCTTTCTTATTTTTTAAAACCTAATCAACTGTCCAAAATCAGACAATAGTTTGGATAGCATCATGCAATCAAATAAATTTGAGTGACTAAAATCTCCACAATATGTGGGGTGACAATGGACAGTATTTATTGTTTTTAAAAAACAGGTTAGTTTTACTGCTACATTAAAAATAATTAATTCATAATTACCATAAAACATTAGACATTCTAATAGTACAAAAATAAAATAGAAATCTCTCAATATTAAAATTGTCCGATGCATTTGTCAAGTCATTGTTGCTGCTTCTACTGTTACTACTGTTGCTTAAAGTGTTGGTGTCTGATACAGTTGACGCATCATTTTGGAACACCAATGTTAACTTTTCATTAACTAATTATTTTTAGAGAGACAAAACTTGCTCAGATTTATGTGAAGAGATCTATAAAACCACAAGCACAAGCTATAGTTATTAACATGGTAAACAAAGGGATTGTGATGATTAACTTGTTGACTGCAAAATGGAACATTTTATATATTATTTGTAACTCCTCCTATAATGATTACATAAAATGTTTCCGGACACAAATTGTGTATTTTCATGATACAAAATTTTGTGATTACGGTCATGCAAGAGATTGTATTCATTACTTATTTTAGGTATATTCATTTAGGTAAAATTGTATCACTCACCTCATAATTTCTTCTTTTTTTAAACTAGTTTTGGAACATTACACTTCAGTTCCATCTTCAGTATTTTCATGACTGTTGTTCTGCTGCGGCTCTTCAAAACGACAGAACAACGGTCACGAAAATACTGAAGATGGAACTGAAGTGTAAAGTTCCAAAACTAGTTGAAAAATAGAAGAAAAATATGAGGTGAGTGATAAAATTTTACTTAAAAGATTATATTCATATTTGATGCAAAACATTTTATCGTCATCAGCACAACCACCCAGGGTGGGTCAAGGCTTCCTTCAGAATTATTTTCTAGGCTTCTCTATATCTGGCAACTGTCCACCAATTCTTGAATTTTTAAGATTTGATACCCTGTAGTACTCCATCCATTGATCTATTTTAAATTCGGTCTTCCAGTTCTCCATCTTCCTTCTTTCTTACCATCAATAATTCTTCTAACTACTTTTTTTGGTCATCCACTGCATATGCTCTGCCCATTTTAGTCCGTGTTTTTTTTTTAATTTGTTATAATATCAAATGATTTATACAACTCGTATAATTCCATGTTATATGTCATTCTCCACTTTCCATTTTCCTTAATAGATCCATATATCCTTCTGAGTATCTTTCTTTTAAAAACATCCAATTGAGATTTGTTATGTTCAGTCAAAACCCAGGTTTCACTCCCATAAGCACTGGTTTAATTAGTGTTTTATGCAATTTTATTTTTGTTCTGCATGTCAGATATTTTGATTTCATCAACTACTTTATTGTTGTAAAATATCATTTATTAGCATTTTGTATTATTTTACTTTTTATTCCTGAATATTATTTGTTTGTTTATTAAAACTCCAAGGTATATGAAACTATTAACTTTCTCAAATGTATTATTCTATATCTTAATAAGTTATTCAGGTTTTCTGTATTTACTATTTTCATTGGTGATCATATATTTGCTTTTATCTTCATTTATGTTTATTCCTTTTTTTTTTTTTCTCCGAGTTTTCTAATGCTAAGGATGTTTTCTTCAAGTTTATTCCTGACTTGCTGATTATATCAATATCATTTACAAATGCTAGTATTTGTGTTGATTTGTGGAACATTCTTCCTCATGTCTGGATGCCTGCATCCCTGATTATTTTTTCTAGTGCTAAATTAAATAAATCATGATAGACAGTTTTTTTTTCCTCCCTTAGTCCATTTAATGTTTCTAAGGGTTGTGACAGATCTGTTTGGATTTTTATTTGATGGTAACTACTTTCCATTGTTACTTTAACCATTCTAATGAGTTTGCAGGGTATTTCAAATTCTTTCATTGCTATATATAAAGTACAGATATATTAATAGTATCATAGGCAGAACTATAATCTATGAATAGATGGTGTAATTCAATATTATATCCTTTTGTTTTGTTTTTTTTTTTCCCTTATTTGTCTTATTATGAAAATTTGGTCAATGGTACTCATTCCTTGTCTGAATCCACTTTGGTAACTTCCTATTATTTTTTCTGTATATGGCAAAACCTTGTAATAGAAGATTTTGGAAATAATGCAATATGTCTAGAATTTTTTATATATCATTGGATCATCTTTCTTGTGTATCGGTGAGATCAGTCCAGTTTTTCATTTTTCAGGAATGATTTCCTTAACCCATATCAATTCAAAGAGCTTATATAAAAAATTTTATCAATTTCTT
This sequence comes from Diploptera punctata, assembly GCA_030220185.1. Classification (NCBI taxonomy): domain Eukaryota; kingdom Metazoa; phylum Arthropoda; class Insecta; order Blattodea; family Blaberidae; genus Diploptera; species Diploptera punctata. The sequence continues at coordinate 440,983 of JASPKZ010008082.1, forward strand.
CCCATCGTCCTTTAAGAGAACTGCGAGAATATTAGCTATGCCAGTGACTTTGTTGTTTTTTAACTCTTTAACTACTCTTTCTATTTCTTCTATTGTTGGTATCATTTCTGTTGTAATGTCATTGGTGAAATCTAGTGTAAAGTCTTCTTGCCATATTTTTAAAATGTTGTCATTTCTTGATAAAATCTCCCCTTGGTTCTCTTTACAAATTGTAATTCTAGGTTTAAAAGACTTTCTCCCATAATTAATCATCTCATAAAATTTGCTGATATTTACATTTTTTTTATCTATGAATTTTCTTTTCTTCTTTTCTCTTCTTTTTATATTCCTCTGTTGATTGCCTTATGCAGCTCTTTTGTAACATTAATCGATATGCTTCATTTTTCTTTTGTTATCTGTTCACATTCTTCATCAATCCATCCTCTTTTTTCTTTCTTCTGCTTTCCCAGAGTGTTATCAGCTGTTGTGATGCTTTGCTATTTTAATAAATTCCAATGATCATTATCAGTAACTGTATCTATTCCTTCATTGTTTAATTTTTCTTTAATTCATGTTTATACTGAACTAATTTATCACAGTCTTTTAAGATAGTTACATTACATTTTTCTTGTTTTTGCCTAAATTCTTTTCTGTAATTACTTATTTTTGCTCTCATTTTAGTGGCAACAAAGAAATGATTTGAATCTATATTTGCTCCCCTAAAAGTTCTACAATCCATTTACATTGACTTGAGTCTTGATGCAATGAATATGTGATCAGTTTGATTTACAGTGTTGCCATCTGGGAATTTCCATGTTCTTTTATAAATTTCTTTATGCAGGAATAGTGTACTACCTATTATCATACCTCTAGAGGTTGCAAAATCAATTAATTTCAGTCCATTTCCATTACTAAGTTCATGCAACTATTTTTACGTATTACTGGATTATATGTACGAGGTGTGATCAATAAGTTTTCGGAATGGCTTCAAAACAATTATGCCATTGAGGAGTTTTTAATTTTCACCCAGGCTGTACACTCAGAATTTCCTTGTGATGAATTTGAGGGGTCGCGCGACCTTCTCTGACCTTGCAGTATGCTGGTAGAAGCTCTGAAGTGAAGACGTGTTTTGTGCATGCGGCGATTTCTCTGTGTAGCAACAATGCGGGATTACGAGGAACAAAGAACATGCATCAAATTTTGCTTTAAACTTGGTAAAACTGCAACAGAAACATATCATATGTTAAGAACAGCTTATGGGGAGGAAGCAATGGGCAAATCTCAAGCATTTTAGTGGTTTTCGAAATTTAAAAGGGGCGTGACATAGATTAAGGATGAAAAATCGTCTGGGACGACCAACTTCCAGCAAAACCAATAAAAATATCGATCGAGTGAGGGAAATGGTATTAAATGATATGCGCATTACAATACGAGAACTGTCTGATGCACTAGCACTCTCGTTGGAAGTGTTCAAAGCATTTTGAAAGACGATTTGAACATGCGAAGAATTGCTGCGAAGTTCGTGCTCCGCCTCCTTTCAAATGACCAAAAGGAAAGTCGTGTGATTGCCTGCACAGATCTTAAAGAACAGCTTAAAAATGACCCATGGTTCATGGAAAAGGTTATTACTGGTGATGAAACATGGATTTATGGCTACGATCCAGAAACTAAACAACAGTCTTCGCAATGGAAGAGTCCTGCATCTCCACGCCCCAAGAAAGCCAGACAAGTTTGATCGAATGTGAAGTCAATGATGATTGTTTTTTTTTGACATTAATGGAATTGTGCATAAGGAATTTGTACCACGGGATCAAACAGTGAATCAAGTGTACTACAAACAAGTGTTGCAAAGATTGAGGGAGAGTGTGCGACGCAAACGGCCAGAAAAATGGAGACTGGTGACTGGTTCCTGTATCACGACAATGCGCCCGCGCACAAAGCAATTTCTGTCCACCAATTTTTGGACAAAAATAGGATGAGTACTGTTCCCCATCCAGCCTATTCTCCAGATCTGGCTCCAGCAGACTTTTTTCCTGTTCCCACGGCTAAAAATTCGGCTCCAAGGACATCGTTTTGAGGACATTGATGTCATCCAGCGCGAATCGCAGAAGGCATTGGACACATTTAAAGAAGACGACTTCCAGAAGTGCTTCCAGCATTGGCAGAAGCGCTGGGACAAGTGTATCAACTCCCAAGGTGACTACTTTGAGGGTGACATTGCTGAATAGAAACTTTGAAGTGTTGTGTTGTGTTTATGGCCTCATTCCGGAAACTTATTGATCACACCTCGTATCTTCTTTTCCAGTTTGTGAATTTGCATCTCCAATGACAATTTTAACATCATTTTCTTAACATGCATCATAAGTATTTTCAAGAAGGTTGTAAAAAGTATATTTTTCTTCTTCACATTTATCTTTGGTTGGTGCATGTATATTTATTATACTGTAATTAAAAAATCTACCCTTGATGTGTAGGCAGGAGATCTCACTCACTGGTGTGAAACCAATTAGAAGATACATTATTTTCTTATTAACTATAAATCCAGTACCAAATTGATGTTTATCTTCACAGCTTTAAAACATTATACATTCTCCCTTCTCTATCACTACCTCACCAATCCATCTAATTTCTTGTAGGGCTGTGAGATCTGCTTTATATTTTTTTAATTTATGTACTAAGAGCTTTAAAGCTCTAGGTCCATATAAAGAAAGAAAATTCCAAATGCATATCCTCAAATGATTAACCCTTTTTCTTGCCTTAGGTTGCCATTGTTTATCAGTCTGATTAAATTCTGTATACGCTTCTCAACAGTAGGATTTTTATAGGCTAGGAGTGTCCATCTTAAGCCCAATCCTAACCTGGGAAACCAGAACATTTGATTTTGAGGATTCCGTCTCCCAGATCAGTTGCTTTCACTGCAGCTCCAGATTCTGATCTACCCCTTGCTTTTTTGTTTGGGTGAGCTCCCTTAGACTTTGAAGATCCTCTTCACAGCAAGGCACCAGTTCCCTCTAAACTCTAGGAAGAAGAGTTGCCTCTTCTGCCTTCAATGCCATACTGTAGGTCTCCTACTCTGCCATATCTGCAATTAAGGTCTTCACTGCAACCAGCTAGGTACTCTCACAGGGGACTATCGGTCAGTCTAACTGAACCTCAATTTTTTTAAAGGTGTTACTCCTCTATCACTCTCCTCTTGGTTCTGGCTTGTAACAGACAGAGCCTGGCTGCCACTTGGACCCAGTTTGGCAGGGTTATTTTTATTTATGGTTCCGGTAATAAATTGAAGGCACCATTGTTTGAGAATAAGAGATTCCATGAATAGTCATTAATGTGACAACAATTAAAATAATATTAATTTTGTGACAAGTTTCAAGAAATATGTGGCAGGGTACAGCCACAAGAAGTCACTCTGTAGAAACCAGTGGACTTGGCTAGTCAATCATAGTGCACCTTCATTCTATCACGGGCTAGTTTAAGGTGATCTCTGGCATGATGATGGGTTTCCTTCAACCTCTGGAAAAAAACATCTCAGTTTCCTCCATCCACTGGAAGGCCCTTTACACCAATTGGAACTTCTTTCAATGTCTATGATACTATATTAAGATGATTTTGGTTTTAAGCCTCCGAAAATGTTTCATTCAACTTTACAGACATTGCTTTAAAGCAATTGACATACCTATAATCATGAGTGTTTAAAACATGGAAAATATATTCCGAAAAAATGTATCATTAATTTTCTTTGGATTTTCTATTTGATCAATTAAAAAAGTAAACCACCTACTCGTGTCTGGCATAATGCCAGGTTGAGGGACGAAGTGGTGGAATGAAGTTATTAACAGGGGAATAGATTTCAGATTAGAGATCACATACTTTATTTCGAGCCAAGAAGCTTGATGCATGTGTTGTCGTCGACTGCAATGGTGCTATAAGACACTACTTTTGTGTTGACATTATTAAATATGATGGTAAACAATTATTCATCCTGACAAATAGATCAGGATACTTTCTGCCTCCTTTGGTTTGTAACATCAGGTTAAATTGCAAGACTGGGCAATTATTTAAATGCATGAAAATTTCAAGATTCAGTGAGAACATTTTCCACATAGAGAGACAGAATAATTCTCTAGCTTTGTTTTCTGATTGTTTTTCAGATTTTGTGGTGCTCTTTGGTGCCCCTAATCATTGTGTTGGTGGGGATAATTGTGATGTTCTATCCAACATTAGCCTTCATAACAGGAACATCTGAATCTGAGCAGCCGCAGTGAGTTTTTTAATTAAGTCCATAGAAGAGGGACATATGTCATATTAAAATTTGTTTTCTCTACAGTTTAAAATATTTATTATTACTTATTGTTATTGTTTTTAAGTTTCTAGTTACAATGTTATTTTTTCTTATATTTATATAAACTGCCATGACTCCTACTCTGGACTGTTGTTGATGTGAATGTGAGAAATTATTTATTTTTTTTTAATTGTTGTAAATCTGGAGATGTCTTGAACGGTTACCTTTCTTTTCTGCAAGTGGGAAAGTTACAAATCCACCTTGTCAGTAAGAGAATAATGAAACTTTTTAATAACATTGGTGTTGTTTGTACCCTAAAACTTAGTGGATTTCTTGTTGAGAATCATACCAGTGTCAGCTGATAGTGTTCTGAACTGGTGAGATCTTAAAAAGTCTTGTACAGTGATTATATCGCTTCATCTATTTTATACTGTTTCAATCACTAAAAATTAGGACGATTCAACACCTGGCACCATAAATTTGGTGTTCATATGAAATATACAGTATGTACAAACTTGATAATTTTTTTAATGGAATTATGATCCTGTTGCTATAAGCCTGCACAAGTGAAGGCTCTACTTATATAACTGTAACATAGCACAAGGAAGCTATATCCCATATATTATGCATAGAGGATGAGACTAGCACTGATCATCATCATCTCTGAGAGTATTACTTAAAGAGTGTGTTGTTAAGATAGTGTCATAGATCAAAAGAGAACATACTGTGGCAGCTGCATCTTCTTGTTTACTTGTTTTCAATCTGGCATAGATCACATGAGCATAATTTATGCAGACTTATATAGATAATGCTGTGATATGTAGGTTTATGTACAATGAAACCTTACTGGCTTATTTGAAAAGTAAACGGTCCTGTTTATAAGAAAATGTGGATGAAATATTTGACTTATTGATGAAAGATCTAGGTTAGTATAATTACACTAATGTCACTAATTTTTATTAGAGTTTGGAAAAGTTTCAGCTCTAAACTTTTTTCAACTCCTGGAGTCACCTGTTTTTCCTGTTACTATTTTGGGTGGTTTCAAGAATCTCTTGGTTAGATTCAGAATTCAATATGTAATATTAGCAATGATTGTGAAAATATTTTCAATTCAAAATTACAGTTTACAAATGAGGTTTTTATAAAAACAGTCTTTTTCATATTTTATCAAAGATGAGATTCCGATGTCAAACAATAGATGGTACTTTTACTACAACCTGCATGATGTTTATGGTTTTTTAGCATTTTTTCTTTTTATGATGAACGAGGAGCTGGCCCGTTGCATCAACCCCCAACCTGGGGGACGGATAATTTTTGTTCAAGGTTTTCTTCCTTTAGCCTTTGATAGTCCAGTACCTTATTGCAAGACAGCAGCACTAGCTTTGTTCTGCCCTGGGTATTTTATTTCCCCAGTACCCACCATATCTGGTGAGCATTCCCCTATCTGCCACCTGGGGAGGCACCCGATGGGAGACTGGCAACTCCACAATGAGAATGAAGAGTAGTAGTAATACCGGTCCGGGAAATATTGCTATGAAATTGATTAAAAGTTACAGCCAGAGGTTATTGGAAATGATCACTGTACTGTTTAATAAAATAAAAAATGGCAAAGAAGTGCCAGAAGTGTGGAAAGTTGCTATTATAACATCGATACATAAGAAGGAGACAAGAGAAAGTGTGAAAATTACAGAGGCATATCAGTGACAAGTACGTTAAGTAGAATTTATCGACGTATACTATGTAAAATGGTTGAGTTACAATAACAAGATAAAGAAATGGAAGAGCGATCTGGTTTTAGAAGTGGCAAAAGGTTTAAGGCAGGGTTGCAGTTTATCTCCAACTCTATTTAAAATTTATCTTGAAAGAGTACTAAGAGACTAGACGAAAAAATGTCAAAGAAGGCTTACCAATACAAAATATGCATGTATATTCACTCAATATTGCAGACGACCAGGTATTAATAGCACAATATCATGATGACATAGAATATATGGCAATAAAACTAAAAGAAGAATATGAAAAATAGGTACTTTATAATAAATACAGAGAAAACTAAATATCTGTGTATAGGAGAAGAAAGGGAAAATATAAATTTCAACAATGAAGAAGAACTAAAACCTAGTATCGAATGCACTTATTTTAGGAACAAAATTAGACCATTCAAGCAATAACACAGTGGAAATTAAAAATAGAATCGTACAAACAAAAAAAGCAATAAATGCTTTAAACTCTGTTTGATGGAGCAAAAATATTACAAAAAATAGAAAATTAAGAATATATCAAACCATAGTTCAGAGCATTTTAAGATATGGTGCTGAAGTTTGGCAAATTTCTACCAGGGAAATGAAAAGAATTTCAAGTGCAGAAATGGATGTTTTAAGATCAGCTGGAAAATCTAGAATGGATGGAATATGAAATAAAGAAATAAGGGAAATAATGGGTGTACAAGAGGAGCCGGACATCATAGGCATTATAGAAAAGAAAAGATTACAGTGATATACAGTGATATGGCCATGCCAAAAGAATGCCAGAGCAAATATTACCTAAACTTATTATGGAATGGATCCCATGGAAAGGAGGAAGAATGGAAGACCAAAGAAAACCAGAATAGAAGGTGTGCAAACGGTTATGATAATCAGAGGATTGGAGGAAGATCAATGGATGGACAGAGAGGAATGGCATTTGGTTTCCAGAAGAGAGCAGCAGCTGTCATGATACCGGATGATGATGATGATGATGATGATAATTATTGATATATACTACTAAAAAAATTAGAGGAACACATGTTTAAACCAAAACCACAAAATAAATATTGAAACAATTCAATTTTTGAGAGTTGGATGTTTTGATTTGAAGTATTGTTTAAAATCAGATTGAAGATCTGGATTTTTTAGTTTTTCTCTGAATATGTTAGTGAAGTTCCAAGAGTTGCTGAAACCAAAGTAAATGCTCTTTGAGTTATTTTTTTAAAAACACGTTTGAAGAATAATCTGTGGTAAATAGCTTTTTGTGTTCTCTGAAGCTACTACAGAGCAATGAGACATTTGAATGAAACAACAATTGCACAAGCAGTTTCTTTGATTGAAGATGGCCTTTCCATTTGCCATGTCTCTAGGATTCTTGGTGGGGTTATACAAAACAGAATATTTACTTATGCAACATTTTAATGCAATTTATCCCATTACTAAGTGATATTTGTAACATTTATCCCTGGAAAATTACCCTCATAAAAGTATGTTAATGTAATGTGAAATTTATGAGTGGAAGTATGGTTTTACATTTTAACCGTGGGCCATTTTGAATTTCCATAAAATAACTGTGATTAAAGAGGTAATTTTTTTACGTATTTAAACACGTTTAAAAGGCAAAAATGTAAAATATTTTTCTAGAATGGATGAGATGAAAAATATATTTTTTTAAATGAGGATTATTTTAATTATTTTGCAATTAAATAGATACTTGATACTGCATGATGTGAACACCAGAAGAAAAAGCTGTTAAACAGAAAAAGGGACTGAAAATATTTAGGCCTAAGATAACTTAAAATTTGTCATAAGTAATGCCACGAGTGATTTCCAAATTATTGATTAATTCACGACTCGCGAAGTGAGGAGTGAATTTATCTAGACTATTCAACTCATGCCCCAAATGGGAGTCAATGACCAATCACATTTCAATGACCTTTGATTTACAACCAATCACAGTTGTGTTTTGCCTAGAATTTACCAACTGAAGTTTATCATAATATAGAAAGCACCTCCTTTTTAACATTCTGAATAAGTCATAGCTAGGGCAAGGCATTTAATGACCTATAAATTGGTAAAAAATGCATTTATGACCTAAAAAATGCAAATAATGACCAATAAAATAAAAAAATTATGAATAAAAAGTTAAGAATTACGAATAAAAAGATTCTTTATTAGATTAAGTACTCACTTGATTACTGAATTACATAAAATTTAACTTAACATCAAAATATTAAAAGAAAAGTATTTAAAAAATACATATTACAGTATCTTTTATTGCAGAAAATCCATTTCAATTACACAGGATACTTTTACAGCAATTTTGAATTGCAGTTAACAATCAGAATAAGGGTAGAAACTAGCACAAGCTCTAAGAAATTGAATAAAATTCCTAGAAGTGGGCAAGTTCATTATGCACATACCTTGAAAAATAGGGGTAGTAGTTAGCAAAACAACTACTTAATTCCAAGAAATTGTATTGACAAAGAAAAATACTGAATTATAATAAAAATCTTAAATCAAATACAAATAATGTCACAGCCTTCTGGAAAAGTGTAAAAATTGCCCAAAATTACCTAAAAATTGCCAAAAAATGAACTATCCCTAAAAAAAAGTTAAGAAAATGCAAAAAAAATGCCCTAACGAATTGCTTTTATTTAATCCGTTTTTTAATGCCGTACATTTTCATATATGCAAGCAATGTTTCAACCTTCTTGAGAAAAAGATGCAAAATCATTAATTGCCTTGCCCTGGTCATAGCATTATTTTGCAGTGACTGACTCTCTAAGAAATACGGCTACCAGATTGTATATATAGTGCATGAATGTTAGCAGCAAGCGCATGCGAGAGATAATATAAAAACATTTGTAACAATTTATTATACCACAAAAAAAAGAGAAACCTCTGTTTGCACTTTCTTAAACGAATTATTTTCCAGGAAATGACATTGCAGAAAAATATAATTGACATATTTACATCATAGGACGTCAGAAATTAATTAATATCTATAACATTGGTTATAAATTTATCTACTAGGGTGCATTCTTATAACATTGTGATCCTTTGGCAATAAATAATATTATGATCTGGTTGCAGTGATGAACAAAAGAAGCAAATGAAGTGTACCAATCGTTTCTCATTTGTTTTCAAACATTGCCGTTTACATTAAATATATATATATTTTAAAATAACTATAGTTAAATAATGATTTGTGAATAAACAGCTTAATTTTATTCATTAAATAGTCCTAACATATGCCACTCTTGATTTCCAAATTATCTAGATAATTTAGAAATCACTCATGGCATTACTTATGATAATTTGGAAATCAAGAGTGGCATTTGTTAGGACTATTTAAAAGAATAAAATTAAGCTGTTTACTCACAAATCATTATTTAAGTATAGTTATTTTAAAATATTTATATATTTAATGTAAATGATGATATTTGAAAACAAATGAGAAATGATGATCTTGCAGAAGATTTCCAGGCTGTCAACAAATGAGAAATGTTTGTTATGCTTCATTTGTTCATCACTGCAACCAGATCATATTATTTGTCAAAGGAACGCAATATTGCACCCTAGTAGAGAAACAATGAAACACATCAAACTGTTTATAACCAACATTATAGGTTATTAATTAATTTCTGATGTCCTATGATGTAAATTATATTTTTCTGGAACGTAAATTCCTGGGAAATAATATGTTTACGAAAGTGCAAACAGTGGTTTCTTTTTATTGTGGTATAATCAATTACTACAAATGTTTTTCTATTATATCGTTCAAGCCGTATCTGTTTACATTCGTGCACTATATATACAATCTGGTAGCCGTATTTCTTAGAGAGTCAGTCATTGCAAAATAATGCTCTGGCCTATTTAGAATGTTAACAAGGAGGAGCTTTCTTTAATATGATAAACTTATTTGATAAATTTCAGATGAAACACGACTGTGATTGGTTGTAAATCAAATTTCATTGAATTAAATAGTCTATATAAATTATACTGAATATATAACAACCTAAAAGCTAACCTAACATAATTCAATTACTCTAACCTGTGAAAATAATAAATATAATGACATTTAGACAATATTAAATTACTGGAATCTATATAAATTATACTAAATGTATAACAATCTAAAAGCTAACCTAAACTAATTAATTTACTCTAACATGTGAAAGTAATAATTAGAATGACATTTAGACAATATTAACTTACAAGAATATATACAAATTATTGTAGTAATCCATATCTGAAACTGACGTGGCCACTTACAGTGGATATCTTTCACAGACTTACAGGAGGAAAATTTGAAATGAATCTTCATTTCTGCAATATGTATCTCTCCACATAAATTCAGCTACGTGATCTTGCAGTATGTATTCCATGTCACATTTTTCTGTCGGCAAAATCATTTCATCCATGACAAATAGTCTTCCACGGTATTCATGCATACTCCGGTTTGAGAATTAATGAAAAATCTTGAGTGATTCACTGTTCTATGAATGTATTCTTATTGCCCCAAACCATTGTATACACATCACTCGTAAATCCAGATATCTGTTCCCGACAGAATGTAATTTTGAATTACAGGAATCAGATCCTGCGCTCTTCTTCTGATAACAAGAATAATTAGTCTCCTTTTTTGTGTCGTATCATATATCCCTAAAACCCACTTTTCCCTAACGACCCTTCCCCTATTATATTTCCTTTTAGCAACACAACTTTCATTGATTTGTACAATGCAATTTTGCCCACAGAAACGAAATTGGGCCTGGTCGGTAATTATTTTCCAGGATGCAATATCTCTACATTAATTAAAATACTGAACAACAGTTTTTTAGGCGTGTTAACAAAATGTGTAGCATTTTCAACACTATTGTTTTTACACCACAGAAATATAATTTCTAATTCAGTCATAAAATTAATACTTGATTTTTTTAAAAAATGTTCCTTCAATTAAAGATTTGTGGATTTTACACATTCTACAATAATGCACTGTATTTTAATTTGTTGTTTATGTTTATATAAAACCTGAACTGTCCTACATCTATTACATCTTCCACACTGTTTGATAAGTCCATTGTTTGTATATTAAGAACAATATCATGATTGTTCCCGCACAAATATAAAACTAAATCTTTATAATACCGAATTTGAAGAATATCCACAGTCCAGATTTCTGTTCCTGGCAGACTATAATTTCAAATTACAGGAACCAGATCCTGCGCTCTTCTTCTGATAACAAAAATAATGATTCCTCTTTTTTGTATCATATTATATATCCCTAAATCCCACTTTTCCATAACAACTCTTCCCCTATGATATTTCCTTTTAGCAACACAACTTTCATCGGTTTGTACAATGCAATTTTGCCCACAGAAACGAAATTGGACTTTGTCAGTAATTATTTTCTAGGATGCAATATCTCTACAATAACTGAAATACCGAACAAAAGTTTTTTTTTTAGGTGTGTTAACTAAATTTGTAGCATTTTCAACACTAATACTTTTACACCACAGAAATATAATTTCTAATTCAGTCATAAGATTAATACGTGATTTTTCAAAAAATGTTCCTTCAATTAAAGATTTGTGAATTTTGTACCTTCTACAATATGCAGTTTATTTTAATTTATGTTGGTTATGTTTATATAAAACCTGAAGGGTCCTACCATCTCTTACATCTTCCACACTGTTTGATAAGTCCATTGGTTTGTATATTAAGATCAATATCACGATTGTTCCCACACAAATATAAAATTAAATCTTTATAATACAAAATTTGAAGAATATCCGCCATAATCAGAACTGAAAGTAGGTCAATCCCATAGAATGCCTTTTTTTTTATGCCCTTGGAACAGTATTTTATTATGCGGTTAATTATGTACATTTAATTTTGTTTTATGCGGTTAAATTCAGACATAAATCTGTGTTACCAGCAGAGAAGCACCGTTATCAGCAGAGCTTTGTTGTTGAAACCAGTTATTATCAACAGAAATGCTGTGTTTATTGCTGGTTATTAGTGTGGTTATTGCTGGTTATGATGGCTATTTTGAATTTTCATACAATAACTGTTGTAACCAGAGTGGTCATGATAGGAAATAGTCCTGCTTTTTTTTTTTTTTTTCATATTTACGAGTAAAGTGAGTTAAAGATAATTAAATCTTCTTCTTCTTCCTGCAAGGATTAAACCTTTTTGGTTTGTTCCGGCTCCAAATATTATAGCTGCTCATCTTTTTCATGGGCATCCCCAATCTCTTTTTTCTCCTCTTGGTTCATAATTCAGACTTTTCCTAGGCAATCCGTTGGTATCCATTCTGCAGACATGTCCATACCATTTTCTCTTATTTATCTGTCAAACTGAATATTTGTAGTTTTTACTGATAAAAACATATCCTGCCACAAATCGTAAATATTTAATTTCTGCTGCTTCTATTCTTTTGACTGTTTATTCAGAGTCCATATTTCTGAGCCATACAATGTTGCAGGTACAGCCAATACTTCATAAAATTCTAAATGTGTTTCTTTTCTTACTTTCTTTCCCAGTGTTCTATTAAGGGTGCCACATAGATATTGAAATATTTGTAATTTATTATTTATGTCTTTTTCTCTATTACAACCTAATGATACACCTAGATAATTGAAATCTTTTACTTCTTCTAGTGTTTTGTCATTTAGTACTACTTTTGTTCTTTCCATTTCTTTGCCACACTGGGCCATTATTTTAGTTTTTGTTGAAGAAATGTTTAGGTTGTAATCTTGTACAATATTATTAATTTAAAAATTGCTCTCTGCAAGTTATTCTCTAAAGAAGCCATTATTGCCTGATCATCAGCAAATGTGTGTCAATAGGGATTTTATTATTAGAATGTAAAGTTACTTGCCATATTCTGACATCTTCGTCAATATGTAAACTAAAGAGAGTGGGTGAAAGAGGGAATCCTTGTCATAGTCCTTGATTTATTATGATTTTATATTTCCATTCTTTATTTTGATATTTGTATTTGCTTATAAGCATTGAAAGCTCTTATAATACGTTTTGGAAAGCTTCTTTCGGTTAATATGTTCCACAGGGTTTCTCTTTTACCCTCTTGAAGGCTTTTATATAATCTATGAAGGCTATGTTTTATGGCAAATTAAATTCTTGTCTTTTTTCAATTATCTGTCCTGCTGTAAATATACAATTGAGGCAGGATCTTCCTTTTCAGAAATCATTTTGTGAGTTATATAGTATCCTACTGGAGTTCGGAATTCCTAAAAAGTTAGTTAGACTTATACGAATGTGTCTAAATGGCACAAAGAGTAGGGTGCGTGTAGAAAAACAGTTTTCGGACACTTTTGAAATCCAGAATGGGTTGAAGCAAGGAGATGCACTATCTCCTCTACTATTTAATTTTATCCTAGAGCATGTCATTAAATCTTTAGAGAATGAGGAAGGCTTACAACTGAATGGTATTAATAAGCTGTTAGTTTATGCTGATGTAGTATTGTTGGCCGATAGCGAGGAGATACTAAAGGACAACACGTACACACTATTGAGTAACACTAAGAAATTAGGACTGGAAGTAAATATCAATAAAACTAAATATATGGTCACACGTAGAAATTCATTAAATAATGGAAATGGACAGCTAATGACAAATGAGGGAAATTTTGAGGAAGTGGCTGAATTCAAATACCTAGGAACAGTAATCACAAATAGGAATGAGATGCACAAAGAAATTAAACATAGGCTCAATTCTGGAAATGCGTGCTATTATGCATTGCAGAGACTTTTGATGTCCCAACTCCTTTCAAAAAACGTTAAGCTGAAAATATATAAAACTATTATTCTACCAATTATATTATATGGGTGTGAAACATGGACTCTTACTTTAAGAGAGGAATGGAGATTACAAGTATTTGAGAATAAAGTAATTAGGAAAATTTTTGGACCAAAGAGAGATGAACAGACAGGTGAATGGAGAAGATTACATAACAATGAACTACATGGTCTTTATAGGAAACCAGATATAATAAGAACAGTTAAGTCTCATAGACTGCGATGGGCAGGACATGTATGGGGAATGAAAGACTTGCATGGAAGCTTCTTGTAGGAATGCCAGAGGGAAAACACCCAGTTGGTAGACCAAGAATGAGGTGGGAGAATAACATTAACTATGATTTGAGGGAAGTAGATTATACAGGGAATGATTGGAAAGCATTAGCTCAGGATAGGGATGTATGAAGAGCTTATGTCTGTACGGCCATGAACCTACGGGTTTGATAGTGCCAGTGAGTAAGTAAGTAAGTAAGATTCTAATAGTAGACATTCAGTTATATTCTTTATTTGAATAGTTAATATCTTTGCGTACAGTTTATAACAAGTATTCAGTAGATTAATTTCTCTGTAATTATTACAGTCGTCCTTGCAAATTTTTTTATGTATAGGTATGACAATGGCTGTTGCCCATTCATCTGGCACATGTCATCTTTTCCAACACATATTAAATAATCTCAATAATCTGTCTTGTAAGGATTGTGGTGCATATTTTATCAGTTCTCCATTAATTTTGTCTATTCCTGGGGATTTCGTGTTCTAAATTTGATTTAATACTTCTATGTACTCTTCTTGAGTGATAGGATCAACATTCTCATCATTTTCTGCCAACCACCATTTAATTTCTTTATTATTTGTCCATAATTGTTTAAAATGTTCTTCCCATTTCTTAATTTCAATTGGGTTTATTAAAACTTTATCCTTTTCAGATTTATTTAAATCCTTTATGATTTTAAAAGCTCTGTCTTGTTTACCATGTGCATCATATTCCACATCAGCTATATACTTATCCCAGTCATTTTGATTGGTCTTCTAACTTCAGCTCATAGTTGTTTGTACTGCATACGATTTTGATCACTTTTATCACTTAGATATATTAAATACTTATCCTTTTTTTCTTTTTACTACATCATGAAGTTCATCTTTCCAAATTTTTACTCCGCTATGTTTATATATTTTTTTTTTGTTTTCTTATAGCTTCATTTCCAGCTTTAGTTATTATTTGTTTCATATTTTCCCATTCCATATTAATATTATCACATGGTTTTATTTCTTCTGTGTACTGTTCCACTCTTCTTGCATATAAGTATTTAATACTATCTTCTTTTAATAAATACGTCTTATATGTTTACTCAATTATTTCTTCTTTCTTTATATATTTCTTCCATCTTGTGGGTAACATAAATTTTGCTTCGAGTAGATAGTGATGAGTGATCACTCTCTATATCACTACCTCTATATACTCTTACATCTTGAGATAAGTTACAAGCCTTTTTATTTGTTATGATGTAGTCAATAATTGAACGTGACTCTCTTTCACTTTTTGTATAGGTATGCATTTCTTTATGTCTATAGAATGTAATTAATATCTGCATAATTAAAATCTGGGGTTAAATATGTTTAATATATAATTGTATGATTATTTATTGAAATTAAGTGGTTTTTAAGTGGGTAAATAAATATTGTGCTAGCTTCCACGGCACCGAATTCTTGATGTCAGCTATTCCGTCATCCATAGGCTGTGGAGGCAATATAATAATAATACCACTCAACCAGGTTAAAAATATATAAAAATTATTCTTATATCTAAATTTTAATAAACATAAATATACATGTTATGTCTACGATATAATTATTATTATTTACAAAATATTTTGATTTAATCTAGATTTAACATTTGAAATATGAGATAGAAAAATCAGATTAATTCTGATCTAACCACACATAGAATGATTAGCAAAACTTTTAACTTGTGAAAATGCTTTCCATCTGAACCTAGATAATCAGATTGTATCTTTTTATATAAGTGAGTCGAAAATAACGTTTTACTTTTCAATTCATAAAACTCTGTGATTCTCACAAGATCGGTTTCAGAAGCTGTTTTTCTATCCTCAGCCAAAATTTTGACTGATGATAGAAGCAACAGCTTCTGAAACTAGTCCTGTGAGAATTACGGAGTTTCATGAGGTGAGATGTAAAAAGTTACTTTTGATTTGCTTACATAAATTATAAATTGCCTGATAGTAGAATTTATATTGTATCTTTTATCCAATTATCTGGATTATTTTTAGTATTAAGTATAATAGTGCTATAATTGATTATGCCTAAGGAAATTTATATTCTACTGCTGCAGCTTGAAGGTATCTGTGGAGATAGTATTCATATAATTTAAAACTTTTTCATCTCTTGAAAATTATTCCATTATTTTTCAAGGTGTTGCAAATATGTAACTGAGGGAATTAAAAAAAGCTTTATATGAGTAGTAAAGTTTACCAGTTCTAGTTGTCACTGCCAACAAGAAAATATAATTTAATCATTTGAAAATTAATACCAAAATGCCATCAGGGTAAAAATGATAACATTAAATAGATTGTTCAATAGTGTTAAAGTTCTTTCAAATAAGCAGGCATGTATTAAAATGGAAACATTCTCCTGGTACAGGATGAATTTGGATTGGGTTATTAATACATTTTTGAGTAATGATTTTGGATTAAGGTAGAATATACCTCATAGTGAGAATTCCTAAAATAATTAATGATTTTGGACTTTTTTTGATGTTGTTATTATTGCATACCAGTGTCCCCTTTTTCATTAAATCATGCTAGCATAATATGTTACAAGTTCATTGATTTTATATTTTAAAATTTATGTAAATAACAAATTTGAAATGTGTAAGAGATTTTCTAGGAAGGGAAAATGTAGGTTCATTGAAAAAAAATATTAAAATTGAGATTCAGCTCCCACAGGTCATGGAATAATTAACGTATAAACCCCAGACTGTAGCAATGAATGAAAATGACCATTCTGATAATTTAATAATGTATCAAATTTCTGAAATTCATTGACATACACATGTGAGAAAATATTTTCCTGCATTTTTTTAGGTCTCAAAATTTGTGAAGCTGATATAATTTATTATGTTTCCCCTACAACCACCTGCACCATTTGTTTATTATAGAGCAATTCCATATGTGACTGGCTGACATTTACAATACACTTTTGCAGCAAAATGGTTGCATAAATATTACAATTAATTGAAATTAGGGGTGTTATCTACGTAATAAGATAGAGGAATAGTATGTGGTTAAGACTGTACTTAAATATACAACTTTTGAAGAAAAACAGTGCTGTTTATTATCTATCAAAGTATGTGTGACTGACTGACATAAATGTCAACTCATCATGCAGCTTAACATGTTCATTTGCATCATTCTCTGAAGTGTGATTCCTAATTCAATTTTCCAAAATACCGTTTGGAGGACACATTTGAAGTTATATTCTCAATGAAAAAGAAACAAAAATCACAATTAAGACCAGAGTCATAACCCAATATGTGATGTGTGACTGACTGACATATCTGAATTTTATTAAGACTTTAATATTGTGGAGCTGCAAATATTATACAAATATTACAAACTAATATGAAATTATAATAGATAAGTCCACCGCTCGCTGTGGTCTCGAGGTAGCATGATGCCTTGTCATGCAGTGGGCCTGGGTCGGGACAGTTTTTCTGGGTAAGGTTTTTATCGGGGTTTTTCCTCACCTGTAAGACAAATGTCAGGAAAACTTTAAGGCCCAAATGGTCCCCAAAACCATATGGCCATCATCATCATCCTTATCATCATCATCCTCCTCCTTCACCAGTGTGGAAAGCAACGTGAAGCTACCACATCTACAATTCCTAGAAAGCTGCAAGCATAGCATGAAAAGATGGATAATAGATAAAAAGCGATAATATGGGGATGAATAAAGAACTTCACTCCTTTTATCATGTATAGGAAATGTACAATTTGATATGCTGTAAAAAGATTAAATAAATAGTGTAATTTATTTAACTTGGTTACCATGTATCATTTTAAATTTCACAAAATAAAGAAAATATTAACTTCTTAACACATTCAGTGCCAGGCACTGAGCAGGGCATTTAAACCCACAGGCCAGCCATTTAAATACCCCAGCTACCCTTTTTGTGGCACTTCAGAAAATGGACCATTATTCACAAACTATTAGTCCTAGAAAATTCAAATGTTGTACATACCTAAAGGAGATATCCTAGTAGGATTTGATGGTGAAATAACTTGGGTGATTGACATCACATGGTATCGGCGTATCAATTTCAGGAAGTGGAAGTTCTTCACTTTCACTTTGTGAATCTTCTAATTCATAAATCAGTTCATCACCTGAATCATCATTATACAAAATATTCACTAATTCTTCTTCAGTGAGATATTTTTCTTTTGCCATGGTTTCACTCACGCACAAACAACAGCGCAATAACAAGAAACATATATGACTGCATTGGAGCCTGGAGGCAAGTTTGGGTGAATGAATTCCATGTGTTGTTTGTTTTAAAAATAAAAGGGGATTCACCAAGGTTAAACGTGTCAAACGGGAATAGAAAATGTACATTTACATGCCATCTGTGATCTCCAAGACATACTAAGCCAACACAATATTTAGGCGCCGAATATAAACGCTGTTTGTTCGTGCCCACTCTAAAATGAGTTAACTGACCGATGGCCGCATACACGATAGTCTCCTTAAACGCCTTAACTGGTTTACGGTACTGAATGTGTTAACAACAAAGGGATTTCTCTATAGTTAAATATGCCTAATATGAGTATAATTTTATTACATCCATATTAACTGATTAACATTTGTCTGATGCTGTTAATAGATTGAAACATTGAAATAAATAAAAATGCCGATATGGAATTTGCATTGTTCATTCCAGAACACTAAAATTATCTTTCACGCGTCTCAACTTTGAAGACAAAAAATTAACGAAAAAGTACAGTATACAAATTAATACAATTTTTATTTAAATGTGGAAAATTCTGTTATAATTCTTTCAAAACAACTGATTACAAATTATATTGCTGACATGAGTTCAATTTTTAAACTAAACAATTGAAAGAAATCTCTTACAATGCGCAAAATCTTACTTTATGACTGACTGTTCCAGCTGGCACACATAGTACAGCGTTGTCATACGTATTTTCACTCTGTTGGTTTCCAATAACACTATACCCAATAATAATTTTCTTTTACACTACCGGTTATTCATACTTAATCACATATACTCCATGCCAATTGTATTTTTATACAAGTAACTTCATATGATTTAAAACTGTTGTTGCAATCAACATGCATGACTGTTTCACAAAGTGAATGCTAGCACAATAATGGAACTGAGGCAACATTGCACTGTGGATCCCCGATAATATGACACACATGGTATGTCAAATGTCAAACTAATGCGAGAACCATTCAAGTTCAAGGACTCCCATACACACATTTTCTAACACATAAGAACTGCACACTTGTTTTTAATTCCAGTACACAATACTCTAGTGACTCACTTAATAACATACATATTGAAGAATCACATAATGAGGAATTATTTAAATGTCATTAATAAAAATATAATTTTCTTTCACACACGAAACTTGTGAATTTTTCGCACTAATTGTTCATTTGGAATTTGTGCATATTCTAACATACGGCTTCAATACTTTCACATGGTGAACTCCATGAGTTGCCAGAATAGCTGCAAGATGTTGAAATCACTTTTTTAAAAATCTGTGTAGCAAGCAACTGAGTGTGCCGTGCGTAGTAGCAATATAAATAAAAAAAGTCTAGCGGGAAACATAATTACTTTACAAGACAATGTCGTTAATACTTTTTTTGTTAGTTATGCACCGATAACGTAGAATCCCAGAGGAAATCTGAATCCATCAATTATCGTATTGTATACAATAATTTTTGTATGTTTTATGTGACTGACTGTAGCTTACCCTTAATAATTATTTTTGTTTAATTTTGCATGTGTTTTCAGGTTTTGGTATATGTCATGTTCTACTATTAATTTTAGAATCAAAATAATCCGTATTTCAAACATTAACTTCTAGAATCAGAAAATTTCATCTGTAAAAAAGTATATCTCATCGAAAAAATTACTCCTGCGCCAATTTCAAAATTTTCACATCAGTATGACATTTTCATGGAATTACTCTACATTTAAATCCTTCCACTGACTGCCTTTTAGCTCAAATTGTCACATAAGAAGGGCCAGTAATTACTTTATGAAACAGCTGAGCCAAACAGTCTACCAGATTTCCTAAACCATGTTTATGTTAATACACAGCGGAGTCCAGCAAGCAACTGACTGCATCATGCGTATTAGCAATATAAATGAGGGGACAAAAAGTCAGTCAGTCACGGGACTTCAGCGGGAAAAATAATGACATTTACAAGAAAATGTTATCAATACTTTTTTGTTAGTTGTGTACCGATAACGTACAATCCAAGAGGAAATTTTAATCCATCAATTATTATGTTGTGTACAGTAATTTTTATCCGATTTCTGTGACTGACTGACCATAACTTACAGTTAACAACTATAGGACACATTTAAGGTATATAGAATATTAGAATGCAATTAATATTGTTTCATTTACAACTAAGGAGGACCAAAGCATGGTTTAAAAAATATTTTGTAAAATAAAACAAATTCATACAACCAAATCATTAAACAAGAAATTGGTAAAATTTTGCATATTTTTTTCAGGTTTGGAATATGACAAGTTCTACCGCAATTATTAGATTAAAATAATACACATTTGAAACGTTTTCTTATAGAATTATAAAATTTGATATTTACAGATATATATTACATCAACAAAATTATTCCTGCGTCAGTTTCAAAATGTTCACCTCGGTATGACATTTTCATGGAATCGCTCTATAATAATTGAAGACCACAGGCATAACCTCTTCCTCCTTCATATGTTCATATCTTATCAAGCTTGGGCTTTCAAAATGTACAAAAGTAAAATAATTTTAATATCTAGATTTATTAGTAGGAGTTTGTATGAATGTTCATGTACCTCAGGAATCACTTCTTTGTGCCATCATGTCCACATTGAATCAAGTCCAACTTAATCCATCTTAAACTGAAAAAAATACCAATTATACCTTGTTCCTTGCTTCTATAGTGCCAATAGCATGTATGTAGACTGCCTTGGAGGTACTGCAAATTTTGTGATTTCTCAGTGTAAAGAGATCTGACAATTTGAAAGTTGCTTGTATGAATTAATTATCTTTCTATGCAAATCAAGATGATACAAGTCGACATACACCACACACATTTCTATCTATCTCTCTCTCTCTCTCAACTTAATAATATTGTTAAAATAAAGCTATTAACTTTAGTGTTTTTTTAATCACAAAGTAAGAGTATCTGGTTTGTTCTAATGCTTTAGCAAATAGTATTACTTTCTTTATACCTATATTTGTTTATGAGGGTTATTTTTAGATAATTAAACATTAAAACCCTAAAAGTATGGTATCAAATGTATGAGAAAGCCTTATAGCTTCAAATGTTTTATGACATCTGCTATGAAAAATGTCATTTGATTATGAGATTATCGTAACTCCATTATAGGATTGAATGCTTGCCTCAGGATCCTGTTTTTCAATAAATTATGTTCTAAAAATTGTTGTTCAGAAAGTTCAAGTGAATGGTTTGAAATTAAAAAAAAAGCTTTGAACTTCATTGGCATAAGAGAGATGATTCAGATAAGCGACACACCTTGATTTTTTCTCAAAATTTATTGGAAAATTCTTCACAGAGTATTGAAATAAATATGGTACTGTCGGAGAGGAATATGCAATATTTAATTGAAATTTTAATGTTTGGATGATAAATCCTGAAGGATGTGATAATTTGTGTTGTACAGCTAGGCTGTGTATTTTAATTAGTTCATTACATATTCATTGAATTTAGTACCTATTGAATTATAAAGTGATTTGACATGATGGGCAAAGAATACCACAAAATATCCCAGACAAGTTGGTGATCACTGACATTTGAACCCAGGATCTCTCTTTTATAATTCATAGTAATATTATTGTCTCAGCCAACACACTCAGCAAGAAAATGCATTCTTCAATTTTCTAGTTCTTAATAATAAAATATATGAATAAAAATTATAAAATAGTCATCTTGTAGGTCCGTCTCCTCAACTTAAAATGTTTTAACACTATGTAGGCCTTTCGGGACTAGTCCCATCATCAGCAGAACAAAGTATGTCTGTATTTGTTGACTCTCAATGAGAACATACCCAGTTCACACAATCCTCTATACAAAATAATCACAACTAAGCCAGTGCTTCAACGAGGATCAACAAATACAGACATACTTTGTTCTGCTGATGATGGGGCTAATCCCGAAAGGCCTACATAGTGTTAAAACATTTTAAGTTTAGGAGACGGACCTACAATGTGACTATTTTATTGTTTTTATTTGTATATTTTATTACTGTGACTTATTACCTCAATGGAATCTTACCATAAATTTTACTAGTATCGTCTAGTTCTTGCATAATGCTTAATCCAAGATATGTAAAATATTGTTTTCCTTTTAATATGAGGTTCCATTTAAATTTGGTTCCTTGAGTAGCATATTGTTGGGGTTTTACTGTTTGTTTACATATTTAGTTTATGGTGTATAAAAATACCTTCATTTAAATTTGGCAGTTAGTAGATTTACTTTATTTAAACATTCTGAAAAATGGGTGTTTCAAAGTGCCTGTGTTACATTTCATTGTGAGTGGTTCCTTCCTTTACAATAAAAACAATTAAAAATTAATGGCAATAAGGAATTGTAGAAATGGTAACCAGACATCAATTTGTTATTTTGTGGTTGTAGAATATTTATTACATGTTTAAAAGTAATTTAAATATGCTCAATAAATTTGTCATTAACAATCACTATTTTATCTTTGCTTTATAGTTTATAATATTTTGTTTCATATACTGTATTATTTGTATGACATTGTAAATTACTTGTAAAATGTACAACAGTTATCAGAAATCAAAAGAATATAATATTCTTAGATTGGAAATTCAGATTGACATCTTATGTATATGGATGTTATATCACTACATGATTGTCAGGGAAAAGTGCAGGTAGAACTGATTTGCCAGATATTTCAACGTTTTATTGAAGTGTTTGCAGTCTATATTTCCATTTTACTTTTGTGTTAATAGATTTTTCTGTATTAAGTAAATTAACTGGTCTTGATACAATGAGGCTTTTAACTCTAAAGCAAATTATTTAGAAAAATTGAATTGAAACTTGCATTAAATGTAGAGTGAATGAGCACACTATTGGGACATTTGGAGTGATGGCAAATCAGAGTTCTGTAAGCAAAATATTATCCATGACAAATTGATTTTATTCATATGATATTCATTTTTATACAATTTTTTTTTTTCATTTATTAAATGATTTCGACATCCTATTTATGGATTACATTTGGTGATGCAGGAAAAATATTTTATAAATAAGTTCTGAGCAGTTGATAATTCACTTTTCTGTACTTTAATACAAAATAGGTGCATTTAAATTACAGGTTCATTGTTTGCCTTCAGAATATTGTTAAAGCATTACTTTATATTTATTTATTTATATATATCAGTTACTTTTTATGAAGTTGATGCAAGTTTATGCCATGTCTTTTAAGTGACAACTATATACAGTTTATTGTGTACATAAATTTTATTCTTGACCTTTTGCTAATGGTAAAGTACGAATTAAATTTGGGAGCGTTGGTAATGCAAATCTGCAACACTTCTCAAGAACAACTCTGATATATGTAGTAATATATAAATAAATATATATTATTTATGTACATATATATACAAAGAACAGGTTGTAACATTACTGAACTAATTAAGTTATATACATTGTGTCATTTAAAAATGAATGTAAAGAAAAATGTGCATGCTATGTCTATATAAATGCATAAGAGAAAGAAAGAAAATGTGATGGACTGCCTATAATTAAAAGTATTAGATAAGCTCATTCCATGGTAATTGACATAACATTTACAACAAAATCCTATTTAAAACTTTTTGAAGCCTCAAAATAATATTGAAAACTGTTTTTGTTTTTCCAAAGACCACCTGAGATGGTACAATCATTATATAGAGAAAGATGCAGTCTTCTATGTTTTTTTATTATTATATTTAAAATTAAAGCTTTTATTTTGGTATTTGACATAACTTTAAAAATAAATAGTAATCAGGAAAGGAAAATAAAACAAAAATCTCTGTGTATTTTTCAATTATATTTGAAAATATCAGTTACCGACAATTATTACATAGTATAAGGATTTAATAACATCAGATAATCAACAAAAAGTTGATGATTTTAGATACAAGCTTCATTTTGTGTGGGTTATCCCTGTCCTAGCAGGCACACATCAAAATATATTACATGAACATGCATGAATTCATCTCTAACATAAGAGCTGGTGTTAGTAGGGATCACATAGAGGAAACTCTCTCTTTCCCTCTATGGGGATAATGTAAATGCAGGAGGCTCCGTCAAGCTGAATGTGATAGATGTCTGCTGGTGTGGTAGGAAATTTTAATTTTAATGTTCATGCAAATTTGATTTAAATTAAATTTGGAAAATGCAATATTTTATTTTATTCCAAAATTATGAATGTACTCACAGAGTACCAGAGAAGAAAGTGGACAACTTTCGTGTACATGCCATATGCGGCGCTAGTGTAGAACAACTAACGACACCTAATTTTTTTCGATTTTTTTCTGATACTAATATGAAATTCAGCACTGCCTGGTGGTAAAATTATGAATTATAATTATATGACGCCATCTGGTGAATAATCATGAAATTTAAATTTTATAGGAATAAATAACGTATTAATTAATCTTAAATTATGGAATTATTTATACCCAGCCTCTCAGACCTAAAGATTTTCTTTAATTTTAACAGAAGGGAAGAATGGAAATAAATAAAACGTTAATTTATTTTCGTTTATTAAAGATTAAAATAACATGCATTTATGAGCTCTTTTAATATGTACAATTGACCTTTGACCCTTATTCTCACATGCATATTTTATACAATACTTATTAAAGATCCTTAACATGTCATACATCTGAAATCCATTATAAAGTCACGTTTTTAAAATATTTATTAGAAATGGCTATACACTAGCACCACTCTTCCTAACCTAACAAATCTTAGAATTTTATCACTTCTAGTAGGTTTATCTTTGAAAATAGATTCACATTAAAATGTAAACTAGCTTGAATTTACTTACAAATTAGAGTAAAATGATATCTAAGTAATGATTTTAACTTTCGATAATATATAATTTTTACAGTACCGTTTACATAGAACGAAAGGTTAGCAGTTAAACATTTAAATTTACAAAATGGCTAATTTCCCATAATCCCTAGTGAACATGCCGTGTGCCTTGCATTTGTTTTATTTAGTTACATATTCTGTTACTACGAAACAGCGCTACCACTGTAGTTTGCTCATTGTAGTTCATCGTAAACGACCGAAATTTTTTAGATGTCACTGTACTCAGTTTTCCCTCTATTCGAAGTTTCTCTATGAATGTACTAATTACCCCAGCAGTGTTGGGGTAGTTAGAGTTGAAAGAATTCCACTAGTTTATTTTCTAATTAGATTATATAATCTACTTTTATAAGATTCATGATGTGTTCCGTTGAGGTATTATTCAAAATTAGTATAAAATTATGGAATGTCCCATCATCGGCAGGACAAGTCCCGAAAGCACTACAGTTAAATAATTAATTAAGTTGAGGAGACGGACCTTTCAGGTGAATATTCCATAATTTTATATTAATTATATAATCTTCCTTATGATTTTGTTTTTTGAGAGTTAAATTTAAATTGAAATAATTTCTAATAAGATATGTATTTCATATTACATGATTAATACAGTGTGTGTCAAAATGGACTTTATAGAAATTTATTGAAACAAATTACAGAAATAGTTGAGGTGTCATTTTAAAGTTAAAAGTTCTCACCAGGAAGTTATTTTGGGTTGATGTGACTTCTGTTTGTGATGTGGCAGATTGAACCTAAAACTAGTCTCTTCCTACACAGTAGCCAGTACAGTAGGTCTCACCATTTTGATTTGCAATTACTCTAGTGCTCTTGATGTCCAAATTAATACTATGTCACTATGCAAGTCAAAATTTGATGTGTATTGCTTTAAAATGACACCTTAACAATTTCTGTAAAATGTTCCAATAAATTTTTCCAAGGTTCTAAAGTTGTAAAGACACTTTTTGGTACACAGTATATAATGCAAACATTAAGCCTCTTAGTTAAATGAATCCATTTTCTTTTTTCTCTCTTTGATTTATATTATTTTTGTAAGCACTACATGTAGCATAGAAAGAATTTTCAATATTTTATGTTCATAAATGCATGTAGGTCACCTAGTCACAGATTATAACTTTTACACTAAATAATTTACAATTGATGAGCTGTAATTTACTGATCATTTCTATTATATATAACAATTATTAAATATTAGTAATTATATTTATAACTTGCTTAGTTTAATTTTGTTACAGTCTGTATTAAATAAAAGGGAAGGAGGTGTGATCATAATTGGGAATTTGGAGAATATGAGACTGGAATGACATACTGAAGAATATAGAATTAGTGATAAAAAATGAAAAAAAAAAATTGGGATCATAACAATCTTGTAGTTTGTTCTCCTTTGTGGTACATGGCTTAAAATGCTGGAGTATAGGCTATTAAAGCTGTGAATAACAGGGAGTGGATGTTTATAAAGAAAGTAAAGTGTTTTCTTCAGTTGAAAAGTAAAATCAATGAGCCTGTATTATATAACATTTCAGGGCACATTTAATAAACCTAGAACATATAATATTATCAAGAAAAACTTTCAAATGCATGAGTACATGCTGCAGTGTCAGTGATTTCTTTTTTCATAGAATGAACTGACACAAAGCCAATAACAATATGTAAATAGAAAATTGTTCTTATAGTTCTTTGATAAATAACCTGATAGCCCTATAGCTTTAAGGAAAGTCATTGATTGCCACAATTTCCCGGTGTTTCTAGTTCTGTCTTCTTTGGCACAGATTTATAAAAATTCATCATTTCATGTTTCATATTCTTCTTGGAAGTATTACCTGATTTGATACATCAATATAGTCAATACTGTATATAAAGTTGCCCAGTTCCAAAAAGGAAAGAAAATTGTATCTTTGCATAGCTGTAATCCATTATATATTAAGAAAATTAATAGATCTGATATGTTGCCCCTTACACTTGAAATGCAATGCTCTTAATCATTGTTGCTGTGTCTTCCTAATTAAATTGAATCACTTCCTTATAAATACAGTACCAATACAATAACAATTTAACCACTTCTTACTGCAGATTGGTTACTGTCTTATAACATATTTGGCCAAATAACCCAATTACAGAATTCAGATTCAGTCAGTGGACACTGGTGGTAAAATCAATCAGGATTGTATGTGAAGTGGAAGGGATATGATAGTTAATAATGAGAAATATATAAAACAAAATAGTAATATCTACATAATATATATATTTTATATATATATGGTATGATAAGAAAAATAAATGCCTGGACGGGATTCGAACCCGGATCTCTGAGGCTGTACCTCAGCGTGATATCCATTACACTACCAGGCGAATCCAATTCAAACACTTATTTTTCTTATATATGTATTAGACTATCCATTATTACTAGATGTCGCGAGAACACTGTCTTCACTGCCATCTAGTAGCTGACTATATCAAGTAAGCAAATTAAAGAGAATATTTATTTTACTTTATAGCAGTGACGCTTTATCGATGTTATAATTAAATCTTTAACATTGAGCAATGCAAGCTTAATATGGTATGATAAGAAAAATAAATGCCTGGACGGGATTCGAACCCGGATCTCTGAGTCTGTACCTCAGCGTGATATCCATTACACTACCAGGCGAATCCAATTCAAACACTTATTTTTTATATATATATATATATATATATATATATATATATATATATATATACTAGCTAATACCCGGCGTGCGCTGCTACACCTAAATAAATGTTATTGTCTATTTACCACCAGACGTGCGCTGTTATACTCTACTTTTTTGTAGAGTTTTTTTAGATGTTCAATTCTGTGTACATCAATTTGTGTATTTGTTATGGTTTAGGCAGCGTAAGCCATTTACGCGTCAAAATAGGGACTTTATTTCACGTTTTTCACTTCAAAGGGTGATTTTTAGGGGTGAAGTGGTTGAGTATTACAACTCTCTTATAGCTTATGTTCATTCCCGGAATCTCCTGAACATTTTTCAAAAAGCCCCATCTCAATCGGAGCACGGTTGCCTGGGAATCTACTTATCCTGATCTTCTTGGTATCAAAAAAAGAACTCAAAGTGCGACAGACCTAGAAGGCTTTTGGCTGACCAGCAGGCTGTTGGCCTCACATCCACATGTGTTAATCACAGAGGAGACGATCATCTTGCGAGTGCAGGGTGACATGTGGTCAGCATGTCGGATCCTACAGCCGTTATAGTTGGTATTCTCAACCTGGAGTTGCTACTTAATGTAGCTACCCAAATGCCTCACAATGCTGGGTGGGCACCGCACAGTGGGCCAGATACGAAATTTAGCTGGAAAAAAGTATTTTACTAACTCTCGCCAATTCATCTTTCTTCACTCTAAAATTATTGCCAGATGACTGTTCTTCACTTATCCACAAAGGAGGGTAGAATTCTAAAATTTATGTAGACAATATAAACATCGGAAGTTGCCGATAGTTAATAACTCAACTGGTCTGCATCCCAGTTGTGTACCGAGCTGTAGAAATAAATACTTTTGCATTAAAGTTCAGTGAGTTATTCTTCTTATTTTATATGGATATTTTACCTCAAGGTTTGTACTTTTCACTGATATATTTAACATGTTTCTATACAAACAGATATTGTGTTAAATACACATGGAATCATACCTTCGAAACACTAAAATATTTACACATACATTTTACTTTAAATTGAACTATGAAAAAAATATTTCTGAACAGTAGTACAAATTTTAGTTAGAATATAGTGTGATTTATGGACTTCAATTCCCACACAATAACATGGGTGCAAATTATTGCGTTTTTTTTTTGTAATTAGCTTTTTATTAGAGGAGGGGCCGACAGCTGAGGCCTATCTTTGCACGCAGAGAATTGTTTGATTTGATATATGAAGAAAAGTGATCGGTAGAGGCAATAAGTGATCCTCTATTAATAAATTACAGTTAGGGGATGTTCGGAGAATGTATTTAAAAAATTAAAAACTTTTTTAAAGCGATTTTCTAAAACCTAGGAAGTTATGCGAGAGAAAAAAAAGTTAGATTTCTACTGATATATTCTGATTGGCTAAAAGTAAATGTAAATTTTCTTGTTATTAAGAATTAGAACACTGATAATCGTTGCAAAATCCTGTTCCATCTGCTTATGGAATTGTAAGACCCAAAATATCATTCGAAGAGGCTGGAATAAAAACAAAAAGAGTATTATTTCTGCTGAAATGTCCGTCTTGGGAAGGTAGCATAACAAATTTGCTTCCCTAGAAGCATTATAGGGTGTATAAAATATCACAATCTCTCTTTTTGACACCTAGTATCATGTTAATATATTGACATATTGATATTTTATTGTCAAAAAAACAATGCTTCGTCTGACATAGAAGATGGGGGAGTTGAGCAGGGTGATTTGTAATGTATATTATTATTACAACTTCGTATGTTTGAGAAAATCGCTTTTCAAAAAAAATATTGATTTTTAATATCATTTAAAACATTCTGCTAACATCCCCCTACTTTAATTTGTTTACTAAATGATAACTTATTGCCTCTATCTAACATGTTTTTCCATATTAAATCAATAATTTATTCTCTGCACGCAACAGTAGGCCTCAGTTGCTGGCTACCTCATGTAATGAGAAAGCTAATTTAAAAAAAAATGCAATAATTTGCACACATGTTATTGTGCGAGAATTAAAGTCCATAAATCACTCTATATTATAACTAACATTTGTACTACTGTTCAGAACTGTTTTCTTTGTAGCCCAATTTAAAATAAGATGATTGTGTAATTTTTTTTCATGCAAGGTATTGATTCCACATGTATTTAGCATAATATCTAGTTATACAGAAAAACATTACATATACCGTATAAATAAAATTACAAACCTTGAGGTATCCATATAGAATAAGAAGAAAATCTTACTGAACTTGATCACACAACACTAACAACACAACTGGGATATAGACCAGACGAGTTTTAACCATCGGCAACTTCCGATGTTTATATTGTCTTCATAAACAATAGAATTGTACCCTTGTTTGCAGATAAGAACTGTCATATGACAATTATGTTAGAGTGAAAAAAAAAGGATAAATTGATGAGGGTGAGTGAAAATAGATTTTTTCCAGCTAGCTTTCATTTCTGGCCCACTGTGCACCGGTCCCATACTGGCCGAAATTCCATGAGAAAAATGTCTTCCCCCATGGAGATTCGAACCAGCATAAGTCCTGTAGTTCCATGCCATGACTTCCTGCCTTAACCACTCGGCTGTGGGACTCTCATCCTATACACTGGCTGAAATTCCATGAAAAAGTTTCTTTCCAATGGGAATTAACCATAAGCTCTGTTCTGTTCCAAGACAGGATGCTTTAGACTGCTTGGTCATGGTATAGGACTGCAGAAACTAAAAATAAATAGTATATCTGTTATAAATGATCATGAAAACTATTGTGGACTAAGATACGAATTGCAAATTAGGTTGGATTTAATTTTTACCGAAAGAGTTTCAGAAGAAGCATGTACCATATTACGTAATTGGTAAACTTGATTTTTTTTTTACATATTCAGTTTTCTTTCTGTATATATCTGCCATTGAAATAAAATGCATGTGAAATTGGTTTATATTTTCATATTTTGTCAGTGCCAAAATATGGAGATTCTCTGAGAAATTAATTTGGTGTCTTTGGCCAATATAGAGAAAATAAAAGGCATTTATCTGACTGGAGCAAAAAGCATTCTGAATTTCTATGAATATGTTACAGTAATTAACTCAAGTCCCTACTTTAGGTATGAAATGACATGACACTTCAAATTTTTGTTTTTGATTTACTTTAACCTAAGTACTTATATTTTGACATTGTGCTGACTTTTTCAGTGACACACAAAAAATACTTTATAAGTGATTCTTTCCGTTAACTATATATCTAAAATATGCTTTTGTGTCAATGTACAAATTTATAATTTAGATGTATTGGTCAAAGCAACTCTAAAACACTGTGTTATGTTTTTTTGAATAAAAATTTTAATGAGAGGTGAGGTATGAAGTATATTAACCCATCAGCGTGGGCATTTAAACATGGCTTTCCTTTCCCAGATGCAGCAGGACGTGTTAACATGCCTGGACTTTTAAATATCCAAATGCAGATTGTCGTGTCATTTCACGTTGGTACATCTATGATTTGAAGGTCTATAGGGAGTTTGTTAAACATTCTGGAGAACTTATTTTTTGTTGCTATGGTAGGCAAAACTCCCCTACATGTTATGACATAATTTACGACAACCACGTGGAGTGAGTTTGGCTACTTTTTAGTGAAAGGAGATACTTTTTGTATTTTTTTTTTCTCTTCAGCTATGCTGTTTGTTCGAATTAGTGAATCCCTATTTTGCCGAAAAGAAATATCTGTAAAGTGTCTCACTGTGTGGTCTCATAACTAACCTTTCTTTCAAAACCAACTTGTCTCAGACATTTCCAACTTCTATAAAAAATTTACGTGACGAATTTGATATGTAGAATTATGAAAAAAATAAATAAAAAATATAATAGAAGGATAATAGTAGTAGTAAGTAATAATAATAATAATAATAATAATAATGGTAATGATACTAAAAATAAAAATAGTTATAATAGCAATAATAATAATAATAATAATAATAATAGCAATAATAGTAATGTATGTACTGCACACTTCCAACACAGGTGCTCCCTAGCGGGAGTTTATTAACCAAGATAATTCATTCAACAAGAATCAATTTCTGTAATTATATAAATGAATTTATATCATAAATAAAATTTAGATTCTCTCAACTTTTATAAATATTGTACATAGTGAATCTTATGTGTGGAATTATGAAAATCTTTAATTTGAAAATATGAATCAAGGATAAATAAATGAAGTTTTGTATTATAAATTATAAGTAAACCTTTGGCAACAATTAAAAAAATTAATGCACTTTAACTTATATCTTGATGAAAGTATAAGGAAATCTCCATCTACAATCAAATATAACTTGTAATTAACCAATGAAATACGCCATTCTATATCATTCTTTGTTTCGTTACTATATTCTATAGTGTTCTGTTTTAGTACAGGTCTTTCACTGTAATCATAGAATTTTCATGCTATGATTGCTGCTTCATTAGATGTGTGATAGCTTCCCATGCAGGGGGATGATAATGATGGTAAAAAGATGATAAAAAAAGCCAGATTATGTCCATGGACCATTTGGGCCTCCACTGCATGACAAGGCAGTATTCTACCTCGAGGCCACAGATATAATAATTAATAATTTATTAACCCTTTCATTTTTTTATTTGTTTTATTTATTGACACTTACGCTTATTTACCAACATTTCAACAAGATAATGTGGTTAGCACATCGTTTCAAGATCTATTAGGAAATTAAGGTGTAACTTGGAAGAAAGACGAACATAACACTGAGCAACGTGATATCTATGAAATCTAGATGTAATAAAACATTGAAAGTCTCGTAGGCTGCTATGGGTAGGGCATGTGGCACGAATAGGAAATTATATAGGAACTTCGTGTACGAAAACTAGAAGCAAAGTGCCCAGTAGGGAGGGATAACCATAAAGTGCAAGAAAAATATTAACCAGGATTTGAGGGAGATAAGTTGTACAGGACCCTCACTGCTGGGTTCCCGAGATCGAGTCTCGGTCACTCCATGTTGGTTTCGTGGCGGAAAAAACAGAGCTAGGACAGGTTTTTCTCGGGGTTTTCTCCCACCTTCCCCTGCCGCATTTTCATTCCACCATTTCTCCATACTCATCTCATCACATTCATTTTGTTCATCTGCC
The DNA here is from genome assembly GCA_030220185.1 of Diploptera punctata. Classification (NCBI taxonomy): domain Eukaryota; kingdom Metazoa; phylum Arthropoda; class Insecta; order Blattodea; family Blaberidae; genus Diploptera; species Diploptera punctata. Next base: position 474,061 of record JASPKZ010008082.1, read on the forward strand.
TCTATGGTGGTGCATCAGACATGGTCGGCCACACCCTTGTCATTTGCAGACCTCTATATATAGCGGCTTCTTCTCATCTCATCCCTCAACCCGACCCTGACTTGGACACGAGTTGAGGATCTTATTTTCTACAGTATACAGGAATAATTGGAAAAAATTATTGGGGATAGCATGATGTATGCGAGAGGTTATGTATGCATAATCCATGACCTCCATGTTCGATCGGTGCCATTAATTTTAAGGACAACACCAAAACAAGGTGGTTTCCAATGTCCTTCATTTGTGTTTTTTTCAAAAGTTGTCCCTTTCCATTGAATATTTCAATAATAATAAACTTCCATTCTCTCCTATCTTGCCAAATCAAGATATTTTAATGGATGAATCATTATGGTTATGGCGGGGCAAACAATTCCCTCCACTTAAAACTGCCAAATTGAATTGTGTGAATCTAGAACTGGGTATGTGGCCACGCAGCTGACCGAGATTCGATTACAGTCGGGAGAGGCTTCTTGGGTGAGTTTTTTTTTCGGGGGTTTTCCTGACCTGTATGACAAATGTCAGGAAGCTTTAGGGCCCCGACGGTACCCGAAAGTCATCCACCATCATCATTATCATCATTCACTGGTGTGGAAGCAACGGGAAGCTACCACAACTATAATTCTCTAGTAAAGCTACAAAGCTTAGAATGAAAATGCTATGATTGCAGTGAAAGACCTGTCCTTGGGCAGAACACTATAGAATAGAATGGTCATTCATTGTTTACATTCTATTAATTACAATTTGATATGTATCTAAAATAAGTTACGGTGAGTAGAATTTAAAAATACTACCGCACAGTGGTACTGCATGGACTTTTAAATGACCGCACAGAAGGGAGGAAACCGGTCTCGTATATGTACAGCAAACCACGCTGAGGGGTTAAGGGATACTATTTTTTTTTCTTCACAATCTATATGGAGTTTAATTTATATCATATCCTTTCCTTTCTGAATTTGAATTATGAAAACTATTTTATTTCTGTTTCCCAAAAATTGTCTCCCTCTTTTACCTGTCAAGAAGAAAAGCATTGCCATCTGTTGTGCATTAAGTAAGTGGGCATTTGTACACCAATAGTTTGATATTTATTTGATGAGAATTGTATTGTAAAGTGAGGAATTTTGAAAACATGTGTGGAAAGACTAATGTATCACATTATGTATGCAGTAATATATGTGATCCTAGCATAAACCCATAAATGTACTATCTAAAATGTTCATCAGGTTTTTTTATAATCTTCATGTATGTATTATAAAAACTGTTTACCAATATTGTGAAGTTGCTACAAATGCATTGAGAATTAATTATTTTATAATTTTGCGTTTTTTTTTTTTAGAATTAGTGAATGTTTGGAGTGTATCAAACTATTGATATAATCATCTTTTTCTAATATTCAAGAAAATTGTTATCTTGGGAAAGTGTATTTTATATCAAATATATTTTTAATTATGTGAATAGGAATATAAAAAAACAGAGTTTATATATATATGTGTGTGTATGTATAGGCCAAATATCTCTTGGGAGAAATGGAAATGCAACAAGGTTCCACACATCAATCTGTGGCAGAAAGCAAGTAAGGTGACTTGCCATATACTCCAGACTTTACCACTGTAAATATCCCGGTATTCTATATAAAGGAGGCTGCATATGCCCCAGGGCCAATCTGGACATAAAATGAGCTAGGAAGAATCTCTCCCTCTGTTTAGCCTGGAATCAAATCTAGGTTTCCATTGTATGCTGAGATACCTTGTTTCCTAAACTACTTGAACAGCAAACACCTTTGTAAACTCTTTTTTTTTAAATAATTATTAGAGTATTATTTTAAGAAATTTGCAAAATAAGAGATTTTACAGACATTGTTTATATACTAAACTGTAGTAGATTTCATTAGAATATTTGATTTAAAAGTTTAAAAAGAAGCATCTCAGTTATATCATAGATATTTTGTTGGCCTATATAAAATCTGCGTCAGGGTCCACTCAGTCTAAGTAGCTACTTGAAATGACAAGTTGCAAATATTCAATGAAAACTGAAATTAAAAGGATGAGAGATTGGATGGTGGTTCCATGTATCTCGCTATTCTTTGAGCTTTTGTGCCATAGATATATTTTATTTTTTAATATTAGAACCTTTAGACTGAATTTAAGATTGCAATATAGTTTATTTGAAGAAAGTGGTATGCGTGTGTGTATGTGTTTGTTTGGAAAGAATGTACATATGCAATAAAATGTTAGGAGAAGTTTGTATTAAAGAAAAGAAGTGATAATTTATTTCATATTTTATATAATTTCCTCCAATTCATTAAATTAAATTTACTATTAGTTCCTATATGAAAATAATTGTAGCCACTGTGTTAAAAACTTCAAGTCACATATACTAGGAAATGATTGTAAATATTGAACTACACAAATACTTTTCATAATAATTAATTATTAATATCAGAATTATAGTTACTCAAGACACTTGTTCGTTATATGAGGTTACAGAGAAAAGTAATTCCAATCTTTTTAAGTAAAATAATTTTGCAATATCAGCTTTGTGCAGAAAAGCAGAGGACTCTAATTCATGTATTTCTAAATTACTGCCCTGTAGTGGGCTGTTAAAATGCCATATTATACCATAATAAACAATATTAAATGTAAAATTAATTTTTGAAGAGAAACTGCATATTTATAAAAAAAATAATATATGACTGTGATACAAAATTCCAAGCTTATATGATTAAATTAATCATCCGGCCACCTTAATCATCCTTATCATTATCATCATCATCATCATCATCATCATCATTGTCCTTTACCAGTGTGGAAAGAAACAGGAAGCTACCACACCCTAGTAAAGCTGCAAAGCATAGCATGAAAATGCTATGATTGCAGTGAAAGACCTGCCCTCAGGCAGAATTACTATGGAATGGAATGATTAAAATTTTGCTAATAATAAAACCTAGCATTTTAATATAATTATATGTAATTTGCTTTGATGTGGAGAATAAGTGCTAATTTTCACACTGTACTTGAAACTTCAAATGTAATTTATGTATTTATGAAAATTCAAAGATTTTCCTTTCTTTCAAAATAGTTTATTGTGTATCACTTTACTGTAGTATAATATTATTTGTTAAACCAAGTGAACATATTGTTCGTTAACTGTGTTACTTTTTTATTATTATTATGGACACCTTGTATTACTTAATTCACTTCTCATGTTGGAATACAGAATGTTGAGACAAAAACAAATGAGAATACCTGAAGTTATGTTATGCAGTGAAACTTCCTTCTCAGATACTGCAACCATTTCTTCTATTTTAAAAATTTAGATAACAGCAAATTTTAATTATTTTACCTTAAGATAAATAGTCACCGAGTTTTGGAACACTGAATGCTGTATTGCACAATACATAGATCGACAAAATCCATTGATCCCAAATCATAAAAATAAAACCTCTAATCTGTGTTATTAAAATATTATTGCCACCATAACTTTCGTTGATAAAGAATTAAATATAATCATTTTCCATGAATTCTTTCTGTCCCCTCGTATACTTTTCACTATTTTATTTTAGCTCTAACTGGATTCTAATTTCAACTTCACTAGTATAAAAGACATTTTAAGTGAATACTCCTATGAAAACTTTTGATTCTAATGAGTTTATTGCTTTACACAAGGAAAATATAAAAACCCCACATATACTAATTTTCAGACTCTCTATACAGGGAACGGATTTATATATAAATACATATTTCCTTATTAAGCTATTATGAATTATATTTTGCATTATATTTATGTTTCACAATGTGTGGAGTTGAAAAATGCTACTTTTGTTTTCCATGTTTCTCCATATTTTAGAGTTTAGTACATATTTTAATTAATTTCCATATATTTTCCATATTTCATATAAAACAATCTATATTATATCAAGTTTAACAATAAAAAAAACAAAATTCCACTAAAATCCTTTCAACAATGGGAAAGTAAGTTACGAAACTGTATTACTTTAATTTTGAAATTTGAACAGAAAGCAGATGTGCAGCTCCACAGTTACATGCCAGTCAGAATACACATTGGTTGAGTTAATTCTATAAAGACTGTAAATATGCTAGATGTACCACATTCAGCCACTTTGAAATTAACAAGTTACATTTCAGAAAATTAAAGATGATGGTTTATCAATAGACAATAAAATATTATTTTGTAATTTCTGTCAGTGTGCAATATTGTCTACTCGAGAGTTCCTGGTGCAACAACATATTGAAACTAGTAGATATCAGAATAACAAACAATGAAACTCTAAGCAGAGACAATTGTTTTTAATAGAACCAACAACTTCTAATGTAAGATCCGTGGTAAAGTTCCTCTCTACAAACTAAAGAATGAGTTCTTCAGGGAATTCCTTGAAAAATATACTCAACATACAATCCCGGATGAGTCAACACTTAGGAAGACATATGCTCTAACCATCTACCATGAGACAGTACACAGATAATAAGAGATTAAATTAAAGATGGTCCAATCTGTGTATCTATCGAAGAGACTACAAACAAAGAAGGTAGACTTGTTGGCAATGTATTATTGGTTTGTTAATTGAAGAATGTTCCGCGTCATAGCTGAGTGGTTAAGGAAAGAAGCCTAAGCACAGAGCTACGGGACTTGCACTGGTTCGAGTCCCCATGGGGGAAGAAATTTTTCTCATGGATTTTCTGCCTGTATGGGACTGGTGCCCACCCAGCATTGTGAGGCATTTGGGTATCTACGATAAGTAGTGACTCCAGGTTGAGAAGAATATCTATAACAGATGGGGGACCCGATGTGCTGTCCACATGTCACCCCTACACTGGCATATGATCATCTACCTCTGTGATTAACACATGTGGATGTGAGGCTCGCAGCTGGCTGGTAGGCCTAGGACCTTCAAGGCCTGTTGCGCTTGGAGTTTTTTGGAGTTAAGTGAAGAATATTCTGAAAGGATTTTTTTACATTGTGATGTTCTAGAGAAGGCAATATCAAAATTATAGTTAAACTGTTCAATGAAGCTATGGGTATCCTGTGGCAACAGGGTATTACGTACAATAATGTGTTACTCTTTATTAGTGATGCTGCCACTTGTATGCCCAAAGCTGGACAAGCATTATCTGTAGTTTAGCCTAAAATGATTCACTTAACTTGTGTGGCACATGCATTTCATAGTGTTACAGAAGTGATATGTTACAATTATCCTGAAGTAGATTTGTTGATTTCGTCAGTGAAAAGTGTTCCTCAAAGCTCCCAGTAGAGTTAATGTGTTGAAAGGAATGTACCCTGAAATTCCATTGTCACCAAAATCAATTTTAACTAAATGGGGTACGTGGCTGGAAGCGGTTTAATATTACACCTAATATATAAACTCTATTAACAATGTTCTACTTGCATTGGACTCAGAAGATGCAGTCTCAATTGATACTGCGAAATAAGTTGCCTGTGACACAAGTGTGAGGAATGACTTAATTTACATTTAGAACACATTTTTATGCATTATAAAAATGCTCGAAAGTTTCCAAAATAAGTACCTTTCACTTTCTGAAAGCTTTGAAATTATGAATAGTACTGTGGAACAACTGAATCGTGGTAGAGGTGAATTTGCAGATGCAGTAAGAACTAAGGTTGACACTCTACTTTAAAAAAAAAAAACCCTGGATGTGAAGAACTACGAAAGGTTGTTGTGATGAGTGGTGATTCAACAGTGAAAGTAAACTTGGACTTATCCCCAGCAGACATTGTGAAATTGAAGTATGCACTGATTACTTCTGCTGATGTTGAATGCAGTTTGTCAGTATAAATCTGTCCTCAGAGTCAATAGAAGAAGAGAAGAAGATTCATTTTTCAGCACTTGAAAGAAATGTTTGTAACCCATTGTTATTGTAACCGGCAATAGAAATTGTGTTTTGTTTGAAATTCACATAATAATTGAATGACAAGGTATGTCCATTATTATGTTCTTTGTTTAGTTTGATTGAAATGTACCAATATTTAGCCTAGATAGTAATTTGTTGATAATTTTAAGTCCATATTTAATTCCATATTTTGTTTAAAATATTCCATATTTTGTTTAAAATATTCCATATTTTGATAAAAAATAACTGCATATATATTTACATATTTTATACATTTTTAGTCCATATAAATCCATTCCCTACTCATATGGTAGCCAAATACCTTGTCATCTAATCAATGAAGCACATGTATAGATTAACAAGATTTCCTCTCTCACTCCCTACTGATTTCATTCTTATATGTTGAATATATGTATTTATTTCAATTAGTCTCTCCTCTGTTAAATTTGTACACTTTTGTGTGTGTTTAAATTTCCCAAAAGTAGTGGAGTAGAACCTCAATTATCTGAAATAAGGGGACTGAGCTGTTCTGGATAATAAGTTTTTTTTTCTTCTTCTTCCTTCCAAGTATTAGGCCAAGGCCTGTTACAATCCTATAGAAAATTTTCCCTTATAGGAAATTCTCGTATAAGACTTGAAAGCATAATAATAGTCCCTTCGATTGGTTGCTGGCCAAATGAAGGCATAATAATACATATTAAGTAATTTTGATAGAGAGAGAAGAAATATATGTAGTATATATATTTAAATGTAATTCAAACTTTATTTCATTAAATATAGACTACATTAATTTATCTTATTAACATCTATCAATTAAGTGAAAAGCAGATTTAATGCATTCCTGAAAGGTCATTTGTATTAGTGCAGGGAAAATATTTAAACACTCTTATTCCTATCCTTGCTATATGTTAGTATTTAACAACATTCTTTAATAATTTAGATCATTAGTGTTGCAATTTGAATTTGGGCATCGATGGGCCTATAAATTTTATTCAGAGGCCTCATGTCCCATGCCCTTTAAAATCCATCAACCCTGGCCAAGTTTAAATCTGAAAACTTCAGAACCAGAGGTGAGCTGATAATCACTAGTTAACCGGAATTGACCCTATTCTTGCCTCGAAGTGAAAACTACTAAACTTTATCATTTGTATGTAGTGTATTGGGAGAATTAAAAAAAAAAACTTTTTTTTAGTATTTCAGTTAAATGGAATTTTTCTGTAGAATTAGATTTAGGATTTTGCACTACTAGGTAGGGATGAGATCTTCTCTGGCAATATCAATATCTATACCTGTCGTTGATTGATTCTGCTTTGACTGTAGGGATGAATGAATCTCTGGCACAGTGTACTGCCCTGAGGATGATGATGCAGAGAATTTATCTGGAAAAAGAAATTTAGAGATTGATGGATGGACTTGATCAGGAGGTTCAAGTATTGCTTGAGGTAGAGAATAAGAGGTTGTGGATTGGTAACAGATGAGCCAAAATCCTTATCATTAAAGATACTGGGATTGAAAGGACATGTCTCTATATGTACACTCAAAAGCTCCATGTGACACACGTAAGTGAATGCTTGGTTAACAAGAACAGCAATATCCTTGATGCGACCTATTTTCAGTTTTGGATAAAGCCTCATTCAAGATGCACGTGCATTATCATGCACATCTTTGAAGGGCTTCATCATTGTCCTCTCAAGTGGCTGCAACTTGTGGGTTGTGTGAGGTGGAAGGCTCAACGTATGTAAGTGATTACATTTTACAAATGTAATAACATCTAAGTCCTTATGATTAATGTGGCCATCCACAATCAAAAGAACTGGACTTTGTTCAGGTGGATTTGTTCTCTGAACAAAATTCTTCATCCATTTCAAAAGCCTTCTTTTGTTATCCACCCATTATATTGAGCATCGAAACAACTTCCTGCTGGTGCATGCTAACATAATTCTGCACCCATTTCTTACCCATGAAAAGACAAATAGCAAAGGAATGAACAGTCCCCAGAAGCATTTACTGCGAGAAGAACAGTGATGTTTTATTCTCTTTCTCCAGAGGTCAGTTTTCCCTTAACCAATAAAACTTTACTTTTATTCTCATGCACACCAGTCTCTTCGGCATTAAAAATCCTTGATGGACTGAATGAATATTGCATCATTAAGTCGCCAAGTTTATAAAAAATGTGTCCACTTGTTCCATGATAAAACCTTCTGCTCTCTGTAAATTGGTTGATTCTGCTGTTCTCAAACTCAAATCTTGATGTCTCCGCATAAAATCATAATAGAAATCTTTTCCTGTCATCATTTTGGTTTTATTGAATCGATGCTCTATTTTTAGTTCATCAACAAATTGTTAAGCCAGTCATAAAAACTCTGTTTTGCTGAGTGGCATGAACCGGCTATCAAGAGTTTTAATGTGGCTATATGAATCAGCCTCCTGTTCATCTGTAAATACTCTCTGTTTAATCCCTTTATTTGCATTACAAGATCTCAGTAGGATCTCCTTTCCTGCTACAATCACTTTTATTCTGTCTCCCAGTGTGTTTGTAGGGACTAAAAAATGGTGACTAGCCTTTATAATAGACTTTTTTTGCACCTGACATGTTGTACAGCTAGTACCACATTGGATTCATCCCAGATGCCTCTTATTTTACCCATATTTATCTAAAACAAAGGACAGTGCCATCAATATGAATAACAAAATAGTTAGGGCTGTCTGATACTACCCAAATGATATGATAGTGAAAAATATTAATTGAAACAAAAACTTGGAAAATATTGATAATATAAAAGTATAGATGATTGGATTATTATATAGTGATTCTAGTACTGAATAAAAAATCAAAGGAAACTTATTCGTTTAGCTGTAGCTCTTTGGTAATTGTAACTCTGCATCGGTTGAAACATTAAAAAAAACAAAAATCGCAACAATTTGCAAATAAAGCTTCCTGCAGACTGAGTGAAGAAAACATGTTCTTCTAACACACAGGTGCATCTTCTGGTCACTAAGGAGATTGTGCCATCTGGTTACATATTGAAAAACTATGACTGTCTGATACCAGCTGCCATCTGTTACCATCCAACTCTTCTGTACACATATTATAAATTGCTGTTCTAGAAGTAGACATGTGATCAGTCAGTGTCTAAGTAAGTTTCACAACGAGCTCTTCATTAAAATAATACTTATGATAGAAAAATGACTTAATAAAGGTACACAAAGTAATGAGTGCTAATCAAGTTTTTGTGAGAATGGGAACATATTACCTCAAATTAATGTTGAGTTCTGTTTTAGCATGTTTTGATATAATACACTATATCATCATCAGCTTGTCGATATCAGCCCCAGGGTCCACAACATAAACTCAACAGTCTTGGACAAGCTGACGATGATACAGAGGATTATATCGAAATGTGTTCAAACAAAACTCAACAATAATTTGAGGTAAGGTGTTCCCATCCTCGCAAAAACTTGATAAAAAGAACCTCAAAATGTTACTTCCCTAAAATAAACCATTAATGGGTATTATCTTATGTCAATCAAGAACAGGCTCAGGAAGTAAATTTCAGTGACTCTGAGTTATCAGAGAAAGCAGAAGGGAAACAGAAGTAAACTGTAGAAATTGCCATCTATGGTGTACAACATAAAACACACATAAATAATTCAATTAAATTAGTAATGGGAATTAATACTATTAGGTAAATTGAGGGGGTTAGTGGAATAAGGGCACATCCCAACTGCACTAAGTTTGGAGAGAAAAATTGCATTTTATTAAATTCTACATTGAGTAAAATATATAGAGCACACATTGATAATATTTGGTACATGTCTTGTAAATAAAATAAGCTTCCTGCCTGCAAATGTATAGATCACTATATTGGTTTCATGTGTCTAATCAAATGAAAAGAAAATTGAGAATATAAAAAATACAACATAAATAAACATATTAAATAATATATTGCATTAATCTATGTATTCTACATTTGTATCATCATTATCTGATTTAAGGCTGCTGTAAATGTCTGGTGTACAGGTGGTACAAATTTCATGAGAGTCATGATGTCTTCTTTATCATCCTACCATTAGGATATTCTGTTGTCAATATTACATCTCGTAATACAGGACACTTTCCTTTCCCTTTTTTTTAAGGCTTATTACTTCCTCTAAGCCAAGTCACCGAAACCGGATTTTACATACATTATATGTCTGTTTTCCACAAAACGAAACTGAGATGCTTTTCTGATGTCTACCTTATGCTTGTCCAGCATCACATTTCTCTTTGTGAACATTTTATTTAAGTTATCCAAATCTTTAAAATCTTCTGCATTTTTCTCAATTATTGAGAATGGTTTCTAAGTTTGACTCTTTCTTATGAGGTGAGCCCACTGTTCAGGTGTATAAACCACTTGTGTTTTTCTTTTATCTTTTTCAATCACACCAAAGTCAGCATCACAGGGAAGGAAAGTGTGACCTGGTACAAGAAATGTATGTTCAATTTCTTCAAACCAACCACAATCAATCATGTACAGCCAAATTCCCATTATTGTAAAATTCTTATTTTGACCAACACATGAATCACTATATATACTACAAGTTTCTTTTTATTAGCACCTTTTTCAATCAGCGGGCACAGCTTTTAATAAACAACTAGCAATTTCGTCCGCACCTCTTGAAGCAACTAATTCAGGCCGATATATATTCCTTTCCACTGTTGCGTAAAATTTACTGCTTCATTTTATTCCACTCTTGCACATTTCTTTTTCTTTTCTTAGATTTTATTACACTATTTCCATTCGCACAAGAACCTGCCGCATCAGCCACTCTGCATTTGCTGATATTTGCTGGCAATGCTAGTCAGTATTGCAGCAGACCACTAGAGTAGCAGACAATATATGGTCACGTGTCAGCAGTTGGGATGGGCCTTTATGTCCCGTGCACGTGAAGAAGTTAGAAATTTTTCTTACACATAAAGTCTCATTTACCCTCTTTTGAGCATATAACTAAAAATCAACCATTGGTTCAGATGGGCCCTTATTCCACTGAGCCCCTCAATTATCAATAATATAAATATGAATTGGAAACTTCAGACCTCACCTCATAAAATATGCTTCTCATCTGACATATCTTTATTTTCATTCTCAGCTATACTCCTTGCAAAGGCTTTAAAAATATGTCAGGTGAGAAAAACATATTTTATGAAGTGGGATGTGAAGTTTCTGATTTATATTTATGTAATATTGACTCATGAATTAAATGTATAACTAAAGTTTGTAGATATGTTGCTGGTTGTGCTTGCTTCTGGAGAGACCATTTTTCTTACCTTTTTGTCTCTTCATATCTTCAATATGTTGTTAAAAATTGCTCCATATATATAAATCTTGTTTATATATGCTTTAACATATAAGATCATATCACGTCTATTTATTACTTTTAACAATTCTATGAAATGGTGAATATGGTAATGGATCTTGGGAATAAAATTCCAATCCAGCATTTGCCATGACAACTAAGAGAAATCAGGAAAAAACTTCAGTTTGATATGTGACTTGAACCTTGGAATACAAGTAAAATGCTTCGTTTAAGCAAACTTCCTTAGTTCTCTATATTATTCTTCTTCTTCGTAGCTATACATTCCAAAGTGAACCTTGTTTTCCCTGACGAAGCTCTCCATTGTCCTCTATCCTCGGCTTTCATTTTCCAATTCTTCAATCCCAAATTTTTAATGTCCTTCTCAACATCGTCCATCCATCTTTCAGGTAACTAACATAATATAATTCGGCTTTATCATTTTCCTTTTTCTATTGCTAGGTCATATTTATTCCAAGGCTGCTGTATGGGTTTCTGGACAACATAGTTTTTTATGGATATAGAGATGTCAACCCCATTATCCAACCCCCCAACTTGGAGGACCAGGATATCCCATTTAGTCCAGATCATCACCTTTGACCTCTCCGGTATGGGAAACCCTACCAGTAGCTATGCTATCGCCGGCACAGCTCTCAGGATCATTTGACCAAACACGCCTCACCACTATAGTAGATGGTAAAGTAGAGATATGATCGTGGGGTGCCTCAAATGTGCTCAAATTTTGCCTCTTATACATTTTGTAAAATGTTTTAATTTAATATTCAGCAATACATGCCTGGAAATAATGTAGTGCCTTTTCCATACAAAGTATGGTCACCAGTCTGTAAAGCACACATATCTACTTGTTCTGAAAAGCACTGGTTTTGTTACCCCAAGTTTTTAAAGCCTTTGAACAGTACTCTTTCATTACAAGCATAATCTTTACTTTTCTATTTTGCCCATCTACTTTTTGTTTTTTATATCATTTCATTGCTCCTTTTTTTACATCCAATTTTCAACTGGTAACTAAATAAATAAAATAAAACTTAAGTTTTATATGCATTTTTCTAGTTGGTCATCCTTTACTTAATGCATGATCCCCTGAAAAGTATTTAAATGGGGTACTATTGAATTTGATTTTTTAAATAAACTTTTCTCGAACACGGCAAATTTTTTTTGAAGTTTCACTGTAATAATATTTCAGAAGTTCTCTACAGGCTCAATGTGCAATATATATATATATATATATATATATTCTTTCTATAGCATTTTAGTCATAGCACATCTAACTCATTATGAAGAGCTAGATGAGAAAATCTGATATGAACATTTTTGTTATGCTGTGGGTTTTTGCTGAAGGATCACATTTTTCTTTTTAGGAAGTGAAGCTGCATATTCTAGTCCTGAGGGATAAAAAAAATCCATTGTTAGATAAACTTGTGTAGTATAAATATACTACAGATTGCAGCATTAATATATACTGAATATTCTTCCCTTCTGTGGTTACAAAAGGGGCATCATTTTGTACATTTATGTAAAAATAATTAAACGAATTAATGGTGTTGTTTATTGCGTTTTTTATTTAATTAATCATGTGTATTTTTCCAGACTATCTTTCCTCATCATTCCCAGATGGTTTAAATTGAAAATACACTAATGTTATATATTTTTTTTTTAGAAAACCAGTTATAACAGCTGAGGGACCTGACATGTTCACCACATGTCACCCCTATAGTGGCTCTATGTTCGTCAACTTCTGTGATTAACACATGTGGATGTAAGACCAGCAGCAGCTGGTAGTCCAAGGACCTTCTAGACATGTCGCATCATGGAGTAGTATAATTGTTTGTAACTTTTTTTGAGCATCGTTAATGTCATTGCATATGAGAGAAAGCAAGAACCTCTGTTCTTCAATTATTATGAGTAGCATGTTTTCAGAATTTTCATACAAGAAAGACAATTTCTGACACATTCCAAATTTTACTTTTATTTTCCATCATATATCTTACGCTGCAAATATAATACCAAACAATAACAAATTTAAATTATACTTATAACTACCAGCAGTTATGCAGCATGCAATATTGAAAATATAAAGTTTGATTTTGTGGCTAATAATGGGTTAACTGTGAAAAATTTGGTGTCATTATGTCAGATATATATTATGTCCCTTCGATAGTCTGAGCTGATTTCTGTAAATAAAGAATAATCTATTTGTAACCTTCTTATGTACTCTAATAGCTATATTGATTAACAAAAGAATATGTAATGTGAACAGATAACAAAAAATTGCAAAAAGAACATTAATAATGAAATATCTTTAAAAAATTATTTCCTATTTTATTTATACACTACAGTTTATATTTCCATAAAGCAACTATTCGTGACTAACTCTAAACTATTTCACATGCTTTAGCATCCAAGGAGAAGGACTTCACCTTGAGAAAAGTCAGTAATGTATTGTTTTGACCATTTAACTCATGCCCCAAATGGGAGTTAATGACCAATCACGTTTCAATGAATTTAGTTTCACAACCAATGATTTCACCTCGCTCTTTATCGAATTCTCTTAGCCAACTCCTGCTTTTGTGATAAAGAAAGCTCCTCATTTTTAACATTCTGAACAGGTCAGAGTATTATTATGCAGTGACTGACTCTCCATCAAATACATTGAATATAACAAATAGTGAACAGATATCTTTGAACTACAGATTTGATAATTGTTTGTTCAATAATTGTGTTTTTAAATAATGATTTTACTGAGTTGTTTACTAAAAAATAACCTATAATATTGGTTATAATATACAATTTGATGTTTTTCATTTTTTGGGGTGCATTCTTACAATATTGCAATTCAATTTGGCAATAAATAATATGATCAAGTTGCAGTGGATAAACAAATGAAATTTAACCACACATTTCTGATCTGATTTCAAACATTGCTGTTTACTTTAAATGTATAAATATTTAAAAAACCTGTAACTATAATTAAATAATTATTTTTAGTAAACAGCTTAATTTTATTTGTTAAATAGTCCTAACAAATGCCACACTTAATTTCCAAATCCTCTAGATAAATTTGTGACTCTTGAGTTTATCAATGATTTGGAAATCACTCGTGATATTACTTATGATGAATGTATGCTGTACCAACTCTGGGTGTAATTGTGTTTGATGACAACATATCCAATATTGATTAGTAGGTAAAGAATTAGTGCAGCCACTAAAACTAAGGTTAAACTAAAATGCAAATTAGTTCTGTTTTGATATTGAACCGTGATGACATAAATTATGGCTGCAGTGACATAATTACAGTAGACTCTGTGCCGTTCTTATTATCTGTGCTCTACCTCTCCTTGTTTTATCCCCTCCTAGTTCCCCTTTTTCCTGATTATGTATAGTGCACTGAAATGATGTGCGATACGTAATGTCCGTGACATGAAGCCTTGAAGGTTTAACAGTCGAAGCTACACTTTGGTTCCCTGAATACAGGAAGGGATCAAAGAAATGATCTCATCCCCGTGACTAACTTTGTGGAATATAGCTGTTCAAGAAGAAGTATGTTATTGTTTTAGAATGTATGGATATTCTGATATGAATGAGTAGAATGATATTCTTGTTTATGTAATTTTCTTTCCAACTGTTCATATTTCATTTTTATGTTCGTAATTATGTTCAGTTATGCATTATGTAAAAGCAACAGCTAAATATTGTATTAATTTAACTTCTGACTACCTTAATTATTTTTCTTTTAGTTCAACTTAAATGCCTTTCAATTGGTAGATTGCTTAGCTATTACACCCAAATCTTAAACCTAAGATTAATTCAGTGTAAAATATTGGAGTTTCTATTTCCTCTCATGTTTGCCATAAGAAATACTAATATCCAGACTTACAAATATGTTTACATATCAAGAGTTATTATGAATAACAAAACACTAGAGGTGTTCTATTTCAGGAAAGATGAATTAAGTCTATATTTGAGCCCGGCTATAGACTGCATATTTGCTTGTGTTTCCACAAGTTTCAATTAGGAGCAGTGTTAGATTCTATGTATATTACTTGGATAGTTATTCTTATTGGGAAATCTTATTTTATTACTTATTAAGAGAATTGTATAACCGACAATAATAAAAAACCTTGGAGGAATTATAACACCAACAAGAAGTCAGAGCAAATAAATTACCATTGTATGTTCTAAGGCTTCCGGCCATGTCTTGCAAAGCATTTACAATAATGCTCCAAACTTTTAATAGAATTCCATTTACACATGTCAAAATTGAATTGACAAAATAGTCATCCTTCACTAAATTCAATAGGTGTATCAAAGAAAGTTTAATTAAGAAGAAGATTAGTTGTTCTGAATTTTATCCATCACAAACACTTAATACATGAAAGCAGAATAACGGCTTGTGAAATGAGATTCATGCGCAGAACAGCGGGTTACACCAGATGGGATCAGAAAAGGAACACCGATATCTTAAAAGAATTGAAGACTACGCCAATTTTGGAATATATTAAACAGTACCAACTAAATTGGAAACACCATCTTGAAAGAATGAGTTCAAATCGGATCCCCAAAGCTGTTTATAATTATATACCAAGAGGACGAAGATCACTGGGCCGTCCTATGAAACGCTGGAGGGAAAATTTTCTATAGGATCATAACAGACCTTGGCCTAATACTTGGAAGGAAGAAGAAGAAGACAAACACTTAATTTCTTAAGTAATTCTCGAAAAATTCTCATATTATTCTCTTCCATAGCTAGAAATATCTGTTCTGGAACATTCACAGAACAATCACTAACTAAACTAGTAGATATTTTGCTTTTACTTGAAGTCTGCTCTTTAGACTTTAATTCGACATTCAAATTATCCACATTAAATCTTTGCTTTATCATAAGTTGTTCAGAAGCGGGGACATTATTTAAATAATTCTTAATTCTTTGTGGTAAAGTCTCGCAATTACTGTCAACTTCAAGAACAAGTCTAATTAACTCACAAAGTAAACTATCTTCAAGGATAATATCTATCCAGCTAGGCACATTCGTGACCAATAATAAACACAAAGTTATAAAGATAAGCACTGCTGAAAGAGAAAACAGTCAGAGTAGCTTTCCTATTAAACACATGCAAATACGAAACATTAACTGCACTAGCGGTGTGGAAAGATGAAGTAGGTTCTTTCTTATTTACGTAATGTTTATTCACATATGTGTAGTATATAAAGTACTTATTATCCTTAATCGATTTACTTATGTATTCAACAAGTTGAATTATAACTGACACAATAATCAATTGATCATTCATTATGTAGACAAAATGAATTATCTACAAAACCGTGGTTATTACTAGAAAATTCTAGGATATGAAAATGCAGAATGAGAAAAATACCACCCATAACTAGGAAAATATTGGATCAAACAACCCAAGAACCATGTTCTGATGAACCATTTTATTTGCTCTGACTTCTTGTCGGTGTTATAATTTCTCCAAGGTTTTTTATTATTGTCGGTTATACAATTCTATTTATACGTAATAAAATACGATTTCCCAATAAGAATAACTATCCAAGTAATATACATAAAACCTAATACTACTACTAATCAAAACTTGTGGAACACACAAGCAAATATGCTGTCTATAGCCGGGCCCAAATATAGACTTATTCATCTTTCCTGAAATAGTACAACTCTAGTCTTTTGTTATTCGTAATAACTCTTGAATTGTAAACATATTTGTAAGTCTCGATATTAGTATTTCTTATGGCAAACATGAGAGGAAATGGAAACTCCAATATTTTACACTGAATTAATCTTAGGTTTAAGATTTGGGTGTAATAGCTAAGCAATATACCAAATGAAAGGCAATTTAAGTTGAACTAAAAGAAATATAATTAAGGTAGTCAGAAGTTGAATTAATACAGTATTTAGCTGTTGCTTTTACATAATGCATAATTGAACATAAGTATGAACATAAAAATGAAATATGAACAGTCTGAAAGAAATTTACTTAAACAAAAATATAATTTTACTCATCAATACCAGAATATCCATACACCCCAAAACAATAACATACTTCTTCTTGAACAGCTATATTCAACGAAGTTACACGCGGGCAAGGAATCACTTCTTTGATCCCTTCCCGTATTCAGGGAGCCAAGACATAGCTTCAACTCCTAAACCTTCATTGCTTCGTGTCACAGACAATACATATCATGCATCATTTCAGCACACTATATGTAATCAGGAAAAAGGGGAACTAGGAGAGGATAAAACAAGGAGAGGTAGAGAACAGATAATAAGAATGGCACAGAGTCTACTGTAATTACGTCACTGCAGCCATAATTTATGTCATCAACATTCAATATAATTTTAAACTAGCAACTCAATTCAAAATGTCTGTTTCCTATTATTTTTTGTTTAGTGTTTTATTCATTATTTCCTTGCTTTACATACTTACTCACTGGCACTATCGAATCCGTAGGTTCATGGCCGCACGGACATAAGCTCTCCATACATCCCTATCCTGAGCTAATGCTGTGCCAGAGTTTGTCCACTAATACATGATCTATTTGGTTCCAATTTTCGCCATCTGGAGACATCCAGGTGTATTTATAAATATCCTTATGCTGAAATGTTGTGCTCTTAACAATCAGATTCTTTGATGTGGCGAAGGTGACTAATCTAACCCCATTGTCGTTACTATCTTCATGAAGACTGAATTTGCCTATTGTTGGTTTGAATATATCTTCCCGGCCCACTTTTGCATTAAAATCTCGTAAAACAATTTTCATATGATATCGTGAAAGGCTATCAAATACGCATACTAATTATCCATAGAACTCATCCTTGATCTTGTCATCTTTATCTTCTGTGGTGGCATGTACATTTACAATTATAAAATCATGTTGTTTACCCTTTAGAATTATGTATGATATCCTATCACTAACAAACTAATATCTTGGATAGCGGATAGGATCCTCCTTCTGACTAAAAATCCCGTTCCAAATGCAGGTCTTTCTGCACCCCCGTAGTATAATGCAAAGCTTCCTGATTCCTGACTACCTTCTCCTGGCCACCTAACTTCCTGTAAAGCGACTGTATCCAAGGGCGATTTATCTAATTCCCGCGTTAATATCTCTAGTGCCCCACCATTGTATAAAGTCCTAACATTCTTTGTTCCTAGGACATGTCCCTGTGTTTGAGCCTTTGGCATGGGTTCCCTGAAGTAGTCCCTGCCCGGAGAACTGAATGGGGGACTATTTGACCTCTGGAAAATTTTACCCCAGTTGAACCCATGTCTGCATTTCTTGACGGTTGTATTTTTACGGTGAAAGATCGTCACTCTTTCGACCAAGGTACTTTTTTCGTCTGGCTTATCACCTTCGACCAGTCCGGCATGGGTAACCCTATCGGCAGCAATGCTACTGCCGGCATAGCTCTCAGGATCATTTAAGCACAAAAGCCACTCCATCATGACAAGGTAAAGATACCATGGAGAGTTATTTCCTTGCTTTACAAACATTAAACACAACTATCATAATACCTAGATAATTATAATCATTATTTATTACAGTTTATCAGGGTGGAAAGAAATCATGATTTTTTAAAAATTAAAAACAAAATCGCTTAATAAAATGAATTGTATCTTATCTTACCTCATACTTCATGTTTTTCTAACATGGGAAGTGCAGTTTTCAAGAGGTATTCCTCACATCCTCATCCAACATCTCAACTTCCAAATTTTTGTATGTATCTTCATCTACAAAGTTGCCATCTGGTGTTAATTTAATGAATCTTGAGATCAAGGCCCGCTCGCCAAAAATTTCAAAATTCATGGATCTAAATTTGTTCTTCTGAATGTATACCTTTTCCCAAATTGTTAATTCCAGGGGCTTTGCCAAATTTTTCAAAAGTTTAGTTTCTGTTTCAATTTTATGATTCTCTAGCAAACTATAGCTGCAATTGCTAATTTCTCAATTTCACCTTTTTTAATATTTCTAAAGTGTTATTTCATGTGAGTGTCCAAATTCCTTTTTGTTTTTTCCTATATATACTTTATTGCAGTTTTTGCAACTAATTTGATAAATTCCATATTTTTTACTATCTAGGGTATTAACTTTTTTTAAGTAATGAGAACAACACCTAGGCTAAATTTACTTATTGGTGTTATTGTGATATTGAATTTCTTGAATATTTTTTTTTAATTTGTTGCATATTTCAGGATGGTAAGTAATTTTCTTGACTTGTATATCTTTCTTGGAATCAGAATGTAGGGTGGTGTATTCATTTAATCTTTTTTCTTGTTTAAATTTCCTTAATTAATTTATTATTATCTCTCTTCCAAAGCCATTTAAACTAGCTATGTTTAAAATATGATTATATTCTTTCTTAAAATCCTCTTCATTTGGTGGAATGTTTATTAACACATTGGTGAAGGGTCACGGAGATCTCTGTGTTTAAATGTCCAGTGCTAGACGACCGGCCACGGAGATTTCCGTTTTTACATTTTGTATGGTTTCCCTGCCTCTTCGCTTTTGAAGGAGGCATGCAGTTTTGTTTTTTCTCATTATGAAATAAATTTTAGTTGTTTTTATACCCCTCTCTTCTCTTTTATGAAATTTCCATCTTTACAGAAAGAGTAGTTTACAGTTTCAAGACAGACAGCTGGTGAAATATGGAATTTTAGTGCGGGTAGTTAGGCGATTATGGAATACATATGTAACCTGTAAATATATGTTGCAGATGGGAAAAAATTATAAGAAACACTATTTTGCGTTCTGGAGCCGAATTTATATCTGTGGCATCATGTCTACCAGGATAATTATTATAATAGTGTGGCTATAGCTGAAAATTTGCTCGAAAGAAAGATGAGAGTTTGTTGAACAATACGGATTAACAGGGGGCTTCAAAAATAATTTGTGGAAGCAGGAAATAAACTCAAACCAGGAGAAAGTGTATTTTGTAGTAAGGGGAAGTTTGCTTCAAACATGGAAAGATAAAAGAGACATAAGAATGGTTAGCACATTGCATCAGAGATGAGAGTTTGTTGAACAATACGGATTAACAGGGGGCTTCAAAAATAATTTGTGGAAGCAGGAAATAAACTCAAACCAGGAGAAAGTGTATTTTGTAGTAAGGGGAAGTTTGCTTCAAACATGGAAAGATAAAAGAGACATAAGAGTGGTTAGCACATTGCATCAGGCAACACGAGAATGGGAGGGGTAAAGTTGTAAAAATGCCCTATTGAATACTTCAATATAACAAGTATGCGAAGGGCGTAGACAGGGCTGACCAGTACCTAACTTATTACTCTATCCTTAGAAAAACAGTGAAGTGGAGCAAGAAAGTTGTATTGTGGCTTCTGAATTGTGCACTCTCTAATGTTTTCAGGGTCTATAAATTTCAAAATCTCAACAACAAAATGTCAAACAGATTTTTTTTTGCTTGAAACAGCCTCTTGTTTAGCAGTCTTGAAATTAGGAACAGATGACAGAGAAGAGGAAGAAAGACAGAGAAAAGGAAACCACTTCTAGGACACTGTGTCAAGACCGACCAGGAAGGCTGAGACATGAAGAAACATAAATTAACACCAATTGTGATTGGAAAGAAAAAATACCCCACCAAAACTTGCCGCATTTGCAGTGAACACAAGAAAAGAAACTCGCTACATATTCTCCTTTTGCACTGTGCCTTTACATAAAGAGGAATGTTTCCAATGCAATCGCACCCACAATTTCTACTACAAGGTCTGGTGAGAACACTAATAAAGAATTATGTATGTATTATTGTTATTGACTGTAAATATATTGATGTAAAACCACACTGTGCTAGCGCGGTTTAAAATTTAAAAGTCCACCCCACTGAGAGAAATATCCGGTCTAGCAGGGGTGAGTGGAACGCACAGCTGTCGGTCACCAATGTGTTAATCTGTATATTAAACATGAAAATTGCATGTGCATGTGAAATATGATTAAAACCTCAAGATTTTATGTAATTATGTTTATAAATATATTTCCTGTAAATACTAAATTCAATTGGGGCATGCCGTAGCATAGTGGTTAAGGCCCTGTGATACAGCCAGAAGGTCAGAAGGTTTGAGGGTTCACATCCCGGGGTGGTCAGGATTTTAAAAATGACCCAAACATTCTGGCAGCACTATGGCCCTGGGGTCGACTCAGCCTCTAACGAAAATGAGTACCAGACACTTGTTCTGGGGGTAAAGGAGGCCATCATGCAGGGCTGACATCAAGTGCCGATTGGCCAGAAAAAAGTGGGAGACTTAACCTCACACTACACCAAGGGAATTCCGGAGGCCTGCAGTGGGAATACTTTACTGAATTCAATTTTTTGTTGCTCTTCATATCTGATTATGTACAGGTCCAAAAACGGGAATTGGTTATTCTTTTCCAATTCAATAGTAAATTTTACAGATTCATCTTGAAGATTGAGTAATTTCAATACATCTTCAATATATTTAAAATTATTAACAGATTATTACAAATTATTATCATCTACATATCTATACCAACACTTAAAATCCAAGGGTAAGCATTGGGAGTCCATACAATTTTGGATTCTGTGGGTTTGATACATCATCATCTTCCAGGGATTAAGCCTACTGGCTCGTTCCGGTTTCATGAAAGCTAGAATTGTTAAAATTGTTCAGACCATCTTCTGTGTGGGCAACCAACATTTCTCCTTCTGCACGATTTATAATTTAGCAATTTTGGAAATCTTCCTTCTGGCATTCTATCAATCTGTTCTTCCAGATGTTCCTATATGTAATTATTCGGTCGGTAAGTGTGAAAATATTTAGTTCCTTTCGTCTATCTTCATTTCTTTTCTTATCCAGCAGAGTATATCCTGCTATATTCCTTAAAAATCGCATCTCAGCTGCTTCCAATCTTTGTTCTTGTCTTTTAGTGATTGTCCAACATTCTGATCCATACATCAATACAGGAACAGCCATTACTTTATAAAATTAAATTTTTGTTCCTTTTCTTGTGTTTTATGAGTTCTTTTAATAGTGCCACACATTAGATTAAATTTATTTATTTTGTCATTAATATCTTCAATTTTAACATGATAAATTGAAATCTAGATATTTAAAACTGTTCACCTGCTCTAAAATTTTATTATCAATTACTATTTTTGCTCTTAAGGTATCATGTCCTTAAAATGTTTATTTAAATTAATCTGCCACTTTAACATAACTTCATCCATATATAAATTAAAAAGAGAAGGTGACAAAGGACACCCTTGTCTGACACCACAATTTATTGTTACCATTTTTTTTATGTTTAGATTTAAAACCCCTGTCTATTACAATTTTATTATTTACATATAAATTTCGTATAGCCATAATCAAATGTTGGGGAATACCTTTATTTGTCATTATATCCCATAATTTATTTCTATTTACCATATCAAAGGCTTTTTCATAGTCTATAAATCCTATATATGTTAGGATGTTAAATTCTATATGCTTTTCAAATAATTGAGTCATTGTGAATATACAGTCGGAACAGGATCTTCCCTTTCTGAATCCATTTTGAACATCCAATATATTTTCTATAATTATGTTTAAGCGGTTTTTTAGAATATTGGCATAAATTTTATAGCATGTATTCAATATACTTATTCCTCTATAATTAGAACAATCTTGTCTGTTTCCTTTTTATATATATATAGGGTATATTTTGGCGATTTTCCATTCTTTGGGTATATATCCAAATTTCCAACATATATTTATAAAATCTAGTAGACGAACCTGGTTTGATACTTTTAGTTTATATTTCTCTTGATCCTTGATAATATGCTTGATGTGTTTTAATGTATTGTTTAAATGATTTTGTTGTTTTAAGAGAGGATTGTATTTCATTTCTTCATATTCATTAGAATTTAGAAGGTGGTTCATTCTGTTTAAGTAATCAGATTGATCTTAAATAACTATTTTATTTCCTTTGTCTGCTATAGAAATTATTACTTTTTGTCATTGATATTCTTCAAAGTTTTCATATTTTTAATGGCTATATTATTTGTTGGTTTGTTCTTCAAATTTTCAAAACCTTTTTCACAATTCATCATATCAACACCAGATGGCTACTTTGTAGATGAAGATGCATACAAAAATTTGGCAGTCATGATGTTGGCTTAGGATGAGAGGGTACCTCTTGAAAACTGCAGTTCCTCTGTTATAAAAACATGAAGTATGAGGTATAGGTCGCGCAAGGGATTTTGAAGAATGTCCTTGACCGTAAATCCAATCGGAGAGCCTATCCAGACTGCTCAGCTGTGAATTCTCTGCCTGCCACGCGTACAAACAAAACAGTTCATCTTACAAAACATGTACAGTCCATAGAGAATTATAGTGAGACGCGGATGTGTTGATTTTATATTTTAAACCGTAGACTATAATTAAAATATTTTGTACACTTGCTGCCTGAAGTCTTAAAATTATAGTGCAATGTGAATATCGGGTCTTCTCAACGTGGAGCCGCTACTTATTATAGCCACCCAAATGTCTCATGATGCTGGGTGGGCACCGGCCCCATACTGGCAGAAATTCCTTGAGAACATTTCTTCCCCCATGGAGACTCGAGCCAACGCAAGTCCCGTAGCTCTGCGCCAAGACATCTTGTCTTACTCACCTGGCTAAGGCGTGGGGAAGACTATAGATGGTTTAAATTAAAGTGACATTTAGTGGTTATTTAAAACATTAACAGAGAGATATAAACCAAATATAGAGTGTGTGTGTGTGTATATATATATATATATATATATAGTGAATATACTTCCTCCACGTATAAAGATGTCCTAACTCACGGGCACTATCGAACCCGTAGGTTCATGGCCGCGCGGACATAAGCTCTCCATACATCCCTATCCTGAGCTAATGTTTTTCAATCATTCCCTGTAAAATCTACGTCCCTCAATTCATAGTTAATGTTATTCTCCCGCCTCTTTCTTGGTCTACCAACTGGGCGTTTTCCCTCTGGTTTTTGGACAAGAAGCTTCCATGCACGTATTTCATTCCCCATTCGTGCCACATGTCCTGCCCATCGCAGTCTATGATAAAGATTACCTATATTAATTAATTTTTGTAGCGAGATTTTAAACATATTTAGCAGTGACTGTATTTTATATTCGCTAGTGAGCAGCTAGCGAGGGGGGAGTTAGCAATGACGTGTGGTCATACTTCCTATTGGCTGAGACCTACAACTGGTTAGTACAGGACTCGCATCTAAGCTCTCATTACAAATTTCATTCCTCAGGAATCATTGCTACACCTATAAGATAAGATATGGCTCATTATATTAATTGAAGACCTCTTAATATTGTTTCCCATAATTAACTTTTGAACAAAATCAGTTAATTTTTCTTCTTTAAATTGGATTTCCTTAAAATTCAATACCATTGAATTATTATTTAAGTTTTCTATCTTAATACACGGAATATCATCAGAAAAAAATACAATACAGCAATCATACTGCAGTCAAAAACAAACACGGACCTAGTGAACCACACAAATGATAAACTCATATCCCACAAGTTATTTGGCAGCACCAATCTATTGAATGTATATAAACTCACTTTCCACTAACATACCCATACATAAAGCAATATAAATCCTAGGATGTATAAGTCAACAACATGCCATAACCCCAAATACACACCAGCCATGCTAGATGAATGTTAGAACAGAGAATGTAAGGCCTGGAGACACGTCATAACAAGACATGGAATACATGGTTTTCACCATAAAATTTGTGTGAACAAAAAATTCTGCAAGCCGACAGAAGTTTGTAAATGCCTGCTATGCGGAGAAAGATGTAGAAAATACCATATCATAACGTGCAAAAAGAACAAAATCAATAACAGACTACAGCCAAAACTAAACCCAAAACCAATGCTCAACTTGAGTGCACTTTCCTTCTTAAATATATATAATTAATCCCAAATAGATTAAAACTCACCAAATTATTTTCAAATAATTTCTTCATCTTGGATAACATTTAATGATGTCAGCTTATTCATATGTTTTCATAGGAACACAAGTTTCAATGCTTTGTCTGTACCAAGCCTGTGGTGGCATAACTTAGAATGCACAACACAAATACAGAGAACTATACAATCAGAAGATTCTCTTGCAGTTAGCAGCTGACTAACTGAATTCACAATATCTCTGCCATTACTAACGGCAGATTCCTGTAATTACGAAATAGCTTTGGTGGTTCAGTTACAAGCTTAAACCGCCAGCAGTTAGTAGTTACCTGTAACTGATATTGTCCAAACAGTGGTCTCTAATATGTTTTAAAATTTCAATGGAATGAAACTGACCTAACAGAATATTTTTTTGTATGTTTCAAATTAGAAACAAATGTAAAAAATAAAAAGTTAATTAAATCCACCCACATGTTTTGTAATAAAATAATGGCACTACAGCCCATTTTGGGCCTTGATCACTATCAATATTCTTCTCAATTTGTCTCTGGCCAAAGACATTCTTCTCCATCTTTAATACCAAATTTCTTAATCTTCTACTAAATCCAGCCATCTCAATCTTGATCTGCCCACTTTTCTACTACCTTCAGGTTAAAAAAGGTAAGTTTTATAGGATTATTTTCTTCCATCCTAATAGTATGGTCCATCCAGTACAGTCTTGCTAGCATGATAAATTTTACAGTATGAATATCAGAGAATAATGAATGTACAGTTCATTATACTGATTTTGTAGTTTTATTTTATTTTTTCTTAATAGGAAAAAATATTTATTCATCATTTCTCATTGTTACGTTGGTGCTTGTAATTTTTTTACTAAGTTTGAAGGCCTTTGGAATAATTGGAGGCAAGATTCCTTGGCATGAGAAGTTGATGGGTTGCCAGTTGGACTTACCTCATTTCACAACAGACTTAATATGTCCCAGCAAAAGTTGGTCATTATATGGAGAAATATCCTATTGCCTGGAGTTGAATTTGTACCATTCGTCTTGTATAATTGATTGGATTAGTAAATGAGACACCTGACCTTTTATTACATAGCATTATATTTTTTGTTTGCACATTTCCTTTTTATTGAGATAGGAAAGATTATTTTTGGTTTATAGTGGTTTTGTGGTTTTATTAATTTCCTTTACAGCTGCATATAAAAAATTAATATCCTTCATTATTATCAAGAAATTTATTTCATGTAATTTTATTAAATTTTGCTGAATACTACTATCTAATAAAAATATTCTCCTAACATTCCAATTTCTCAATAGGTGACAGTATATTAATCAATATTGAATTACTTTATTTTCTGCCCATTGAAATGTAACAAACCTTGTGAACCAAAAAATCTGTTACTTAAAATTATTTTAAATGCTATTATTTTAGAAAAGAATAAAATCTGAAATATTGAGGTGTATGCATTTTCTTTGCAGTATTGAAATCAGACTGAAATTTCGATTTTTAATACACAATAAATGATGACACTTGTAGATTGGTATTATAAAATATAGTATTTAAATTATTACTAAGTATTATGAGAACTTTTGATTTTTTATGAAGGGCAAACAACATATTTTTACATGCTTTATATTAGCTTGACCTGTATCTATCTGTCTATGTGACAGAATCTTTCAACGCAATTTTCACCCACGACTTGTAACTTTGTATACTTGTAGAGGACCCGTGACAATACAATAATTTCATATTTATTTTCTAAAATCCTGGTCAGAATCATCAGAAAATAAAAAAGTGTCTTTGTATCTATGTAACAGAATCTTTGAACACGATTTTCGCCCACTTAGAAACATTGGATCGACTTGAAACTTTGTATACTTGTAAAGGACCCGTGATAATACAATAATTTCATATTTTGTTTCTAAAATCTTGGCCAGAATCATCAGAAAGTCAAAATAATGAAAACTGGTATAATAGGTTGTGGACTTGTCGACTTTTTAATCAATCGTTGTAAGAGCTCAGTTGGTAGAGCGGTGAACTCTAGTGGTATATAATTTCAGTAATCCATAGGTCGCTGGTTCAAATCTGGCTGGGAGGATTTTTTTTTTTAGAAGAGTATTACTTTTAGCTCATACTACAATAGTATCGAATTTAAAGATATTTACATAAAATATTAAAACTAAAAAATAAATAATAGTTTTAAAAAACTAAAACATCACACTTTATTAGAAATACAAACTAAAAAAATGAAAAATAATTTTAATTTCCAAGACGCTTGGGATAAAATTGAAGTGGTCAACAAAAAAATCATCTCCAACACATGTAGAATAAAACCAGAGTTATCAACAAAAAAAATAATTTTACCATAAAAAGCGTGGGGTGCTTTTTATGATTTTTACATTTTCTTCTTAGAGACTACTTTTACCAATATCTGTTTATTATCAAATATATTAATTGATATAGAGCACCCCACACTTTTGACGGTAAAATTATTTTCTTTTTTTTGATAACTCTAGTTTTATTCTATATGTGTTGGAGATGATTCTTTTGTTGACCACTTCAATTTTATCCCAAGGGTGTTGGAAATTTAAATTATTTTTCATTTTTTAGTTCACATTTCTAATAAAGCGTGTTGTTTTAGTTTTTTAAAACTATTATTTATTATACTTAATTGTGGCATAATGTCAACATATTCCAGAAGGAGATTACACTGATACATTAATTTATTTAGTCAATTTAAGTGACTGAAATTTATTTATGGAAGAAGAAGATTCAATTTATCTTGATAATTATTCCAGTCTACTTTATTACAAATAGTCTGGTTGAATCTCAGAATCTGAACAATTCTTGTCAATATATATCTCTCATAGTCATTAATAAAAAAACAAATCTCCATAAAAATGACTTATTCTCCTCTCTCATGTCCCTTATTATTAGTATGTATTCAGGTCTCACGAAAAGCCTCCAATCACTTCTTGATCCAAATTATTAATTTCTTTTCAACCATTATTTTATCTTTCATTTGTCCCTTGGTCTCATCCCTCTTAATCTATATTCTAGATTACCATTATTGTTATGATTATTATTATTATTATTATTATTATTCTTGCAAGGATTAATTCTTTTTGGTTCGTGCCGGCTCTAAGTATTATAGCTGCTGTGTCCATCTCTTTCGTGGGCATCCTCGATCTCTTTTTCTTTCTCTTTAATATTTGGAGCTTGCCAGTAATTAGAATTTCACCCTGACTGCATTAAAAGCACAGCGCAGAACTATCCTGGTGATAGGGCTGCTATCTTACTGCTTCCATTACTGCAGGAGTTCATTCGAGTGATCTCTAAATGTTTTGCCTTCTCCATGGCTCCTGAGCTACTTCCACCCATGAGAAACCATCCAATCTGGTCAGCTGCTCCTCTTCGCTGGTTGGTTCACCCCAGGTATTTGATTTTCCTGGTACCTGGCATATCTGCTGGGCTTCCCCTTATCCACCACCTGGAGAAGTGCCCGATGGAGGTCCAGCTCCCCTCATGGGATTATTATTAATATTCTTTTCATATTGTAGTCCTGAAAGGACAGTTCTACAACATTTTTTTTACCATCTCTTCCTAGATCATCCCAATGATCTCTTACCACTCGGTTGGTACTATAGTACTGGCTTAGGAATCCTGGATCCAGACAAATGATCCATATACTGACACCAGTTTCATTGATACTGTTGGTTTTAATCTATTATGAGCACCATATTCAGTTCCTCAAGGATGTCATAATTTATCATTATTATTTCTGTGTTTTACAATCATAGGTTCAAAGATACAATTCAAGTATGGTGTGAGCTCATTGGTTGGCATCATCATAGTCAAATATAAATTACTTTCACATTGCATCACTAATCTCTTGTTTGTATAATGTTTCATGCCAGAATTCCCATCACACAGTTTTATTGCAACAGATTATCTGTATCTGCCATTTACACAAATACAGATAATATGTAGAGGAATGACAATATTAGGTTTTTAGTAATATTGCTACTAGATACCAGGTTTAAAGCAAATCTTGCCTACGATACTTCTACAAAACAAGAGGAAATGCTTTCTTGGCATAGCAAATTTATAATATACTGGACTGATAAATACTGTACTCATGAAATGCCACTTATTCCTCTATAAGACAGAAAACATTTGTCCCTAAAGTATTGTGATAATAAATATATTTTTAATAGAAACAGTATTGCCATTATATAATTATAATAAATTAAGCCTACTATTTGAAGCAAGTGAATGAGATGGCAAATTTTGGATGCCGTGAAGAATGTATTGAGAAAGTAATAGAAATCAGGCCACGTTAAATTAATGTTATAAATTTTATATTACTTTTATTCTTTTAATTATGAAAAAGAAAATACCTTTTGATGCTAATAAGAACTAAATAATTAACACTTGTTACACTAAAGAAATATTTTAGGAATTTCGAAATTACAGGGTACACTAAAAAGAAAAAATTTATTTAAATGTGTTCTGACGATGGATGACAAGGGATTACCATAGAAAGCACTGAAATTAAAGAAAAAGGTGAAGAGGTCTTAAGGAAGACCTATATCAAAATGTAAAGACTAAGCAAAAGAGGATTATTTTAAAGAAAAGCAAAAATTGAGCAAGATAACTCAGACACAAGATGAAACTCTGTTGAAGGACTAGCATTATGAATGTTGGTTATTTGTGTGCATGAAGTCATCTAGATTGCTGTCCATCTCCCAGCTCACAGTGTTTATAAGTAAATTACATGTTCATATAAATTATAATATTACATTTATATTATACATGCAATATCTCATATGAAGAAGAAAAGGATGTAAATGCAAAAATATCAAAATTTTGGGGTTAATAAATTCTATCTTTTGTATGGTAGCGAAGTATGGACATTGAAACAGAGGGATGTACAGAGACTTATAGATATGCTGAAATGAGATACCTTCTGGGGACTGCAGGTTACACACTACTAGATCACAAAAGAAATGAAGACATCATAGAAGAATTACACGTGGAACCTTTAGAAAACAAAATTTCTTATTATAAGTCAAGATGGATGCAACATGTTCATCGAATGGAAGATCACAGGATACCCAAACAAATGTTAAGATATCAATGTGCAGGAAGAAAAAAGACCAGGACGTCCACTCAAAAGACTTTTGGATGGTGTTTCTCTTGAGGACGAAACAGGTCAACAAATGGCCTAAATTCGTGAATGTACTATGATGATGATAATGACATTTATTTATACATCAATTTGTGAAATACTTAAACTGAGTTAAATTATAGATCTCTAACCTACTCACTGGCACTATCGAACCTGTAGGCTCATGGCAGCATGGACAAAGCTCTCCATACATCCCTATCCTGAGCTAATGTTTTCCAATCATCCCCTGTATAATTTACTTCCCTCAAATCATAGTTAATGTTATTCTCCCACCTCATTCTTGGTCTACCTATTGGGCATTTTCCCTCTGTTCTTCCTGTAATATGCTTCCATGCCCCTCTTTCATTCCCCATTTGTACCAATGTCCTGTCCTCACCCTCTATTAGACTTAACTCTTCTTAATACGTCTGGTTTCTTATAGAGATCATGTAGTTCACTCTTATGTAGTTTTCTCCATTCACCTGTCTATTCATCTCTCTTTGGTCCAAAAATTTCCTAAGAACTTTATTCACAAATACTCATACATTTTTTCCTCCCTTAAAATAATAGTCCAAGTTTTGCATCCATAATAACTGGGAGAATAATAGTTTTATACATTTTCAATTTATCATTCTTTGAGAGAAGTTGGGATGACATGAGTCCGTATAATGCATAATAGCACGCATTTCCAGAATTGAGTCCATGTTTAATTTCTTTATACATCTCATATGTTTGAATTCAGCCACTTCTTCAAAATTTCCCTCATTTATCATTAACTGTCCATTTCCATTATATAATGTACTTCTATGTGTGAACATATATTTAGTTTTATTGATGTTTACTTCTAGTCCCAATGCCTTAGTGTTATTCAGTAGATTGTGCATGTTTGTCCTTATTATCTCCTCACTATCACCTAATAATACTACATCATCAGCATAAACTAACAGCTTATTAACATCATTGAGTCATAGGCCTTCTTCATCCTCTAAAGATTTGATGCATGTTCTAGTAAAAATTGAATGATAGGTTAAATTTGGGTAAGGAACAATAATTGCAACAGACATACGCCTGTTAATGTTTTAGGGATTTCTAAACACAAATAAAATTAAAAACTATTTTGACAATAATATTTTAAAAAACACTGATATCCATGAAACTAATATATATATTTTTTAATATGATCAAAAACTCAATTTAAATAAAGCCCAAATTGTAGTTATCCTGTGAATATGTAACCCACGGTTACATTTATAGCAATACATTTCTTACATTATCTTGTTGATACTTATATTTTATTTTTATTTTTATGATTATCATGTTTGATTCGTCCACTGCTGTGGTCTCGAGGTAGTGTGCTGCCTTGTCATGCAGCAGGCTCGGGTTCAATCCCCGGTTGGGGCAGTTTTTCTGGGTGAGGTTTTTATCGGGGTTTGTAAGACAAATGTAATTGAAGACTACGCCAATTTTGGAATATATTAAACAGTACCAACTAAATTGGAAACACCATCTTGAAAGAATGAGTTCAAATCGGATCCCCAAAGCTGTTTATAATTATATACCAAGAGGACGAAGATCACTGGGCCGTCCTATGAAACGCTGGAGGGAAAATTTTCTATAGGATCGTAACAGGCCTTGGCCTAATACTTGGAAGGAAGAAGAAGAAGAAGTAAGACAAATGTCAGGAAAGCTTTAAGGCCCAAACAGTCCCCAAAATCATATGGCCATCATCATCATCATCCTTCACCAGTGTGGAAAGCAAGGGGAAGCTACCACACCTACAATTCCCTAGTAAAGCTGCAAGCATAGCATGAAAATGCTATGATTGCAGTGAAGGACCTGCCTTCAGGCAGAATTATTATGGATGGATGTTTGATTCCTCTTTTTTTAAAGATGTCGCTTTTCTGTACCTGATATCATTTACTTGCCTAATTCTAATATATATTGCAGTGAAAATAATTTCTGTTGGAATAGGTGTGTTATAAAAATGTTTGTTGTTTGACAGATCACATACTACCAAATTCATTTTTTTAATTACTTTGTTTTCATGGGAAACTGAATGTCCATTCACTTGTATGAAATTGTCATCTGGCTATATCCTTTTGATCATTAGAGAGAGAAATTAAATTACCTTTAGAAATTTCAGGAAATCCAGTTTACATAATCGTTTTCTGCAGTTAGCTATTTCATAAGTGTTCCAAATTACGGTTACTGATTCAAGTGTTTAAATGCAGGATAACCGGCAATATATGATAATTAAGCCTTGGATCTTAGGTTTTATGACTATTTTTTCGTGAAGGAATAAATAAAAACCATTGATATAAGTAGAACTTTCATGAAAATTATACCATGTGGAAGAGTTTAATTGTGCCTAAAATTCCTGTTTTAGCCTAAAATTGATGCTTTAAATTTAACTGTCCCTAAAAATCAAATTTTTTTCATTTATAATCTTTTGAGTTCATAACTAGCTTTTTTAAAATTAAATTTACAAATTTTTCCCAGTTCGAAGTTTCATTAGAGCTTCAAAATAATGTAAAAAAGTCAATAATTTTACTTGTGCTCAATAAATAGGCTTACCATAGTTATTCATAGTTAAATATGGGAAACAGCATCATGAGGCTCTTAATTCGTTAATTAATGAGTCATTTTTTACATCTTACCTCATATTTCATGTTTTCTTTAAACACGGGAACTAGTTTTCAAGAGAAATATCTCTCTCATTTTCAACCAACATTATGAGTCATAATATTATATTATTATTAAATTTTAAAATAAGCTTTAAAAACTGTAAAGCAGCTTTCAAAAATGTGTATTACTGCTTAATATCACTGTTGTTAACAACAAAATGGATGCAAGAATTATGAAATTAATTAACTGTGGTAAATTAATGAGTAATTTTTTTAATATTACCTTATATTTCATGTTTTCTTTAAACATGGGAACTAGTTTTCAATAGAAACTTCTCTCATTTTCAACCGACATTATGACTCATATGAGTCAATTGTCACTTGCTGGCATTTATAGAGAAATCAGCTTAACTGAATAAAATTGGGTAATTAAATTCCACAAGATAACACCCTTGCCCCAAGTAGGGATGTATGGGTACATACTGGACATAATATCATTACTAGAGCTAGGAATTTTAGGTACAAAATTTTGGTGAAAAATGTGCTTTAATTCAGCAGAAAAGGTGCAATTTTTTAAAAAGAACGTGCAAATTTCCCATGTGAATTATCATTAAAGAGTACCAAAACCAATTACATCAAGTAACTCACGACACAAAATTAAGTCATGTTGTCATATATTAAAAAGTCTGAGTAAGATAAGTCCCAGAGAACATTATGTTATTGAAATCACAAGTCCAGAAAACTGTTAAAGCAGATATTATTCAACAACTGAAATGTTTAGAACATATCTAAAGAAGTTCAATATCTCAACTGTCTATCAGTGGTTTCGTCTAATGTAAAATATACTGGGTTTCACCTTCTACTTGACTAATCTGTTTTAATTTTTCTTCATACAGAGGTTGAAGGTATGGTTTTCATCTGTGATAGGACTTCCCAGTATATTTCTCCAAATATGCTTTCATAATAGAGTTGTTAAGTTTGGAAAGAGGAATACCATATGCCACAAATGTCTTTGCTGTATCATTAAAAAAAATTAGTTTATTTATTAAACTAGAAGAAGGTAGTGCTTTACCAATAAACTGTTGCCACAATACACATTTACTGTTTTGTAGTTTCTTATATTTTCGTGTTTTACACTACCTATATGCTGCATAACACGATTGTGTTGGTGTTTTTCATCAATTGTTATTGAAATATAACAAAGAATGCACCCCATAACAGATCTGTCACTCTGAATTCCAAATTGCACTATACTGTTTTACAAAATCATGTAGTTTGTAGGAGTTCACATTCGGTTTTGGCATTCTGTATACTGGTCACTCAGGAAAATAGCAGACCGCACAAGTCAAATATTATTTTGAACTGAAACATTTGTTTATGCACTCAACAATCTCCCTTGCTTAAACAATAGCTTTCTCATGACTGTGGTGCAAGAAGGTGCAAACTAATTTAAAAGGAATAGCCTAATGGGACTACACTAAAGTGAAAGTAATGTGATGTGGACTGATACCATGATACCACACATCATTACCAACCCTTGAAAGTGTATTTGAAGAAATGTAAAAAAAAAAGTACACATTATTTTGGGAACACAATGCTGCTAAGAGAAAAAAAAAGGTTTAAAAAAGTGCAAAATGTGCTTGCATTGATAAAAAGGTGCAACTAAAACACATTTAGGGGCATTTATTTAATGTTTTCTTTGCAAGACAAGCCAATTTTAGCATTGTAGTAACAAAATAAAATTAAGGTGCAGCACCTAATATTCGTAGCTCTAATCTTTACACTAGGGAGCAAGCTCAAGTTGCTTTGGTCTCATAAGAAGGATGGATGAGGTATTGGAGCAACGGACAGAGGACATGAAAACAATGCAGCACCTAATATTCGTAGCTCTAATCTTTACACTAGGGAGCAAGCTCAAGTTGCTTTGGTCTCATAAGAAGGATGGATGAGGTATTGGAGCAACGGACAGAGGACATGAAAACAATGGCATTTCCTAGAATTTTGCAGAAGTAATCCTGCCCTACAAACTGATTTAAATATATTATTATTATTATTATTATTATTATTATTATTATTATTATTCTGTTTAGGCCTATAATTATATAGTTTTACAGTACTAATTTTTTGGAAACTCTTATATAGAATGTATTATGGACCTTTATATATATTTTTGTAAGAACTTTATTCTCAAATACTTATAAACTTTTCTCCTCCCTTAAAGTAAGACACTATTGTATTTCACATCCATGTAATGTAACAGGATTTGTCATATAATTGTTTTAGAAAATAATAGTAATAATAATTGTATTATTATCCATGGATCTAAATAATGACCAAATGTAATGAGGACAATTATCGTAGGAGAAAGAAAAATATTTAATTAATTCTATTGAATATTTTCTTAAACATATTTTCATTATAACACTTTTACAAACTAAGAATTTGGTGGTCTTGCTTATGTAAGTATTTTTAACGAAAATATTACTTATGATTTTTTTTTCTATAATTAATATTTTTATAGTGAAAATGTAACAACAAAGTATGAAGATTTATCTTTAACAATAATAAATAAATTTTAAATTGACATATCTTATTACAAATTAAACACTTTGCAGCTTTATTTTGTTCTATAATAAAATATGTTTCATCTCGTGAAGAGTTAATGTACTGTCCTCCATGGCATATGACTCATTGTTCATTATACTGAATATGAACCAGTACTGCGCTATTAAGGAGGGGAAGGTATACAAGACATCAACATTTCTCCTCAATTTAGGTAAAATTTTATCACTCACCTCATATTTGTTTTTTGAACTAGTTTTGGAACTTTACACTTCAGTTCCATCTTCAGTATCTTTGTGACCGTTGTTCGGTCGTCTTGAAGAGCTGCCTTTCATTCCCTCTGTTGGTAGGTGGAAAAACCTTGAAGTCAGGTTGTTTTCCCTGGGAATTTCAAAGTTCATTAATTTCTCCTTTTTTTGTTTTTTTGAATGTAAATGTTTTGCCAAACAGTTGGTTCTTTTGGTTTTTCCATTTGTTTTAATAATTTAGCTTTCTTTTCGATAAGATGTTTTTCGGACCATGCATGGGCATTCATTGCAGGTTTTTCTACTTCCTCTTTTTTGACGTTCCTGAGATGTTCTTTCACTCTGGTCTTCAAATTTCTCTTAGTTTTTCCTACGTGGACTTTCTCGCATTGTTCACATTTGATCTGATAATCCCTGATTTGTTTTCTTTTTCTATTTTCTCATTTTTGTTAGATCTAATTTATCTACTGATGCTATAGTCATTTTTGAGTGCCAGCTTTATGTTGAATTTTTTTTTTAATTTTTGAAACATAAGGTTGGAACCCAAAAATAGTTCAACAATTGCTAGATTAATTAATGATGGACTTAAGGTACTATGGCTAGATGGCGTAAAAGAAGAGAGGGTCCTATTGATGTACACAGATGCAGCTCCATACATGTTGAAAATGGGGAAATAGCTTACTGTATTTTATCCAAACTTAGTGGATGTTATATGTATGTCTCATGCATTGCAACAAGTGGCAGAGACAGATATATTTACCAGAAGTAAATACACTGATATCAGCTATGAAGAAGGTTTTCTTGAAGTGCCCTTATCATGTAAAATGCTACAAGCAGCAGCTACCTAATATACCCTTCCTATAGAGCCAGTGTTACAAGATGGGTAATATGGATTGAGGCTGTGATTTTCTACAGTAAGCCCTTCGAAACTGTGAAGTCAGTGATGGAGAACTTTTCTTCTGATCCTGCAGTGTCTGCAAGTGAATCCTTGTCAGCATTCAACAGTTCTGAAGTGCTCAGTTCAGTTTCATACACCACAAACCACTTTAGCTGGCTTTTCTACAGTATCAAGAAACTGGAGACTTCAAGTATGCCTCTCCAAGAAGCTGTGGGAATAATGGAAGATGCAGTTCAGAAGGTCAGTGTTGTACTAGATGAAGTAGGTGGAGTAGTTTCCACTAAATTGCAATCTGTGTTGAATAAGACCCTGTTATTTTGTCTCGCTTATTTAATGATGAAATTGTAGGAATCCCTGAGAATATTATTCCTAGCACAATCCTTCTATATAAATATGGACTGTTGACTTTGTGTCAAGTT
This sequence comes from Diploptera punctata, assembly GCA_030220185.1. Classification (NCBI taxonomy): domain Eukaryota; kingdom Metazoa; phylum Arthropoda; class Insecta; order Blattodea; family Blaberidae; genus Diploptera; species Diploptera punctata. The sequence goes on from JASPKZ010008082.1 coordinate 511,167, forward strand.
GAACAATCTTTCTCTATTTATAAAAACATTGTCAGACAGAAGACTAAGCATGACAATAAAACATTATTTGGAAAAGTATATTATAATTTATTAATTGTGCATACTGTTCCAATGTGACTTAAACACTTGAATGGGAGACACGTGTACTTCAGTATTTTGTAGCAGAAATTAACTGATTAAGAATTAACATAGATATTTGACTAGTCTACCTATGAACTTCTATTTTGTAGCAAATAAATGAAATTTTGGATTTTACATATAATTGCTTCATTACATATTTATTTACATATTTTTACCAATTTTGGTTATATTTTTATGTCATGTTTCTTAATTTTATGTTACATAAAATCTGGACCCTAGTTATAGCACAGAATTTCACCACGAACACAACAGGTCAACTCAAAATATTTTACGATTTTTTGTTAGACACTTATGTGGCACCTATAAGAGAATACAGAGAAATATGTCTACAGTTCTTGAATTATAGTAAGGATTAACTGTTTCTATAAGATTTTTCTTAAAAATGATGCTATTTGCGCATAATTATTATGGATGTTTACGTTGGCAAGATCATATACAACTAGATTCAAAGAATGAGATGCACATCGCACAAAAAAAATCTATGATTGATGTTCTTAATTTTGTTTTGCAATAATAATTATTATAAATTAATAGTAAATTTCTTGTACTGCACAAAATATTTTTCTCCTTTTGAATGAATTAAAAAGTGTAATGACGGAAACTTTCTCTGTGCAGATTACGTACAATTGTTTAAGTTGAAAATAAATGTATAAATTAATGAAAAAATGTACGATGTACCTGTAACAATATATAATTAATAATCAGCAAATTCTTCTCCACATTGCTGATTGTGATGTAGTAATGAATTATTGACTGGAAACATTGAGAACAATAGACAAGAGATTTGATTGTTGGGTGAATATTCAAACTGTGCACACTTCATATCATTTTGTTTCCAAAGAAAATTCAAATGTGAAAAAATCCACTAAACATAATTATTTATTGTTTTATCAACAATAAAATCAGAAATAATTGATTTTATTTCTTTTTTCGGACTGAGCAGGCAGGCTGCCCTGAGCACCAAGACCGGAAAGATCTATTGCGCTATCCCAGTATATTTTGGATTAATGGAATGAAGTCTACTCTACGGTGTTACGTGAGCTGTAGGTCAACTTTTGGGTCCGACACACCAGGTTCTTCTCTCATGACCCATACCACTATATTTGTGTTGAGCCCGTGCCCGCGAGGAGAGACTACTACCCCCCGTTGACTCCTCCTGCCCTTTTTTATTGCTCAGCCTCATAGTCATTAGCCAGCACCCCGGTGGGCGCCCCATTATATCCCCGCAATCACATATTTTTTAACACCTGTGGGTGCAAACCAAACTTTTTCCTAACATGAAATGAAAGGGAGGGTAGGAAGAATGGAAAGTGTTAGTGGGATGACATTTAGGAAACGGGAGAACCCCGAGAAAAAAAACGTAAAATCCCGATATGGCCCATCACCAATGCCGCTCTGAAACTGCCACGATTGGAATCTGGGATCCCAGTGAAGGCAGTCGCGCACGCGTAAACCGGGATGGTTAATCTATATTAAATTAGCGCACGTTAATTCACGTTCTTTATCTTTCTTTTTAAAACTAGTGTAACACTTAATTATTAATAATAATTTTAAAATTATACCGGTATATTAAATTTATCTTTCAACCGCGCTAGAAAATTGGCCGCCAGCGTGCACGCATCTCTGGGAGGAAGCTTCATAATGAGAAACTGTAATTTATATTGTACTAATATTATGAGGGTTATTAAGTACAGGGTATTGAGATGGAGAGATCATGTGGGTCGAATGGGTAAAAGTAGAAGTTATATCAAAGTTTTTTTTTTTTTTTTTTTTTTTTTTTGGGAATCTCTTGGGGAAAAGATCTTTATGAAGCCGTAGTTATATGTGGGAGTGTAATATTTGGATAGATCTTAGGGAACTTGATATTAGAAATATAAACTGAACTTAGTTGGCTGAGGATGGGGATTAGTGGAGAACCTTAGTAAATGTGACATTTAATCTATGACCAATTCCCTAGTAAAGCTGCAAAGCATAGCATGAAAATGCTATGATTGCAGTGAAAGACCTGCCTTTGGGCAGAATTACTATGGTATGGAATCAATGATTTCCATAAACCATAGTGTTTGATTATTAGTTAACTCTACTTTGCCGCAATTTTCGATGTTTTACGACAGAATTCGGTACATGCTGTTTAAATGAAACGAGATATATATTTTCCAAAATTCAGCGAAATCCAACAATCACAAGTGAATCATTTAATTAAAAAACAACTAAAGTCGATGATGACTACGTTGTAAAAAAAAGAAACCTCCACTCTAGGTTTTGATTTTTAAAACAGTTTATAAATTTATTAATGGACTTTATAATTATATCTAGGATTCCACTATGACAATATTTCCTGCCAAAATAAGTTATTAAACCGTAATATCGTGTGTAAAAAAATTAATGACTTAAGTTGTTTCTGAAATAAACACTTTTCAAGCCGCGAACTTGTTTCCTTTCACTGGAAATAATGAATATGAATACAGAAAACATAATATACGTAAGTCATATACAGAGGGCTCTAAAATTCCCCTTACAAACTTATAGAACTTGTAGAGGGGACTGAGTTGATAATATCTAGAATGGGAAACCATGTCCGGAAACTTATCGTTTCCGTGCTACAGCCGTTTGAAAACATGTTTTTAACGCGACCACTTTTACAAGTAATTTATTACGAGGCGTGATACAGTACACCACTTGTTTTACAATTCAACTCATTAATAACCAAAGAAACAAAATGGAAACAAACATTTTTCACAAACACTTTTGTTTACCGTTAAACTGTTTTTGTCCTTTTGAAAAGGTGGTTAACATTCAGATCCACAAGTCTGGTTCCATGTGGCGACCATCAACTTAGTTGCACACATTTTATCAACGAATGATGTTTTGGTAAACGCGCTCTATCACACCTGGTGTATCTGCAATCTCTCCTGCAACGACCACAACTCGTGCCACCATATCTTCTTCTGTCTCTACAGGAGTGTCATAAACCAAACTCTTCATACGGCCCCAGAGGAAAAAAGTCCAATGGAGTCAAATCCGATCATGGAGGCCATGCAATTGGACCACCTCGGCCTATCCATCTTTGTTCGAATTGTCAGTCCAGATGTTCCCGAAAATGAGATGAAAATTGACGGGGTGCGCCGTCATGCTGAAACCACATGTCTTGACGGACGTTCGATTGCACAGTATCCAAAAACACCAAATACTTGTTGTACGAAGATCAAGTAGATTGGACCTGTTAGCCTGGATGGAAGCATGTACGGTAGTTGTTCATGCATAACACTCCTGACGGTGATAGGAGCAACATCCATTACAAGCGCAATTGCTCGTGTACTCGTTGACGGGTTCCCTTCAATTTTATGCAGTACGGCACTCTTCCAATTCGGGAGTGCGGCGTCTCCTTGGAGCACCAGTTATTTCTGCTGGCGGTGAAGGTATCCCTTTCTTGAAGCCGTTGCGTAATTATTATGAAAAGGGTATGCGATGGAGTCGGACGTAGTGGAAAACGATATTGATAAAGGCGACGAGCAGCTCTTCCATTACCTCGATCTTCGCCATACAGAAGGATCATGTCGGTGTAATCAGCAAAAGTGTACACAACCATGTTGCTCTAATACTGAAAGACACGTGGATGAGGCTCGAACAAGCTCCGAGAGGTAGGATAAACGTCAATTGACATCACGTGATCCGATGTAAGCGCCCCTCATCATGTAAATCTGCAGGCGGACGAATAGCGAAGCAATTACTTTTTTGAGACACGTGACATACGTTCAGGCAATGCTTGTTTTCGAACGGCTGTAGCAAGGAAATGGTAAGTTTTCGGACATGGTTTCCAATTCTAAATATTATCAACTCAGACCCCTCTACAAGTCTTAGAAGTTTGTAAGGGGAATTTTAGAGCGCCTGTATATCCATCCATAGTAATTCTGCCCGAAGGAAGGTCCTTCACTGCAATCATAGCATTTTCATGCTATGCTTGCAGCTTTACTAGGGAATTGTAGGTGTGGTAGCTTACCGTTGCTTTCCACACCGGTGAAGGATAATGATGATGGCCATATGATTTCGGGGACTGTTTGAACCTTAAAGTTTTCCTGACATTTGTCTTACAGGTGATGAAAACCCTCCCATAAAAACCTCACCCAGAAAAACTGCCCCGACTGGGGATCGAACCCGGGCCCGCTGCGTGAGAAGGCAGCACGCTACCTCGAGATCCAGCGGTGGACCCACTTGTATATAATGGAATTAAATGCTAAATATACTGTCGCAGTATACGCGTAGCTAGCGCGCGCGGTTGCCCCAACTGGGATCCCAGGTTCGAATTCTTACGGTTCCAGAGGAATATTGGTGGTGGGCTGTACTAGGATTTTTCGGGTTTTTCTCATGGTTCTCCCCTTTCACGAACGTTATACCACCAATACACTCCTTTTCATGCCATTTTATTTCTCATTCATTCATTTTATATCACCCGTTCACCTCATTTCACCTCTGGCGCTCACATAGGCCTATATCGAAAAAATGTGATTTCGGGATCAAGTGAGGGGGCTACTAGGGTGCTTGGTACATGACTCCGAGCTTGAACAATAAACATAACAGAAAGGGCTGTAGTCCCTCTCCTCGTAGCCACAGCCCCAACTCAAAAATTGCGGTATGGGTCATGAGAGAAGAAGCTGGTGTGTCGGATCCGGAAGACGACCTACAACTCACATAACACCACAGAGTAGATTTCATCCATAATACAGTGGGATAGCGCAACAAATATTTCAAGTCGCGGTTCTCAGGGCAGTCTCCCCGCCCGTCCGAAAAAGAACTACCGGTAACTAAAATTCAAAATATAACAAATACAGTGATAATAATACCTTCCTCAGACCCTCTAAACTTGAATTATCAATATGTGACTCCTCACTCACTCATTCACTCACTCACTGGCTCTATGGAACCCGTAGATTAATGGCCGCGCGGGCATAAGCTCCCCATGCATCCCTTCTTGAATAATGTTTTCCAATCATTCTCTGTATAATCTAATTTTCTCAAATCATGGTTAATGTTCATCTCCCACTTCATTCTTGGCCTTACCAGCTGGGCGTTTTCCCTCGGGTTTTCCTACAAGAAGCTTCCATGCAACTCTTTCATTCCTCATTCGTGCCACATGTCCTGCGCATCGCAGTCTACGAGACTTAACTCTTCTTATTATATCTGGCTTCATATAAAGATCATGTAGCTCATTGTTATAGTCTTCTACATTCACCTGTCTGTTCATCTCTCTTGCTCTAAAAATTTTCCTAAGAACTTTATTCTCAAATACTCGTGATCTCCTTTCCTTCCTTAAAGTAGGAGTCCATGTTTCACATCCATATAATATAACATCAGTATGTGACGGCCAGTTTAATAATAATTCTTCACATACTAAGTTGACTTCCATCTTCTTGGAGGAGATATTTCTTCAGTTTGAGAATGTTATTCGTCAGTCAAATTTTTGTTTTTATTCAAGAAGTGTGGCTGAGTACACTTAGGCCTACATGAATGTAAGACCGTGCAATTACTGAACCATAATTCATAGTTTAAGTGAGTAAAGTGCTGGAACTTACCTGTTTTGGAGCTGTACCTTTTCTGACTTATTCTCTTCCAGTTATCTCGACGAATACCACCACTTTCTTATAATACCTTGGCTACCAACGTTTGAAATCGATTATGTCACTGCTATTAGGAATTTCTACCAGAAATTTATTTTTCTGGCTGAAGATCACAATTAATTCAACGTACTCGTATACGTTAATTCGATCATACATTCGTTTCCACTTCAAAACGGAGGAATCATCACAAGGAAGGCATGAATGTCCTCGTATTGGAAACTATTGTTAGATATTTTATAATACTTCTTTAAACGAGTTGATATAAAAATAACAGAATATTAATATGTTCTATGATGAATCAAACAGTTTAGTGCATAAAAAACTTAAGTTATTGACTATGTTCTTTCTGCATAAAAAACAGTTCAATAGTCTCTTTATCATATCATTCTACAGCTAGTTCTAATGTTATTTCTGCATAAAATTACGTGTCTACCTTAATAAAAGTGGCATATACACTAATCTCAAAATAATCAAAATGGTGACTTATACTGTTTCTGAAATGAGCTAGTAAAGTGGAGGTTATCTGAAAGCCGACTATTAAAAATTGCTCTAGCTGCCGCCATATTTGTTTTCTCGCAAATAAATCGCACGTAACATCTTAGATAGATAGATCATCGGTTGATTAATGTCTTTGACATCGTCCGATTCCCAATAGCCAATTTTGTCGGCCCATCCAATCTCCTGGATGTAGATGTTTCTCCTTCATGTATAAATATATTCCCGACTCCAGGAGGTTTTAGGTCTTCCTCTGCCTCATCTTCCCTCAGGTTTCCATTACAAAACACATTTTGGTAGCCGATCATCTTCCATTCGCTGGACACGTCCATACTATTTTAATTGTTGAGTTTTAATATAATCTAAAATAGTGTCTTCAATCTTCATATTCTCCCTGATAACTGAGTTCCTAATTTTTTCTCTTCTTGAAATTCTTACTGCCCTTCGTATAAAATCCATTTCCGTTGCCAAAATATACTTATTTGTTTTTGTTGTTAATGGCCAAAGTTCTGCTCCATAAGTAATGATGCTTTTAACAATTGTTTGATATATATTAATTTTATTTTTATTACTTATATATTTATCCCACAATATTCCATTGAATCAAACAATTGCAAATTTTCGTTTATTATTTATATTTTTTAATTCCTCTTCATAACTTCCATTGTTATTTATTTTAATTCCTAAATATGTGATCCCACTACAAGATTTTATTGTTTCTCCAGTCTCCAAAATTAAATTTTGTTCTGGTTCACCAATTGATAAATATTTTGTTTTCTTCATGTTCAAAATTAATCCCCATTTTTCATATTCTTCTATTAATTTTCTAGTCATATATTCTAAATCTTCATAATCTTGGCCATCTGCAAAATGTAAGTTGTATAAAGTTTTGTTGTTTGAAGTAGGAATTCCCATGCTTGAACATTTTCTGCTCTAATTCCTTAATATTTGATGTACATATACTCGTATTTTAAACAGAGTCGGTGATAGACAACAACCTCGACGAAGACCTTTATTTATCGTAAAACCATGTGACAATTTACTGCCAATTTTAATTTTAGGTGTGAAATTGTCATATACATTGTGTATAGCTTTAATTATTATAGTCTTAATTCCCATACGTCTTAAAGCAAACCATAATTTCTCTATAGAGACATTGTCGTATGCTTTCTCAAGATCTACAAATAGTAGGTGCAAAGGTTGTCCATATTGCATTTTCTTTTCTAATACCCAAATAATGCAAAATAAATTGCCGGTTGTGGACGTAACATCTTTATATGAATTCTTTAAAGAGCAAAGCCGAGCTATTGTGAGTGGAGGTTAACATGAAAGCTATTGTGAGTGGAGGTTAACATGAAAGCTATTGTGAGTGGAGGTTAACATGAAAGCTATTGTGAGTGGAGGTTAACATGAAAGCTATTGTGAGTGGAGGTTAACATGAAAACTATTGTGAGTGGAGGTTAACATGAAAGCTATTGTGAGTGGAGGTTAACATGAAAGCTATTGTGAGTGGAGGTTAACATGAAAGCTATTGTGAGTGGAGGTTAACATGAAAGCTATTGTGAGTGGAGGTTAACATGAAAGCTATTGTGAGTGGAGGTTAACATGAAAGCTATTGTGAGTGGAGGTTAACATGAAAGCTATTGTGAGTGGAGGTTAACATGAAAGCTATTGTGAGTGGAGGTTAACATGAAAGCTATTGTGAGTGGAGGTTAACATGAAAGCTATTGTGAGTAGAGGTTAACATGAAAGCTATTGTGAGTGGAGGTTAACATGAAAACTATTGTGGGTGGAGGTTAACATGAAAGTTATTGTGAGTGGAGGTTAACATGAAAGCTATTGTGAGTGGAGGTTAACATGAAAGCTATTGTGAGTGGAGGTTAACATGAAAGCTATTGTGAGTGGAGGTTAACATGAAAGCTATTGTGAGTGGAGGTTAACATGAAAGCTATTGTGAGTGGAGGTTAACATGAAAGCTATTGTGAGTGGAGGTTAACATGAAAGCTAGTGTGAGTGGAGGTTATCATGAAAGCTATTGTGAGTGGAGGTTAACATGAAAGCTATTGTGAGTGGAGGTTAACATGAAAGCTATTGTGAGTGGAGGTTAACATGAAAGCTATTGTGAGTGGAGGTTAACATGAAAGCTATTGTGAGTGGAGGTTAACATGAAAGCTATTGTGAGTGGAGGTTAACATGAAAGCTATTGTGAGTGGAGGTTAACATGAAAGCTATTGTGAGTGGAGGTTAACATGAAAGCTATTGTGAGTGGAGGTTAACATGAAAGCTATTGTGAGTGGAGGTTAACGTGAAAGCTATTGTGAGTGGAGGTTAACGTGAAAGCTATTGTGAGTGGAGGTTAACGTGAAAGCTATTGTGAGTGGAGGTTAACATGAAAGCTATTGTGAGTGGAGGTTAACATGAAAGCTATTGTGAGTGGAGGTTAACATGAAAGCTATTGTGAGTGGAGGTTAACATGAAAGCTATTGTGAGTGGAGGTTAACATGAAAGCTATTGTGAGTGGAGGTTAACGTGAAAGCTATTGTGAGTGGAGGTTAACATGAAAGCTAACATTTTCCACTCTCTCCCAGGTCCTATTTTCATTTTATCGCAATAGAACTTGATATCCTACACGATTTAATTACGAAAAGGAAGATATGCTCGGTAAACTAGAAAAATCGGGGCATAAATTCGAGTTGCTGAGGAATTCAGTTAGTTTACACAATTCCTGCGTGACGGACTTTTTTTGTTAGGATAAATAGGCCTATAATGAATAATTCTAGAATGGACCAATTACGAATTTCATATGTGTATATTCATGTAAATGAACCTTGTCACTATTTCTGACGTAGCAATTAAAATAATTATTTACTTTCAGCGGTGGACTAGTGGTTACGCTCCTTGCCTCTGGTTCCGAGGGTCGCGGGTTCAAAACCGGCCGGGATCGATGGATTTTTTTTTAGGATGGAAAAATCCAAGGAGCAAGTCCTCCGGGAGGGACTTTAAGCCGTGGGTCCCGAGTCTGAAGATTTTCAGATTCGTAAAAGATCCTTAAGCCTGAATGAAAGGCCTCTAAGCAAAATTTACCGAATTTTCCCGTCCTAGAACTACCTTGGTTTCAGTATGAGGCGGAGCGCTGACCACGGACCACTCAAATGACATCTATACGAAAACAAGTGTAACTAAATTATTATGGTTCAATTTCTTCCCTGTAGGGGGAGAGCGCCTGAATCTCTGTTAAGGGAAACATTGGCTTAGAAGATAGAATATCTACTTTCAGTTTATTTATAACAAGCAGAGAAACGCAGTATAGGCCTAATGAAGGAACTTTAATCACTAGAAGTTTGCGTGTGACCCTAAACTTTTCAATTATACTAATCGTCTCTTCTATAGAAAAAATGCAGTAAACCTATAAGTGAGTTAAGTAGGCTATTACTTGGAATATTAGTTGCAGTATGTTCAATTTGAAGTCCCGATCCTGTCCCTAATTATACCCTAGTGTGTCTGCAGATAGCATTATTTACCTTATCTCTGCCATACGCTATATCCAAAAGGTTCAATAAAGTGATAGTTTAGCATTACAGAACACTGTTTTAATATCTTGAAGATTATAGGCTATTGAAAATATTCTCACGATAAATTTAATATTCTGAAGCCCTTTCAATGTACAATATTTTACCAGATTTCTTGTACACATTTTCCCTTGTAAGATACATGTTTTACCCAGTTTCTTTTATTTTAATGTCTATAAGGTCAAATAAGTCTCATATGTAGACGGATGAGGTAATTTGTTTTAATAGATGAGTCAAATGATATTCTGAGGCATATTATTTAAATTTCTGAGCATTTATTTTCAGTTGAGTAAAACCCTGAAAAGCATGAAATAAAACTTATTTCCAACAGATACCGATCTCGGCGAGACGGTGCAAGGGCGGCAGTATTTCACACTTTGCACTTAAATACTATCTAAAACTTTGTTTCGACCAAAGTACGCACACCATGTAGAAATAAAAGTAGGAAAGTAACATTGGGCCCAATCACTTCGAAGATAATTAATTTGATTAAAATTAATTCAAGAACGAGTTTAGAGCAATTGTCATTTTAAAAAGGAGGTTAACGTACTTAACATGTTAACATCGCCACAGATATACAAAGAGCTACAGAACCTCACAGACAAATTTTTAGGAACGATAGATCATGCAGAAAGGATCATTTTTGTTATGGAACATATACTCCTATAACATGGTTATGAGTTGTGTGCAATGGTCAAGATGCTCGCCTGTAAAATTCGGAAATTGAATAAAACAAATGTACACAAAATACATGTTATTGAAAATCATGTTCTGACAGCTTACATTTTGTGTTAAAACAATTTGCGCTGTATCTCACTACATGTTTGATACTTTCGCAGCAACGACCGTCCAACTTTGTCGAGTATGGTAGGATTCTGTTTGATGTAGCGAAAAGCATTAGGATTCGGCAATAAGCTGAACTCTGGTGGCAACTCGAATTTCATACACCACACTTTTGACATGCCCCAAAGAAAATATCAAGTGGCGTTAAGTAAAGTGAATGCGTTGGCCGAGCAACAGGCCCAGTTGTCTAATTCAGTAATTCCCAAAGTCGACGGTTAGTCTGCTCAAAACTTAAGATGTGCCCACAATGAAAAATATCAACGGCGTTTAATCAGGCCTAATTAAATGTTCTCCAAAGTCGACGGTTAGTTGTGCTCAGTACTGAAGTGTGCTGGTGCTCCCTCATGATGTATCCTGAGGTTGCTTACGAGACGTAGAGCAGAACTCATAAACGACGTGTTTGGGAGTTTATATTCGTTCATATAAAATTACCCTCCTTGTACGGGTTATCATTATTTAAAGTTAGTCGGTAATGTCCTGTAACACCCTGTTTATATATTACAGTCGATGCTCTGTACGAGATGCTCGCTATCGAAGAGATTGTATCTCGGTAATTTGAGAAAGTTCATAATTTTATTCAGATATAGATCTATAGATAAAATAAAATTTGGTTATTTAAATGCATTATTTATTCTGCCTTAATTATATTTTATTATTATAATTTAGTGTCCACCGCTGTTTCTCGAGGTAGCGTGCTGCCTTGTCACGCAGCGGGGCCGGGTTCGATCCCCGGTCGGGGTAGTTTTTCTGGGTGAGGTTTTTCCTCACCTGTAAGACACATGTCAGGAAAACTTTAAGGCCCAAACGGTCCCCGAAATCATATGGCCATCATCATCATCATCATCATCCTTCACCGGTGTGGAAAGCAACGGGAAGCTACCACACCTACCATTCCCTAGTAAAGCTGCAAGCATAGCATGAAAATGCTAAGATTCCAGTGAAGGACCTGCCTTCGGGCAGAATTACTATGGATGGATGGATGGATTATATTTTAGTTACAGTCCATGTCTCAGGCTAAATTGTGGTTATCTGCGATTAATACTGAAAAAAGTATTTTCGAGTTCTTGGCCATGGGTTATGTAATTTTAAAAATATCCAGAAATCATTATTATTTTTATATTGCATGAATTGAAGAATCCTTACATCATTTTATCGAAAAGAAAGTTCACAGTTACCTCGAAAAAAATATTTTATTATCCATCATTAAGTAAAAAATAATTTTCATGCTTTTGAAATATTCATTACATGTTACATTTCATTGCTTTTAATATCCTTTAGTTTTTACTGTGGACATAATACGATAAAATGAAAATAAACTAAATTTTACAAAACAGATGGAAAATTATTTTTATTAAATAACTTGTATTTGGCAACTTTTTATTACTGGAATTAAGAAAGATATTTCAAATCACTTCCATGTGTTTAATATCCATATGCAACAACAGTAAAAATTTTCAAAAAAGGTGCGTTATCGATTCTTCTCTATAAATTTGTGCTTGTCACATCTACTTCTATGAATGAATAATCCGCAACCGAGATCTTACCAAACATGGAATAAGAACGAGCCTCGAGTGAAAGCTGACATTACTCAAATGGGAACAGAACGTCAGTTGCGAGGTTCGATTCCTTATTGGGATGCAATATTCCAAGAGGGGGCATATAGAATTAGGTCATTAGTGTATAATTGTGAAGGCTGGTTCACAATGTAAAAATGTAAATAAAATAAGAAGTGATTTTTCAAATAAATTATAGAATATATTGTTATGAATATATAGTCTTTTATATACATTTTTTTATTGTTTTATAGATTATTTTAATTATTCAAGCAAAGCTTTTGAAATAGAGTTTAGACATTCAAAGTCTGTTGAGATAGAGTTTAGACATGATATAGTTCAGAGCAAAGTTTTGCATAGCTAACTGTAAACATCCCTACATTTAGATTATTGGAATGTTAGTGAGTACAGTTAGGGTAACTAGAGGTCAAATTGAGTATATAACCCTGGGGTAGTGAGGGTCTCGTGTCTGTTGATGTGTGACAACCAGAGGTGTTGACGGGTGAGTAAGCTACATTTTTCTTAATATGTATTCTGTACTTTTATGTTTTGAATCAAGTACAATTAACATTTTTGATACTATATTTTAAAAAGGGGATATAACATTTTTAAACATGTAGATTAGGGCAGATTTATAACTTCCACAACTCCCACTCTCTCAAACCCCAGAAAGTACTGTAGTTTTTAATATAGGCTTAGATTAGTTATTTAGGGCTAGAATACTTAGGGATTCTAATTATTTATACCTTAGTAATAAAATATTTTAAAATAAGACTTCTTTTGTTTATTTCAACACATGTATAACTGTACATCCTCATACTAACGCTCGGCTAGATAAACGCTACCAGATTTTCCAAGTCCCGAAGGTCCTTTAAGCCTAAGAAATCCAGTTGGGTTTATAATATATATATATATATATATATATATATATATATATATATATATATATATTAACTGAATTGTCACTCTAACCAGTATTAAGATTTTTAGTCAATAGTAGACCTACTATATTTTTAAACATGATATTAACTTTAAGATTTTTGAATTTATGTAATTGTGTAGATTAATTTTAAAACTCCGCAAACATAAAACTTCCAACAAATTTATGACAGTGTTCCGTGAGTTTTCCATTTAAAAACTATACATTATACAGATATTTTCTTCGTTTTCCTAAGACGCTTGCAATATTTAAAATAATTCAGTTAAATTTTATACTCTACTTAATAAAAAACGCCAGACATGATTATTTAGACAATCATACATTTTTATCCCAAGTTACTCATGGCTAATCAATCCACTCAACTGGGTTCCGACGTTACGGCAATTCTATTTTTTTTATCCATCATTCATCATGGCTTGTCAGGCCATGGTCACCATTCGAAAATATGAATAGAGAAATACCACCACGAGCCAATCGAAAACTACGCACGTTCCCTATTCTTTAAATGTTGGACTGCATTCGTAATGGAGTTTTCGGTTACCACGCGTGTTTAGGGACGGAAAATATATAAATTTTGGTTTGTCTTCATTATGTCAAATATAAATGAAGTGAAAGCATTGTATAGTATTTATAGTTATTTGAAGTTATTTTTAATTTCGTGAAATAACCTGATATTGAAGAAGTTCGCTATATCTACATATTTCCTTGAATATAGAGTAAATTATTCTTTTTTCATTGCCTCGTATCTTAATTTAATAAAATAGTTGAAATGCATGTTGATGAAGTATTTTAATTATAATACAATTTTATTAAACGAAAAGTTGTGAACTGATCTTAAGAAAGCAAAACACCCCCCTCCATTCGAAGTACTGTTCTGAAGGGGGGAAAACATTCTAGCTATTCTTAGCAGTCTGACGGTGCAAGCTCAGTCGAAGGCAAGACGGTGAGATAGCAAGTTGTAAAAGTAAGGAAAAAAATAATATTAAAGTACAGTCATTATAATTCTAAAGCGCAGTAAATAATACTGCCCATAGTGCTTAAATTGTCGGTAGTATATTCATATTTGTAAAAGGCAACACAAGAGTGGGTTTTAAGTTTGACCACCAGGTCGCGGTTTCGTCACTGCGCATGATATTCGGTTGCAAAAAACGCGATAAAATTTAGAATCGCACAAGTAAAACAATGAATAATATCGTGTAATACAAACTATAAAATAAATATTTTAAGATGCTAAAATTGTTTCTATGTAAGACAGATATTATTTAATACAAATCAATTAGGATAAATTTGAAAATAGTAGTTTATATATTTCTTGAATATATATTTTGAAAAATAGTTATCGTCAGAAGCAGAACAAGTTGTGATCTAGCATACTGTGACAGAAAATAATTTCTTGAGTTGGCTGTAAAATTTTAAAATTGTGTTATCTTAATTTCGGCAGTAGTGTGAGTGAAACAACTTTAAGAAGTGCACATTGCATATCTACAGGCGGAGCGTTTGTGGTTGTTGAATTTTCTCCCAGGTGGCGTTATTATCTCCGTTCACAATGAATAATAATAATGAAGCAGGTCCGGAGAGTTGCAGTACAGATGATCAAGACGAAATGGTTGCCACGGAACGAGAATTAGCAGAGGATGCACAATGGAAACGTATCCAACAAAATACCTTTACCCGTTGGGCAAATGAACATTTAAAAACTGTCAATAAACACATTGGGAATTTGGAAACGGATTTATGTGACGGCTTACGACTTATAACCCTAATTGAAGTGTTATCCGGGAAACGACTACCAAAGCATAACAAACGGCCAACTTTCCGGTCGCAAAAACTCGAGAATGTGTCTGTGGCACTGAAGTTCTTGGAGGATGATGAATCAATACGAATCGTGAATATCGGTGAGTACAGACAATATTGATCTTGACATTTCACTATGCGCCAAGCAGATTCTCATGCCGCTGTTTGCAAGCCACGTGGTCAGAAAGGTGGGGTCGGCAATGTACCAAACTGGAGAAATGGCGCCTATTTTTGTAAATACTTTTGGTATCTTGCCACCGCGCTGGCAAGATGTTGAAGTGGAAAATTAGTCGAACAGTACTCTTTTACTGATAGCACAAATAAATATACATTTTAACAGAGCTGTAGCGTCATTCCGATATTTTAATTATTGTAATGTAATACAATGAGCTACATCTCATACTTTGAATTAAATTGAGTAAATCGAAACATATATTTTAGGAATGTACGGCTGCACGGATACCGCTAACATAAGATACCTCTCAGTGTGGAATGAATTTGAGGGCGTGGCTTGATAAACTAGGCATGTGAGTGCGGTGACCCAAGAGAAGGTCGGCAAAATTTATTTCCAATAAATTATGTCGAACAAGTAATAATGTAACACAATTCCTGTATTATTAATAAGGTTAAAAACAAACAATACTTTCCAAGCAGTTTCTACATTAATTTAGTTATATATAAATTTTAATCTTACTAAAGTAGTTATACCGGCAATTAAAATGTCCCAATTCGTCTTATGTAAATTGTTTAGGCCTACCTTTTCTTTACATATTTACACTTGCGGTTCATCACACAATTCTGACTCTCGTTTTTACTTAAAATTAGTTATAACCTCCCTTTACCATATACAATCACTTTATCTATGATAAAATGGAGTTTATAAATAATTTTAATAGATTGTGTAGTTATAAAATCTTAAATTATTTTAATTTAATTGATAGTGAGATTCACTTTTTTTGAATGGTCCTCTAGAACCCAATCTAGCAAACAACGAAAATAGTTAATTACAAAGGAATCATGCATGATGGAATATTCTTTTAGTTAGGGATTTTGGTGACGTATTCTTTCATTTTTTTTTTCCTTATATCCTAATGAAATGCTGGTTAGCTTGTAAAATGGTATAGTAATTTGGGAAAAAACTGCACTTAAACTAGCATGAAATATTTTCAAAGTCCTGTAGAATAACAGTGCACATGCACCAGAGTTTATAGAGCCAGTGATAACCCACAATCGAACCATATATCGATTATCATCATCAATTACTATTCATTGCTATGAAATTTAAAATGACCCATATTTGTAATAAATCCCCAAATCTATGTTAAAAAAATATATGAATAATATTAAAATTACCAAACGTTTATTAAAAATGGGTGTACACTTACTAATCACTCCCTAATGCTGATCCAACCAGTGATACCCCAAAACAGCGATAGAAAAATAATATACTCTGTGGAGAAAATAGCAGTTAGCATCACAATATTGTCTAACAGTGTCATATTGTGATTTGTATATTTAAATAAATATTTCAAAATTGTCTAATAATGTTAAAAAGTTGTTTGAAAAAGTTTAAAATATTAAATAATGTCAGTAAATACAGAAGAAGAGCTATAATTAACAACAATATAACTGAAAAATCAAGCGCTAGTAGAAGTGCAGTTGAGCCATAATTTGTTTTTTGTCACTGTTCACCAAATTGAACTAAACCTGGAACATACACTATTGCTTGGTTATTTTGAAGTAGCTGCTGCACAATTTTCACTTACCTAGTTCATCTATTAGTTAGTCTATTGTATTGTATTTTTAAAATAACACCTTGCTATAAGTCGACATATTCAAGTTTTGGAAAAACAGTACTTTATCTTTCCCAATATGTTTTCTAAGTCCTACAGAATAACAGTGCGCATGAGTTTATAGATCCGTCGCTAGGTGGAACCACATATCTTTGAAGTCCTACAGAAAGTTTATAGAGCTGTCACTAGATGGGCAGCATGTGCAATATGACCAACCTTCGAAATAAATTCCCAAATGTTTATTAGAAATGGACGTACACTAACTTCTCCCTTCCTAACCTAACAAAATAAATTACATGCATACTATTTACTGAAGTGTACACTAATCTGATATACACTAACCTAACAAAAATAGTGTAATTGAGTCATTGATGCAGGCAACATTAGAAAATAGCTAGTGATTATTACAATATTTCCTAAAAATTCGTAATGTTACCGTTTTCCTCGTAAATAAATACCTAAAAATTGTAAAAGAATGTTATAAGTATTGTTGAATAACTTTAAAATATTACAAAATGTTAGTAAAGACAGAAGTAGTACGCAGAGTAACAGTATTACAAGAATATACTATGGGGAAATGAAGGAAAAGGTAATGTCCTGTTGAGCCCAAGTGTTAAGATACTTTGGTCTTCAATTAAAAAAAAAAAACTTTAACATTGAACTCTTCGGCAACTTTTTACTGATGATAATCCAATTCTTCACAGTTACTAGAAAATTTGAAGACCACGATGGTAGATACTGTTGGATTAGAGTTTAACATACTTCTAGTTCTGAGATTTGTGAGTTTAAACCTGACCAGGTTTGATGGATTTAAGGGCCTAAAAGTCCTGAGTATTTTCCTTTGGAAGAGAACTAGGGGAGTCTATACCACCATGCCATCATCATGAATTCAAATAGAAATAAAAAAGAAAATCACACAAATTATTATTGCAGTATGTGAATAATTACTTGACAGAAATATATGTCAATTTTTCCCAAAAAAAAAATATATAATGCTTTAAAATAAAGTGAAAATTTGAGCTCAGATTAACTTAAAATCAGTATATTTGCAATGTAAAATGTGTATTAGTCATTCAGACAGTGTAGGCAATTTATCACAAAAAACCTGCTAAGTAACAAGTGAACGCTAAACTAATCTGGTGTACTAACTTGCCCATTTTCTCACCTTAACTTGTCCAAACTAACACTAACTTGCCCATTTTATCACCCTAACTTGTACACTAATATAGGTGTTAGCAAACATGTTGGCAGTTTGCTATAGCTGGAACGTGTGTTATCATTGTCACATTGGCCAACATGCTACAATTCCTCACTGGGCACAGAAAATTTGGTGTCCAGAGATTCAACATCAGAGAGAATGCAAGTTATAATTGTGGTATTAGCAAACAAAATGTTGAACATGGACCTATTGTCATTGATTGTACTTTGTTCTGAAATGAAAGGTTCAAAATCACCTGTCTTCTAAATAACACTGCCAGTTTAAGTGAACTGCTCATTACGGAAGTGCTTTTGACAGAAAAGAACTACAAACTTTTTAATGTTTTTATAAATAAAGTTAATAAAAAAACTTTAATTTTAAATAAAATTATATAATGAATCACAACTTTGACACAAACTATAATCCAAATGCACCTTAGGTGAAATAGGGTTTATAATTTTTTATAATAAATAATAATGACACTAAAAGTCACTTGTTCTTTGACCAAATATTCACTTGTGGCACAGTGATATAGAATAGCCAGGAATTAAAAGCCATGGGCCCCACATAATAGAATTACTGAACTTAAAAGAAACTCATGCCTAAAAAATAGGCCTCTGAGCAAAATGTTTTGTCCTTTCATGTCCAGATTTGAATTGAGATTCTAATGATCTTAGCTAATAAAACGTGACATTATATAAAATAACAGTGAAGACCCTAAAGATCAGTGTAATCTATAATATTTATTGAGATTACTATTGATGTGGTGGAGTTTCTTTAATGTCCCATAAATAGATACATTTGTTTCGATAGGAAGGGTAGAATGTAATCTTGAAAGGAAGTATGTATATCAAAATAATTAAAAAGTATTCACAGTAAAATATAAATAAACTTTTTTATATGTTACAATTTATATATTATTTTTGGGAAATGAATGCTGGGAAAATTTTGGGGTACAGACAACTAGGTTTGTACTATCTTATCCTTTTTGTACTTTTAGTTAATTGTACCTTAGGTCTTCACAAATTGTAACAGATCATATTATTGTGCAAGATACAATATTAGCCACTAATTTATAAAGTTTTTATTTTAAAGGGATTGGAATATCCTAAATTGTTAATGTTTATACACTGATCACGAAGTGCATGTTTTCTCAGAAACTATCCTTAGCAGGAGTATAAAAATTTTGCTGATCATCTATTAAAGTTTTGATTCAGATTTAACACAGGGATGTAATTCAGGTTTCATTCAGTATGTTTTTTTTTATAAGCAACATTAATTTTTGCTGCATTTATCAAAAAATAATTTTTTTTAGATTTGTCAGTTTTTATGATTATGAATATGTAATATTATGATTTCTGGGTGAGTAGAAGAGAAAACAGCAAGTCCTTAATTTGTTAATTATGTAAATTTTAAAGAAATATTCATAATGCCACCAACTGAATTTAGTGAATATTTAATCAATTGTGCTTCATACATTGAATGTTTAGAGATGCTAAGATATCTGGGAATTACTCGTTAATGCATTGTTTAATCAGTTGTTAATGAGGAATGACATATTCGGAATTGTCATCTCTATATTTATAACTCAGTACAACATAAATAGGAATTGTGGAAGATAACACCACAAAATTAAATCTGGAAGGATATTAAATATAGTAAATGGAAATGGATTGGTCACACTCTCAGAAGAGAAGTAGACAGTGTGCCAGAGAGAGCTCTGGAATGGAATCCACAAGAATTACCTAGGAAAAGAGGAAGACAAAAAATTACATGGTGCACAGTATTAAGAGATTGAACAAGGGTAAAGATGTGATGATGTCAGGAAATTGGGGAAAACAGAGTTTGGTGGCATGATTTCACAAAGGTCCTTTGCTTCCAAGAGAATGACTAGAACTACTAAAATATTTTTTTCTTATATAAAGTAACTTCTGAAAAAAAAATATATATATCCTTATTCTGGCGTGAAAGCATGTAGGCTATGTTTTCATTATTTTGATATATTCTGAGATCAATGAATACAACAATATTTGAGGAAACTTATGCCATAATGTAGTTGGTTAAGGCAACATGACACAAACAGGAAGGTAAAGGGTTCAAGTCCCGATGAGGTCAGGATTTTTAAACTGGCCATAATCCTTTTGATGGCATTATAGGCCTAGGTTCGACTCTGTCTCTAATATAAATGAGTACCAGATTGTTCTGGGAGTAAAGGCGGCCATCACGCAGGGCTGACAACCCGGTTGACATCTCGTGCGGATTATCTAGATATTAGTTCAAATCCAGGTTTAGGAGTATTTTTTTCTATTTGTTTGTATGTTAACTATTACATGCAAAGAGAACGCTCGAGAATATTAATTCCAATATTACGTTTGTTATTATCTGGTATGGCACAGAATAAATTCCCATTATAATGCCTTAGTAGAAGCGACTCTGTTGTATTGTGAATAGAAGTTCATTATTGGGGTGTATGGGAAATTCAAATACAGAAAGATTTGTGTCTACTCCTAGATCAGTTAAGTAATACAATTCATAACTGCGCCAGCGTGTAAAGCTGGAGATCTTGGGTCCAAATCCCGGTTTAGGCAGACATTCTTTAGTTGTGTTTAGACAATTACACAGAGTGTAGTTAGTATTGATACACTTAAAAATACCACAGAGATAAATTGATAATTTAATTATTTCTTCACTATACAGTATAAAAAAACAAAATTATACACCTTTACATTGCAGTCTATAAAGTTAAATAAACGCACTTTCCTCTGTTTTAACATAACAATTAACAAGTAAAATAATTTATCCGTGAACAACAAAAATTAACTAACAAAAAGTATTGATACAATCTCATATAATGGCTGTATTGAGTCTTTAATTTTTTAGTTCAATAATTGGTTGGGAGTCCCCTTGATTCCAAGATGGTTTGATGACTACATGGCATCGACTCGAATAAATTTGAAGTCACTGAAGAAAGTATGTTTTTTAACAGGCCTATGATAGTATAGAACGAGAAAAATATTACGAAATCATGAATGAATTTAGCATCCCCAAAAAGTTAATAAGGTTGGTTAAGGGTAACGATATCATTTGAAAATTGTCTTAGGAGATTTTAATGCAAAAGTGGGGCGGGAAGATATATTCAAACCAACAATAGGCAAATTCAGTCTTCATGAAGATAGTAACGACAATGGGGTTTGATTAGTCACCTTTGCCACATCAAAGAGTCTTATTGTTAAGAGCACAACATTTCAGCATAAGGATATTCATAAATACACCTGGACGTCTCCAGATGGCGAAAATCGGAACCAAATAGATCATGTATTAGTGGACAAACGCTGGCCTAGTTGCATCATCGATGTTAGATCAGTTAGAGGGACAGACTGCAATTCGGATCATCATCTGGTCAGGGTGAAAATCAGACAATGGCTATCGCTTATGAGAGGATCAAACGCTAGCGATGATTCTGAAAAAATTGAATTAAAAAACTTGAAAAATTATTAAATGCGGCAAGAATACAAAATCAAAATTGCTAATAGATTTGAAGCACTGGAATCTTCAGATGAGAACGTGGCAAACGAAAGAGAAAACTGATATAAATAAAGAATGGGAGGGCTATAAGAGATACTATTAAATTGTCAGCATCAGAAAGGCGTTAGTTGTTTAAAAAAGAGGCAAACAAAGAAATGGTTTGATGAGGAATGTGCCGACATTGTAAAGAAAAGAAAGCTAGCAAAAATTGAATGGTTACACGAGCCAAATTAGGTAAATTTAGAGCAATTGGGTAGTGTTAGACGAGGAAACCACCAAGTTACTAAAGAGTAAAAAGAGGGAATATTTGAGAGAGAAGATTAATGATCTTGAAATGAATGCAAAAAATAGGAACATTAGAAAATTATATCAGGGAATTAGTATAGAGAAGAAAGGGTTTCAGGCTAGAACAAACATAATTCGGAATGAAAATGGGGATATGATTGCAGATTCTGGGAGTATATTAAATAGATGGAAAAGTTACTTTAAATCAGCTATTAAATGTACATATAGAACAGGACATTGAGGAGGATAAGTTAGAGACAGCCAGAAATGCTAGTCGCAGAGCCAAGTGCATTAGAGGTTGAAATGGCAATTGAAAAATTGAAGATGTATAAAGCATCAGGTTCAGATGAGATCCCAGCAGAACTGTTAAAATCAGGGGGAGAAAAATTGATGGACGAACAATACGCTGGTTGCTTAGTATGATTTGGGAAAAAGAAGCTCTTCCAGATGAATGGAAGGAATCAATTATTGTACCAATTTATAAGAAAGGAGATAAAACTGATTGCAACAACTACAGGAGCATCTCATTACTTTCAACTTCGTACAAAACTCTAAACAAATATATTAGTAAGCAGAGTTACTCCCTATATTGATGACATTCTAGGAGATCATCAATGTGCATTTAGAAGAAACAGGTCTACAACAGATCAGATTTTTAGTATAAGACAGATTTTAGGGAAAATAAATGGGAATATAATGGTACTGTACATCAACTATATGTAGACTTCAAAAAAGCATATGATTCAATTAAGAGGGAGAAGTTATATAGTATCCTGCTGGAGTTCGGTATTCCTAAAAAGTTAGTTAGACTTATACGAATGTGTCTAAAATGGCTCAAAGAGTAGGGTGCGTGTAGGCAAACAGTTTTCAGACACTTTTGAAATCCAGAATGGGTTGAAGCAAGGAGATGCACTATCTCCTCTACTATTTAATTTTGTGCTAGAGCATGCCATTAAATCTTTAGAGAATGAGGAAGGCTTACTACTGAATGGTATTAATAAGCTGTTAGTTTATGCTGATGATGTAGTACTACTGGCCGATAGCGAGGAGGTACTAAAGGCCAACACGCACACACTATTGAGTAACACTAAAAAGAAATTAGGACTGGAAGTAAATATCAGTAAAACTAAATATATGGTTACACATAGAAATACAGTATATAATGGAAATGGACAGCTAATGACAAATGAGGGAAATTTGAGAGGAAGTGGCTGAATTCAAATCAATACTAGGAACAATAATCACAATTAGGAATGAGATGCACAAAGAAATTAAACATAGGCTCAATTCTGGAAATGCAAGCTATTATGCATTGCAGGGACTTTTGATGTCCCAACTCCTTTCAAGAAAAGGTTAAGTTGAAAAATATATAAAAACTATTATTCTACCAGTTACATTGTATGGGTGCGAAACATGGACTCTTACTTTAAGGGAGGAAAGGAGATTACGAGTATTTGAGAATAAAGTTCTTAGGAAAATTTTTGGACCAAAGAGAGATGAACAGACAGGTGAATGGGGAAGACTACATAACAATGAACTACATGGTCTTTACAGGAAGTCAGATATAATAAGAACAGTTAAGTCTCGTAGACTGCGACGGGCAGGACATGTGGCACGTATGGGAAATGAAAGAGGTGCATGGAAACTTCTTGTAGGAAAACCAGAGGGAAAACGCCCAGTTGGTAGATCAAGAATGAGGTGGGAGAATAACATTAACTATGATTTGAAGGAAGTAGATTATACAGGGAATGATTGGAAACATTAGCTCAGGATAGGGATGTATGGAGAGCTTATGACCGCGCGGCCATGGACATACGGGTTCGATAGTGCCAGTGAGTAAGTAAGGGTACCATGACAGACACAACGGCTCAAGTTAAGATACAGGCACACCTTGCAGAATTTTTTAAAAATCGAACAAGGACTCAAACAGGGTTATGGGCTGGCCCAATGCTTTTTTAATTTGGTTCTTGAATATGCCGTTAGAAAGCTATCAGTGAACACTATAGTAACCCTTGGATATCACACTACACAGATAATAGGGTATGCAGATGACATATGTCTCTTAAGCAGAAGTAGCAAAGCCATTCAAGAATTTTATACTGAATTTAAAGCAGCCACTGAAGATATATGCCTAGAAATTAACATGCAGAGAACACAAGTTATGATACAGACAGGTGTCAAACCAATGACAGAACTGCAATCTAATAGCATAAGAGAATTAGGTTTTAACGTTGTGAAAAATTTTAACTATCTTGGCTCATGTATTACATATAACGACCAACACATTGAAGTGCAAAGAAGACTGAAACTGGCCAACAAAGCTTTTTACTCACTTCATAAAATAATGAAGAGTAATAACATACACTCAGCAACTAAAATAAGGCTATATAAAGTTTTAATACGATCAGTTTTGACCTATGGTAGTGAGACATGAAACCTTACTACAAGATCAGAGGTAGCCCTAAATAATTTTGAAAAAAAAGTACTCAGGAAAATATTTGGACCAATAAATATTAATGGTCAGTGGAGAATATGATACAACAAAGAACTGTATGACAAATACAATGAACCTGACCGTGTCATCTTTATCAAGTTAAAGAAATTAGAATGGGCTGGCCATGTACTAAGGCTCTCAACAGACCGAGCACCAACAAACAGGTGCTTACAGCAAGTTTTATGGGGAATAGATGAGTTGGAAGACCGAAAAAACGATGGGAGGATGGTATTAAGGAAGATGCTGCAAACCTACTTAAGTGTCGCAACTGGAGGCTTGCTGCGCAAAATAGAAATTATTGGAGGCAGAAGATAAGGGAGGCCAAAGCTCGAATTTGAGCCGATCAGCCATTGGATGAATGGAAGAAAGTACGTATGTTTCTTCTTACAAAGCGTTTCACAGGTCTTGCTTGTTAGAGACCTGCCTTGAATGAATTCTCCTTTTCAGATGTTCCCATAAATTATCAATGGGATATATGTTCGGAGACTGTGGAGGCGTTTCCATGTACTTTGGTGTATTATATAAAATCTATAAACGCGTATTGAAAGTAGTGTGCTTGGGATCATTATCTAGCATAACTACAAAATCTTGCCTAATCTTCAATTTCTCTGCAGAGGTATGACGATTTGTCTTCAGTATCTTTATATACTGTTTGTGATCCATCACGCCATCAATAAAATGCAAGGTTCCATCACCAGAGGTATTCATGTATCCCCATACTAATAAAGAACCACCACTATGTTTCACAGTGGGTTGGAGATTTTGCTTTTGTAGCCTTGTATTTTAATTCTTCCAAACTTTTCTTCATCCATTTTAACAGGAAATGTCGAATTTAGGCTCAGGGGTAAAAATTACTTTACAAAATTCTTTGGGGCTGTTTGTGTGTTTCAGCGAAGTTAATTTTTTTTTAATTCACTCACAAAGCATTTTCTACAGGCTTGTTTTCCCATGTAGTTCATTAGCTCATAGACACTTACAAACATTGCTAGCAGAAATACTAATATTGAAGTCACTATTGATACTAGCTGCTAATTTAAGTGCACTACATTGAGGTTTTTGCTTTACTTTTCTCATTAATCCTTTTTCAACATGAACTTAGTTTTCTAGGACGTCCTGATCTTTGGCTCTTTTCGAAAGATTTTCATTCTCTAATTCTGTCAATTATATGCTGAATTATTGCTCTTGGCCTTCCAATTATTTCACTAATTTCATTTAGCGATTTACGCTAATTATGCAAACGAATAATTAATTTCATTTCTTCTACTGATGTCTTTCTACCTTTGCGCTCCATTCCAGCGTTAATCTGCTGCCAAACACACACACAACTATTAGTACACGCAAAGTACTCAAGGCTAGAGTGAATAAAACACTACCAGACCCACCTCCACTCGACTTCATGTGCACATTCTGTTGACCAAAACTTAGTACTGTATCAATACTTTTTGTTTGTTAATTTTTGTTGTGTTATTTTTTTACTCGTTAATTGACATGTTAAAACAGAGGAAACTGCGTGTATTTTACTTCATAGAGTTCAATTTAAAGGTGTATATTTTTTCTGTTTGTATATAATGAAGAAATAATTTTTTTTTTACTTTTGTCTGTGTTATGTACTTTCTACACTAACTGTACATATATTGTGGAAACATGGTTGAATCTGTCCAGGTGGACTAATGGTTACTATGCTAGC
This sequence comes from Diploptera punctata, assembly GCA_030220185.1. Taxonomy (NCBI): domain Eukaryota; kingdom Metazoa; phylum Arthropoda; class Insecta; order Blattodea; family Blaberidae; genus Diploptera; species Diploptera punctata. Next base: position 537,099 of record JASPKZ010008082.1, read on the forward strand.
CTCGGGTTCCAAGGTTCCTGAATCCAAACCCGGCCGTGGTCAATGTATTTTCAGGACTTAACTATCCTGAATATGGGCTCGTATGAAAAGGGAACTAAAGCGTAAATTCTCATGTCGTAGATTTATGACAACTAAAAAATCTCAATCCTGAAAAAAAGAGGCCCCCAATCCTGAAAAAAAGAGGCCTCTCAGTAAAATTTCTCGACCCTTTTGCGCCCACTTCTTAGTTTCGACGCTAATGATATTCGCTGTAAAAGAACATGGTTAAATGAAATAATTATTATAACATGATCGCGATTATCACTGACTATGCAAGTGACTTAAGGTATCTATCTATCTATCTATAGTAATTCTGCCCGAGGGCTGGTCTTAGTAAGTAGTAAGAAGATTGTGCTGCAAGACCTGTTTGTAATATACGCCCGGAAGTAGTTTTTTTTTACTTTTATGGTAAACAGAGAATGTAGAGAAACAATCCTGTTTATGAAAAATGCAATACTTTCTGTCGTAAGACTCACTTTAACATGGATGGAAAGAAATTATAAAATACATGATTAATTAAATAGTTGATAAAAAATTTCACAATTGATAAAAATCATATACATATAACATACTATGTTGAAATAGGTTAACTACACCTTGGCCTAGAATATAAAAAAATCAAAATTAAAGTTGCTATTCTGTTACATGGAACATGAATATCGAATTCGTTGAGATTAATTAAGTAGAGATATTTGTCGAAATAATATAATTTACTATTAAATACTGGATTCATTACATATATAGATATGGCTAGTGAAATGTGCCAAAACATGATATTGAAGACAGGCTAAAGGTTTATAAAATTCCTATGACAGTGAAAGTCAAGATTCAAAATATAAATAGAGATACAAAATGAAGAGATGTCTTTTCTTGGATCATGGAATCCTGAAGGAGAGAGAGAGAGAGAGAGAGAGAGAGAGAGGAGAGAGAGAGAGAGGAGAGAGAGAGAGAGAGAGAGAGAGAGGAGAGAGAGAGGGAGAGAGAGAGAGAGAGAGAGAGAGAGAGAGAGAAAGGGAGAGGGAGAGAGAGACATGGACATACGTGGGTGAGGTTTATATTATATCACATTTTTTTCCAAACTATATGGCATTAAAAAAATAATACTAGTATTCACATTTTAAACACGAACTTAAAATTGTCCATATTAAATGCACATAATGAAGATATAATTTATTTTAAACTTTGACAATATGAACTTCATAATGGTTATAATAATATATTTAGGTTGTCAATTAACATTTAAATTAAATTTTATTAATATGTCTCTCTCTCCCTCTTTCTTGTGAATCAGTTGGTATTGTATAAATTTGTCATTTGAATTGGTATTTTGAATGCTACCAAATCTGAGAACAGGACGACTTTAACATGCTAAAGGTGTAGAACCATATAGTGTTTCACATGAGATATTTCTTTACTTGTTAATTGTTAAATACAATATTTGAAACGCAGGGTTCTTGAATTATATTGGGATAGTCTAGTGATATTAGGGTTTCATTTATTCCATAGCGATCGTTATAAATTCTTAAGCTAAATTAATGAATCCAGATTAGTTAATCTTACGTTATAATCCCACAAAGCCTCGGAAACCACCCTTATTCCATTAGAAAATCCAAAATATTGAAAAAATTAAGAACCTTTCAGAAGACTAACCTAAAGTAGGGAAACCAAAGAAACTTTATTAAAGTCGAAGTCCAAAATCTGGCCCGCTACCTTAATAGTATAAAGCCCTTCGAAGTCAAAGTCAAGACGTACTATTCATAACACTTTCCAACTCTCAAGAATGGAAAGGATTTAATTATGATACAGGCATGTATTTATTTCGAAGGGGTCGGAAACTTAGTGTTCATTGATGATAAAATGGACATAAGGGGATATCGTAGTATATTAGAAAATATGAAACAAAATACCGAAAAAGGGGGAGGCTAGAATGCGATTTCATATCAGAGCAAGATAACTGGATGAACGGCACACTTTGTATTAATGTTAATAGTTTTGAACACAACTCCAGTCAGCGGAACTGGACACTATTCAACACCTCTGGCCAATTTTTAAAGACAAAAATTCGCTATACGAAAGACTCTTCGGAGAAAATCTCAAACGGGTTATCGCACGAAAATGGAAGACGATCAGTGCAGTAACACATATGATGTTAATTATTAAGGACAAGGGTTACTCCACAAAGTAAATTAAATTGAGTGATATTGTGTATTTTAATTGAGTTTAGTGTATGAACAGAAACGTTATAGTTATACACAATCAGTCATCTTGTTCATTTAATTTTTGTACAAATACAGTTAGTGCAGAAAGTATTGATACACTTAAAAATATCACAGAGAGAAATGATTTCATTATTTCTTCACTATATACAAAACAAAATTATACACCTTTACATTGCACTCTATAAAGTTAAATAAACGCAGTTTTCTTTGTTTTAACATAATTAACGAGCAAAAAAATAATTTATACACGAACAACAAAAATTAACAAACAAAGTATTGATGCAATCTCATATTATGATTGTTCTGAGTCTTTACTTTTTGAGTTCAATGCATGATTGGGAGTTCCTTTGATTCTAAGATGGCAATGAGGACGACGTAGCATGGGTCCAACTAAATTTGAAGTTACTGTAGAAGATATATTTCTCCATTCTTCTTCCAAAGCGTTGCTCAGGTATTGCATGTCGGAACTTGCCTTGACCAAAGTCTCCTTTTCAGATGTTCCCATAAATTCTCAATGGGGTTTATGTCCGGAGACTAGGGAGGCGTTTCCATGTACTTTGTTGTGTTATACAAAATCCATAAACGCGTATTGAAACATATGTGTTTGGGATCATTATCTTGCATAAATACAAAACCTTGTTTAATCCCCATTTCCTCTGCAGAGTTAATGAAGATTGGTTTTCAATATGTTCATATACTGTATGTGATCCATCACACCAACGATAAAATGCGATGTCCCGACTCCAGAAGTACTGCTCGGGACCCAGCTCCGTGTGTCTGAAAGGAATTTGGTGTCTCAGCTGTTAGTATATGAGAAGCATAGAAGTGTACCTCCTCCCACTCCCCACACTTCTCCCCGCAAACACACAGAGCTTGGTCTCGAGCTGTACTCATATATCCCCATACTAATAATGAACCGCCACTATGTTTCACAGTAGGTTGGAGATTTTGCTTTTGTAGCTCTGTATTTTAATTCTTTCAGATTTTTCTTCTTCCATCTGAAAGGGAAATGTTGATTTAAGCTCGTCAGTATAAATTACTTTTTTACAAAATTCTTTGGGACTGTTTGTGTGTGTTTTAGCGAAGTTCAAATTTTTCTTTCAGATATCTTCGCTTAAACATTTTCTATGCGCTGTTTTCCCATGCAGTTAGTTAGCCCATAGACTCTTGCTAATATTGCTAGCAGAAATACTAATATTAAAATCATTCTTGATACTAGCTGCTAATTTAGGGGCACTACTTTTAGGTTTTTGCTTTACTTTTCTCATTAATGCTTTTTCGATATTAGTTTTCTAGGACGTCCTGATCTGTGGTTATTTTCGAAAGATTTTCGTTCACCAACTCTATCAATTATATGCTGAATGTTTGGTCTTGGCCTTCCAATTATTTCACTAATTCCATTTTGCGATTTACACTGATTATGCAAACCAATCATTAATTCCCTTTCTTTTACTGTACTCTTTCTACCTTTGCGCCTCATTGCAGATTAATCTGGCATTCAAAACACACAACTACACGGACAACGGCACCGTACTCCAGGCTAGAGTGAATAACAACACTACCAAACCCACCCCCACTCACACTTGATGTGAATCTTCTGTTGACCAAAACTTGGTACTGTCTTCAATACTTTTTGTAGGTTTAATTTTTTGTGTTACTGGAAAATTATTTTTTTAATCGTTTAATTGGCATGGTTAAAACAAGGAAGGAAAACTGCGTGTATTTAACTTCAATAGAGTCCAATTTAAATGTGCATATTTTTGTTTTTATATGTGATGAACACATAAAGAAAAAAAATGAAATTATTTCTTTCGTCTGTGATATTTTTAAGTGACTCAATTATCTTTTTTTGCCCTAACTGTACGTCGAGAAACACCAAACATTATTTATAGATACCCATCCTGTCCCTGTGATATACTGTATTTCATAAAATATTCTGAAGAGAAACAGAATAAAACATTACATTGTAACTGAATAACATTGATTTTATGTTTAAAAAAACGGTGTATGAACAAGAGTAGCAGTTTATAAAAATGTGCTACCCATTCGATTTTTTTCTCTTCAGTTGAGAATAGTATAGTGGCCAGCAATAATACCAACAATTACCTAGTTCATGCTTAGAAAGAATTTAATTAACAATTTGATCAAAGTAGCCATCTATAGTTTTCCTAGCGAATATTGTAGAAGATATTATAGGCCTATGTCCTTGAGATAGCTGTACATTTCAAATATATGAATTGGGAAGGAAATGCTAATACCTCGTAATTTGTAAATGTTATTCTGTATAGTTATACCAGAATTTAAAAACTTACTGGAAAGGGGAACAGGGAGAAGACCAATGTTTAACAGTAAATTATGGTACTATTACAAATATTTGATATCCATTACCATTAAAATGTCTTAGGTTTTGGAGAATCTATAAAAAAGAAAACTCTGCAGGTATAGTGAAGTACAGATGCAGATTGGAAAACATGAATTATTTTGTTGTAAATACATGTAACACATATTTTGATTGTCCTATATTCGCAAGACAACGATTCCTGGTTTTAACTTACTTTTAAATAGAGGAATGAAGGCTTTTTTGCCTCAATGTGTGAAGTTATTTTTAATAAATCGAAATTATTATAAACATGTTATGACATTCAATCACACATTCATAACAATATGTAGTATTTATCTAAGACATATAGACAATTTATGTAATTCATAACACTCATTAAAAACCATAAGTTAATATCTCTGTTTTACAATGTACAGTATAAAATTGTTATATAAGCTACAATCCTTGCATGCGTTTGTGGCGAAACAGGGTTTCAAAATATTTGGAGATTCAATAATAAAAAAATACAATTGATACTTGTAAGACATCACTTTGTAATTTTTTATTTTTCTTTGGAGAGGGGAGGCGGAAATTATACATAAATTTATTCGTACATTACTGTGTAATTATCAGAAACAATGGTCTTTCACACAGTACATAATGGACGTGAAATGAACAACTTTCTTCTTTGGTATTTCTGTAGTCTGTTTTAACATAACTAAGACAGAGATAAACGTTATTAATGTTACTTCAGGAGAAATGGTAATATCGTAGCCGCGTATTATTAATTTTATCGAGAAAAAAAACAATATTCTAATCGTGCCTTCTGTGTGGAATTAATGTCATACTCTAGATTATTGTAAAGTAATGCACGATACATATTCCTTTGAGAAAATCGTACATTATGTTAAATATATTATTCTCAAGGAATTAGCTGGCCTATGCACGTGCACTTACTTTATTTACATCTTGCATAATTAGATCAAACTACATTATCATCACTATCTGCTTCTAGTGTTAGCGATATTAAGTAAACGTGATATACACAGTATTAGTAATTGACATTTTCATACGAAAATTTAATAACTAATAAATAAGGTTCTCGCGGAAGTGCACGTTTGAACTGAGTGTAATATTTCCTCCTAGAGCAGCGACGTCCATACTACGGCCCTCAGTCACTTTTTATCTGGCCCTTGTATGTTTGTAACAGTCTAATGAATTAAAATATGTTAAGAATAGGCCAATAATATCAGTCTATTAGTGATGGTACAAAAACTTAAGAAATGTGTTCTAATGACATAACAAGAAAAGTAGCAAATCAATACTCTTATAATAATAATAATAATAATAATAATAATAATAATAATAATAAATAAAATTGTATGGTAATATAAAAAGAATGACAGAAGACAGGGTGTCACTTGCTTGAAGAAGAGGGCGGTCAAAAATAACGTGGATTGATTGTGTTTTGAGCAGCATGAGAAAAAAAATAGGATTGGGCAATGGAGATTGAAATTATAGAGATGTGGAGGAGAATGACAGTAGATTAATTAGGGGCATGAAGATATAGTAAAACCTGCTAAATAATAAATAAATAATAACAATAATTCTTAGCCCCTCCATGGTATCTTTACCTTGTCGTGGTGGAGTGGCTTGTGTGCTTAAATGATCCTGAGAGCTATGCCGGCGGTAGCATTGCTGCCGATAGGGTTACCCATGCCGGACTGGTCGAAGGTGATAAGCCAGACGAAATAAGTACCTTGGTCGAAAGAGTGACGATCTTTCACCGTAAAAATAAACCGTCAAGAAATGCGGACATGGGTTCTACTGGGGTAAAATTTTCCGGAGGTCAAATAGTCCCCCATTCGGTTCTCCGGGCGGGGACTACCTCAGGGAACCCATGCCAAAGGCTCAAACACAGGGACATGTTCCTAGGAACATGGAATGTTAGGACTTTATACAATAGCGGGGCACTAGAGATATTAACACGGGAATTGGATAAATCGCCCTTGGATATAGTCGCTTTACAGGAAGTTAGGTGGCCAGGAGAAGGTAGTCAGGAATCAGGAAGCTTTTCATTATTACTATGGGGGTGCAGAAAGACCTGCATTTGGAACGGGTTTTTTAGTCAGAAGGAGGATCCTATCCGCTATCCGAGATATTAATAAGTTTGTTAGTGATAGGATATCATACATAATTCTAAAGGGTAAACGACATGATTTTATAATTGTAAATGTACATGCCCCCACAGAAGATAAAGATGACAAGATCAAGGATGAGTTCTATGAAGAATTAGAATGCTTATTTGATAGCCTTTCACGATATCATATGAAAATTGTCTTAGGAGATTTTAATGCAAAAGTGGGGCGGGAAGATATATTCAAACCAACAATAGGCAAATTCAGTCTTCATGAAGATAGTAACGACAACGGGGTTAGATTAGTCACATTTGCCACATCAAAGAATCTCATTTTTAAGAGCACAACATTTCAGCATAAGGATATTCATAAATACACCTGGACGTCCCCAGATGGAGAAACTCGGAACCAGATAGATCATGTATTAGTGGATAAACGCTGGCACAGTAGCATCATTGATGTTAGATCAGTTAGAGGGACAGACTGCAATTCAGATCATCATCTGGTCAGGGTGAAAATCAGACAACGGCTATCGCTTATGAGAGGAACAAACGCTAAAGATGATTCTGTAAAATATGAATTAAAAAACTTGAAAAATGATGAAATGCGGCAAGAATACCAAATCAAAATTGCTAATAGATTTGAAGTACTGGAATCTTCAGATGACAATGTGGCAAACGAAGAAGAAACTGATATAAATAAGGAATGGGAGGCTATAAGAGATACTATTAAATTGTCAGCATCAGAAAGCATTGGTTGTTTAAAAAAGAGGCAAAACAAGAAATGGTTTGATGAGGAATGTGCCGACATTGTAAAGAAAAGAAAGCTAGCAAAAATTAAATGGTTACACGAGCCAAATCAGGTAAATTTAGAGCAATGGGTAGTATTAGACGGGAAACCACCAAGTTACTAAAGAGTAAAAAGAGGGAATATTTGAGAGAGAAGATTAATGATCTTGAAATGAATGCAAAAAATAGGAACATTAGAGAATTATATTCAGGGAATTAGTATAGAGAAGAAAGGGTTTCAGGCTAGAACAAACATAATTCGGAATGAAAATGGGGATATGATTGCAGATTCCAAGAGTATATTAAATAGATGGAAAAGTTATTTTAATCAGCTTTTAAATGTACATACAGAACAGGACATTGAGGAGGATAAGTTACAGACAGCAGAAATGCTAGTCGCAGAGCCAAGTGCATTAGAGGTTGAAATGGCAATTGAAAAATTGAAGATGTATAAAGCATCAGGTTCAGATGAGATCCCAGCAGAACTGATAAAATCAGGGGGAGAAAATTGCTGGACAAGATACGCTGGTTGCTTAGTATGATTTGGGAAAAAGAAGCTCTTCCAGATGAATGGAAGGAATCAATTATCGTACCAATTTATAAGAAAGGAGATAAAACTGATTGCAACAACTATAGGGGCATCTCATTACTTTCAACTTCTTACAAAATTCTAACAAATATATTAGTAAGCAGACTTGCTCCCTATATTGATGACATTCTAGGAGATCATCAATGTGCATTTAGAAGAAACAGGTCTACAACAGATCAGATTTTTAGTATAAGACAGATTTAGAAAAGAAATGGGAATATAATGGTAGTGTACATCAACTATATGTAGACTTCAAAAAAGCATATAATTCAATTAAGAGGGAGAAGTTATATAGTATCCTGCTGGAGTTTGGAATTCCTAAAAAGTTAGTTAGACTTATACGAATGTGTCTAAATGGCTCAACGAGTAGGGTGCGTGTAGGCAAACAGTTTTCAGACACTTTTGAAATCCAGAATGGGTTAAAGCAAGGAGATGCACTATCTCCTCTACTATTTAATTTTGTACTAGAGCATGCCATTAAATCTTTAGAGAATGAGGAAGGCTTACAACTCAATGGTATTAATAAGCTGTTAGTTTATGCTGATGATGTAGTACTTACTGGCCGATAGCGAGGAGATACTAAAGGCCAACACGCACACACTATTGAGTAACACTAAGAAATTAGGACTGGAAGTAAATATCAGTAAAACTAAATATATGGTCACACGTAGAAATACATTATATAATGGAAATGGACAGCTAATGACAAATGAGGGAAATTTTGAGGAATTGGCTGAATTCAAATACCTAGGAACAATAATCACAAATAGGAATGAGATGCACAAAGAAATTAAACATAGGCTCAATTCTGGAAATGCATGCTATTATGCATTGCAGAGACTTTTGATGTCCCAACTCCTTTCAAAAAACGTTAAGCTGAAAATATATAAAACTATTGTTCTACCAGTTATATTATATGGGTGCGAAACATGGACTCTTACTTTAAGGGAGGAAAGGAGATTACGAGTATTTGAGAATAAAGTTCTTAGGAAAATTTTTGGACCAAAGAGAGATGAACAGACAGGTGAATGGAGAAGACTACATAACAATGAACTACATGGTCTTTATAGGAAGCCAGATATAATAAGAACAGTTAAGTCCCGTAGACTGCGATGGGCAGGACATGTTGCGCGTATGGGGAATGAAAGACGTGCATGGAAACTTCTTGTAGGAAAGCCAGAAGGAAAACGCCCAGTTGGTAGACCAAGAATGAGGTGGGAGAACAACATTAACTATGATTTGAGGGAAGTAGATTATACAGGGAATGATTGGAAAGCATTAGCTCAGGATAGGGATGTATGGAGAGCTTATGTCCGCGCGGCCATGAACCTACGGGTTCGATAGTGCCAGTGAGTAAGTAAGTAAGTAAGTAAGTAATTCTTAACAGCTATAATGGGTCTATGGCCCGCACCATCTTGATGATTCTTCCATTTGGCCTGCGATACAGAAACATTCAGGGCGGCTCTGTCCTAGAGGGTGTGGTCTACACCACCACGCATAGTTCAAATGTGCACTTTCCGCGAAAACTCTATTTATTGCATTTTAGTGTGAAAGTGTCAATTACTAATGTAGTGTCTATTGCCGGTACATTTACCTTATTAGTAATTCAGAAAACTATGGTATCTTAAAATAGTTTCTTTTATATGACTCATAAGCACTGACTTATGCGGAACAAGGGTGACAGGAATAGATGCATAAGTGGAATTGACCCATGTGGAATGAGAGATAAATATGATGAACTACTCGTATATAAAAATACCTGTCCGTGTGTTCTTTTTCATGACACTAGTCAGTGTATTACATCTTTAACTGGACTTTGTTGTCCATACTTGAATTGAATTATTTTTAACTCCAGTGCAATTTGGACACGTTCTTCGAAACATTGCCCAGTTTTTTTTTTGCCTTTTTAAAATTACGTAAAGTTTTATGACATAGGGCATTAAAAGAGAACAGTAGTTGTGATTAAGCACACGGGATTCTTATTTAGAGAATAGCGTTACTAATAGAGCCTCCTAGATACTATGATTGGAGTAAGAGGGGTTGGTGATTACAAAGCTCACATAGCAATAACATCAATGGGAAGAAAGATTATTGTGAAATTTAATATTTTCTCCCTTCATTATAGAATGTAAATCCGAAATAGATTTTTGAGATGTAATTGCTGCACAACGTCCATCTCTGGACTGAAGGTTCTGGAATCCAATCTTTATCAAAGTCGATATTTTTGGGGTGATAAAAATTCGAGGATTTGGATTGCTTCCGAGGAACCATCGGACCACATATCAGATATATCTGGTAAGGTGAACTTGAATTTTAAAAATATTGAACTCTCGTACAGAAAAAGTATTGATAATATTTCTTGACTAGAACTTCATCCAGGCGTCCAGTTAAGTCTTGTAACCTACAAAAAGAGAACAAAATAATCAACACACAACTAGATAAGTAAGTTACTATTAAAAACATATATTGGCAAGGATTTGTACTAGGATTTGTTGACTACGAGATCAGAAGACTGGTTGTATTTTTTACAGAATCTATCAACCTGGGGCTTTATCGTTAAAAATTTCTTAATGTCCTACTCATCCTTAATTTGATTGGTGATAATTGAAATTAGTCATATTCGTATCACACTGGAATAATGTAATAGTTTCGAGAACACAGTTACTTATTAAAATACAATTTTTTTTTTTCGGTTTAAATCAGATGATAATCTAGATTATCCTATAGCGGGCAGTAAAATCGTCGAATTAAAGTCTAGTAAATGATAATGTAGAACATTAAAGAAATTGTGTTCTAATGACACCCACTGCACCTTCCGTGCTTTAAGTTGAAAATTCAATAAGTGGTATTAGAAGTGATGTCAATGTATTGCACTAGCGAGTTAAAGGGGTTTTCTCGATGTTCTGAAGCATTTGTTGAAATTTTTGGCTGACATGCTAGAAATTACATTACATAAATGATGACTTTACTAGCATTTAATTATGCAGAAAATTCCAAATTGGGATTGAATATATCCCATTGTGTGTTAATGATTTCATCTCGATCAGTATCTGTGAATTACAAAAATCAGAATACACGCAGATCAGTTTCCTAAAAATCCCATAATTTTCACGTCTCAGTATGCTCATATATTTAAATGGGAGTTAAATTTATTTCTTACAATTGGCCTGTGTTAATTCTAAGTACCGGTTATGACAGTAATTTGAATGCCTCAGAAGACAGAATCATTATCTTCAAAATTGTTTGAGACATCTAGCAGGCAACTAAGCTATTACTGGGATGTTAGGTCGGTAAATTTTACTTAGAGGCCTCTTTATTCAGGATTATGGATATTTTACGAGCTTAAAAAATCTTCAGACTCGGAACCACGGCTTAAAGTTCCACCCGGAGGAATTGCTCCTTGGACTATTCCATCCTAAAAAATCGATTGATCCCGTCCGGGTTTGAACCCGCGACTCTCGGAACCAAGGCAAGGATCATAACCACGAGTCCACAGCGGCCGACTGTCATCCTTATACTGACCGGATAATCTTTCACCTCTCTAAATTGCACATGTGGACTTGAGGCCAGCAGCTGGCTGGTGGGCCAAGGGCCTTCTAGGTAGACCTATGTCGCACTACGGAGTTTTTGTAGTTAAAATGGGGGGAAAAAATCATCCATAAAGGACAAATTTTATTAACTATATCATGGAGCAGTTACATTCAAAGAAAATATAAATTAATTTTCATTAATTTACGGCCAAATTTTACAAAAGTAAAGAAGTATAGAAAGATTAAAGGAAAATACAAACTAAATTATCAATAAAGGACAAAAAAATCGCGAAACTTACATTGGAACGGATAGTTTAAGGAACCAGATAGATCATGTATTAGTAGATAAATGCTGGCACAGTAGCATCACTGATGTTAGATCAGTTAGAGGGACAGACTGCAATTCGGATCATCATCTGGTCAGAGTGAAAATCAGACAACGGCTATCGCTTATGAGAGGAACAAACGCTAAAGGTGATTCTGTAAAATATGAATTAAAAAACTTGAAAAATGATGAAATGCGGCAAGAATACCAAATCAAAATTGCTAATAGATTTGAAGTACTGGAATCTTCAGATGACAATGTGGCAAACGAAGAAGAAAAACTGATATAAATAAAGAATGGGAGGCTATAAGAGATACTATTAAATTGTCAGCATCAGAAAGCATTGGTTGTTTAAAAAAGAGGCAAAGCAAGAAATGGTTTGATGAGGAATGTGCCGACATTGTAAAGAAAAGAAAGTTAGCAAAATGAAATGGTTACACGAGCCAAAAGAGGTAAATTTAGAGCAATTGGGTAGTGTTAGACGGGAAACCACCAAGTTACTAAAGAGTAAAAAGAGGGAATATTTGAGAGAGAAGATTAATGATCTTGAAATGAATGCAAAAACATAGGAACATTAGAGAATTATATCAGGGAATTAGTATAGAGAAGAAAGGGTTTCAGGCTAGAACAAACATAATTCGGAATGAAAATGGGGATATGATTGCAGAAGATTCAAGGAGTATATTAACTAGATGGAAAAGGGACTTTAATCAGCCTATTAAATGTACATACAGAACAGGACATGGAGGAGGATAAGTTACAGACAGCAGAAATGCTAGGTCACAGAGCCAAGTGCATTAGAGGTTGAAATGGCAATTGAAATTGAAGATGTATAAAGCATCAGGTTCAGATGAGATCCCAGCAGAACTGATAAAATCAGGGGGAGAAAAATTGATGGACAAGATACGCTGATTGCTTAATATGATTTGGGAAAAAGAAGCTCTTCCAGATGAATGGAAGGAATCAATAATCGTACCAATTTATAAGAAAGGAGATAAAACTGATTGCAACAACTACAGGGGCATCTCATTACTTTCAACTTCGTACAAAATTCTAACAAATATAGGCTATTAGTACACAGACTTACTCCCTATATTGATGACATTCTAGGAGATCATCAATGTGCATTTAGAAGAAACAGGTCTACAACAGATCAGATTTTTAGTATAAGGGACAGATTTTAGAAAAGAAAATGGGAATATAATGGCACTGTACATCAACTATATGTAGACTTCAAAAAAGCATACGATTAAATTAAGAGGGAGAAGTTATATAGTATCCTGCTGGAGTTCGGAATTCCTAAAAAGTTAGTTAGACTTATACGAATGTGTCTAAATGGCTCAAAGAGTAGGGTGCGTGTAGGCAAACAGTTTTCAGACACTTTTGAAATCCAGAATGGGTTGAAGCAAGGAGATGCACTATCTCCTCTACTATTTAATTTTGTACTAGAGCATGCCATTAAATCTTTAGAGAATGAGGAAGGCTTACAGCTGCAATGGTATTAATAAGCTGTTAGTTTATGCTGATTGATGTAGTACTACTGGCCGATAGCGAGGAGATACTAAAGGCCAACACGCACACACTATTGAGTAACACTAAGAAATTAGGACTGGAAGTAAATATCAGTAAAACTAAATATATGGTCACACGTAGAAATTCAGTATATAATGGAAATGGACAGCTAATGACAAATGAGGGAAATTTTGAGGAAGTGGCTGAATTCAAATACCTAGGAACAATAATCAGAAACAGGAATGAGATGCACAAAGAAATTAAACATAGGCTCAATTCTGGAAATGCATGCTATTATGCATTGCAGAGACTTTTGATGTCCCAACTCCTTTCAAAAAACGTTAAGCTGAAAATATATAAAACTATTATTCTACCAGTTATATTATATGGGTGCGAAACATGGACTCTTACTTTAAGGGAGGAAAGGAGATTACGAGTATTTGAGAATAAAGTTCTTAGGAAAATTTTTGGACCAAAGAGAGATGAACAGACAGGTGAATGGAGAAGACTACATAACAATGAACTACATGGTCTTTATAGGAAGCCAGATATAATAAGAACAGTTAAGTCTCGTAGACTGCGATGGGCAGGACATGTTGCGCGTATGGGGAATGAAAGACGTGCATGGAAACTTCTTGTAGGAAAGCCAGAAGAAAAACGCCCAGTTGGTAGACCAAGAATGAGGTGGGAGAACAACATTAACTATGATTTGAGGGAAGTAGATTATACAGGGAATGATTGGAAAGCATTAGCTCAGGATAGGGATGTATGGAGAGCTTATGTCCGCGCGGCCATGAACCTACGGGTTTGATAGTGCCAGTGAGTAAGTAAGTAAGTTTAAATCACAGTACGTTGCTTCTATTGTAGATGAGATTCGAAATTCAAGTAAGCTATTAATGATGGCTTGGAAAAGTCCAGCGATCGTGCACATAATATTTAATCGAATTCTAGCAATTTTTGATAATGTAATTATGGAACAGACATACGTATGCGTTTTGAATACAGTAGGCTATGTCGTGTAACAGAAATTGACCAGTTCCCGTATTAAACCGTGATGGTAATTATATTTTTTTAGCAAAGTCAAAAGCAGTTAAATTACTTTTAGCCAGGCAGAAAGTCATTCGAATAGAGCTTGTATTTTATATGAAATTCTTATTATTCTTATTATTATTATTATTATTATTATTACTTGTGATCATAAGTAAAGGTGGTTATAGTAATTTGTATATTCTATTCTCGGACATTTCCTCTGAAGGTAGGAGATATTTGATGATTGCTATTTTAGTTTTAAATTGAGCCATAATAACACACAAAGTTCATGTTTGAAAACACTGTTGGCCGTTCCCTGCAGTTCCCTGGTATTTGTCCAAGGAGCTAGTATTATTTTAAAACCCCCTATTTATGTAACTGGTGTTCTAATACCAATTAATAAATACAATTTAAATATAACTAAAAAAAGTGCACAAGTTATCCTCTGCGATTATATAACCTAGCATTCAAATGAGCGCTCGCTCAAATACATATTTATTTTTCCGACACGTAGAAATAATTATAAACTCGTGCTCTGTGCTCCCATTCCCCAGTCACTCTTGTTAGTTGGGGCGATGTAGGAGGTAGACAAATGTGAAACTTAAGGATTATATGGTAGCTGTAGCCAAAATCTCATGTGTATAACATCTACGCATGCTTGGTAATAGGGTAAATATGCCTATTTTTGTGATATCCCTAATTCCGTGATAAAATTAAAATTATCATGGAATTAAATGTTTTATAAAGTAGTTCCTTGGCTCTAGACAGGCATAAGTTTTCTTCTTCCCATTCCATTGCTTTGTCCGCATTTTGAATACCACTAGGCTCAAAAGCCATCGTGATGTTGAAAGTGGGTGAAGTAATTTTTCTCTCTCTCTTTTTTGACTGTCCTTGAAGAAATGTTCTATATTTTGGGTGTCTATTTAATAGTTACATGGCATTCTAATATTGCATTTTAATATCAACTGGACAAACCTACACATGTGTCTTAATAAAAGCATAATAATGGTACAGCACCTTCCGCATTTGCGATTTAATATTTATTACGTTATGGTACTATCTCTCATATTTAACAACGTGAATGTAGAGAGTAAAAATATTTTTTTAAAAATATTAATAAGGTTTCATATTAGTTACATTACGTATACATCCGTTATATTAAAATTACATACGCATTTTACTCGATAAAAGACTATCATACGAGTAATTAAGCATATAGCGGCTAAGTAGGCATTTGACTGAAACCAATTTCCTAAAATAATTTATTCATTGTTCGGTAATTTGAGTTTTTCAGTATTTTCAATTTTCTCCATATTATTATTATTATTATTATTATTATTATTATTATTATTATTATTATTATTATTATTATTATTATTATTATTATTATTATTATTATTATTTTCATGCTTACGTTTATAGACGACATTACTTTTTCAAGAAAGTATAATTGTTTGCAGACATTTTATCACCACGTGTATTCTTAATATTTCTATTTAATGTCAAGTTTATTTTTAGAAGGAAATAGGCCTAAATATTAAATGTCGTTTGTATAGTTGATTAAATTTTTGTATTTGCCCTCATAAAGGATTTACAGCATTTCCAGCAATCAGGAAATCTTGAAAACCGGGAATAAGTCGGGAATTTGAAAGTAACCGAGAAATAGACGGGGATTCGTAAAGTGACATGCATCTGTCTTGTATTCAACTAAAAAGAATCGCAATCGTGAAAGCACATTCTAAAAATGCGTTCAGATATTGGAATATTTATTGGAAGGAATGTTTATGAAACTGTAGCATACCTTTGGCGGAGTCATGCTGCCGCTCTAAAGAAATGCCGGTCATTGCCAACACGATATCGCGTTACAAAACAATACTTAAACAAAGGTAGAGTTCAATAAGGCGGATGAACTCGGACTCCATGCAGTAAGTTCACAGTCAGCTTATTGAACACACGGATTTTTAACGTAAATCTCGGCGAGTGTTTTTCACTTTCCGTTTACAATCGACCAATTCTTCCAATTATTAATATTTTATTGAAACCTATACAAAATGTTAAACGTTATAAAGATAAGGTATGCATAAAGTAATTTTAACGTGAGCTTGTTTGCAATGTTTTATGGTAACATAGTTCATGTTCAAATAATAAAAAAATAATAAATCCTATTTATATTCTTATTTTAGACCTTACCATAAAAATAAATTTTTATCACTTACACATGTTAAAAAATAGTTTTAGAAATTTAGCTCTACTGGAATTAATTCAATTTACCACTAAAAAACTCAGGAATTATTTTTTGATACCACAAAAAAAAAACAGGGAAATAGTCAGGAAATTCATATTTGTAATTTGGTGGACATCTCGTTCTAATATTGATCATCATAAATAATGTCACGAGTCATTTCCAAATCATCGATAAATTCACGAGTCACTTCATCACTTGTGAGAGGATTTAGAAATCAAGAGTGGCATTTGTTATGATCTTAGAACTATTTAACGAATGAAATTAAGCTGTTTACTCAGAAACCATTATTTAAATATAGTTACCAGTATTTTAAAATATTTATATATTTAATGTAAACAGCGACGTTTGAAAAATCAGAAATGAGTGGTTGTGTTTCATTTGTTTATTCATTGCAACTTGATCATATTATTTATTGCCAAATAGGATCGAAATATTGTAAGAAGTCACCCTAGTGAAGAAAAAACGAAACACGGTAAACTGTATATTATAACCACCATTATAGGTTATTAATTCATTATTTTAGTAAACAACTCAGTATAATCATTTTTAAAAACACAATTATTGAACACACAATTGTCAAATGTGTAGTTCGAAGGAATCTGTTCGTTATTTACTACAGTCAATGTATTTGTTGAAGAGTCAGTCACTGAAAAATAATGCTCTGACCTGTTGAGAATATAAAAAAGGAGGAGCTTTCTTTATCACAAAAGCAGGTGCTGGCAAAGAGAATTCGATAAAGAGCGAGGTGAAACACGACTGTCATTGGTTGTAAAACAAAATTAATTGAAATGTGATTGGTCATTTACTCCCATTTGGGAACGAGTTAAATTGTCACATTTAATAAATGGCGAATTCAGTTTTATTTTATAAGCTTGTTTTAATTAGGACGCCACTTTCACGGATTTAGGAGCCATATCACATATTCAGGATTCCTTGCCATGGAGAAAAGAATGAGGCGTTTGGGAAAAACTCTACATCGGTTTGTAGTGAATTCGAAAAATAATCTTGTGGAAGGTTCATACTATGTTCCTGTATTAATATTTTGTCACCATTACGTGAATATAAAACGTTGCATTTGTCACAAGAAAGCAAAAAAAAAGAAAAAGATCACGGAATTAGGCAACCTTGCCCTATTCTTTCTCAGTCGGTCTCTCGCTTTCACGCTGGAACAAACGAAATATCCTTCGCACGAGTGAGATGGCCAGCATTCCCACCATATCAATGTTAAATCTGAAGCTCTAATATTTTCTTTGCCTATTCAACCACAATATATATATATATATATATATATATATATATATATATATATATATATATATATAAAGTGTTGTGGAGAGTTTTTAATCATTAAAATTTGTTTTATTTTAAAATTTTGTCCCCATATTAGTGTTAAGTCTTTCGGTGCATACTCATGAAAGTTCACCACTAACCGCCAGTGGTTGGAAGAGTAATAATTGAAAATGTTTCATGTGTAGGTAGGTTCACTTGATATAGTTACGTGCGGCCGCTGTTTGACTTGACTCTCAGTCTCTGCAGTGACGCGACGCTATCCAAATTTATCTGTCACTGACCTACTTAAACTGTGTGATTCACTCAACAGCAATATTTTTAAAACAGTTTGATATTACATGCAGAATTGAGATTGCAATGAAATTGTTACACAATACAACTCGTGCGACCAGTGTTGTCACGCTCGCACACCTCTATACAATTTCAAATGTTTTGCACGTCTGACGTAAGAGTGAACGCATCACCGTCTGAATTAGCGCTTGCAGCATATGGTGATTCATTTAATGTGACGTCATTAAACCCACTCCTTTATAATTATTAACATTATTCTAGTTCTCCACTGGGTAACATCGTTTTCTCAGACATAGCGAGCACGTGTTTGATTTCATTTAGAGACAAGCTTTTCAGGTTACTTTTTCGAGATTTTTTTCTCACCTGAGAGACGAATGTCAGATAAGGTCTAACTACTCCCCGCATACCATCTGAGAATCATAATCATCCCATAATGATATTCGACGTCTTTAAAACACATTTGATTAGTCAATGGAAAGACACAGGCTAATGTTTACACATAAATATGCTTAAGGTGCGTACTATCTTTCATGTTAAACTGACCAAGAAATTAAGATAGAATAAAAGATGAATAAAACTTGTTGGCTCATAAGTAGCGCTTGAGAGGACCCGTATTAAAATCTCAATGCCGATCAACTTCACTTATGTTTTTCCCTGGATTTCCTCAGTCACCAAGGCAAAATTTGTGTTGGAATTTAATTACCAGAATTCATTGAATCATATGCACATTTTCATCATATATATCTCTCTCTCTCTCTCTCTCTCAATTTGTTTAACCCCTCTTTTTGTAGTTACAGTACTTTCACGTGCCACATACCGCCCGGGACTTATTGTGACACGACCTGTCGTGAGAGGATTTGAAACTCTGGATCACACACTTTTTTTTACCACAGATGGATATTGAGTGCCTCTCCAGGTAAATGATAAGCTCAATGCCAGGTCACCTCCTAGACAACATGAACATTTACGTCAAAACACGATTTACTCAAGTATTCACACCAAACAAAATGACTATGATATTATTGATTGTGATGTCCAGATATGTTCGCGGACTGTTTTGGCCTTGAAGTTTCCTGACATTTGCCTTATAGGCGAGGAAAAACTCCGAAAAAATTTCACCCAGTGAAATTGTCCCTACCGGGGATCGAATCCGGGCCCGTTACATTCGAGGCATCAACATTACTCCGATATTTCATAATATCATTTAAATTAGAATAAGTGTATAACACAATCACTTAAAAATTCTAGAAGCGACATAAGCTAGGCTATACGTTAAAGCGTCTAAGAATTAAAAAATACATAAATAGAGAAATTTTGTTAGCAATGATTTGAAATTCTATCGGTACTAACTATACCAAATCAAAACACAATCTTTATTGTTTTGTTCGTCACTTTGTGATTTCTAAAACAAGAAAAGCAGGTAGGAGTAGGCCCTACGTAAGTTTATATATATTTTTAAAACAACACATTAAATATATATATATATATATATATATATATATATATACCAGGTCCGGATTTCTCTGATCTACAAATTTAAGCGTTCACTTCTAACAGAGTTACATTTGTGTTAGAGATATATAATTTCAAGAAACCTGAGAGCTAGATGTATAGGTGGACAAGAAGCGATTTCCTAGTGATGCAGGCCCACGTGGGAACAATTAGTAGATTTACTTGCTGGCGCTGCTTTAATCTGGCAATTGTTTAAACCATAAAATAATCCCAGAACAGTGTAAGGCATCATATTTTGGCGAATAAATACGGGATATACGCTGGTTCAAGTCCCCATGGGAGAAGAACATTTCTCGTGGAATTTTGGCCTGTAGGGTCTGGTGCCCTACCGGCATCATTAGGAAATTGTGGTAGCTATAATAAGTGGCAGCTCCAGGTAGGGAAAATCAGGTATAACGGCTGGGGCTCCTAAACTGACTAGATGGTCGTCAATCTCTGTAAATGTCGCATGTGGATGTGAGGCCAGCAGCCAGATAGTAAACCTGGGCCTTGTAGGTCTGTCGCGTCTTGGGTGTTTTTTTAGATAAAAATCACTTTCAGGTTTATTAAAGTAGGGGGCTTACACAAAATCCGTACATTGATTGCAAAAAATAATTCGTAAGAATGTACTGTTAAGCGAATCAACTTTGCATAATTTAAAATCGATTTTAACGAATATTTGGCACTCGATAAGATAACATATAAGGAGAAAATCACAAAATTTCACAAGTAAATAAAAATTATCAGTTTCATTGCGTTAGTGTGCAAAAAAATACTCGTAATACTAATCTATATTTCGATTGCTTTTATTTTTACTTAAAAACAGGTCGGACAGGAGGACTCGTAGTTACTATACTTGCATCTGATTCAAGGTTCGCGGGTTCGAACCCGTTCCTGATCAATAGGTTTTAAGGACGTAAAAATCCTGAGTAAGGCGTCTTTCGGGAGGGAAGTAAAAGACCTTTTGATTTAGTGGCATGGAGTTTTGTTCGGAAAATCTAAAATTTCGGACGTTAGAGCGATTTTAAAGTTCTTGCTTCAGGTTAATTCCCATTCCTAATGTTTGGATTTAGCTGTTTGACGAACTCGAACTTACTTTTCTTAATTGGTTGGTATACACTATGCTGAAATTGCGGCCACAATAGCGTTAGCAATACGCACGCACACTATACTATATTATACTACAGGCGAAAATGTCACTGCCACTCTAATTCGCTGTCCTCAGTAATTCACTCAGGGTAATTTTTAAATGCATCAGTGGGCTTAAAAAAATATACTGCAGATATGTTACCATTACTTTTTTCGAATCTATGAGGATTTGTGAATCTGGTATATTGTTGCTCGAAATATTCTGTGCAGCTAATAAAAAAAGTAGAACATTGATTTTAATATGTACGATATAATAATCATTTGATTAGATAATGAATAATGAGCAGGGAAAAAGAAATTTACTTAGCTATACAGCAGAATGTAAACAAGCCGGATATTTTTTATTTATTTAGAAATGTTTCTCTAACGCTTCCTCACTTATCCGACTTTTGACTGCCGTTTTTAAATAATTTGTCAGAAAACTATTGTTCACTACTGTATAGATAACTATATACTAATATAATACCCTGATAGTTGGAGGTGAATTATCATCAAGCATTTGAATAAAGTCGTTGTTAAACTCTAATTCAAAATGTGTGGTAATTGAAGAAAGAAATGCAGAGCATTGATGCTAGTTGATCTCAACTGTTTCCCCACACATTTGTAATGTGCATCGAATAAAATATATACACGCGCATTTCGACAAAATTGATTCCTTTCTGCAAATGATAAAAGTTGTTAGTTTTTTTCCTGCTTACTAGCATTTATGAGAAATAGTCGCGGGCCATAGTCGTGAGGTACAGAGCATCGTGCCTTGTCGTAGGACTGCAGATTATAAACTGGTTCGAGTCCCCGTGGGAGAAGGAAATTTCTTACTGAATTTCATGCAATGTGGAACCGGTGTCCACATAGCATCGTGAGGAATTTGGATAGCTACAATAACTAGCTTCAAGGTGAGAAAGCCAGCTATAATGACTTTGGTAATCAACATGATGAGCAGGCTAGCTCTGTAAATTACAAATGCGGATGTCAGGCGAGCAGTCAGATGGTAGGCCTTAGACTATGTCCATGAAAGTAAATTTAGTAATTTGTAATACATTATTCAAATAGTTTATTTTATGTTTATAAGACATTCTGAAGAACTTCGTTAGATTGAATTTCTTCTTTCATCAGACCAAGTGAACCTTGAAACATTTATTAGCAATTAAACATTGCTGGGTGACTGAATTTGCAGTGCAAATACAAGTAATTGATAAGATTTAAGTGTTACAATTCTTGGTTTGGTGTTAACTTTGAATAATATATAATCACTAATCATTTATCTTATCAGTTTATCACTTGTCAATTCATATTTTTTAGAATTATCGTATTGATTTTTTATAAAATTTAGTATTTCAAAAAGATTAAACATTAAACATTGAATTTTGAAATAGTTCTTGCATTACTATTAACAGAATTCATTATGCACTGTTAATTACATTTGAGCATATAATTCCTCTAATGTACTGTCTTTCTAAAATGTATGACCTATTACGTTAAAGTATTTTACATTTTCAATAGCAAATAAATTTGCTTTCTCCTTACTATAAAATTGATATAAGAAGAAAGATTGTTTTTCACACAACTTTTTATAAATAATCAATTGAGTTGGTGTTTACTTGATGAAAATCCATATTTATTAATTAAATAAAAATAAAACGTAGTTTTATTTTTATAAATAATATAATTTTAATCGCACGTCCGCATTTAATCACGCAAAGAAACTTATTTCCAAATAAATGTATATAAACAATTTGGAAATACGAAGAGTTTAATGGAACAGTAATAACTAACGCTATCGAACCCAGAAGTTCATGGCTGCGCGGACATATGCTCTCTGTACATTCCTATTCTTATGTGTTTTCCAATCATTCCCTGTAAATTCACTTCAAACTGTGGTTAATATTATTCTACCATCTCATTTTTGGCCTACTTACTGATCCCTTTCCCTTTGGTTTTCCTAAAAGTAGTTCCCATGCCCCATTTTATCCCCATTCGTGCCGCATGCCCTGCCCATTTGAATCTGATACTTAACTGTTCTTATTACATCTGGTTTCCAATAAAGATGATGTAGTTCCACTTCTATTCTTTTGGAATTAATTCTTTTTTTTAATGCCACCAGGTTGTCTTTTATTAAATTTCTGACTTTCTCCCCTGGCATTGGCGGAATTGTAATCCACACCTTAGGTTGGGGCACCTGGAAGGCGGAGTTACGTTACCCCGATGATGTGTTGGGTGATAATGAAGCGCCAGAAGAGATCTTAACTTAAACTTAACCTGAATTCCCTTTAAGGAAAAATCCTTATGGTCTGACCGAGAATCGATCCCGTGACCTCATGAACACTAGCCCATGAGGCTGGTCTATGATTATTTAATTTCTTTCTGTACTCTAGATACTAGAGATCCGTTAAGTACTGCCGGTATATATATCGCATCCCTTGCAGTTGTGGACAGGTTTATATCGGCACAACAAAAAGAATGGTTACCACAAGATTGCAAGAACACAAGAGGCATTGCAGACTAAAACAAAAGGAAAAATCAGCCGTAGCGGAACACTGGATGAACAACCAAGAACATATAATAAGATTCGAAGAAACACAGGTATTGTCCAACATCACATTATTACACCAGACTGTACAGAGAAGCCATTGAAATATATAAACACAAAAATTCCTTTAACAAAAAAGAAGAAACCATGAAGATAAACAAAATCTGGATCCCGGCACTGCACAATACGACAACGAAGCCTATGACTTCTGCTAGCGACAGCCTGGACAAAACAGCACGCAACACGGACCGCGCAGAAAACCGCCTCTCCACCAGGGGCGTGCCTATAAATAGGGAGGGAGTTTCCAACGACCAGCCAGTCTGCAGCCGACTGTTGAGGAGTTCACAGAGAGCACGCAGTATCTCCTGAAGATGTCTACCGCAGCAGTAGACGAAACGTCGAGTAGAAGAACGACTGGACCACGGCCTATATGCCCGGAAGACGAACCTAATAGGGATCTATATTATGTTTGTTATAATATACAGTTCGATGTGTTTCATTATTTCTCCACTAGGGTGCATTCTTACAATATCGCGATCCTATTTGGCAATAAATAATATGATGAAGTTGCAGTGGATGAACAAATTAAACATGACCAAACATTTCTCATTAGTTTTCAAACATCGCTGTTTACATTAAATATATACACATTTTACAATAACTATATTTAAATAGTCCACCGCTGCACAGTGGGACAGAATCCCAAAAAGCTGGCCAAAACCTCAAAAACCAAGGTTTCATTTCAGGTTTCTTTTGTTGCGGAATGTGAAATAGGGGTACCGAGGGTCCCCAAACAACCGTTCTTTAGGCGCAGGTATATTTCTTGTCCCTGCAGGATCAGTTTGAATCTGACCGTTACACGAGTCTCATCAAACTACCAAATTTGACGCGCTCGATACGCTACAGAAAAACCTCACTATAATCGTGACAAATAGTGCAACTGGAAAAGTGTAAAATGGATTCTCTTCGCGAATATATGTAGAATGGAATACAATTTACGTAATTGCAAAATTGTTAATATGTAAAAAGTAATTCGGTTTTGAATTGAGGGTATCTTTAAAAAAAAGGGAAACGAAAAGTAAACTTTCAGGCAGACATAACTTTATCGCTCGTCCTCGCTCATTCTTTGGAATATTTTTATTTAAATGCTTATATTCTAACGAAAAAAAAAGCGTGGTCGACGAACTTGCGCATTTTTGCGTGAACGGAGATATGCCTTTTTGTCTGAAGCCATGCAGCTCTCATTCTTGAAGCGCGCGTCTTGTGCCAATTGGGCCAGGCTTTCTTTATGGCTGAAGGAGTGAAAAAAGAAAAGATCTTATATATTCCTCAAACTGCATATGTGGAAAAAGGCCTCCCGAAGGAAGAGAGGATATTCGAGAAGAATGCGCAATTGTTAAACATTCAATTCATATTATCTGAGGACGGATCTTCTCAAAGTACTTCGGTGGTCGACCTTCTACAAGTTTTTCCGGATAGTAGTGGCAGATCAAAACGCCGAAAAACGGAAAAACTGCGCGAAGAATATAGTTTAGAGGAACTCGCCTTTGCTATGAAGATAAGCCTCCGTGTAAGCGGAAAGGTTCACGCTGCGCAGGTATTGAAGAACGTTACAAAGCATCGTCTTACCTGTCGTCTTCGAACACCGTTAGAGAAAGAACAATGATTTAGAGATTATGCTTGGGAAACTGCGAAATTATTTGTTGGATTGTACTCATGGTTCTACATGCCATCTTCGATCCATAAACTGCTTATTCATGGACCGCAAATCATTGCTTCGGCTTTGCTGCCAAACAGTCAGATGTCCGAGGAAGCACAGGAAACGTGCCATAAAAATATATTTAAAAATTCGCCAGGATTTCTCACGCAAAAGCAGCCGTTCTTTGACAATGCAAGATGTATTTTGCCGTCTGTTAAATAGCTCCGATTCATATATTTCAAGTGTACGAAAACAACCGAAGAAGAATAAGAAAACAGATGTTGCTTTAAGCTTTACATTTAAAAGTACCCGATGACACGGACACTGAAGACGACACGTGTCCACTGTACATACCGATAGTGAATCTAATGATAGTGAATGTGACTAGATTAATCCAATATAAATGTAGTGTACAAATTAAAAAAAAAGTCTTATCTAATTTTCATGTTCAGTTCTTGTGTACCGAGTTCCCCGGCGGAATCTTTCTGATTCTTGTACATTGCAGATGCAATTACGATTAAATTATTTTGTTTATTCAAAAACGAACATCTTATTCGTAATTAGCGCAATGTAAACCCCCCAGACACAAAATGTCACCAAAAAATAAGAATTTTATAATATACTCGGTCGCCATATTGGATCCACCATTTTCTTTTTGCCAAAACTGATACTGGATTCGTTATCAGCGACCCCGAAAACGCCGAGTAGAAAATTTCAAAGCTGTTAGACAACGCTTTGAGGTTTTGGCCAGCTTTTTGGGATTCTGTCCCACTGTGCGCTGTGGTCTCGAGGTAGCGTGCTGCCTTGTCACGCAGCAGGCCCGGGTTCGATCCCCGGTCGGGAGATGCTCCTGGGTGAGGTTTTTTTTGGGGTTTTTCAGGAAGCTTATGGCCCAACAGTCCCGGAAAATCCGGCCATCGTCATCATCCTTATCATTATAATCCTTCACCGGTGTGGAAAGCAATGGGAAGCTACCACACCTGTAATTCCTGGTAAAGCTGCAAAGCATAGCATGAAAATGCTTTAATTGCAGTGAAAGACCTCCCTCGAGCAGAATTGCTAGAGAATAGAATATTTAAATAATGAGTTATGAGTAAACAACACCATTTTATTCGTTAAATAGTAGTAAGAAATGTCACTCTTGATTTCCGAATCCTCTAGATAAATTCACTCGTGAATCGTGAATTTATGGATAATTTGTAAATCACTCGTGGCATTAGTTATGAGAAGTGTTCTTTATGTTTGACATATTTATGTCTGGAAAGAATAATTGTACATAACTCATCTTCTCCGCATCTTCCCAATGCCTTTAATTATTGCTATGTAAATGACATGACGTAATTGTTTTTGTTTGCTATTTGCATTTTCAAAGTGATACTTCGATATTAATACATATTATTACACTGTAGAATGAAGTTAGGACTTGCGTATTAGCCAAAATGTAGGGTCTCCTAACTTATCAAAATAGGTAGGTCTATATTCTATTAGTAATTATAGAAATGTGGGACAATCTACAGCAATTTCTTGAGATAGTGTTTTTCTTTAAATATGACTAATAGATCTCGAATAGTTGTTCCATCTATCTCCATCTATCGTACCTCATAATTTGTCACGGAATATTGGGTAGATACAAGCAAATAAATATACAACAGTGGATAACGAACGTTTTTGAATTAACAGTTCATAAGATATCGTAGGTGGTGAGGTTAGTATTCTGCATACGTTTTCTTTTGTTTAAACACAAACTGCGAATGAATTTGTTCAAGAACTTGTACTTATAGTTCTAAACGCCATGGATTTAGAAGAAATAGGTCTACAATAAGTTAGATTTTTAGTATGACAAATTTTTGAAATTAAATGGGAATATTACCACACTGTACACCAGCTACAGTGGGCAGTATAGAAGGGGTTAGCAAACTTTTACCGCACGCAGCATGCGACCGTCTCACTCACTGTGATACAGATTGCGGCAGGGTAGCCCTGAAACAAATGTTAAGGAGTCCAGTATCAAGCTACTGCACGATCCTTCAACTAGTCTTGGCGAATAACCAATCCCTGCCCGGTGATAGTGTAATGAAATTACTGATATCACACTCTATGCTGCTCATTGTGTATATGAAAGGTATAGGGAAAAAACAGGTAAGTTACTTTTTCCTTGATACCTATAAATTGTATTTTTAGTTGTACAACTGGAAGAATAACATTCAGAATCCAATGAGGAAATTTGGTGTATCGAACGAAGACACAGGACAGAGAACGATGGAGAACTTTAAGTGCAATTTGTATTTTCTACATTTCTTGAGCTAAAACTTGGTTATGTACAGACATTCAGTGCATGATACATAATGATGTGTGTAAGTTTCATTCTTGTGATACATTTATTTTATGAGTTATTAAATATTATATTAAAAAATTACATATATTATAATTAAATGGGTTCCACAATGTTTTAGTAAAATGTCTGACTTTTTTACAAGATCTCTCAAATATTTAGAAAAACGTCATGCATTATAATTCTTATAATGTGAATACAAAGGGAGAAAAAATGTACCACATGCGTGAAATTACAAAAAAAAAAATTGATAATTGCATGCATTTTATTTTTTATTTCATAAAATAATACGGTACTTAAATAATGAAATCCATGCACTACTTTGTTACTCATTGTTTTTAGGACATGCAGTAAAAATTTGATCATTCTAGGACAAAATTTGTGAATTCCATTCAATTTTGAATGTACAAAAATGCAGTGAAAATAAGTGTGGAAAAACAAGTTCAAAGATTTTCTTGCAGTGTAAATACAATATGTGTAACATACAGGCCCAATCAGCACATTAGGGCATTTAGTAGCGTCATAGGCATCAGAAACTTTGCCAACATATACATTAGAGTACAGGCTATTTTTTAGTACAAAAAAAGCCAATTTTGATCTCAAATGGTCAATTTTTCACCCATCACCCCCCTTAATGAAGGGAAATATGTGAATGTGTAATACAAACTGATAGTCTACAAGTACGCAGTAAACTATATATTTTTTAAAACTCATGTTGATTATTAAGATTGGTTGATGAAAACCCTCAATGATGATGAACATTCTGAAAATGAATTAATGAATGGATGATTCGTAGAACATACACACTTCCTTACTTGCAGGCTAAACTTTGGAGGCAAATAAAACTACGACTAAACTGTATACTTTACTATTTCACTCTTCTAAATGACGGTGCTTTCCATGGAGAATCTAATGACAGCTCAAACTCCAGTTCGACAAAAAAGTGACTTACTTGGTTCTTTCCCTGTAACAACCATTAAAATAGAACACTGAAATCAGACTTTACGCTATTAGACTTACCATTAGAGAATTTGAGTATACATTTTCGACCACTTCATAAAGCGATTTTTACCATTCAAGAAATGTATGATTGAACGCAAAATTGTATGCTGGTAAGCACAATGACGAATGGTTTGTGACTAATGGCGTCTTGTGATTTGAATGGTAGATGAAGAGGTAAATGGGGTTAATGCAATGAGTTTATAAATAAGCAAATATATGTGTAAATAATGATCTTGAAGATTTCTTCAACACCTCCATACGGTATTCACAGCCAGTGGATACACCAGGAAAGAAATCAACCTAGCCGATCATCCCAGACGATACAACAGCAACAGCAGCAAGGAAACAGAGGAAAAAACTTAAACCAGGGCATTTTTACCGTTCGTTAAGAATGTAACGGACCGCATTGGAAAACTACTAAAGAAAGAAGACATAAAGACGGTATATAGGCCTACAAAGAAAATCAAGAGCCTTCTCAGACCTATAAAGGATCAACTCCATCCCCATCAGACAGCAGGCATATACAGGATACCACGCAGTTGTGGAAATGTGTATATAGGCACCACTAAACGCAGCATCGCAACCAAACTTAAGGAGCAAAAGATACAGTCGTCTTAAACAAATGGATAAGTCGGCAGTAGCAGAACACTCTTTACTTGATGGCCACAGAGTACAATACTAGAATACAGATATATTATCTAACTGCACACACTATTTTACCCGTCTACAACGAGAAGCCATCGAAATGTTCAAACATAAAAACAGTTTCAATAGAAAAGAAGAATCATTAAAAGTCAACAAAGTATGGATACCGGTTCTAAAAACGCAGAATGCAGACCTCTACAAGTACAGTCGACTAGACCATCAAACAGCAATCTCATTGGAACAATCGAAGTCCCTACCGCTGACCAATCAGAAGGCAGATCTAATGTACTGTCGACTAGACCATTAAACAGCAATCTCATTGGAGCAATGGAAGTCCCTAACGCGGACCAATCAGAAGGCAGATATAACTTGCGAACACATCGCGGTGAATGTACAAATAGGACAGACAGTGGACAGAATTGCCACACATAACATTCTTCGCCTTGGTTCCCTATTGAGCTGACAGCGTATTGATTTTCTACTAAACTCCAGTGACGTCATTGAAAACAACAGCACAGCGTACATCGTTCAACGACGCTACAGCAGTGCCCTCAGTTTCTCACAACCTCCTGGACTACTAGTAAACATAAAAAAAAACATTCCTTCCAGCGTTTCAGCGCTGATTCTTCATTTTTTTTCTGTGCTAGTGAAACATAAATAAATAGTATCGTTTAGTGTTCTGTGAAAACCGGGCGAGGCTCCGGTATCCAATACCCCTCTGAGCATACGCTCAGTGGGTGCTCAGTGCGAGTGTTATCAGGTGTGGTTTAGTCACTGCATTAATAACTCTTCTACAAACTGTGAGTATTAGTGTTAAGCCCATATCTATTTGGTGTAAGTGTTCAGTGTCTAGTGCATTAAAACAAGCCATTGGACTAAGTCTTGGCGAGTCCAAGCACCATGGCGACCAGCTGTGAAACCAGTAATATGGAAGTGGTGGAAGAGGTGCGGGACTACAGCCCGCTTGAAATCTGGGAATTAGCTTCAAATCAATTTGAAGCGTATATAAAGAAACAAAATTTCAAACCAGATTCCAAATTTGCCACAGTTGCAAATAAAATTCAAGGCACTTTCTGGATCATTTAAAGTTATTTGCAAACATACCCAGAGTTCGAGCGGTCTGACACAGCCTTGGATATGACGCGGAATTACTCTGATGCATTAAGTCAACTAAAAGGAAAATCTAATGACAAAACTCAATATCTTAAAAAGATTCTAAATGCTGTACAGAAGATGGCTATGGACGTTCAAACCACTTGTTTCCTAACATATGGTGTAGAACGCACAGAGTCATCAAGTGAACATAAAAAACGAAATGAAAACCAATTCGAAACACCAGAAAAGAAAATGAGGAAAACAATCAAATCCCAGTAAAAAGGTACCAACCGTGTCATATTCACAGGAAGTGTCAGTTTCAAACCCTTATTCCATATTGGCTAATATGAATGAAACTGACAAACGTCCCACATCTCAAGCTGGACCATCAAAAGAGGCTAGGGCTCCTACTGCTACAACAAATTCGCAGCCCACTGGTGTGCTACCACCTAAAAAAGAACCAAGACCGCCCCCAATTACAGTTATTGGGCAAAGCTGATGCCTTCAAAATGAATAAAGAAAATCACTTCTAAACTTAGTGGAGATCTCAAAGTAGTTAGCACGCCAGAAGGTCTGCGATACTACCACACCTCAGTGGCAGATCATAAGTTACTCAAAGAATATTTTTCTGCTGTAGGTAAACAGCACTACACCTACATAATGAAGCAACATCTGCCACTGAGGGTGGTATTAAAACGACTTCCAGCCAGTACATCAAAAGATGATATATTCGAAGAGCTTCAATCTCTTAAATACCCTATCAAGACAGTAAAACAAATTTCAAAGAAAGAAAACGAAAAACTGGTACCACTTCCTATTTTTATATTGGAACTCGACAATAATGATTCCGGTCGAGAAATGTTCAACCTCACAAAACTCAACTATATGATTGTAGCAGTGGAGCCTTATAGACCCCGATCAGGGCTAAAGCAGTGCTTCAACTGTCAACGTTTTAATCATACATTTGCAGGGTGTAGCCTGACGCCCAAGTGCGTAGTTTGCGCAGAACCCCATAATCACAGTAAATGCCCTGTCAAGCAAGAAGCTTTGACCGACAAATCAAAACTAAAATGTGCAAATTGTGGAGGGTCAGGTCACCCTGCCTCATACAGAGAATGTCCATCATACGTTGCAGCAAAAGCTGCCTTTCTGAAACGTATAAAAAATAATTCAAATAATTCAAATTCAAAACAGCAAAACATTCAACGCAGAACTTTTTCTGCAAAACCAATCAATCCAAATATTTCCTTCAGCCAATCAATTGGCCAGCCAAATTTTCAATCACAAAGCACTGCTAAAAGCCAGAATAGACAAGCCTCTCATCTCCCTCTATCAAGTCAGGGACGCGAACTTCTCAATAACTTAGAGCCATTATTAGTTCAATTAGAATCTCCAATGGAGAAGTTTGCGTTCATGACAAATCTAGTAAATATGTGTTTCGGTGAATATGTGTAGGTTCCATACCGAAAGCTTTCTCAATGTTGCGGCTTTTAATGCCAATGGTGTACTTAAACAGATTCGAGAGCTTATTACTTTTATACAAGAGAGAGATATTGACATTCTTCTTCTGAATGAAACTTTTTTGAAACCAGGTAACAAATTCAAAATTCCGAATTATTGTATATATAGAAATGACCGATTGAATGGTCCCCTTGGAGGTACAGCAATTTGTATTAAACAAACCATTGGCCACAGAGTGGCCCCTATACCCAGGCTTCAATTTATTGAAGCAACAGCCATCTTCTTGCCAATTTCAGACTGCGAATCAATTTATATAGTTTCTATTTAAAAATCACCTACCAGACTCCTAACGAGGTACGAACTAAACGCTCTCACTTCCGTCTCCCCTAACTACTTGTTAGCGGGAGACTTCAATAGTAAACATCTTCTTTGGAATTGTCGTACCGAAAATGGATCTGGTGTGATACTCCAAAATTTTTGTCAGCATCATAACAGAAATTTCCGCTCCAAAGGAACATACATACTTTAGAAACACACATGTTGGCTTTCGATCAGATATACTGGATATAGTTCTCTCGAAGAATGTACCTATCTCTCCACACGTCACCACAATTACAGACGTACTTAACTCAGATCACAGTCCTGTTCTCTTTAAAATCAGTCCCACATTTTTGTTGTCCTCGCCCCCAAACATGTATTATGATCACACTGATTGGCAGAGTTACACACACATGCTTAACCAGTGGGTTAAGCCGACACACTCTGTCCAATCAACAGAACAAATAGAACACGCTGTCCTTAGTTTACAGGCTAGTATACAAACGGCCATTACACTATCTACAACACAAACAAACAAAAATGCACATACAAAACCATACGATCCTATACTCCAAAATTATTTAACTGAGAAGAAACGATATCTCAGATTATACCGTACTTTTGCCGCACCCCAACACAAACAACTTTAGAATCGCTATGCTCATTTGGTGCGAAACCGATTAGAAGAAATGCGAAATGCTGAATGGGATTCTTCCCTTCAGCGTTTCACAGATGCTAAAACTCCTACGTGGGAGATATTAAAAAGAATTAGAAGGAGTCGAGCTCCGTCTCCTCCATCAGCTATATTTTATGACGGAGATTGGGTTTACCTCCCACGGGAGAAAGCCCAAGCTCTCTGTAAACACCTAGAATCAAGGTTTCGCCCACATGAGCTCACCACACCGGCTCACGAAGCTGAAGTATACCATACAGTAAGTACTTTTCTTGAGAGACCTATCCCTCTCACCCTTCCTGATATACGGCTTTCAGAATTGAAAGCCGTAATCCATAATCTACCTTCCAAACGTGCCCCCGGTCATGACCGGATACCATATTTGGCGGTAAAATATTTACCGCTAAAAGCCCTTCTCCTATTTCTTCAAATAGCTAAATTTTGTCTCAAGTACCAGTACTTCCCTGAGGTCTGGAAAAAAGCCAAAGTTGTAGCTATACCAAAGCCTGGTAAAGATCCAAACAATCCGGACAACTTAAGGTCAATCAGTCTTCTACCTGTGCTGGGGAAAGTTATGGAGGAACTCATTTTGGCAAGACTAAAAAGAGAGGTGGTAGAGAGAAACCTGATTCCTACTCACCAATTTGGCTTTAGAAAAACGCATAGTACTCCGCTCCAGCTTGCTCGACTGGTTGACCAAGTTGTTACGGGATTCAACAACAAGAGAAGTACTTTGGCAGTGTTCCTCGATATTGAGAAGGCATTCGATACGACTTGGATAAATGGACTATTATACAAATTAATAAAATTTCAAATTTCGGCTGATTTAATTAAAATTATAGCTAAATACCTAACTAACCGACACTTTTATGTGTCAGTTAGTGGGTATAATTCTGACTGCAAGCCACTCTTGGCGGGAGTTCCTCAAGGTGCAGTCCTCTCTCCGATTCTGTACACTCTCTATGTGTCAGACATCCCTAATTTTAACCGTATCAACCTAGCATCCTTTGCTGATGATACTTGTTTGTATATTCAGGCTCCATTCCGTCTATTACCTCGACGCGTCCCAATAATCCAGTCCGCCTTAAATTCCTACCATTCCTGGTTTGGTCTGTGGAACATTAAGCTCAATGTTAACAAAACAAAAGCTGTTTTGTTTTCAGACTAGTAGACCAAACCAAATCCAACTCACCTTGGGAACTCATCACTTCCGACCAGAGCCTTCAGTCAAGTATCTTGGAATCCATCTGGATTCCAAGCTTACGTTCAAAATTCATATTCGGCATCTTATTCATAAATCAAATGCTGCAATTGCCTTACTTTATCCATTTTTCAAGTCACCTACACTATCCTCTCGGATCAAGCTGATTCTTTTACTCAGCTGTGATCCGAAGCATGTTGCTGTATGGTTGTGAAGCCTGGAGCATCCTCGCTGGATGTCACAAAAAGAAAGTCCAAATAATTCAGAATAAATGTTTCAAAATTATTTTCTCGGCACCAATGTACACGAGGATCGCAGAGCTTCACAACCAAGCACAGATGCCGTATATTGCGACTACGATTGAAGAACGTGTGGACAAAATGTTCCAACTAATCCAAAATCATACAAATCCAATTGTTCGCAATGTAGGGCATCTAATACAGCGACGTGCAATTCACCGGAACATATTTGCTAGACTTTGATGGTCCAGCTAATGAAATGAGTGCTGTATGACAGCTAAAGTAGTGTGGCTCATTCCGCTCGGTCGGCTTTCTGACTCTCTGCTTGTCCGGCCTAGTGGTTTACGATGCCCTGCTTTAGTAGGATTACACCTCATTTCACCCCCTTCCCTTTACAATTTTTTTTTATAAACTGAACACAAACGCCGCTAGATATAGTGGGTTAAGTGGTTAAACTCCATCTAGATAATCACTATGGTATTTGCTGCCAGGGAGCCGCAACTGGTTCTAGTGCAGCGCACTGGGCGATGCTAGACATTGCCAAACAACAACACAGAATTGCCAGTCTCAAGACAACCCTTGAGGATGCCAGACGCAGTCTCTGGCGAAACGTCGGGGAACTACAAGCCTCACGACCACGGCCTACAGCCCGAAAATCTTCAAGATCATCATAGCAACTCCGGCCGTGAATGTCTACGTGAATACATATGTATAAATGTTCATACAAGATTCATTTATAGCATTATATTGAATATATTTTCTGGGCATAAAAAGTAGCAAAGTTGTGCCCTCATTAAAATATTTTGTTGGGAGTGAGAAGAGAACATTCACTTGACGAGCCCCTACTTTACAATTGTGCTGAATATGAATTATATAGATCATTCTTGCAGTCTATTTAAGTGTTCTGAACTTTCTATGAAATTAGTATTTTTTGAGCTGAAAATATTATGAAATGGAGTAAAGTCCACCGCCCTTGTAATGTAATATTAAAAATCTGACAGACATTCCATTTCATTTTTTTATATCGGAACTGTAACGGAGTCCAATCATCCTCGTGTGGACAACTTAGTTACTGTTTGAAATCAGAAGGAACGAAATCGTTTAAGAAAACAAAGTTTGATTTACAGACTGCACCTTACTAATGACGCCAATCACTCTACTTCCACAAACTAGCTAGTGACAGCAACCACTTCAATCGGACTTGTCTGTCGAACCACGGAATCATGTTTACTGTATAAGAACGCAATCGATTGAATAGTCGATTGCAACAAGCTTTTCTCAGTTTTCCCAAGTTTGAATTTTAAATAGAAAAAGTTTGCTAATGACACGTGGGTACAATTTCCGTGTAAAAATAAATTCGGGGAATAGGGTTACAGCCTTGTTCTGGTCAGTTATTCAATTGCTTAAAAGGACTGACGGCAGTAGTATACAAGGAGGACCTAAACATAATATATTAAACGGAGACAACTTTGTCGAAAAAAAAAAGCTAAACAAATTCAACATAACGCCATTCTTGGAAAAGAAAGTTAACTTAAGACATCAGTTCTAAAATGATTCTTGTCTGCAGATCAGTGATGCTAATTAACCCATGTAATGTGATGATTTAAAATTATGCTAGTCCTCTGTACACATGCGTGCTCTTGACCCTTGGGTCAAATTCAGAAATTGGCCTGAATATGTTACTCAGCATAGCGTTAGTGAATGTTTTCTGCTACATAGACCAGATTATGTACACTCTTCGACAAAAAAAAAAAATTAGTCATCTCTTGAACGCACATTTCTTTTAAGTCATACTCGGCACAGCGCTGGTTTCAAACTAGGAAACTAGTCATAATTGTGCAGTCCCAGAGCTACTGTGTTATGTGGCATGAACTGAATACTCTCCTACGTGTCCTGATAGGTCAGCGGTAAAGCATGCGGTCACTGTTTCTGTTAGTGAAGTTCGCAGGTTCGCGTCTTCAATTACGCAATTTTTTGCGTGATATTTGTATTAAAACGTTTCATGAATTAAATAAATTTGATTTCGACATTTGAATTAATCTATACTTTTTAAGTTCATAATTGTTTTTAATACCGTTGAGGTTATAACAATGTTAAATTATATATTTTATACGCTTTATATTAACTTGACCTGTATCTGTCTATGTAGCGGAATCTTTGAACACGATTTTCACCCACTTAAAAACAACAGATCGACTTGACACTTTGTATACTTGTAAAGGACTCATGACAATACAATAATTTCATTTTTTTAAATCCTGGCCAGAATCATCAGAAAATAAAAAAATAAAAAAAATCGGTGTAATAGGTTGCGGACTTATCGACTTTTTAGTCAATCGTTGTAAGAGCTCAGTTGGTAGACCGGTGGACTGTAGTGGTATATATTTTCAGTAATCCATAGGCCGCTGGTTCAAATCCAGGTCGGAGGATTTTTTTAGAAGAGTATTCAGCAATTAAATTTTCATGGGATTCCAGTTTATGATAATCAATTAAACTAAAAATAAAAAAAATAATAGTTTAAAAAACTGGAATAACACGCTTTATTGGAATACCATACTAAAAATTAAAAATAAATATTAGTTTAAAAAACTAAAACAACACGCTTTATTAGAAAACCATACTAAAAAAATAGAAATAAATAGTAGTTTTAAAAAAATAAACAACACGCTTTATTAGAAAACCGAACTAAAAAATGAAAAATAATTTTAATTTCCAACACACTTGGGATAAAATTAAAGTGGTCAACATAAAAATCATCTCCAACACATCTAGAATAAAACTAGAGTCATCTACAAAAAAAATAATTTTGCCATCAAAAGCGTGGGGTGCTTTTTATGGTTATTACGTTTTCTTCTTAGAGACTTTAATTTTACTAATATCTGTTTATTATCAAATATATTAATTGATATAGAGCACCCCACGCTTTTGATGGTAAAATTATTTTTTTTGTAGATAACTAGTGTTATTCTAGATATATTGGAGATGGTTTTTTGTTGACAACTTTAATTTTATCCCAAGCTTGTTGGAGTTTAAAACAATTTTTCATTTTTAGTTCGGTTTTCTAATAAAGCGTGTTGTTTTAGTTTTTTTAAACTATTATTTATTTTTACCTTGTATACTACCGTCTTCCTCAACTATTTAAAATTTTCGTTGATTTCACTTTAGGCCTTTCGATGCATGCTTCATCTTCTGGAGTTGTAGTAAAATTGAATTAACTGTATGTCTAATAGAGGGTTTCGCTCATTAGGCATATTTTCCTTGAGAATGTTTGTATTTTTGGCCTTCTTGATAATTTCGATTTCTTGTAAAATGTTAATTTTGTATCTGTTGTTTTCCCTGTGTGTAATTGCCATTGTATAATCGATAATGTTGAAACTGTGGCCGCTTTCTGAAATGTGTTTAGCTAAATTTGATGTGATTGTTAAAGGAGAAGGCAAATCAAATTTCGCTGTTCACCTGATTTGAATCCAATCGAAAATGGTGTGAGCTAAGATGAAAACAGAGATGAACTCTAATTGGCCTGCAGATGCACGAAAGACGGCTTATGGCACAAATTCAAGACGCCTTGGATGCTCTAGACGATTGTCCACGTGCCTTTAGAAATTTGACTGTATCAATGCCCCGAGGATTGAGGGCGGTAATAGATGCTGAGGGTTCATATACCCGATATTAATTTTGTTAAAGTTTTCATTTTAGGAGATATTATTTTCTTTGTTCATTTAATTATTAGAAGGTTTTCATTTATGTGTTTCGTGTGTGCATTAAAGCCATAAAACTCAAAAATAAAATTAAATATGAAACTATATTACAGGCGAAATGCTATCCTAACATTCAGTAAAAAAAAATAGAACGGGAATCGAACCCGTGAGGTTACGAAAGCAGATGTGTGTTAAACCTCTCGACCACGGAAACACACAAAGGCAATCTCTCTCTTTTATGTTACTTGAGTGTGCACTGCGTTAACTAGCAAACAACACAGTGTAATTACTGAAAACGTGTTAATGTGAATGAGGCTTCTGCGAGTGTTCACGAAGTTCCCCGATCGGTTGATAGAATCAAGAGATTTTTTTTTGTCTAAGGGTGTAGAATCAAGAGATGACTCATTTTTGTCTAAGGGTGTACAAAGAAAATAAAAAAAACAGAAAAGATGAGATAAATTATTTAATGTACCAACAGAGGTTTTAATTGTTTCCTGAAATGAGAACCCCACCCCACGTATTTTAATGTTAAGCCAGAATTGTTATATTTCCATTCATACTGCCATCAAGAAAATGTAACATACAGGCACGTCAATTTTTTAGAAACATTCTTCACATCTGAAATATAATAATAATAATAATAATAATAATAATAATAATAATAGTAGTAAAAATAAAATAATTTTATGGCGCGACAAGTCTAGAAGGCTCTTGACCTACCTGTCGGATTCTGTCATCGCACCTAATTAACTAACTCACTGGCAATATCGAACTCATAAGTTCATGGCAGCGCGGATATAAGCTTTCCATACATCCCAAACTTTTATTGTTTTCCAGTCATCCCCTGAATAATCTACTTCCCTCAAATTATGTTTAATATTATTCTCCCACCTCACTCTTGGTCTACTAACTGGGCATTTTCCCTCCGATTTACCTAAAAGAATATTCCATGCCCATCTTTCATTCCCCATTGTTGCCACTTGTCCTGCCCATCGAAGTCTACGAGACAACTCTTCTTATTATATTGGGTTTCCTATAAAGATCATGTAGTTCAATATTGTGTAGTCTTCTCCGTTCGCCTCTCTGTTCATCTCTCTTTGGTCCAAAATTTTTCCTAAGAACATCGTTCTCAAATACTCGTAATGTATTCTCCCATTAAAGTAAGAGTCCATGTTTCGCATCCATATAACTGGGAGAATATCAGTTTTATGTATTTTCAGTTCAACGTTTTTTTGAGAGAAGTTGGTTCAAGTGTCCCTGTAATGCATAATATGCATTTCCAGAAATTAACCTATATTTAATTTCTTTGTGCATCTCATTACTATCTGTAATTATTGTTCCTGGGATCTTGTACTCTTAACAAAGAGATTCGTTGATGTGGCAGAGGTGGCTAAGCCAACCCATTGTCGTTACTGTCTTCATGAAGAATGAATTTGCCTATTGATGGCTCTGAATATATCTTCCGTCCCATTTTTGCATAAAACTCTCCTGAGAGAATTTTTATGCGATAACGTGAAATACTACCAAATAAAGTAAAGTAAAGTGATCCCACAACAGACCCGGAGGCCCTTGGGGTAGTAGGAGGTTAAGGCTCCCACTTTTTTCTAGACAATCGGCACTTTATGTCAGCCGGGTTGTCAGCCCTGTGTGACGGCCGCCTTTACCCCCAGAACTAGCGTCTGGTACTCATTTCCGTTAGAGGCTGAGTCGACTCCAGGGCCATAGTGCCGCCAGAGGGTTTGGGTCAGTTTAAAAATCCTGACCCCAACGGGACTTGAACCCTGGACCCTCCGGCTTGTAGCTCAGTGCCTTAACCACTACGCTATGGCGTGCCCCCGAAATACTACCAAATACACATTCTAATTCTTCATAGAACTCATCTTTGATCCTGGCATCCTTTCTTCTGTGGGACCGTATAGGCCTACATTTACAATTATAAAACCCTATCGTTTACCCTTCAGAATTATGTATCGCTGACAAACGTAATATATCGGATGGTGGAGAGGATCCTCCATCGGACCAAAAAACCCGTTCCAAATTCAGGCCTCGCTGCATCCCCATAGCATAATGCAAATCTTCCTGATTCCAAACTACCTTCTTCTTGTCAAGTAACTTCCTGCAAACCGACTACATTCAAGGGTGATTTATCTAATTCCTGCGTTACTGTGTTCAGTGTCCCAAGACTTTATAGTGTCCTAACATTCCATATTCCTAGAAACATGGCTTTGCCATGGATTCTCTGAATTAGTCCCCGCCCGGAGAACCGAATGGGTGGCTATTTTACCTACGGAAAATGTTACCCCAGTGGAACCCATGTCCTCATTTCTTGACGGTTGTATTTTTACGGTGTAAGATCGTCACTCCTTCTACCAAGGTACTTTTTCGTCTGATGTCTCGCCTTCTATCTGTCCGGCATGGCTAACCCTTTCGGCAACAATGCAACCGCCTGCAAAGCTCTCTGGGTCATTTAAGCAAGCAGACCTCTCCACCACGACAAAGTAAAGATACCATGGAGGGGCCGCATCAATTCTACACGTGTTAATCACAGAAGTGGGCAATAATTCAGTCATTATAGCGGTGACAATATGGGTCACCCGCCGTTCAGCATTTTTCTCATCCTGGAGCACGTACTTATTTTATATTCCCAAAATTCTTCACATTCGGCTGGTGAGGCATCGATCGCATACGGGCCCAAATTCCATGAGGATATTTCTTCACCCTTAGAGAGTTGAACCACCTCCAAGTCCCGTAGTTTTCCGGCGCGGAACAATAATAATAGTTGCATTAGACCTTATTTTCCAATTAATTATTGAAGTAAATTATACACAAAAATATTTATACAGTGTAATTAAATCCAATATTAAATACTGATAACATAAAGATGCACTCAAATAATAGGACCTATTGTTTTATACACTATAGTAGTTATTACTGCATATATAAAATTATTTATCAAAGTAACATACGATGTTGCAGTGAAAAATGACACAATAGAGCTTTCAGAAATAATGTCAATGTAGAAATCTGTTAGATGAATGTGGATTTAAAACGATTTTCTTCCTGATAAATCTCTATAATCGATAATCGTTTTGCGGAAGATTGAGAGACAATCCTAAACAGTCCAGGGATAAATCAGGGAATTCGGAAGTCAGTGCGAAGGCGGTTTTTACGTTTTGAGCTTACCTTGTGTAAGACAATTGCACACTTTAGTTTACTAAACTATCTTACATTACGCAATGGACTCTGTTTTACGCAAGTTTCCCACAGTTATCGTGTTCAGTGTTCTGATATGTGGTTTTTTGCTTGTACAGGAGATGTGTTATTAAAGAGAAAGACTAGCCTATACACTGCGCGAAGTAAAGAGTGTATCAGAGAAAAGTCCATTACGTGTGCAATTAAATTATTTTGCCTGTTTATATAACATGATCTTATCACATAGATACGTAGAATCTTTCCTAATATATATATATATATATATATATATATATATATTTCTATACTTTATAATTTATCGTAATAATTTGGTTTCTGTTATGAAATTCTGCATTTCACACTCTTATGTAGATGTGGGGGAGAATCAAGTTAAACATGCAACAATATTAACAATGTATCTGTAATGGAAATTTCTGATTCATTAAAAATATACAAGTTTCTGCTTAAAAAAATAAGCGTAGTTTCGTTTATAAAAATTACGGTAAAACTACTGTTATCATGACAGAAAATCGGCTCCCGTTCCTCGGGTTCAAACCCAGCTGAGTCGGTATAAAATTGAGTTTGGGTTCCTTATGAATGTTAGCAATACTTAGACACGAAATATCTAAGTAATTGTATATCAATGTACTGTATATATTGCAGGCCTACAAATAGGAAAATACATCCCGTAATGTAGCCGAGCAATCTAAGGCATTACTGAAGTTTTTCTTCAGCCAGTCTTAATATAATTTTCTTTCTGTGCCTTAGTTTAACCTCTCCTTTTGTAGGCACATTTACATGCTCCACGTCCATAGACCTTACAGGGACAGGACCTATCATTAGATGATTTCAAACTTTAGATAATGCACACTTTTTTTAATCACTTAAGGATACTGAGGCCTTAATGCCAGGGCCACTACGAAGTCAGCATAAACATTTAAGACAAGACAAACCATTCACATTTATATTGAACAAGAGAAATATGACATGAATGATTATGATAGCCAGATGATATTCGGGGGCTCTTTGTGTCTTGACGTTTCCTGGTATTTGTCTTTACAGGTGCGGAAAACCTCGAAAAAACCTCACACAGGAGGTTGCTCACTACAGTGGAGAAATTGGTATAAAGCCACTAACTTTTAGTAGTAAAACAACCTGAAATATTTATGCAAATACCGTATGTGTGTCATAGATTACATATAATTATCTTGGACATAATTTCATACAGGTCTCCTCATTTTGTATTTATTATATACGTAAATATTACGTAAAATTTAAGAAAACGCTGTCCTAGGGGTGGAAATCGGTATAAAGGCAGGTCAACTTCTGGCTCTTACAGAGGCATAAATGTAAACAAAACACTGCAATTACATGGAGACGACTTGTCTGTCAGCGTCGTTCATCAGTTACAAGTCAGCAGTACGTACAATGCCACGTGGAAAGCCTCTATCAAATGAAGAGAAATCAAGAGTTAGTGCCTTCAAGGAGATGGGCCTTTCCAATAGACAAATACCTACGAAATTGGAGTTTCAAGATGTGTCATTGATAATTTTGTCAAACTGGGCTCACAATATGAAAAAAAAGGGAAATATGGACGGACAAGAAAATTGTCTTGAGCGAACTAAACGTCTCATTTTACGTAAAGCAAAAGGTAAGAGTATGTTTTCTTCTCAAATCCAGGCTGATTTGAAGTTGCCAGTAACAGCCAGACGAGTAAGACAAATTCTGCCAGAAGACAAGAATCTAAAATTTAAAAAAAACCTCTGAACGATGCACATAAAAAAGTTGGAATGACTTTTGCTGAAGAACACATGTCCTGGACATCAGAATGGAATAAAGTAATGTTCAGTGATGAGAAGAAGTTTAATCTGGACGGGCCTGATCGTCTTCAGTATTACTGGAACGACCTCCGTACTGAAGAGCAAGTTAGAATGAGTAGAAACTTCGGTGGTGGAGGCGTTATGATTTGGGCAGCATTCTGATTTAAAGGAAGTTAAAAAATAGCATGGATACGCATCAAGATGAATTCTGAGTCCTACACTGAGGAGCTTCTGGAGTCCTAATTGATACGAATGTATGAGGAATTTGGCGAAGTTCTAATTTTTCAGCCAGATAATGCTCCCATTCACGTGTCTGCCAAATCAAAGGAGTGGTTCAGGAAGAATGAAATACCACTTTTGACGTCGCCAGTCAGAAATCCTGATTGAAATCCGATTGAGAACTTATGGGGGATCCTGGCAAGGCGTGTGTATCGCAATGGACGGCAGTTTTGGACAGTGACTGAGCAGAAAAATGTTAATTCAGGAAGAGTGGGCTTCAATCTCAGTGGAAGAAATAAACACCCTCGTCAAGTCAATGCCAAAGAGAATCTTCCAAGTAATTAACAGCAATGGAGGTTCAACTAAATTTTAGAACTTTGTTGTAAACTTTGCGCTCAGTCTTTTTGGTTTAATCTGTGAAATACATTAAGTGCCTATATACTAATTTCCACCCATATGTGAGAGTGGTTTCAGTTTTCATGTACTTTTTTGAACGGAAATGGGTAATTAATTTTGACATTATTTGTGTGTGTTTTATACTCAATCACCTCATAAGTTAAGATGGAAAAATGCCAAAGAAACTTGTGTTAACACTTTTAACAAGTGCCTTTATACCAATTTCCCCCACTGTAGGCAACCATGTTGCACTGAGACCACAGCGATAGTACAACTCTGTACCTAATTAATCAAATAAATACACTACTAAAAAAATAGAACACATGTTTAAACCAAAACCACCAAATGTACATGGAAACAATTTAATTTTTGGTCTTTTGTAATTATGAATTGAAGATTTATGTAAAATTAGAATAGGTGAAACGTAGGATACTTGACCCAAGAAACACTCTTTTATTTTTAGGA
Source organism: Diploptera punctata (assembly GCA_030220185.1). Taxonomy (NCBI): domain Eukaryota; kingdom Metazoa; phylum Arthropoda; class Insecta; order Blattodea; family Blaberidae; genus Diploptera; species Diploptera punctata. The sequence continues at coordinate 581,036 of JASPKZ010008082.1, forward strand.
ATATTTTAATGGAGTGAAAAAAATACTGAATAGCATCATTGCATACTGTAGGCCTAATCATATACTCATTGCATCCAATTTCAATATAAAGAAATTTCGCATTCTAAATGTGCAAAATTAAAATGTTTCCTTGTGTGTGTAAAAGGGTCAAGTATCCCTCAAGTTAGGGATACTTGACCATCTATTTGGGATACTTGACCGATGTCTAATTATTTTCACATAATGCTAAAACAGAGATGACATTAAAGTGGTTATACTCTGATAGTTGTAATTTTTAAGTGAAATTGCATTTATTACATAACATACCAGCTTATATAACATTAACAAAAATGTGACTATTAAGCCTACTTAATGAGAAATTCAAACTAAAGTTTAAAATTCCACTGTTTTTTGTTATAAATTCAAGAGACTCCAATTAAAAATTTAATTTGCTTTGGATAAACCTCGGGAACATTGTCACATTCTGGTCACTTGAATCTTGAACCTGTACATTTCTGTAAACATTTCAAAACAAACTTCGCTAACTTGGCCCACAAACCTGACAACATTTTACAATCACCCAATCACTTCATTTAGACTTAGAACTATTGCTTTATGACTTGTGTTTCATCGTTCATTTCTAATTCTAAATCACTCTGAACAGGTTTCAGATCAAATTCAGAACTTCGTTTCAGAAGACCTACCAAATTGCCATTTTCCTCTTATTTTTTTTCCTTTTCTTTATGAAAATAATTTTTTATGAACATTTTCTTCAACTTTTCTTTTCCCTTCTTATATTTGGCCTGCCAAATCTTTTTATTATCGCCTCACTATGTTGGTTGTACGTTTATATAAAAGCGGGTGCCGCGCGACAATGGTTAACATGCGGAATTGTTATAGTGGCGGTAATCGGCTTCTTTGTATTTATATATATATATATATATATATATATATATATATATATATGATATGAAAAGAAAAAAGAATGCTTGAGTCGGGATTTGAACTCGAGTCTCTAAAGTCTGTACCATTAGCCTCCAACCAACTGAGCTACCCAAGAATTCCAAGACAAGCATACAATTTTCTTATACATGTAGTATTCTCAATTCACACAAGAGGTAGCGGAAATATCATTCAACTGCCATCTAGCGGCTAACCTAACAGTTAATCAAATTATTAAAGAGAATATTTACTTTATAGCAGTAACGCTTGTATATATAGATATTATGAATATATTTTTGACATTTGGCAATGTCAATATCCAATATTTCACTGTACCTACTATAAAATGGCTAGGTGGTATCGTGTGAAAATAAGGCCAGATACATTACTAATAACCAGAAATAATACTAAGTTTAATTTACAAATAGCAGCATATAAATTAAACGAAATAGCAAATAAATTCAATATGACAATCTCTGAAAGTAAATCGAAAGTAATGGCATTCACCAGGAAAGACCATATGAGGTGTAAAATCAGTATTAATAACAGTATAAAACAACAGGTGAACAATTTTAATTATTTAGGATGAACGTATCATACTGCCAGAAGGAAGATATTAATATTAAATTAAATAGATTTTACAGAATGTGTGGCACCATAAGACGGACACTGAAAAATAAAACTTTGAGGAGCACACAACTAAAATTTTACAAAATTATGGCAGTGCCTGTCTTAACATTTGCAAGTGAAAATTGGACTCTTAACCGTTAAGACAGAAGGAAAATAGAAACTGCAGAAATGAAGTTCCTACGTTCAGTAGCAGGTGCAACAATTTTGGACAAGAAAAGAAGTGAGGATATTAGGAAGGACTTAAATATTTTCAATTTAACAAATAGAATTGACGACATGAGAAACAACTGGTATGAACATGTCAAGAGAATGCCTACAGATAGAATCCCTCAGCTGTTACTAAAGTACAAACCAATAGGACATAGAAATGTTGGACGCCCATTTACTAGATGGGAGGATTCATTAAATCCCACTTGATGTGAAAACAGGTCAAAATGCCTAATTTCATGAAGCAGAAGAAGAGGAAGAATACTATGTTTCTTACCTCGAAGTAAACAAATGTGGACTGATGAAAATTCAGTCACTGAAAATGTACTTATGATAGTACAAAACACATTTTTTCCCTTCCTTCACTAATCTCAGCAAAAAACGCAATTTCTTTCTAAGGAAATGAGAGAGGGTACCAAAGGCTTACAGTGGTAGAAACACCATGCATCCAAAATACCCATACTATGAGAAAGAGGTCTTGGGTCAAGTATCCTAAGTTCCCCCTAGACATTCAAACAATATCTTATTGTACAATATTAGAAATACGAGCAAATTATCATTTGTAACGGAAAACAAAGTGGAAATTTGAGATTTATTATTTTAGAAATCAATGTTTTCATGGTTATTTCAACACTCAGTACTTAGTGTGTCCTCCGTGAGCTGCAGTGACTACATTACACCTAGGAGGCATGCGTCGCAGAAACCTTCTTATAGAAACTTGTGAGATTCTCTTCCATTCCTCGGTGAGTTCATTTGAAAGCTCTTCCAGGTTCTGTGGAGCAGGACGCTTACGAACAAGTTTTTCCAGCTTATCCCACGTATGTTCGACCGGATTGAGGTCCGAACTTCATGCAGGCCAGTCCAAAACTCGAATTTGGCATTCTTGCAGGATATCTCTGGTAGCCTGTGCTGTATGACATATAGCATTATCATGCATTAGAAACAAATAGGGTCCATACCCTAAGCAAAGGGTACGACACGTTGAAGGATAATGCCTTTAATGTAAATATCAGGATTCATGCGCTGTGGGACAACGACAAGCTCTGTCCGAAACTCAATAGTAATCTCAGCCCAAACCACCTCCATATCTGTCACGTTCAATACTTGTGACTGGGTCAAAACATTCACCAGGACATCTCCATACATGTGTACGAACATCAGAAGTCGTTAAAAGAAATCTTGATTTGTCTGTGAATAGAACACCATGGTCCTGGGGTCAACTTAGCCACTAACTAAAATGTGCAACCGATGCTTTATTCTAGTGGTAAAGGTGACTGTCACGCAGGGTTGACATAAAGTGAAGATTGTCTAGAAAAGTGAGAGCCTTAAACCCCTACTACTGCAAAAGTGACAAAATATGAGACCATATCATATTAATTTATGCTAGTTTGGTTGAATTTTTATCACATTTTGTGTTCTCTTGTGAAATTCCATCAGGATGCTAAGTTCACCGTTATATACCCTGCACTTAAAGGAAAAATTCAGTGACTGTCGGAAATGGTATCCGCAAGGCTTGTATTGCTAATCACACTTATCAGCGGTTAGGCCTGTATCACACAGGCGCAAATGTAATAAATTTTCGATTTTTTGAGTAAGATGTTATGTATATGCGGGACACATTTATGTTTATAGACCCTACTACATCTACTGCCTTATTAAAAATTAAAGCTATGATTATTACAGTAATTTGTTTCCTGTTTATTTGTTGTGGTTGAGTGGAAGATAATTCCCACTAGAATAAGAAATTACACCGAGCAACAAAAAAGAAACTTTTTTTTTTGTCTCAGAAAGTAAAATATGTGATTGTGATAGTATTTTTTCTCCTGAATTCAAATGTGATATCGGGTTTTCTCCATCACGTAAGGTTTCCGAGAGACAGGCATTTATAATTTCAAACACTTAATATTTTCTACATTCGTAACTACACAATATTCGAACATTCGGACTCGCCTAGAAAGTAAGAAATGACGATTTTCTGCTATATTTCGCCTATGGAGCATCCCTCTTGATGGTCCAACAATAATCTGCCAGCATATTAGGATTCCATTTGCCTTGATATCTCTTTTCCATAGCTGAAAACCATTTGAGTTAGCTCATTTTGGTTTTATTTTACAATAGACAAATGAACGAAAAAACGTTTATTAAAAAAATAATTATTTAAATCCACTAATTGAAATAAAAAAACTGTGGGTGATAGAGAAATTCCGAATACATATTTGAAAACACGATAAAAACTGCATAAAGTACAACTATTGGTACTCATGAGACAAATTCATGTTGATCACTGTTATTGTTATTATTATTATTGTTGTTATTATTATTGTTATTATTATTGTCATTATTATTGTCGTTATTATTATTGTTATTATTATTGTTGTTTTATTATTATCATTAAATCGTACGCACACTTGTACCGGGAAATTCGAGAAATCTCCAGGTAAACCAGTATTTCTTTTAAAAGTAGCCCAATTAAGTTTGTATTTTTAAAATAGGATTTCTTAGTCTAATTATTAGGTCTCGACCGTGGCCTAGTGACACAACTAACCAACACACTGGCACAATCGAATCTGTAGGATCATGGCCGCGCGGACATAAACTCTCCGTACCTCCCTGTTTTGAGGTAATGGTTCCCAATCATCCCCTGTATAATTTACCTCCTTCAATTCATGGTTAATGCTATTCTCCCACCCCATTATTTTCCTATATATTGGGCGTTTTCTTCTGACTTTCCTACAAGGCGTTTCCATGCACCTCTTTCATTCCCCATTCTTGCTACATGTGTTCTCTCCATTGCAGTCTACGAGACTTAACTGTTTTCATTACATCTGATTTTCCATAAAGATCATGTATCTCTATGTTTTGTAGTCTTCTCCATTCAGCTGTCTCTTCATCTCTCTTTGATCCAAAAAAAATTCTAGTCTGCCATAATTTCTTGGCGCAGACAAAGGGGCTCGCAATAGTTTGCGCCCCCTTGGGGAAGAAATTTTCTCACCGAATTTTGTTCGATGTATCGGAACAGTGCCTGTCCAGAATTGCAAGGAATATCTGTGGATACCATAATATTAGCGGCTACAGATTGGAAAAGAAAGAAAGAAGAAAAAAAAAAAAGAACACCAATGACCCGAGATTCTGACAATGTTATTCCTACCTTAACTGGATGATCACCTATATTGATGTGGATGAGAGGCCAGCCGCTGGTTAATACACCACACGATTATAGGTTTTTTGAAACGTAATCTTTAATTGATTAAGTTAATCATTTAATATTATTTATGGATTTGTATAGCAGCACTGTGTAGTCCAAATTGTTAGTTAGATGTATAAGGCAATAACTCGAGATAGTCGTCTGTTTACATTTCTATACGACAATATCAATCGATTATTTTATAGACCGAATGGTGTATGTCTATCGGACATAACCAGAAAATGGTGTGGGAAAAAAAAAAGAAAAAAAAAAAGAAAGAAATATAGCTACTGTATGTAGGAAGGTACAGAATTCTAACAGCAAACTTTCTCAGATTCACGTATATTGATTGTTTTCATATAAGGAATCTATGGTGTCTGGTGACAGAAGGAAAGCGGCGTGTACGTAGGCCAAGAATGATATGGATGAATAGCATTAATCGTGATTTGTGGTGAATTATTCGGAGAATAATTGGAAAATATTATCTCAGGTTATGGTTATATGGAGAGCTAAAGTCCCAGCCGCCGTGAAACTCAGGATTCCTTAATGCCAGTTAGTTAAGTTTTGGTCTCTAGTGATAACTCGCTGGCACTAGGTTCATGGACGTGCGGACATAAGCTCTCCATACATCCCTACCCTCAGCTAAAGTTTTCCATCATTCCCTGTATAATCTACTTCCCTCAAATCATGGTTAATATTATTCTCCCACCTCATAATTGGTCTACCTCTTGTTTTCCTACAAGAAGCTTCCATGCACGTCTTTCATTCCCCATTCGTGCCACATGTCCTGCCCATCGCAGTCTACGAAACTTAACTGTTCTTATTATATCTGGCTTCATTTAAAGACCATGTAATTCACTGTTGTGTAAGTCTTCTCCATTCACCTGTCTGTTCATCTCTCTTTGGTCCAAAAGTTTTCCTAAGAACTTTATACTCGTAATCTCTTTTCCTCCCTTAAAGTAAGAGTCCATGTTTCGCATCTATATAACATAACTAGTAGAATAACAGTTTTATATATTTTCAGTTTAACGGTTTTTGAAAAGAGTTGGGACAACAATAGTCCCTGTAATTGATAATAGCATGCAATTCCAGAATTGAGTCTAGTTTAATTTATTTGTGCATCTCATTCCTATTTGTGATTATTGTTCCCAAGTATTGGAATTCAACCACCTTTTCAAAACTTCCCTCATTTGTCATATCTCCAGTGATATATTTCAGAATGTGTTCTTGATATGTTAGACATGTAGCATGCCCTTTAAAGTAGAATAAAAAAACTAATCGTCATCTACTTCACACTTCAGGTGATCAGTTACATTTTTTGTTTTTATGTGTAATCTATCAGATTTAGGTGGCGACTAGTTGGTTAATTTTTTAATTTTTTAATTTTTTTTGTAATCTATCAGAACCAATCTTTTCACGGCCCAAAGGACGTGCTACATGTATAACACATTAACAAAACCGGGGACTGTGGATGGATTCCTTATGTCAAAACACTCCTTAACATCTCTGAAATTTTGCAGGTAGATTTCTGATCCACTATTAATGAAACTGAAATAGTGCTTCGGTTTTACTAAATTATTGCATATTTATTGATTTTCAAATACAATTATATTAAGATATATTAGATCAGTGATTATAGAACTGCTGTAAAATGTACTACAATTCTAGTCATAAGAAATGCCACGAGTGATTTCAAATTTATCTAGAGAATTTGGAAATAAAGAGTGGCATTTTTTACGACTATTTAACGAATGAAAATAAGCTGTTTACTCACAAATCATTATTTAACTATAGTTTATTTTAAAACATTTAGAGCCGCGTTGGACTAGTGGTTATGCTCCTTGCCTATGGTCCCGAGGGTCGCGGGTTCAAACCCGGCCGGGGTCGATGGATTTTTTAGGATGGAAAATCCAAGGAGCAAGTCCTCCGGGAGGGACTTTAAGCCGTGGGTCCCGAGTCTGAAGATTTTTAGGCTCCTAAAAGATCCTTAAGCCTGAATGAAAGACCTCCAAACAAAATTTACCGAATTTTCCCGTCCTAGTACTACGGTTTCCTAGATGTCAGTATGAGTCGGAACGCTGACCACGGTCCACACAAATGACATATATACGAAAACAAGTGTAACTAAATTAGTATGGTTCAAATTCTTCCCTGTAGGAAGAGAGCGCCTAAATCTCTGTAAAGGGAAACATGGGCTTACAAGGTACAAGAAGATATATTTAATGTAAACGGCGATGTTTGAAAACAAATGAGAAACGACTGGTATGCTTCATTTGCTTCTTTTGTTCATCACTGCAATCAGATCATATCATTTATTGCCAAAGGATCGCAATATAGTAAGAATGCATCCTAGTGGAGAAATTTATAATTATAACCAACATGATAGATATTAATTAATTTCTGATGTCCTATGATGTAAATATGTCAATTATATTTTTCTGCAACGTAATTTCCTGGAACATAATTCGTTTAAGAAAGTGCAAACAGTGGTTTTTTTGTGGTATAATAAATTACTACAATTTTTTTATTTTATCTCCCGCATGCGCTATCTGCTGACATTCGTGCACTATATATATAATCTGGTAGCCGTATTTCATAGAGGGTCAGTCACTGCAAAATAATGCTATGACCTATTCAGAACATTAAATAAATAATAGTTTAAAAAAAGTAGAACAACACGCTTTTTTTAGAAAACCGAACTAAAAAATGAAAAATAATTTTAATTTCCAACATGCTTGGGATAAAATTAAAGTGGTCAACAAATAAATCATCTCCAACACATATATAATAAAACTAGAGTTATCAACAAAAAGAAAATAAATTTACTATCAAAAGCGTGGGGTACTTATTATGATTTTTACATATTCTTCTTAGACTTTACTTTTACCAATATCTGTTTATCATCAAATATATTAATTGATATAGAGCACCCCACGCTTTTGAAGGTAAAATTATTTTCTTTTTGTTGATAACTCTAGTTTTATTCTATATGTGTTGGAGATGATTTATTTTGTTGACCACTTTAATTTTTTCCCAAGCGTGTTGGAAATGAAAATTATTTTTTCATTTTTTAGTTCGGTTTTCTAATAAAGCATGTTGTTTTAGTTTTTTAAAACTATTATTTATTTTTTATTTTTTAGTTTTAATATTTTTATTACAAAACAAGTGTAACTAAATTAGTATGGTTCAGATTCTTCCCTGTAGGGGGAGAGCGCCTAAATCTCTGTTAAGGGAAACATGGACTTACAAGAAGTTTTAATATTTTACAGAATAAGATAAAAATGTAAATATATTTAAATTCGATACTATTGTAGTATGAGCTAAAAGTAATACTCTTCTAAAAAAAATCCTCCCAGCCGGATTTGAATCAGCGACCTATGGATTACTGAAATTATATACCACTACAGTTCACCGCTCTACCAACTGAGCTCTTACAACGATTGACTTAAAAGTCGACAAGTCCGCAACCTATTATATGAATTTTAATTTTTTTCTTATTTTCTTATGATTCTGGCCAGGATTTTAGAAAAAAAAAATGAAATTATTGTATTGTCACAGGTCCTTTACAAATATACAAAGTTTCAAGTCGATCCAATGTTTTTAAGTGGGTGAAAATCGCGTTGAAATATTCCGTTACATAGATAGATAAATAGATACAGGTCAAGCTAATATAAAGCGTGTAAAAAGAGGAGCTTTCTTTAACATGATTAACTTCGGTTGATAAATTCGAGGCGAAACACGACTGTGATTGGTTGTAAATCAAAATAATTGAAATGTGATTGGTCATTGACTCCCATTTGGGGCATGAGTTAAAAATAGTCTCCAAAACAACATTGTTACTTTGTAGGGGGGGGGAAGCGACGTAGTTGGGTTTTCTAGCACGTCAGCGAATTTATGTTCGTGGAACGCTTAGATAAGCGGTCTTTTATTCTATTCCCGCCATTATATTAGCAACATCATGCTAACTCCTTTATTAAATTACTTGCGTTAGTTGAATTTTCATGAGCATTCCTCCACCACCTGCCATGCAAGTATTAAACTTGTCAAATATAACGATATTGGATTATAGATGTGTATCAGTTGCAGCGAATGTGGACGCATTTATGTGTAGGAGTAAGTTAATCCCAGAATATGAAATATTAACCGACCAACTCTATGGATTGTGGAAGCCATAATTTCGATCCTCAGCCAACTGATTCCGAATCATTTCACCGATATCCAGTTCACCAAGTTTCATTAGAGTATTATCTTTACATCTTAGCCTAGACCATTATACTAATGATCTTTTCCTTGAGAGTTTTGCAACATTTTCTATCGTAAAACATTTATACTGTCATCCATTCGAGCTACCTAACACGTCCATCTAAATATTAAATAATAAATATCGGAGACTAAAATACTTTCCTATAAACATACCAGTCTAGTTTTTTTCTGAAGAACAACACTGGAATTTTAGCGTATCCCGAAGGAATATAGCCAGGATATTTATACAGTTTTCATTAAGCGATTTTTGAAAATGAAATTTACAAATCTTCATTGATCCTATTTCGAAAAAATGACTATACATGTATATGTATACATATACACATATACATACACGTGTATTTGTCTGTCTGTCAGTCCTCTAGCGACCGATTGTTTTGGAACCAAACTCGGTATGTAGCAGTAATTAAGAAAAATAAGGTCGAGATCGTTAATCAGCAAAATGGGTCCTTTAAGATTGTGATTTCACCAGAAGAAAAACATTTAAAAGTCACTCTAGCTGCAGCATTTTTAGATTTTTTCGCAAGAAAACCCGGTATATACCATTGGAATAAAACGAGAAAGGTAGGCCTATTTCCCAAAAATCAGTGAATTCAGACCATTAGAATGAGGGTAGATACTTGAAAGCCGTAATTTAAAAATCGCTCTAGCAGCCGCCAATTTTATTTTCTCTTTAACATGAGTAGATAAGCACTACACGCGATTTAATTAACAGAGTAATTATATATTTCTGAAACAGTAAAATCGGATAATACATTCGACTTGTTGAGGAATTCCCGTTTGACAGACCTTTTCATAATCTTAATTATAGGTATAGTAAAAGTAAAGTGATCCCACAACAGGCCCGGAGGTCCTTGGGGTAGTAGGAGGTTAAGGCTCCCACTTGTTCTAGACAATCGGCACTTTATATCAGCCGGGTTGTCAGCCCTGCGTGACGGCCGCCTTTACCCCCAGAACAAGCGTCTGATACTCATTTCCGTTAGAGGCTGAGTCGACCCCAGGGCCATAGTGCCGCCAGAGGGTTTGGGTCAGTTTAAAAATCCTGACCCCAACGGGACTTGAACCCTGGACCCTCCGGCTTGTAGCTCAATGCCTTAACCACTACGCTACGGCGTAGGTATAGTTAGTACTGTTATTCATTGAGTTGAACAATCCTCTGTAGGGGAGGGAACGAACGAAAACAAACAAATCAGGTGGAGATCTAATACAACTGCAATGAATAAATCATTATACTTTAATCCAAAATCGTTGAATTTCAAGCCGCCACCTCCAGTCTTGCTGGTTTGAATTAATAATAGAATAAATGCGCACAAGTTGTGCAGAAAATATATGTTACATGAGGTTTGTCATTAATTTGATTCACATAGCTTGTTATTTGCAGAATTCTACCAGGGATTTCCCTCGCTTTTTGCAGGTGGTTACATGGTAACGGTCGCATGATTGCTCGCACAGTTCACACACACACACACACACACACACACACACACACACACACACACACACACACACAGTTGTTCCCGGGATCGTGGAAACACTTGGTTTTGCATATCTTGTGGTAGTATCCATGCACTGCTATTGAGTTCACCAGGTGTCGGAGTTCTTGATTGGTGTTGGTCCAGGATCTGTTTGTCATGGCTTCTGTTGTATAAAGGTCCAGCCATATCTCTTGTCTCTTCTTCTCTCCTTTTCTGAAGTAGTTTATTTGAGCTGTCTGTGGATGGTAGCCTCATACGCAGTTCTTCTGTGAAGAAGGATTCCTTGGTGAGTTCATAAGCTAGCCTCGACTTTGTGTGTTTTGAGACACCTAGGGCGGGCTGGTTTGAATTAAGTAAGTAGTATATTTTGAAAATGTATTATAGTACTTTCGTCTGAACACGCCCACCCAACCCCTGATGTCACTGTAACAACATTACCCCTACAGCGGTTTGTTCAACTCGGCGTCCCATAATAGTAATGTTCTAGTTGTAAGGTTAAATTTTTGCTGAGAACTTTAAACTAGAAAATATTTAATATGGCATCATCAGTTGATCATCAATCATAATTGATCATCCGATTTGAAAGTATTATAATTTCACAGATTATCACTGTCTCTTGGCGGCTACGTGATGTCACACTCGCTCTCGATCTTTGGGTCCCGATTTCGCTTTCGGCTTCTCCTTATGGAGTTCGTGGTGGAAGAATTGAAGTCAGTATAAGTTTTTCTTGGAGGTTTCTCTTCATTTCCATGGAAAAATTCTTCCATTTCTTTCTACTTCTTCTCATCTGGTACTGTGATGTTGCGAAAGGCTTACGAGCCGGTATCCTTGTATATCATAAATCACAATAATGTAGGCTTCATCTCATCCATTATGGCGGATACAGCAAAGGGAGATAAAATCACTTTTGTAACTAGTATTTATAACATCATACAGGATTATTCAGAATTACTAATACATTTTTTGGGAATGGACTTAGTTGATAGTTTTAACGAACCATGTCAAACAAGTTTTAATGAACCCAACTCAACAGCTATGGTTTAGAGGTAACGTCGTTGCCTCAGTCGCAGTAGGCACGGGTTTGAATCATGATCAGGACAAGTATCATGGGTGAGGTTTTTTGGGTGGTTTATCCTCTCAAGTAAAGTAGCTGTCAAGAAAATTTAAGTTGTAAATAATTCCCGAGCGCCATCTGGCCATTTTAATCATCCATTTCATATTCGCGTTGTTTAAAAAACCCATTACAAATCCACAGTAGGAACACAGGCTAATTTGTAACGTCTAAAGGTCTTAAGACATATGACCTTGATGTTAATTCGTCTATAAATATGTTGAAATAAAAATAACCTATGTTCAAAAGTACATAATTTTGTTGCTATAGCCTATTTATAATATCCCCTACTTAAGTCCACCTGTTAAGTCAGGATAAATGCATGTCTGCTTTCTGACTAGCGGATCCGTGTTCGAAATTTTAATTATACATATTTCAATCTCAATGCTAGGAGGGGTGGTAGGGTACAATTTTATTACCTAGATTATGTATCATGTGCATGGATTAAATTTCAAACAACTCTATAGTACATATGTTGAGAATTTGATGTGATATTAGGCCTATTGATAGTGATTGGTTTGTCTGATGGCGATGGTAAGCCTGGCGGTTCATTTGATACTTTTCGACAGGAGTAGGCTAATATAGATCTGCGTAACGTTGTCTGTCGAAGTGGCATGTAAACTGAAAATACCTATATCTCATTAACGTCACATCCGCCTTATGCCTAATCCCAATCATAAAAAGCTCAGTGGGTGACATTGAAACACACACTTTACAATATACAACTCCCTTCTTCAAAGGGCGACGACTGAATTTACTATGTGACGTACACTTAGTGACAAAAAGAATGGGCCGACTCTTGATCTCGAATATTTCAAGTTCTAACGCGCGATTCACACGAGTAAATTAATTGCACAGTAGAGCTGCAGGACGTTTCCCTTTGAAGAGCATTCTTTCTAAACACAACAAGGCAGCGAAAGCTTAGCTCAGTGCTTAGTGACTTGATTCGTATGCAAGAGGCCACAGGTTCGATTCCCATTGAGGGTAATTTTTTTAATTGTTAAAATGGTTTCTATTTTATTCTGTATGTCCATTCTTAAAGAAAAAAGTACTAACTATTTGGAATGTTACTATTTTTATTATTAATATTATTACGGTATTTATTTATATACAGGTTTACAGTGTAATAAAGCATCTTCCTATGCCCAAAGCTTTTAAAAATTTTATTTTCTTTCTCCATTCTTCTCTATTTTCTCATTCCAATTCTTCCATACCTAGCTCCCTCATACCTCTTCTTACACCATCCATCCATCCATCCATCCATTTAAATCTAGGTCGACCCCAGGTGGAATCCATTCCAAAGCTTGTCTGGGTAATCTTTCCTCAGGCATCCTATGTCTATGACCATACCATTCTAGTTGTCTGTATCTCACAAAATCTAATGTTGAATTTTGGTCTCTCATTTGTTGTGTGATGATTGTATTTCTGTTTTTTTATTTCCCCCAATTTAGAATGTCTAGTTGAGCGTCTGAAACAATCCATTTCAGTAGACATAAGCTTTAAACTCAAATTTTTATTCAAATGACAAGTTTCTGCACCGTATCTTAGCATGCTTCGAATTATGGATTTATAAATTTATAATTTGGTATCCATTCTTATCCCACAAAATTCCGTTTAACATCGTTATTACCGATCTGCCTTTTTGAATTATATATTTTATGTCATTTTCGTGGTTACATTTTGAGTTAATTTTGATCCCCAGGTAATTATATACTTCACACCATTTGATACATCCCATTATTATTATTATTATTATTATTATTATTATTATTATTATTATTATTATTATTATTATTATTATTATTATGTCCACCACTGTGGTCTCGAGGTAGCGTGCTGCCTTGTCACGCAGCAGGCCCGGGCTCGATCCCGGTGACGGCGGTTTTTCTGGGTGAGGTTTTTATCGGGGTTTTTCCTCACCTGTAAGACAAATGTCAGGAAAACTTTAAGGTCCAAACGGTCCCCGAAATCATATGGCCAACATAATCATCATCCTTCACCGGTGTGGAAAGCAACGGGAAGCTACCACACCTACAATTCCTTAGTAAAGCTGCAAGCATAGCATGAAAATGCTATATTTCCAGTGAAGGACCTGCATTCGGGCAGAATTACTATGGATCATTATTATTACTATTATTGTTATTATAGATGAATAATAATAATAATAATTATTATTTTTTTATTATTGTCCATCATCTATGGGCTATTATGATGCTGGACATGATACATATAAACTAAATATTTTAAATGAAGGGTGAAACTTCCTCACTAATACGTAATAAATAAGTAAATAAATATATGAATTTATATTATATTTTATTACATACATTTATAGCACTATTATTAAAACGTGGTACTGGACACACAATTAAATTTATACCGGTAGCAAAATAGTTTTGCAGAGTTTAGGAAGGCAAGAATATTACTTAAGATAGTGTAAAGTGGACGTAGATTACGTGGCAGGAATTAAATGTTATAGGATGTATTTTGCGAAAATACAAGTGAATAAAAAACTGTCGGAGGATTCGAACCCTGGCTTTAACATAGATTTAATCTTGTAAGTAATTTAACGATCTATGCTACTCGAACGTCGGATACCAGTTGCCTTTACTTTTACACTAGAAACGAGAGTTGAACTTTATTTAAAATGTCGCAATTTGAGTAAAATTGCATTTGTCGAACACTCGTAAATATCTAGAAACATGTCTCCTTCACTGTTCTTTAACTATTTAAGACGATTAAAGCCAAATACAGCGTATTTAAAACATTAAACAATGCGTTACTTCGTGAACCAAAGCTATGGCTTTTCGAGCATGCGCATTGGGCCATAACAGGAACTCTCTTTGAAGCGGCTCATTATTTTTGTCGCTAAGTGTACCTTAGTTCGCAATATGGTACGGATCCCAGGTATTAGACTTTCTTGCAGGAATTACTAATAGTAATGTTGATGATGCTTTAAGCTGGCAGAGATAAGGCCATAAGGCCTTGTTCTCTTCCACTCAACTAGCGAATTAAATAAAAATACGTTTCTAAAACTTGATATAAAAAAATAGTATTAAAGTATAACCTAAAAATGCACAATGTTAATATAGTAAGTTATTAATACAAAAAATAAGAATAAAGATAAACTATTTAAATTTTTTAAAAATCCATCCATAGTAATTCTGCCCGAGGGCAGGTCTTTCACTCCAATCATAGCATTTTCATGCTATGCTTTGCAGCTTTACTAGGGAATTATAGGTGTGATAGCTTCCCGTTGCTTCCAAACCGGCGAAGGGTGATGATGATAATGATAAGGATGATGGTGATGGTGATGGCCGGATTATTTTCGGGGACCGTTGGGTCCTAAGCTTCCCGACATTTGTCTCACAGGTGAGGAAAAACCTCACTCAGGAGTCTGTCCTGGCCGGGAATCGAACCCAGGCCCGCTGCGTAACAAGGAAGCACACTACCTCGAGACCACAGCGGTGGACATTTTTAACATATCGTCGTGGTGACTGCAATAGGTCGTATGTCAGCAAAAATCAGAATTGTGTTTTATTACATCATCGTAACCAGCATTCACCTTTCCACAAGCTGCAAATGATCGTATGTCATCCAGGAATAATACATAATATTATAATATTTTGATAATCACCTTAAATTTATTATTAATATTTTTAGTGATAATACTTTTTTAGCATACTGAAAAGTATACATACTTTTGCATTCACCACGACGATATGCAAGTTTAATTTCCATCTTAGATTAATTTTTAGATGTAGGCCTACTTATACTGAACACTATAGCCTATATAGTAATTATGCAGGTATCATTTTCATTATGAGGACCATAAATTACAGATAAATTTTGATTTAAATAGTGATAGTGATCGACAGCCACTGACATGAATAGAATAGCTTTATTTAGCCAGGAGGAGTTAGGGCCATGTGGCCTTCTCTTCCACTTAACAGGACAAACATATATTACATATAAGTATAAATAATTATAATAATAGTACATACTAAACAATTAATTATCTGTCAAATTGAATAATAATGAAAATAATATCTAATAATACAATAAAATTAAATACATTTAAAATTAAACTAATGATAGAATGTATACAGAAAGGAATAACGGCTCGAATCTACTATACATAAAAAGAAAAGAAAGAAAAAATACAAAGAAAGTAATAAACTATAATGAATTAATCTATCGTTTATTATACAAGGCATTAGGTAAATATATTAAGACATCTTAAAACTATTTTTATTAAATAATGAAAAAACAAATTATTAATTAATAAAAAGTAATATTAGTGAGTTGTTTCTGTTAGTAATTTTATTTTCAATTTGTTTCTGAAAGATGGTAAAGATTGGCAGTCCCTGACATAGGGTAGAAGGGAATTCCATGTTGTAGCAAGACAAACTGTAAAAGATTTCGAATAATAGGTAGTGTGATGAGGAGCGGAATATGAAGGACACTGTGCTCATGGGATTGGGTATCTAATTTATGTGTATCAGAGAGTCTACAATTATGCATAAACACGCACACACAAGCATGCACACACACACTCACTCACAAGCATACACACACTCACTCACAAGCATACACACACAATCACATTCACACACACATTCACACACACACATTCACACACACACACACACACACATTCACACACACTAACTTTCACACACTTTCACATTCATACACATTTACACACACACACACACTCAGCTTCACACACGTTCACATTCACACCCACTCACTCACATTCACACACGCTCACATACACACACATTTACACACGCTCACATTTACATACACACTCACATTTACATACACACTCACATTTACATACACACTCACATTTACATACACACTCACATTTACATACACACTCACATTTACATACACACTCACATTTACATACACACTCACATTTACATACACACCCACATTTACATACTCACTCACATTTACATACACACTCACATTTACATACACACTCACATTTACATACACACTCACATTTACATACACACTCACATTTACATACACACTCACATTTACATACACACTCACATTTACATACACACTCACATTTACATACACACTCACATTACATACACACCACATTTACATACACACTCACATTTACATACACACTCACATTTACATACACACTCACATTTACATACACACTCACATTTACATACACACTCACATTTACATACACACTCACATTTACATACACACTTACATTTACATACACACTCACATTTACATACACACTCACATTTACATACACACTCACATTTACATACACACTCACATTTACATACACACTCACATTTACATACACACTCACATTTACATACACACTCACATTCACATTTTCACACACACATTCACACATATACTCTCACATTCACACACGCTCGCATTCGCACACACACTCGCAATCGCACACACACACTCAAATTCACACACACACACACTCAAATTCACACACACACACAATGGAATTCACACACACACTCGAATTCGCACACACACACACACACACACTCTCGCATTTGCACTCACACACACACACTCATTCGCGCACGCACACACACACTCGCATTCGCGCACGCAAACACACTCGCATTCGCGCGCACACACTCACATTCGCGCACACACACTCACATTCGCGCACACACACTCACATTCGCGCACGCACACACACACGCATTCGCACACACACACACTCTTTCGCGCGCACGCACACACACTCGCATTCGCGCGCACGCACACACACGCACACGCATTCGCACACACACGCCACAGGCTGTCCGCATTTGAACAATCAACTCACGCACACCATCCTTCGCACACACACGCACGCATTCGCACACCACGCACACACACGCACACACACACGCATGCATTCGCGCACACACAGACGCATTCGCACACACACACAGACGCATTCGCACACACACACACGCATTCGCACACACACACACACGCATTCGCACACACACACACGCATTCGCACACACACACACGCATCCGCACACACACCCACACGCATTCGCAAACACACCCACACACTCGCCATCGCACACACACTCGCCTTCGCACACACACTCGCCTTCGCAAACACACTCGCCTTCGCAAACACACTCGCCTTCGCACACACACTCGCCTTCGCACGCACACACACACTCACACTCGCATTTGCACACACACTCGCATTCGCAACACACGCTCGCATTCTCGCACACATTCACACACACTCGCATTCGCACTCACATTCACACACACTCGCATTCGCACTCACATTCACACACACTCACATTCACACACACTCACATTCACACACACACACACACTCACATTCACACACACACACTCGTACTCGCATACGCACACACACACACACACACACTCGCATTCACTCACAAATAAACATACACACCCATTCACGTATTCTTGCTAACACAAGTATACGCTTACACAATGTTCACGCATACATACACGTTCACGCACACACGATCTCACACACGCTCCCACGTTCACGTTCACGCTCACATTCAATCTCACTCGCTAACATTCACTCATTCACGAACTCGCTCGCGAACTAGCTTGCTCGCGAACTCACTCACTCACTCGCGAACTAGCTTGCTCGCGAACTCACTCACTCACTCGCACACACACACACGCAAGGGATACAAATTCTAGAATTTTCCTTATTTTTTGTTCATTATTGATTAAAATGGCCTGATATATAAAAACTGACACACTAGCTCATACATACTAACACACACGCACACACTCACATTCACACGAAGAAAAACTCAACTATACACGCACTCACACACATTCACACACTCACACGCACACTCGCAGTCACAAGCACTCACGCACATGCACCCATTCATACGCACGCAAGCACATAAGCACTCACACACGCACCCAAATACACATGCACTCACACTCACATACACACGCAACCCACACACGAACCCACAACCACACGCGAACACACACCCACGCAAAAACACACCCATGCAAAAACCCACATCCTGGCATAAACCCACACCCAGGCACAAACCCACATCCAGGCATAAACCCACACCCAGGCACAAACCCACACCCAGGCACAAACCCACAACCAGGCACAAACCCACACCCAGGCACAAACCCACACCCAGGCACAAACCGACACCCAGGCACAAACCCACACCCAGGCACAAACCGACACCCAGGCACAAACCCACACCCAGGCACAAACCCACACTCCACGCACAAACCCACACCCAAGCACAAACCCACACCCACGCACAAACCCACACCCCAAAGCACAAACCCACAACCAAGCACAAACCCACACCCACACCAACAAATACACACCCACACCCACAAATACACACCCACACCCACAAATACACACCCACACCCACAAATACACACCCACACCCAAAACACACACCCACCCACAAATACACACCCACACCCACGCACACAAAACCCACACCCACGCACAAACCCACACCCACACACAAACCCACACCCACACACAAACCCACACCCACACTCAAATCCACAAATACGCACTCACGCAAACATACACGCACTCACGCAAACATACACGCACTCACGCAAACATACACGCACTCACGCAAACATACACGCACTCACGCAAACATACACGCACTCACGCAAACATACACGCACTCACGCAAACATACACGCACTCACGCAAACATACACGCACTCACGCAAACATACACGCACTCACGCACACATACGCACTCACGCACACATACGCACTCACGCACACATACGCACTCACGCAAACATACGCACTCACGCAAACATACACGCACTCACGCACACACACTCACACCCACACTCACACCCACACTCACACCTACACACACACACACACTCTCGCATGTTCGCAGTCGCATTCGCACACACGCATGTACTCGAGAGAAAAAATATGTTATCCCGCTATAGGCAATAGGAGATCCTTGGGTAGTAGAAGGTTAATGCTCCAATTTTTTCTAGACTATCGGCACTCGATATCAGCCCTGCATGACGGCCGCCTTTACGCCCAGAACAAGCGTCTGGTACTGATTTGCGTTAGTGGCTGCTAATAAAAAGTAAAGTTATCAAAATAATAAATTTCGAAAAAAAAAGTGAAATTGGTGATGATCTAGGGATCGATTTTCAAGACAAGTTCTGTGGATAGATACGGTATATATATATATATATATATATATATATATATATATATATAATTTTGCGGTGAACAGAACGCAGATATTGCGGATCTTAACTTTTTTTAACGTTGTCCACGTTGAATATAAATACGTATAGACGGAGTGTAGACCTTAGTAACGCGAAACTAAACAGTTGTGGGAATGCATTTATTTACCAGTGTATAACTATCAGAAACAAAACTTGCATAAATCACTCTTAGATTAAACTAAAAATAGTTTTGAACTTTTTTATAATATGCTAATATTAGTTACTCTGATACAAACTTTTGTCTTTGTTACTGAGAGCTGTGTGTGTAATACATCCTCGATAGCCTTGAAAGTACAAAGGGTTGAGAACTGAGCAGGTGGAATGATAAGGAACGGATGACATGGATGTAACAGTTATATTTAGAAAGACAATTATGCCAACATGTTGCGAAACCTGAATATTGCTGAATATGAAACATGCGAAATTCAACTACTGAAACATGAATGTACGAGAGCTTTAGATAGTTTTTCAACCGGTGCGTCGCTACACATTTTGGTGTGCCATGAATGAGGCGCTGAAGTTCCTTAAGTAAATTAAATCACAGTTGTTAAGTCTGAATTTAAAGATACAAACCCAAAATAAAACTCAATATAAAGGAAAAGTTCATTAACAGTTATATATTCTTTTTTTTTTTTTTTCTTTTTTGCTGTTTGTATTTTAATCGAGTCCTGAATTTTTAAGAGCCGTAATTGTGAATAAAATGGACAGCTTTCTTGATAAAAAACGAAGTTGCGGTGATGAAACGGATACTTAGTTTCCACCAGCTCTTTCCAGATATTTACATAACTTATGTGAGTTAATGTAAAATTGTTGCATGGAAATAAATTACGAAATGTAAATAAGTATGTTTATATTTTCATTTCATCAAATTACAATTACGTCATAAACTTTCAGACAAGAATAAAAAATACTTTTAATTGAGAATGTTGTGCCGAAAAGTTATTCTTTTGGTGTGCCGCAAGTTAAAAAGGTTCGGGGAAACGCTGCTTTAGATACTTGGAACTTACTTTTCATTTTCGACCAACCATAGCAAGTTACTTTACTGTATTAACTTATTGCGGTGTCCACTGTGTTAATTTTTATGGACAATATTGTGAACAATTAATTATGTTATAATGCAACTGATCGAAAATATAGGAACTACACGACGAAACCATTTCAAATTTATCTAATCGCTTCCTTAAAAAATTTAATTATAACTAGGCCTACTTTCTTGGTTCACTTTTTAATAAACACCTTTAGTTTCATTTTATAACAAATATAATTTGAATTTGGATTGGTTAAAATTGATTGGGATAGTTATTTTGTAAAATGTATTTAAAAATAAATTTTGTCCCATATTAATAAATTTGAATTAAATGATTAATTAAAGAAACTGCTTAAACTATAATTCGTAATATGCGATATTAGTATAACAACTTTATAATCAGGCTTGCACTAATCTATTTCCCAACTGTTGGAATGGAGAAAACTTGAATTAGCAGGAAGTTTGGTTTGTCTTATCACTTCTACTTAGAAGTTAATCACTGCATTTCCTGGCATTTTAAGAAAATACCTATTTTTGTGAGTACATTTTAAAGTTAAAATTTGTTTGGTAAGAAAACAGACACTAAATAAATGAGATACGGGAAACGACTAGTTGTAGGCCTTGGAAAAGTTATGGTAACTGTAGTGGTGTAAATGTATTAAATTGAGGAGAAATTTATAAATCATTTGACTTGTTTCAACTAATGATTAGGATTTTCATTTATAATCGCATGAATTAATCGACGCCTTGGCGCAGAGCTATGGGATGCGCGCGGTTTCGAGTCCCCACGAAGAAATAAATTTTCTCATTAAATTTTGGCAGTGTATGGGACTAGTGACCACACCCCATCGTAAGGAATGTTGGTTGGTAGCTACGATAAGTAGCGGCTCTAGGTTGAGAAAAATGCCAGCTATAACGGCTGGTATATTTTACATGTATACTCCTCAGCTGCCAGGATGATTGCCCACCTGTTATTCACAAGTGGATATGAGGTCATCAGCTTGCTAGTGGTCCAAGGTTCACCTAGCATTGTCACGTCATTGATAAAATAGTATTTTAAACGTAAGGAACGAGCGCAGATATATATATTTGAATAATAAAGTTTTCTTGGGTTTTCCGCGTCATGGATTCAAGTTCGGCCTCTGACCACTGATTCCGACGTTTCGGCATGATCCCACATGTCATCAAGGAATGATAAGTTAGAGTCATAGGTTTAGTCTTATATAATTAAACACACAAATCTGCAATATAATGTGTATATATGTATGAGTGTGTGTGTATATATATATCCATCCATAGTAATTCTGCCCGAAGGCAGGTCCTTCACTGCAATCACAGCATTTTCATGCTATGCTTGCAGCTTTACTAGGGATTTGTAGGTGTGGTAGCTTCCCGTTGCTTTCCACAGCGGTGAAGGATGATGATGGCCATATGATTTCGGGGACCGTTTGGGCCTTAAAGTTTTCCTGACATTTGTCTTACAGGTGAGGAAAAACCCCGATAAAAACCTCACCCAGAAAAACTGCCCCGACCGGGAAACAAACCCGGGCCCGCTGTGTGACAAGGTACCTCGAGACCGCAGCGGTGGATATATATAGCCTATATATATATATTAGAATAAGGCACTTGGGAAGAAGTACATAAAAATAATCACGATAAAATTTGAGCTATAATATTTGTACTATAGTCTACAAATCTTGTTAAAAATTTACATTTCATATGGACAGGGCATGCTGAATATACAAAAGGTACAAAAAAGCTTAGTTTGAAGAATTTAGGGAGTATATATACCTGTTGGAAGCGAAGACGGGGTGGAAGTTCACTATTAATGAATTTTTGAGGGAGGTAGTGGTTTGCTAGGTTTTTCCTAGTTTATAGTCCGTGTGTGGAACTTATCGAGTCCTTAAAATAAATATTGTAACTAATACTTTGGAAGACACAGTATTAGAAACCTTCGATTCGACCATTTACCTTTTTTTTCTTCTTAAGAAAGAAGAATTCCAACAAACTCGTTTTCGAGAACCTTGTCTCGTTTTGTCAGAATATTTTTAGTACTTACGCTTTGCAAATGTTAAGTGATGGTTTTTTTTTGTCGTTGCTAACGTGTTATTTTTATATCGTTATGAGCTGTTAGTTTATGCTGATGATGTAGTACTACTGGCCGATAGCGAGGAGATACTAAAGGCCAACACGCACACACTATTGAGTAACACTAAGAAATTAGGACTGGAAGTAAATATCAGTAAAACTAAATATATGGTCACACGTAGAAATACATTATATAATGGAAATGGACAGCTAATGACAAATGAGGGAAATTTTGAGGAATTGGCTGAATTCAAATACCTAGGAACAATAATCACAAATAGGAATGAGATGCACAAAGAAATTAAACATAGGCTCAATTCTGGAAATGCATGCTATTATGCATTGCAGAGACTTTTGATGTCCCAACTCCTTTCAAAAAACGTTAAGCTGAAAATATATAAAACTATTATTCTACCAGTTATATTATATGGGTGCGAAACATGGACTCTTACTTTAAGGGAGGAAAGGAGATTACGAGTATTTGAGAATAAAGTTCTTAGGAAAATTTTTGGACCAAAGAGAGATGAACAGACAGGTGAATGGAGAAGACTACATAACAATGAACTACATGGTCTTTATAGGAAGCCAGATATAATAAGAACAGTTAAGTCTCGTAGACTGCGATGGGCAGGACATGTTGCGCGTATGGGGAATGAAAGACGTGCCTGGAAACTTCTTGTAGGAAAGCCAGAAGGAAAACGCCCAGTTGGTAGACCAAGAATGAGGTGGGAGAACAACATTAACTATGATTTGAGGGAAGTAGATTATACAGGGAATGATTGGAAAGCATTAGCTCAGGATAGGGATGTATGGAGAGCTTATGTCCGTGCGGCCATGAACCTACGGGTTCGATAGTGCCAGTGAGTAAGTAAGTAAGTAAGTATGAGCTTGATTTTCGCTCGCTAATACATATTATGTTGAGTGTTGCATTGTCATTGTTTCCACGTGAACAGACTGCTTACAGCAAACAAGAGGTGTCAGAACGTGACGTTCTATGCTTCGTGTTTTAACAAGATAATACTAATGAGACTATTATAGTACATTAGTCTTTACAAGGATCCAGACATTACTTATTTACCAGTGGAGTGAAACATCAGGAATAGAATATTCGAGACAAAATAGAACATAATATAAATTATCCTCATATTATTTTCACTCTCCCTTCTTTTGTAGGATTTACACCATTCTATGGAGCTTACATGCCAATGACCTAGGGGAAACATCAGGAACTCTGAACCACCCACAGTTATATAGTGGCGGGTCCTTTTGGATATGTGACTACTGTACTAGATGAAGTGAGCCTTACGGACAATTCAGTAAAACAAATACTCAATTGTCAGGATCAAGTCGGCTTTTTAAAACCCGTACCTCGTCGGCAATCGAATCCGGTTCGGCGAAGTGAAAAGTAAGTAATCTACTCTGCCGATCACGCCACTTCGGTAGGCAGCAGAAAATACAATACAAAAAATTGCGTCGAAAATTGTATTATATGAAATAGGGATAATCGATTGTAAAGTTACCTCTTAAGTTTGGAATTCAAGAGTTGAGTTCTTACACGTCTGTAGAATTTCGTCAAGGGACAAATTATAAATTCGTTAACAGCTTTACATCGTTGGAGGCCGGCGACTGGAACTAACGTTTAAAATGTACGCGCCATTATTTCTTTTTCGTTCGGCATTACATTAATAAGAAACCGGTTGGATATATTTCTCAGAAGAGTAACCTCGACACCCTTTGGCGTGGAACTCAGACTCGCCTTCCAGACCGATTAGTTATTCACGATGAGGTCATTCACAAAATTGTATTCGTAATAGCGGCAGATTTGAACTTACTTTTATAGTTTGCCACGCCTTTTTCTTTATTTATTTAAAAACAGGACAATAGGCTGAACTTCTACGGAGGAAGATTTAACATAACAGAACAAATTCAGTGTGATATCATTGGTACAAAAATTACGATAGATTATTTTTTTTAAATAGCCGTGGAATTCATATAACAAAGTGAAAGTTAAATTAGATTCTGTCTCTGAAGCAACTTTTCATCATTCTACTTGATTTTTTAAGTTCATGTATTCAGTAATTTGGTAGTTTAATTTGGTTTTACGATTCGTGTTCTTTAACGACACTCTTTAACATTTCAGGTTATTATCGTCACAATTCAAATCAGTGCGTAAATGTAACGAAATATTTTGCTCAGAGGCATTTTGTTTCAGGCTTGAGGTTCATTTACATGTAAATCGACACGGTAGCATCGGGTTTACTTCCTTTCCTAAGGAAGCCAGTCATGGGATTTTTACGCCCTCTAGAAATCTATCTACATCAGGCAGATTTTAATCCATGAATCTCGGGACCAGAAGTATCCATGATAAGTGATAACTAAGGCTAGGATTTGTATGTAATTACATATTTTTTCCCTTTGCTTATACATGGGTAAAATTGATAAATGTCCACGAATTAGAAACTTATCATATATGAAAATTTAACATTACATATTTGATCATAATTACATATTTTTACATATTTTGAAGATTTTTTGATGTAAATTTACATATTATGCCTTTCAATTAAAAACATATTTTCATAAGCTGAAAATAATTTAAAACATTTGTGAAAATATTTGTTTACATTAAACAACTCGCATATGTGATTTCTACACAGATACTATTTTTTCCAACCTATACAAAAGCTGGTTAGAAACGACAAAAGAAGAATTTCATTTATTAAACACGATAAACATAGATACAGAAACACTCTGAAGATTTGAGTTCCAAGTAGCAAAATCTCTTTTAAAATCTGAACGATCTACTCTGTTTATGATGAAATAGTAGAAATATATAGGGGGCACACCGTGGTATAGTTGAAAAAGGCAATATCCTACAAGCTGAAAAATCGAGGATGGAGACTCGATGGGATCTTCTAGCGACATCATGACCCTGGGTTCGACTCAGACTATAAAAAATTAATACCGTACTATGTTGTGGAGGTAAATACGGCTATTATACAAGGCTGAAATATCTTGTCGATTGTCTAGAAATATGAGAGCCTTAACCTCCCAATATCCATAAGACTTGATCACTTTATAATAGAAACATGACATTACCCTTCTCACCACGTTGTCAAGTATTAAACTGCCCCATTCCTTGAAATTTGATCTATCTTAAAGTTAACGTTTAATATAAATGTATTAAAATTACATTTTAACGTATTTAATATTACATATTTTTAGAATTTTATGTGATCTTATTAATTTTACATAATGTTATTACATACATATATACATATTTACATATTAATATTAAATAAAAATCCTAGCCTTAGTGATAACTAATAGGCCTAGTTCATCGGAACCGACAATTTTCTAGCCATTGGGTTTAAGAAAGTTATAAAGTGGTTTACGCTGTCGGTAAATATGGCGATCGTAGATATTTTTACAGACTTTAAGCTGATCGTTCTTTTCTTATCAAGGAACCCTTATTTCACCTGAAAATGTGAGAAATGTGAATTTTCACCGTGATTCGTAGCCCATATTAAGCAGAGTACTGGTGTTTGTCAAATGAATCCTCCCAAAGGTGAAAAGTTTATCCATCCTGAGTAAATTCGATAAACTGTCTGGAGAAACTGATTTTCACGTACAAAAGTAATCTACCACTGCATAGCGAGAACAGTATTCATTTCCTGATATAATTAACTACATCACTGGCATTATCGAAACCGTAGGTTCATTTCCGCGTGGACATAAGCTCTCCATACATCCCTATCCTGAGGTAATGTTTTCCAGTCATCCCCTGTATAATTCACTTTCCTCAAATCATGGTTAATGTTATTCTCCCACTTCATTCTTGGCCTGTCTGCTGGTTTTCATACAGAGTTTCCATGTCCCTCTTTCATTACCCAATCCTGCCACATGTTCGCCCCATCGCAATCTACGAGACTTAACTGTTCTTATTATATTTGGTTTCCCCATAAAGATAATGTTACATTGTTAAGTAGTCTTCTCCATTCGCTCTCTGATCATCTCTCTTTGGTCCAAAAAGTCCCAAAAACTTTATTCTCAAATACTTGTAATATTTTCTCCTCCCTTAAAATGTGAGTCAATGTTTCCCTTCCATATAACTTGGAGAAAAACAGTTTTATATATTTCATTTTTTTAGAGAAGTTGGGACTACAAGAGTCCCTGTAATGAATAATAGCATGGATTTCAAGAATTGATCACATGATTAATTTGTTTCTGCACCTTATTCCTGTTTGTAATTATTGTTCCTATGTATTTGAATTCAGCCATTTCTTCAAAATTTCCCTCATTTGTCAGTAACTGTTAATTTCCATTATGTAATAATATTTCTGTGGGCCATTTAAATAGAAGGGAAATGTTTTTAGAGGGACGAATAATGTTAAAAGAAATAGGAGAAAAATATTAATTCATGTGCCTAATTTAATTCTAATTGAACACTACTGTAGCCAATCTGGTCTAGTAGTAATATGCCTAATTTCGGCTCTCGACACGAAGTTTTGGGTTCAAAACCAGCCGGAATTTTTGGAATGAGGAAATTCGAGAACATGACTTTGTCCCGTGTTACAGAAATTTAATACTTTAGAGGTACGTCGATTTTTTTTTTACAAAATATTAGGCTAGCAAAATCCCTGCGTGTAAATAGTTTATTCCTTACCGTATGTGGGTAGTACTTTATTTGACGATGTTCTTCAGTAGCACAGTCACTACCGTCACATTTGAAATCTGGGCGCGAGTGTGCGAGAATATTTTCTCAGATGCTTATTTCAGACTTTAGGTTCATTATGTTCTGTAAATCCACGTCATGACACCATGTGTTTAACTTGCTTTCCGGTGGAGTCCATGATCAAGACTTTTACACACTTTAAATTTCATCGGTCCTAGCTTTGTTAGACCAAATCGAAAACAGAGGCGAGCATGGTAACCAGTAGTCAATCTGTACCGATAATAATGGGAGTCATAGTGCTAAAGCCGATGCTCGTATCTCGCTCCCAGATCTCCCCAGTCAGTTGCTTCTACGTAGGCACTGCGGGTATTCAGGGTAGTGGGAGGGGGATGCCAAACGCATGCGCGGGAGTAGAATTCAAGCGAGAGTAACCGGTAGTTCCTATGGAAGAGATTTCCCGTGGGCAATGAACAGTCTTCATAAGTAATAATGTATACAATGACTGCGTAAGCTAAAGAGAATGTATTAAGTAAATAATTTGGTGTAACCTACATTCCACAAGGCTTACGCTTTGAATATAACTCTATATATTAGATGTAAAAAAATTAAATATGTACATTGTACTGTAGATAAAATGTAATCCGACAGGGCTAAACGTGTGTTTATAAATTACATCAATTTATTTCCTTGTAAAATTGTTGAAAAAAAAATGTAGGCTATCAATTATGAAATTTCCTTTCATCTAACAATAAATAAAAACATCAGACAATAATTGGTCAGTAAGGAATAATTTCACTGAGCAACAAAAAATAAACTATTTTTTTTTTGTCTCAAAAAGAAAAATATGTGATTCTGATAGTATTTATTCTCCTGAATTCAAATATGATATCGGTTTTTCTCCATCACGCAAGGTTTCCGAGAGACAGAAATGTATAATTTCAAACACTTTAATATTTTCTACATTCTGACTACACAATATCCTAACATTCGGACTCACCTATAAAGTAAGAAATTTTGATTTTCTGCTATATTTCGCCTGTGGAGCATCCCTCTTGATGGTCCAGCAATAATCGGCCAGCATATTATGATTCAATTTGCCTTTTCCATAGCTGAAATCTTTTGAGTTAGCTCATTTGGTTTTATTTTACAATGGACAAATGGACGAAAATACGTTTATTTAAAAAAAATGATTATTTAAATCCATTAATTGAAATTGAAATAAAGAAACTGTGGGTGATGGAGAAATTCCAAATACACATTTGAAAACACGATAAAAAACTGCATTAAGTACAACTATTGGTACTCATGAGACAAAAATCATGTTGACCAGTGTTATTATTTATTTATATAAAATGGTTAAAATGGTCAGTTGTACATTAATTGAATAATTACGCCGTTTAGAAAAATGTAATATCAGCATATTAATTTTCAAACAATAGTGCATAAAATTATATATTTTTTGTAAGCCTATGTTTTCCCTTTACAGAGATTTAGGCGCTCTCCCCCGACAGGGAAGAATTAGAACCATACTAATTTAGTTACACTTGTTTTCGTATAGATGTCATTTTGAGTAGTCCGTGGTCAGCGTTCCGCCTCATACTGACATCTAGGAAACCAAGGTAGTACTAGGACGGGAAAATTCGGTAAATTTTGCTTAGAGGCCTTTTCATTCAGGCTTAAGGATTTTTTACGAGCCTGAAAATCTTCAGACTCGGGACCCACGGTTTAAAATCCCTCCCGGAGGACTTTTGCTCCTTGGATTTTTCCGTCCTAAAAAATCCATCGACCCCGGCCGGGTTTGAACCCGCGACCCTCGGGACCAGAGGCAAGGAGCATAACCACTAGTCCACCGCGGTGTAAATGAATTATACCGCACAAATTTGCAACTCTTGCCTAAACCAGGAAGTGAAGAAGAAATTTAACTCCTTACAAGTAATTTGATGTAGGGAACCAATGGTCTACGAGGGAAAATGGGCTAGTTATAGGGAATCAAAGTAATCGACAATTAATACAGATAAATCAATAGGAGAGCAAAGTAGGAGAGAAAATTATACTAGAATAACTTCAGATCTTAGGTAGTAATTACGAGATCCTGATTGCTAATAATTACTCAACAACGCTTATGAAATATTGGGTTATCAAATTCCTTAAAATTTGTAATTTGGCATATGAATGCACGCCACTGCACTGGTTAAAATAGCATCGGTACAATGAGAGCCTTAGCTCAGAATAAAATACGCAGAATCTGTGTAGTTAACGTGTTGTTTAATTGTTACAGTGATGGATTTGAGTTCGAACACTGATGGTTCAAATCACGGCAGGCCCCTTTTTTGATTTTCCTTGTTATTTTTTTTTTCTTTCCCCACGTGTGTACTGTGATATATTGACACTGAAATTTGTTCAGTATAGGCATGCGCAAAATACCTATTCCCATATTGGTTATTACATTAACATCTGATTAGAAGTTACTTCAGTATCAGTCGCAATTCATGAAAGCATCATGGAACATTTTTACGGTAATGCTGAACTTCCAAACACTTTTAAAATTTATATTAAAGCACCGTTGAGGTTATGTAATAAGATATTAAATATAAAATTGGTACCTGGTAGGTCAGTCGTCCTCAACTAAATTATTGAACTTCATTAAGTAGTTTCAATATGGAGGCCTTTCAAAAACAATGTTTCATCTTCTGCATTTTAACCAGTTAAAACCAAATTATTAAACTTCATTAAGTAGTTCCAATATGGAGGCCTTTCAAAAGCAATGTTTGATCTTCTGGAATTTAATTGGTTAAAATGCAGAAGATGAAACATTGTTTTTGAAAGGCCTCCATATAGGAACTACTTAATGAAGCTTAATAATTTAGATGAGGACGACTGACCTACCAGGTATATTTAATATCTTATGGTCAACTTGCCAAAATTCATGTTTTATGGTGCAGACAAGATAATCGTGCAAGAGCTGCTGCCATGTATGCGGAGCGCTATCCGAATAGATGCCATCCTCACCGAACAACATTATTCTGTTGATAGGCGTTTGCGGGAGCATGGGACGTTGAAGGTAAACAGAGTAGACGCCGATGAAAGACGTACGTGCCGCACTGCAGAGTTAGAAGGAAATGTTCTTCATAGGATGGAAGATGATCATTTTACTAGTACTCGTGCTATTCTTCATGTAATGGACACGAACCATAAAAGTGTTTGGGAAGTCTTGCACGAAGACTAGTTCTATCCCTTTCATCTGTAAAAAGTAAAAGCATTACAGCCGGTGGACTTCGCTCAAAAAGTACAATTTTGTAATTGGGCTTTGCTGCAACCACCGCACTTCTTTTCCTCCACGTTATGCAATGATGAGGCAATATTTAAAATGGATGGGCTGGTTCTGAACTCAATGAACAGACATGTGTGGGATTATGAAAATCCTCATGCCATCTTCGAGAGGGGTTACCAGCAGAGATTTTTTGGCGAACGTATGGGTGAGCGTAATTTCTGATCACATCATTGTCCCCTACCTTCTTCCCCAGAGATTAAATGGTGTCATTTATAAGACATCTTAAGAGCACGTCCTACCTAGATTGCTAGAAGTATGTTTTCTTCACATCAGGCTTCTCCCCATTTCTGCTGGAATGTGCGAAACCATTTTGATGAAGTGTATCCTGGCCGTTTGATATAGGAAGAGGTAGTTCATCTGTAGTGTGGCCACCTCGCTCTCCAGATCTCTGTCCATTTGATTATTATTGTGGGGACACCTGAAAACATTGGTGTATGCGACCCTTGTTGATTACAGATGAACTGTTAGTTGCACGCATAATCGCAGCATGTGATGTAATCCACGAGACACCTGGTATCTTGAACGGGATACGAGAATCCTTCAGTCGCGGATGTCGTCTGTAGAATGGAGGTGGTCAATTTGAACAATTTCTTCTAATGAGTCTTCATGTGCTTTACTTTTTTCTGGTTTACTCAAATGTGTTGTTTTTTTATTTCCCAATAACATTATGTATGCCATGTATTACATACACTGTACATCTTCATGTTATTACTCTCGTGATCACTGCACTATCATTATCTAAGCGCATAAGTACTGTACAGTACAATTACACATTTTATTTGCGAAACCTATTGCACCGTACAGTATGTGTATTATTATTACATCCTTTCAAATAATTTTCTGTACAATACGTACATAGATAGTTTCGTAACTCATGTACTGCGCCGATTATTCTAATATCGTATTCTGTAAAATGACGAATAAATAATTAAAAGCAGAAGTAAATCTACGTACGTAACTAATTTACAGTACACACATAATAAAGGAAGAAAGGGAAAAAAAGTGTACACATACTTTAGGTAGTTTCGAACGTGACGCATCAAACTTACATTTGAGTCTGTAGTTAGAACACTATAACCACTGATCTAAAGGATCATACTTGTTGCAAGTTACAGTCTCTGTATCATATTATTTCCATTTAAATTTGAAATATTCAGTGGCGTGCCAACCATTTTACAAATTGAATCATAACTTGGACATTTTTATTCGTAGACCATTAGTTCATTATCTCAAAATGCCTATATAATACCCCTCCATACATAGTTAAATTTGGGCTGTATAATTCATTTACACCCTGTATATATACACACACACACATACTAACTTTCCAGTTATTACTTTGGCAAACAATTTTACGCCTTCCATGAAGGAAAGCGAGGTTTTGAAGAGATATGTTATTGTTGTATTTAAGACGTGTTTTGACGAAGTAAGCATCAGAATGTACTACAAAATTAAAATGTATTTCAAAATTGATAAGATTCCATATTAGTTTGAATGTTTTTCTGATAGGAAGCAGGAGAAACAAACGTGTACGATTGGCAGTGACGCATCTGCCATGAAGTAAACTGTTCACTATAACCTCGACTGTCCTGTGACAGCAAATACTGTGCCATTGTTTTAGATAATTTTTAAACATTTCTGTGTAGACATGCTTTTCAAACTTTATGTTGATTATAAATTAAGCTGTGCTGCATGCTCAGAGCTTGTTAACTACTAGTCACTATTGGCTCCGCCTCTAAAACTGTAGAGTTCTTGGGGCAAAGCACTATAAAGCATCATTCGGTGTTCATTTTTATTTTGTGTAATTTTAGGCCGCTATGACTTAAATACAACTTTGATAGGATGGAATTTCGTTTCAAATGTATCACGTGCTTGCTCTCTTACACAAATAGAATAGATAGCTACATATGATTAGTAAAAGCGATAGAACTATTTATGAACAAGGCGGTGATCGATAAGTATTTTGAACATGTTCTTTTCCGCGTATTAAAACAAAAAATGTGTTGTAATTCTGTTTATAACATGCGGTTCCGTGACGCAAGTGATTAGATACTCACTTCTACCTCAGGGTCCCGAGTTCTCCTCTCGGTCATTCCATGTGGGGTTCAGAAATGGGGGCTTCATCTCGTCCCGTCTACCCGGGCATTATGCAGGGCACGAGTAGAATATTTGCTTTTTACTTTTTTGTTTGTTTGTAATACTCATTTTAATACTTTCTATTAATAGTGTTAGGCGGATCAATGGCGCAAGCAGTTAGATGCTCTCCTCTCACCGCTGGGGTCCCGAATTCTCGTCTCGGTCAGCACATTTGGTTTCGTGGTACACGAAACGGAATCTGGGCAGGTTTTCCCCCGCCACAAATTTCATTCCACAATTTCTCCACACTCATCTCAATTATTTCGCTCCAAGTAATTTCATCTGTCCCTGTGATAGTGCGTCAGACGTGGTCGGCCGGCATCCTTCAGTGTAAGGGGCTTCATCGCTTCTCATCCCTCGACCCAGTCAAACACGAGTTGAGGAAGAGGATTATTAACAGGATTAATGTAAGAGCAAGGTTTTTCAACAACTTTATCAGATTTGGTCAAATTGAATATTTTCCTCATTATTTCATCATTATGAATAGAATTCATTGGTAAGTTTTTTTTTTTTGGACTGTACCATGAATCTAGTACTCGCCATACCGCTTTTAAAAGTTTACAAATCTAATAGTTGCAACTCTGAACCTCTGTATACAATTTTCGTGCACATCTTCGCTATTGAATTTATTTTACTTATTCATTTGTTGTTTACTTATTCTTTTTTTTCTATCTACCTATAAGCAAGTGGTTATAATTAAAATTCTGAAACGTATATCCAGAAAATTATTAGAGAGTTATTACAGATTCAAGTAATCAAGTATTTTATAATTTTTGCAAGGTCAATTTTGCGATACAATTTTCAGTTCGTTTCAGAGAACTACTGGCCAAGTACAATATGTTTCAGGATAAAAGAAAAAATATAATTTTGCTTTCTCTGAAATTTTTTAAACTTCACAGTATTCTATGTTTGATATCATAGAAAAGATAAATCGTGATTATTTTATGTTTTAATTATACTGTATGTTTGTGGTAGTACTTCTCAGTAATATTCATGACGAAATACCGTTGAGGTCACTATGTCAAATTTAAAATATAAAATAGATACCTGTTGTATAAAATTGAGGACGACTCAGATATCAGGCATTTATTTTATATTTTAAATTTTACTTCCCAGTAGAATCATAATCTGCTAGTTATGCTTACCACATATCAACGACTATTTAACTCATGCCCCAAATGGGAGTCAATGACCAATCACGTTTCAATGATTTCTGTTTTACAACCAATCACAGTCGTGTTTCACCAAATATTTATAAATATTAAATTTACCATATTAAAGAGAAATCTTCTCTTTAATATTCTGAACAGATCTGAACATCATTTTGCAGTGACTGACTCACAAAGAAATACGGCTATCAGATTGTATATAGTGCATGGATGTCAACACATACCGCATGCGGGAGTTAATATAAAAACATTTGTAGCAATTGATTATTATACCAAAAAAAAAAAAGAAACCACTGTTTGCACTTTCCTAAATGCATTTTTTCCCAGGTAATAATCCAGAAAAATACAATTGTCACATTTACATCATACGACATCAGAAATGAATTAATATACAGTTTGATGTGTTTCATTTTTTCTCCACTAGAGCGCATTCTTACAATATTGCGTTCCTTTGGCAATAAATAATATGGTCTGGTTGCACTGACAAACAAAAGAAGCAAATGAAGCGTACCAATCGTTTCTCATTTGTTTTCAAACATCGCCGTTTACATTAAATAAATAAATATTTTAAAATAACTATAGTTAAATAATGATTTGTGAGTAAATAGCTTAATTTTATTCGTTAAATAGTCCTAACAAATGCCACTCTTGATTTCCAAATTCTCTAGATAAATTCACTCCTCACTTCGTGAGTCGTGAATTTATCGATAATTTGGAAATCACTCTTGGCATTACTTATGATAATGATAACATACACAAACATTCAATGATAGTGACATCGAAATTCAGTAAAATATCTAAGTGTATTTGTAGTGTGCGTCTAGTATCCATAGTCTGAGTAGCCTGATTTGCTCTATAAAATTTAAAAGCAACCCTGACATTCCTCACACCATATATTTTTTTTCTGAGGGTTTAATGTTGTTGAACACTTACAACCTAACTAATAGTGTATTTGGCTAATGCATCTGGGGCACTTTGGAACATTGTATGTTTTATTACTTTTTTGAATGTTGTTGTATAAACTATTTATTCGAATTGTGTATGTTTAATGTTTTTCATGATATTTTGAAATATATATTCTTCATTATGCGTAATAAAAAAACGATACATTTGTCAGTTAAACTTAGTTGTATTTAAAATCTGGGCAATTAAAATTAAGCTTTCATTACAACCTAGTTTGGTTGTGTAATATTTTTATGTTTTTATTGCCACAAAATACCAGATATACTTAAAAGACTTATTCTTCTTCTTTATCGCAATATAACCTCTCACCTTGTAGGTGCTTTTTACATGCTACACGCCGCCAGGGCCTTACCGTGGCAGGACCTATTGGGAGAGATATTTTAAACTGTGGATCACAACATACTTTTTTTGACCACACAAGGACACGTTGGGACTCCCGAATAAGAGATCAGCTCAATATAAGGGCCTCCTCCTAGACAATACAACATTAATACGGAATGCACCAATCATTCACACACACACACACCCACACACACCCATCCACACACACCCACACCCATCCACACACATCCACACACACCCACACACACCCACACCCATCCACACACATCCATCCACCTACCCACACACACACACACACACACACACACACCCCACACACTCACTCATTCATTCTAAACATGACGAATATGATTATGATGACAATATGATGCTCGGGAACCATTTGGGTTTGAAGTTTCATGACATTTGTCTTACATGCGAGGAGAAAAATTGAAAAAAGTCACCTAGGAAACTTGTCCCGACTAGGGACAGAACATTATTTATAATGATTATGATGATTATTAGTATGATTATGATGATGAAAAAATATAATAATAATAATAATTGTGACTAATTAACACATGCCTCAAATGGGAGTCAATGACCAATCACATTTCAATGAATTATGTTTTACAACCAATTTGTCTTGTTTCACCTCGATTTTATCGAATTCTGTTTACCAAAATAAAGAAAACTCCTCCTTTTTAATATTCTAAACAGGTCAGAGCATTATTTTGCAGTGACTGACTCTCCAACAAATCGTTGGATATAGCAAATAATGACAAGATTCCTTCGAACTACACATTTTATAATATTGTGAGTACAATAATTGTGTTTTTAAATAATGATTTTACTGAATTTTTTACTAAAAATAATTAATAATGTATAATTTTGGTTTTAATATACATTTTGATGTTTCATTTCTTCTCCACTAGGGTACATTTTTACAATATTGCGAACATATTTGGAAAAAAGTAATATGATCAAGTTGCAGTGGACGAACAAATAAGAGTAACAAACATTTCTCATTTGTTTTCAAACATAGCCGTTTACATTAAAAATATAAATATTTAAAAATAAATATATCCAAATATTAATTTGTGTGTAAACAGATTTGTATTCGTTAAATAGTCCTAACAAATGCCACTATTGATATCCTCTTAGATACATTGGAAATCACTTGTGGCATTACTTATGATAATTTAATTTTTATATCCTGAGACTTTTACGTTAAAGTTTGTAGTTGGTCATACTTCATTTTGAAGAGTATATTGCATTCTTATTAATTTTTAGATTTAGTCATAAAATACATTTGAACGTAAATTAAGAAAACGATGTACGTTGGGAACGTAGAGTTAGTTAATTTGCAATGTTGATCTAAATTGTGTGTTTATATGCTTTTTCTGGCATCTCAGGTATTTTTGAACTCTTTGTTTTACTCTGTTTTATGAGGATAGCTACAGCGAGTCTAAATCTTTTAAGCACTGAATTACTTAAAGCATGCACATTTGATTACTCTGACTTCCTGTGCACTTTAATTTTATTTTTGGATCAAATAAAGGAACTGTCACTGATATGAATTTTTTCTCTAACCCAACCATTATTTTTTACAGGTTATCGCATCGGCTCACTTAGAGATAAATGGAATCTATGTTTGTCTTTGGTTTTAAGGTGATGTTTCTGTGCAGACGGAAGGAAACCTTGCTCATGCCTTTGGAATTCCTTAATGATATCCAAATAAGGTCGTGAGTGCAGCATTACTGAGAAAATGTGATGTTTGTCACACTGACGCAGCCGGCACGTTTACACCGTTTAATCTCTAACAATCTCAAACAATGGCATGCATAATGCTGTAATGTTCGAAAATATAATATACTGTAATAACTTTCCGGTTGAAGTTCACGGGAGAAATGCACAAAACTAGAGAGCTGCAACTTAGAACGTGGTATACCGTACGACTACCGTAGAATATTGCAATGTTTACATAACCCTCATAATTTATCAGGCAAATATTCGATATTTCATTTAGTCCTCAGATGCCTCTTATTTCGGGTTCCAGTTTATTTTACAATTGTTTGACCATACCCGTACATCCCTAACTGGGACAAGAGTGCTCACTTGTTAGAGTTGCTTAACCAAGCTAATTTAGTTACTCGTATATCACTCCTAATGTTAGTGAGCTCGTCGCCTTAAATAGACACCAAGTAGGCAACTAAGTTATTATTCGGATTGGAAAACCGACTAAATTTGGCTCAGGGGCATTAATTTAAGCTTGAGATTATTTTACGAATCCACAAATCTTCAGATTCTGACCCATAGCTCAAAGTTCCTTCATAAGGACTTGTCACTTCGTAGGATTTTCCTTCTTTAATAATCCCTCGACCCCGACCAGGTTTGAACTTATGACCCTCGGGACGAGAGGCTAGGAACTTAACCCCTAGACCACCCGAGGAGATTATTTTAGATCTACGTGTCGTAAATCTAGGACATGGCACACATGGTCATTAAGGGAGTTATAATTTTTTTAATCTAAAAAAATCAATCCCAGCTTGATTTGAATCAGCGTACCTCGGTTGGAGAAACGAGAGTTGCAGATACTTGACCATTGTTGGTCCTGATGGACTAATGGTTACCACACTCACCTTCATTTTCGAGGTTCGCGGGTCCAAATCCTCCCAGATTCAATGGATTATTAAGGGCTTAAAGTTTCTGAGTGTAGCACCTTTCTGAAGGGAAGAAAAGCCGAATTATTAAGGGTGTGAAATTCTTGAGCATGGATTCCTTTCGAAGAAAAATATAACTGAGAATCCCGTATTGTTTATTTTACGGTACGTAATAATAAAAAAAATGAGCAAAATTTGTCGCTGTTTCCAAGCACATTTAAACTGCGAGGTAATAAACAATGAGCAGTTAACGATCGTCTTATATACAATAAAATAAAAGGCGAAGTGATCCCACTGTAGGCCTTAGGTGGGCCTTGGGTTAAAGCAGCCACCTTTCTAGACATTCGGCACTAGATGTCAGCCCTGCGCGACGGTTGCCTTTACCCCCAAAATAAGTGCCTGGTACACATTTTCGTTAGAGTCTGAGTCGATCCAAGGACCATGGTGATGCCAGAAGTTTTAGGCCAGTTTAAAAATCTTTGTCCCCCTGACCTTCCGGATTGCCTTAACAAAAGGGTTGCCCCCTGTTAAATAAAATATTACCTACCTACTCTTATATGCTGATCTGAATAACCCCCTGTAGGGGCAATGTTTCAGTGACATCAGGGGCCGGGTGAGAGTGTTCAGACAGAGGTACTGTACTTCCTTGAATCATGCTAACGTTATTCAAAACAGTAAGGCTGGAGGAGGCAGCTAGAAGATCAACGTTTATAGATTTATGTATACGATTTCTTACCTGCAGTTATACAAGCTCTCCCACGTGGTTTGTTTTCGTTCCTTCCCTATGCTACAACGAGATGTTCAGCTTAGTATATAACAGTATTTAGCTATTTGGACCTATACTTATTAATTGGTGGGTACAGGAAAAGAACCAGGTAAGTCACTTTTTCTTTGAATACTAGAAAACGTACTTTTATTTGTACAACATTCTTTCTTTCTTACTTGTATTATGTCAAACTTTGGAGGTAATTACCCATGACTGAAGATAATATTTTACTCTTTCACGAGTCTAAATGATAGTGCTTTCCATGTAGAATCTAATGACATATCAAATACTATATAGACGAGAAAGAGACTTAAATGGTTCTTTCCCTGTACTCTTCAATTTCTAATGAAGTAAGCTTACGTAATAATGAGTATTATTATAAATAATACTTCATTATCATCACTGGTTTAGTTTTATGCTAATTTATTTTTTATTTCAGACAAGATGTGTTTAATTTACCGTGTGTCTATAATGTGTCATTCTATGCATTTTACATAAAAAGCAGGGATAGAAAACTTTTTTTTTTGCTTAATAACATATGAAATGTCTTCACGGACAAACATCTTATGTTTTAATATAGAAATCTTGTTCTTGTAACCCGTGGACATTGTCTTGAAAACAATCTAAAGAGGCGAGTTGAACTAGGTACAGTAAGCCTACATAATGTATGAGAGAAAAAATCGGTATCTCTGTTCATTACATTAAAAATATTTATACGCCATAACTCGACCGCGTTAACTTCTTAGCCGGCGAAGGGAAGCAAAGGCGCTAGTGGTGAATATGGAGAAAGTGTCTCCTTCCACCTTTGGTACAAGCGAATGACTTGGCTAATGCTTTAATCAGTTGCAACATATAGTGGTAGACCTACTTGAAATAGGAGATGAAGTTAATGAAAGATCGTCGGAGTTTGTATGCCTACGGGTTTCTGGATAATGTTACGTACAGAGAAATTAAATCAGCACTGATTTCAAGCTACTCTCTGTCAGACTTAAATGTTTATATACTGTGAATATAAGATCTAACTTTCGCACTTTCACTAACAACTGCCTATACAGGACTGGTGGAAAATTAACAATGTCACTGCAATCTAAGACAAGGGCCTACTACCTCCAATCCCTACTCACCCTTACCCACCTTAGTTCGCAGTTATTCCGCATTAAAAGTTAATGTGGTCGAGTAATAGCAGTAGTATCTTCATACTGTTAA
The DNA here is from genome assembly GCA_030220185.1 of Diploptera punctata. NCBI lineage: Eukaryota > Metazoa > Arthropoda > Insecta > Blattodea > Blaberidae > Diploptera > Diploptera punctata. The sequence continues at coordinate 621,461 of JASPKZ010008082.1, forward strand.
AAAATTAGGGATGGATAAATTTAATTTTTTATATATTTAAATGAACATTATATCCTATGATTCTTTGAATGCTTTTTCTTTTGCTAATGGTTCCTATTATGTATTATATTCAGGTTTGGAAATTGTTAGCCAATTGTCAATTTGTATTTTGCCACTCTTATTTTATCGTTGTTTGTAAAATGTTTATTAATTTGGCAAAGTGAGTGCTATTTTTATTCATTTTGAAAGGAAAATGCACTGAGACAAATAAGCGAAATCGAGACCCCAATTTCTTGAAAAAGCAATTTAATTTAAACGTTACCCTTTGGGCAGCCCTTGCTGCAGGTAGAAGTGAGTGCGGAAGATACCGTGCGCGGTTGTCCAAGTGCTACAAAATATCCTCGTCTTATCTCAGGTCCTTGCAGTCGGAAATTGTAGCTGATCTTTGACACATAGGACCCTTACTAGATGACGACTTCGTCAACATAATTTGAATGTAGGTTTCGGTATGACTATATATCCCTTATAAGATTTTAAAGAGTCTGATGTCAAATGCGGGCATTCACATCTGTACTTAAAAAGAGGATGGGCAAATAACTGAATCGGGCATTTACCCTATATCTGTACTAAACTATGATTGTAAGATAAAATAAGCTAACAAAACTTAGACTACATTATGTAATGTTCCAACAGTAATGAAAGTTTTACTCCAATAGGAATCTATACGAAATCCGCCGAAGTGACAAAGTATTAATTAAATGTATTTCCCACATGATGTTACTTGAATTAAGGTAACGGATATTACCTAATAGCATTCTGTGTTCCGCTTCTAAGTAGGGACCTGCAGTAAAAGAAGTAGCTATAACTGCAGAACTAACACGATTTTATGAATCCACAGATGCAACCATTTGCTACAAAGTGTGGCAGCTGGGGAAAAAAATATATATACACAATATTATATTCTATATTCCTCAACATGGCTTCCATTAGTGACACGGGAAATACCCAACCGACATTCAACCTCGGCTTATGTGTTACGAAGCATCTGTGGTGTTACGTTGTTAACAGCAGCATGAATTATTTCTTGTAAATCTGCCAAATCACATACTGGTTTCGAGGATACCTGGTCTCTAAAAAACTCCCACAAGGGGGGGGGAGTGTTAAGTATTTGGTCTGGTGATCTGGCAGGCCATGTGATCATTTTTCGAACGAAATTACCGTTTAGATGCATGACGTGTGAGTCAAGTATCGCACATCGAACATTTATGATCATGTAGCACATTTTTTTCCATTCAGCTACCTGTTCGTCTCTATTTTGTCAAAATAATTTAAAAGATGCCTTGCAATTTTTTTGCAGATTTGAAAAAAAATATAAACGTGACGTTTCTATAATTATTGAGAAATATTGAATTAAAGCGTCCAAACTTCATCTTTCAAATACTGCCAACCTTAGCCATTTTGGATTAATAGTTTCGAAATTATAACTATTAATTTTATTATACATATAAGTGGAACACAGTGTATTAGAAAATAGGATCATGAGGCGAATGTTAGGTGTCATAGTGAATGAGAATAGAGAATGGAAGAAGCTTTAAAACCACGGACTCAGTAATTTATTTCTTTGACCTATTTTTGGGGCTCTGTACGAAAAATAAAAGTATATATTTGTTGAAAGAGCGCAAAAAAATTAAGAACTATTGCGAAAATCTTAAGTTTCTTCGTCAAGTAGTCCCCAAGAAAAAGAGTTTAAAATTTAGGTTTTCAAATCAACAACCGTAACCGTTTTAATCACAGCAGACGATTCTATGATCTCACAATTCACACGTTCTAACGTTTACACACAGCGAAAGCACGACGAAAAGCTTGGCTTAAAGCTGCCGGGCGAAATTTCCATGACATTTCACACACATCAGAAATGTTTGTTTGTGAAGACCATTTCGATGTAAGTAGTTTGGTTATGATTCATTATTTTGAATTGTAATACAATCGCTTCCATAATTACACAATTATATAACTTGTAAATTATGTATTTTTTATAAAAAATATTAGTCATTTGACGTAACTTTGTATATATATTTTTTTCATGTTTGGTGAAATGATTAATTGGTATTCATTATTAACTTTTATTTAACTGATCTTTTGTTTCACCGCTCCACTTATGATTGGTTTAATTAGGTTAACCATTTTAGTACCATGATACGAGACAAGATTTGGAGTGAAACGCCGTGCAAGTTTTATTTAATTTGCTAACCCAGGAAAAAAAAATCATAGTAACCTCATTTTAAGTAGGAAAGTAATATCAAATATTAAAGAGACTGATATTAACAGGATTCAAATATGTTTGTTGCTATGCTGGAAGAGTCTTCTTTTAGAATAATTGATTATACATCATCCATCCATCCATCCATAGTAATTCTGCCCGAAGGCAGGTCCTTCACTGCAATCATAGCATTTTCATGCTATGCTTGCAGCTTTACTAGGGAATTGTAGGTGTGGTAGCTTCCCGTTGCTCTCCACACCGGTGAAGGATGATGATGATGGCCATATGATTTCGGGGACCGTTTGGGCCTTAAAGTTTTCCTGACATTTATCTTACAGTTGAGGAAAAACCCCGATAAAAATCTCACCCACAGAAACTGCCCCGACCGGGGATCGAACCCGGGTCCTCTGCGTGACAAGGCAGCACGCTACCTCGAGACCACAGCGGTGGACATATCATCATATGAAACCAAAAATATGTTTGAACTAATTTATTATAAATAATTCTTCCGTATTAGAGAAAAACAAGTACTCTACCTGATAGAGCACTAGGTAGAGTATACATGACTTTATTATACTTTTATCTACAGTATGTAACATTTATATTTGTACAGTTGGATTTTTAATAAAATATAGCAGGTTTACAATTAAATATAATTTTTTTTCGGTTTTATTTCTTAATAAGTATTCATTAATGTAACAGAAACATAAACTAAAGCTAAACTCACAAATTTTCAAACAACAAAATTGATCAATTATAAAACAAAACTTGTGCTATTTTGTGCAACATTGTTATTTGTACACTTGGAATAAATTAACAAAAATTATGAACTTATTTACACAACAGACATACTTAATACTTTGTGGAATGTCCTTTGGCCTTAAAAATAACTGTACTTCTTTTTCCCATTGATTTAATTAATTTGAAACAAGTTTCCGTGGTAATTTTTCCCCATTCTTCCAAAATCTCTCTTCATATAATTTTTAGATGAAATGTTCTATTGACGAACTTTTCTTTTCAGACGTTCCAGATCAACAATCGTTTATTAATGTCAGCTGTATGTTTCGGATCATTGTTTTGCTGAAACGCGTAAGACATAGTCATACCCATTTTTAGAGCACTTTGGTTCACATTCTTTTTCAGAATGTCATTGTAGACCGACTAGTCCATAGTACCATCGATGAAGTGTATAGTACCCACTCCCTTTGAGGACATACAGCCCCAAAGAAGAATGGATCCTCCTCCGTATTTAACTGTAGGAATGGGATTCACATTTTCATACGCAGTATTGTTCTTTCTCCATACCCAGTTTATCCCATCGGAACCAAAAATAGTTATTTTCGTTTCGTCTGACCATATCACATTGTTCCAGAAGTCTTGGCTCTTGTCCAGATGCTCCTTGGCAAATTTCAGTGTTGCTGTACGTTTCCTCTTGTTTACGTATGGCTTTTTCTTAGGGACTCTGTCTCGATAGCCATGCTGCCACAAAAGTCGACCGACTGTTTTGGTGGGATACTTTCTTTTGTGATACTTGTTCCAATAATTGCTTGATTCTAGGTACACTTATTCTATGGTTAATTTTGTACTCTGTGATTCAACAGATTTGTCTTTGGCTCCATTGTAACATTTGCAGTTGAACCATTGTTTCTGAACTTTTAACAATATAATTCATAGTAGAGTGGGGTTTATTAACAATTGATCCTATTTTTTTAATGAATAGCCCCTCAATGCAAGATAATTATTGTTTCTTTAAGTTGGCTCTCTAGCTCCTTTTCTTTATTCATGTTGAACTCTACTGAATAAAGGAGTCCATGACTGGATTTTACCTTCTCTTATGTTCAGTAACACTGTAAGTACTGTGTTCATCAAGGACGTTTGCTATAGTATACAAATAAAACTGTTGCAGTATTATAAATATTGTTTTCAATTTAATAAGAATTTGAGGTATAATGTTGCACGAATATACTATGTATTTCTCTATTATTAGATAATATGTAAGTACACAAATCCGATTTAACGGTATCGGCTTCTTCATAATCTGTATTTAAAGGAATGTGAATTGTTTATAAACATTTCGACTGTACAAATAAGAATGTTACATTCTGTATGAGTTTTTTCTTCACACTATGTGAATTGTGTTTTCGAACACGCTTGGATAAAACGCGTAAGTACTCGCCTTATGATAGATAGTAGTTGTATGACTAGTGCTCCTTATATTCTCAATATTATAAATAAAAACGCAAACTAGTGAAACATAGATTGAAATAGGAGAGGAATTTGGAGAGACTGCATGTTTAGGTATCTGGAATTCGTGATAACTGAAGTGTTTAGGCCTACTGTCAAGGTTACCGTAACTGGATTCTGCGCATCTATATGTATTATTATTGTCACTCAAAATCTTGACGCAGCGGCTGGGATAGTAGAGGCCATAGACATCACTATGGGAGTCATATTCGTTACTACCAATACCAGGAAAGTCACTACTTTATTCTAATAAATCTTCAATTTCTCCAACTGTAATACTATTACCCATTTTACAGTAAGGACATACAAAATTCAAATCCTCCTCACATCATTCTACACAATACTGAACTAAATTTGCTCCAAGAATGAACTCTCACGTAGACTGCCAGGGGTTTGCTGTTCTTCAAATTAGATTCTATAAAAATCGAATATGTTTTCGAAAAGTGAAATCGATATATAGTTCTAAAGAATACATTTGAAGCTCCATACTACCTTGTTTCCTACTGCCCCCTGTTGATATTTATTCACACTAAAGAAGAATGAATTAGGTTGATTCGGAATTTTGCGGTGATGCATATTGTTACGCAATGCTTCAAATAAATATCTGTAAAAATTAAATGCCTGCATAAACCTTGCATTCGAAAAAGTTAGTTTCAAATATATGAAGGTAGCAGTAAAATATATAACACAAAATAACGTATATACAACATATACTCTTTCAAATAAATACCCAGACAAACGTAATTGTCATACATGTTTATATTTACCAGTAATACGCCAATATTTTCATAAAATAGCTCCAAACTTCTTTATAGAACAATTATTTATATTAATTAAGGATACACTTTCAAATAAAAACCAAGCAAACACACAAATGATGTGATGATCTTGAAGATTTCCGGACTGTAGGCCGTGGACTCGAGGCTTGAAGTTCCCCGATGTTTCGCCAGAGACTCCGTCTGGCATCCTCAAGGGTTGTATTGAGACTGGCAATTTTGTCCATAGCAACTCCGACCGTGAAAGCCTAAGTCAATACACAAATTATGTATTTCGCATATATGTATTATTGCTTTCTTATGAATATCACGGAGAAGCTCGGAAGTCTTCGGTAACGCTCGTCCCGTGATCGGAAGTAGCATTTTTTTTCACGTTTCAAAATGCAGTTAAAACTACTTGCAGAGACGTGAAATTTTCATACACCACATTTAATTGTAATAGACGTTACAGTGATATAATTTATTTAAATATGTGTTATTGTAAAGGAACCCCAGCTGGCCGTGTTGCTCGAATGTGTGAGAGAAGAAATACTTTCAAAATTTTGATTGTGAAATCATAGGCATGCGTGAAATGGTAATATTTGGAAGGATCTCTGGGAACTGAATATCGGAGAGAGGCTATGAACTGGATTCAGGTGGATTATGGTTGAAGTCAGTGGAGGGCCGTAGTGAATTACACGATCCATAAGTAGAGATTCGAGGAAGTGGTTTTATTTTTAGGGAAAATTTGTTTTAAAATTTCAAGATTTCGATGTTATTCGGAATTCGGCAGTGTTATTCTAAAAAAATGTAAATTTGAGTATTTTTAATCCTAGTTTAGTATGTTAAACCCAATAAGAATTATATATCCAGTAGTTTAAGGTCAACTTTTAGCTTGTACAATTGATATCAATTTTAATACACTAATATGCATACAATTTTAATCGTTGTCACTAATTTGTGATACAAATGTATCTTTTAAGAAAAAGCAACCATGATGAGTATCTCTGCATTCTCAGGTTTCAATCTCCGCCTTTGGTCACTCACGACAATACCATACTGAGAAATATATCTTTCTGAGTCTACATTTGAAGTTGGATACCAGATGGCTTCAAGAGATGTCTTGACAAACTCGGTATACTCTTCCCTCAAAGAGCAAATAATTTTGCAAATGTCTACATGGGTACACTCTGGTCGTTTCAACTCTTCTTTTATGTACCTCGGGGAACAACATAACTTTTGTAGAATTTAGAAGATTCTATGGCACTTGCATATGGCAATTACTTCAATTCCACCATGGTACTGTCAGCACTGAGAATTTGATTACTAAGTGTCCTGGGGTCAAATCATTTACTAACTACTGCAAACACCAATTTAGAAGGGTCTTCCGCAATCAAGATTTTCAGCTTCGTACGACCCTTTTATGCAGTAGTCTTTAACTGTTTCACCACTTCAGCTTTCCTGAGAGCTGTCATTTCTTGCAACAAATATGAGTTGTGTGGAGAATGCCTCTTTTGTTAATAAATCAAGCATGTTCTCCATAACTTTTAGTTTGGATTGAAGATCATCAGTTGTGAGATAACTGTTATCTTCCAAGAAGGTAATAAAATTAACAGATCGATTGCAGTTATCAGCAGCAAATTGAGTCTGAACTTTTGTGATGGCTAAGAATTCGGGACTTACATCTTTAAGAAACATCACGCCACTGTTTTCTTCACCCAGCTGCTCCATAAATTCCAATATGTCATCAAGGTATTCATGTATACACTTTGCGGCTTCAAACCATGTGTTCCATCTAGTTTGTACTGGCATGGGAGAATGCCCAACTTTTCCAGGGTCATTCTCCTATTTCTCACGAAGAAAGTCAAGATACAAATGTTTCCTTTTTCTTGTATTGAGAAATGCAGCTTTTGTTTTAGCAACAGTTATATTAAATTCATCTAGGCTGCATTGCCAAATCTGAACTACCAAGTTGATTTTGCGGGCCCAGCATTGAATATGGGCAAGTTTCTCCCTCACTAAGCCTTTAGAGTATTGGCACATAAAGTCATGTAACGTGATGAGTCGGTAATAATCCCTAGTACATTGTCATATCCGAAATCATATGGCCAACATAATCATCCTTATCATTATCATCATCATACTTATCATCCTTCACCGGTGTGGAAAGCAACGGGAACCTACCACACCTACAATTCCCTAGTAAAGCTGCAAAGCATAGCATGAAAATGCTATGATTGCAGTGAAAGACCTACCCTCGGGCAGAATTACTATGGATGGATTTATTTAAAGTGTCCACTATACTTTGAGTGCGTGTTGAACCGGTGGCTTTGTCAAGCACAGCACTGGCAGCCAAGTAAACTCCTTGCTGATCCGTGGCCTCCAAAAGACGAAACAATATTAAATATGCAGTTCCCAGACTTGTCAGTTGTTTCATCACACATGATGAAAAGTTTTATTAGTTTCAATTCCTCCACTTTTGTCCTAATAATTGGGGTGTAATGTTGCCGAATTCTATCTGCAGAAGGCAAGTCACAACTGCCCTTTATACATTTGCCCAACCATTCTCTCATCTTGGGATGATCAAACTTTTCCACAGAAATTTCTGCACTCAAAAATGCCTCCGTAGTGTCAACAATGAATTTTGTTTCGTCTTCTTTTGCTTTTTCAGCCTGTAAAAAGGACCCCCTCAACAGATATTTGGCGCTTCATTGATGTCTTAATATTCTTAGCGTTTTTGTGAGTTTCATTGTGTTTTAACAATGTGACTTTTCTTTCATATTCTAGTCTTCTGTCACAATACCGGTGCGCCGTGCTTTTGCTGCTGATCTACTACCTTTTTGTGCACCGTTTCATTAGAGGATTTACTCATATATTCCATTTCATTCATAGTAGCATCGAGTTCATAGCTATCAGTGCTATTTCTAATCCTTTGCCCGGGCCCATGAGAGGCAAAGATTGATTCATCCTTCCTATCTAGATTCATAAACATTAATTAATAACAATTTTTAAAATACGCTGTAGTAATTTGATTCTTAGTTAACCTAAATATACTATTATTAACCATGAAAGCTAGACGGGAGAAAGGAGCTCATATAACTTTGAGAAAGCTTGTATACGGGAACTGTGCAAGACAGCTGTAGCGTAGCTAACAGATACAATAATCACATTGATATTTACTTAAAATGAGATTTAATGTTTAAATTGCACGTCTGAAGTTGAAAAGTGAAATTAAATATTAACATAACTTGATCATTCAAATATTAAGTAATAACAGAAATAACATTGTTTACACAGTCAACCACACATACATACTCTTTAGTCCTGCCTAGGGTGCCTTGCCCTAGCTTGCTTGACTAAACCCAAAATACGCAGCTCTCCTGGAGCTCGCGTCCTCCAGACGACAGACAAGCGTTTCAACGAAAATCTATTATCGAATGATAGAGTTCACTACGTGTTTGGCCTATTTGAGAGTTCCGAGGTAGAAGGGGAAGTTGCGCACTACAAACAGAGCAAAGGGAGGGGAAGGAAGGGAGAGTGGGAGTAGTCACAAAGAGAAAGGAAATTGACATAGTTTACGAACCTCACTGTAGAGGGAGGATAACATAAATGTATCGAACCGAAATAGCACTTTCGGTTCACCGGCACATCAATATTTTGTATCATTTACTTACCCTACTTGTGGCTGACACTTAATTTTGACATGACAATAGGTAGAAAATTATAAAACAAAAAACAAATGATGGTGAAAATTACTTGAGTTTTAAGTAAAACACAAAATGACCAAGGTATACATTTCACATTCACTGAATTAATGTATCTGTTGATTGAAACAAAGTTTGAAGGGGGAAAGACATGAAATTAAAATTGCGCGTGACAATTGTTGTTCAAACTGTCAGTATTTATTTTGTTACATTTTGTTAAAAATCCATGTTACAGATATGTAATATAATAGAACAAATGTGTTTGTGTAATTAAATTCTGATTTAATTAATTTGGGAATAATAATATTTATCAATATGATATGATTACTCATGGTCCATTGTTGGCTTATTCAATTTTGGTATATTGCATTATTGTCAGATTACTGCTTATACTGAAAGAAATGTTTTCTTCAGATTTGAACATACCATTACTTAATAATGATTGATATAAAATTGATAATTATGTCTGCAAAAATTTGGGGGAAAAAACTTACAATATAATTCGTATTTCTTGGAATGTATATTGACCATAGAACTTAAAATCTATGGAGAGAACATATTTGAGCATGAATATTACAGAAAATACAGTGGAGGAAATTGGTATAAAGTCACTTGTTAGAAGTGTGAACACAAGTTTATTTACTCTTTCTTTGGCATTTTTCTATCTTAGCTTAGGAAATGATTGAGTATAAAATACCCACAATTAATGTCAAAATTAATTATCCATTTTCTTCCAAAAAAGTACATGAAAACTGAAACCACTCTCACATATGAGTGGAAATTAGTATAAAGGCACTTTGTGTATTTCACAGATTAAACCAAAAAGACTGAGTACAAAGTTTACAACAAAGTTCTAAAATTTAGTTGAACCTTCATTTTTCTTAATAACTTGCAAGATTCTCTTTGGTATTGACTTCATGAGGGTGTTTATATCTTCTACTGAGATTGAAGCCCACTCTTCCCGAATAGCATTTTTGAGCTCAGTCATTGCCCCAAACTGCCGTCCATTGCGATACACACTCCTTGCCAGGATCCCCCATAAGTCCTCAGTCGGGTTTAAATCAGGACTTCTGGCTGGCCACGTCAAAAGTGGTATTTCTTTCTTCCTGAACCATTCCTTTGATTTGGCAGACACGTGAATGGAAGTATTATATTGTTGAAAAATTAGATATTCGCCAAATTTCTCATACATTCGTATCAATTCGGACTCCAGAAGCTCCTCAGTGTAGAACCCAGAATTCATCTTGGTGCGTATCCATTCCAGTTTTGATCTTCCTTTAAAGCAGAATGCTGCCCAAATCATAACGCCTGCGCCACCGAAGTTTCTACTCATTCTAACTTGCTCTTCAGTACGGAGGTCGTTCCAGTAATACTGAAAGCCATCAGGCCCGTCCAGATTAAACTTCTTCTTGTCACTGAATATTACTTTATTCCATTCTGAGGTCCAGGACATGTGTTCTTCAGCAAAAGTCATTCTAACTTTCTTATGTGCATCATTCAGAGTTTTTTTCTTAATTTTAGGTTCTTGTCTTCTGACTGAATTTGTCTTACTCGTCTGGCTGTTACTGGCAACTTCAAATCAGCCTGGATTTGAGAAGAAAACATACTCTTACCTTTTGCTTTACGTAAAATGAGACGTTTAGTGAGCTCAGACAATTTTCTTGTCCGTCCATGTTTCCCGTTTTTTTCATATTGTGAGCCCAGTTTGACAAAATTATCATAAGTAATGCCACGAGTGATTTCCAAATTATCGATAAATTCACGACTCACGAAGTGAGGAGTGAATTTATCTAGAGAATTTGGAAATCAAGAGTGGCATTTGTTAGGACTATTTAACGAATAAAATAAAGCTGTTTACTCACAAATCATTATTTAACTACAGTTATTTAAAAATATTTTTATATTTAAAGTAAACGGTGATGTTTGAAAACTAATGAGAAACGATAGGTAGCCTACCTACGCTCTACTGCTTCTTTGTTTATCACTGCAACCAGATCATACTATTTATTGCCAAAGGAACGCAATATTGTAAGAATGCTCTCTAGTGGAGAAAAAAATGAAACACATCAATCTGTATATTAATTCATTTTTGATGTCGTATACATTTAAGAAAGTGCAAACAGTGGTTTCTTTTTTTGGTGGTATAATCAATTGCTACAAATGTTGACATGTAAGCACTATTATATACAATCTGGTAGCCGTATTTGTTATAGGCTCAGTCACTGCAAAATAACGGCCAGACCTGTTCAGAATATTAAAAAGGAGGAGCTTTGCTTAATATATGATAATCCTAACGTTGATAATTATTTCGTGAAACACGTCTCTGATTGGTTGTAATACAGAAATCATTGAAACGTGATTGGTCATTGACTCCCATTTGGGGCATGAGTTAAATAGTCAATGACATATCTTGATCGTCCCAATTTCGTAGGTATTTGTCGATTGGAAAGGCCCATCTACTTGAAGGCACTAACTCTTGCTTTTTCTTCATTTGATAGAGGCTTTCCACTCGGCATTGTACGTATTACTGACTTGTAACTGATGAACGATGCTCACAGACACGTCTTCTCCATATAACTGCAGTGTTTTGTTTACATTCATGAGCCAGAAGTTGACCTGCCTTTATACCGATTTCCACCCCTAGGATAGCGTTTTCTTAGTTTTTACGTAATATTTACGTATATAATAAATACAAACTGTGGAGACCTGTATGAAATTATGTCCAAGATAATTATATGTAATCTATGACACACATACGGTATTTTCATAAATATTTCAGGTTGTTTTACTACTAAAAGTTAGTGCCTTTATACCAATTTCCTCCACTGTATTACCTTTATGTTGTGAACTGTGTTGCAACCATTTCCCTTTGCAAGAGTCCATGGAGGAAGCAGATATTGCGCCATCAAATATGGCAGTTAAAAAGAAGATGGAATCCAGAAACAAAGTTTAAAAATGCATTATGAAAATTTCGCGATTAGAACGAAAAAATCTCCGGAATTCTTTGAAAATTATAAACTTCTGTGTTATTTCACGTTATCGTAGGATTTCACGATTCATAAATGCTTTTTTTTTGAGGTTATGGGAAGCTGAGTTATGAAATTGTACAAGAAAGTTACAAAATTAGAGCATTTTGCGTTATCGCGACTCGCGAATTTCACGGATATTTATCCATAAGTAAGTGATTGTAGTTAGTTATCTGGTATATGTTAATCATTAGGATACCCTCCTAGCTTTTGATCAACAAATTCACTAAATTTCCGCTTCCTGATCGTGGAATACCTTCATTAACCACAAGTCATTACATTGGAGCCTAGTTACTGCAATCACATTATCAGAGAAAAGAGATATAACTTCCGTATTTCATAACTTTGCAAAGGAAATGTCAACTAAACGTTTTAAAATGCTTAAGGAAATAAGCACGGTTCTGGGATATTTTGTTCCACGAGAATAATAACTTACTGACTTGTTATTTTGAACTTAACAGCATGTCCTTCACGCACATACCTTAAATGTCAAGCAATAATTACAATAATAAAATTAAGTAAAGCGTTTGTTCGGCAGTTACATCTAGCGTACAATTTCAGCCATCCTATATGCTTTCGTGGACGAAACATCTTCCATTATTTATTGGATTAATCTAATTGAATAAAATAATCTAAGCGCAGCGACTTAAATTTAAAGTAAAGAATAGTTTTTCTCACACGTAATTTAATACATGGAATCCTGTTAATCTTGCGATGAGATCTATTTTATTCTGCAGACTAAGCAGATGTATTCAGATTAGATCTCGATTTCGGCAAAATATGGAGTTAATTACATATGACTTCTTCTGTCTCCATTCGTTCGCTTTCCTAATCCTCTTACGTATTTAGAGAGAATTTAATAATTTTCTTGTTAATGTATCAGGCACTTCTGCCATAGAATGGACCCGATAAAGCATTATAATCGTTATTCAAAACTTCTTCTTCACTTCCTGGTTTAGGCAAGAGTTGCCTGTTCCGTCTTCACTAATAGATCTAAGACCATCTCTTCCGAGGACGTCCGACATCTCTTCTTCCTCTTGGTGAAAAATGGAAGATTTTATTTGGTAATCTATTTTCTTCCATTCTTTCTACATGTTCTTTCCACTGTATCTTGTTGTTAAATATATTTTCTTTTATGGAGTAGATCTGCAGTTCTTCACGGATATCCTCGTTTATTATCTTGTCCATTCTAGTGCAGCCTTTTACTCTTCTTAAAAATTTCATCTCGGCTGCTTGGAATTTACGTTATTCAAAACTTTAGAGATATATGGATCAAAATATATGGCCCATAAAATACAGACCTAAACCTGTGGTTACTACATGAAATCAATAATATTAATGCCTTCTCTTAAATTGAAGTTTTATTTAATGTAATATGTTTTTTTGTGTCCACTATTATAATAATAAGCTTGTTGAAATTTAATTAGGTGCATGTAAAAATGGGAATTAAAATAGGTTAAACAAAGGAATAGGTTTGATACATTTTTCAAATAATAGGCAATTTATAGAATAATGGACGACGTCCTAAATGCAGATGCAAAAACTTCTTGAACGTTGTATATTAAAAATAAAGCCCAGGACACTTTTATAAAGTTAAATAAGGCTGTAAGAAGATTTTAATCACTTAAAACAATTAACGTTTTTTATAATTGATGCCTTTGTTGGAAACTTTTTCTCTGCCATATTTAATTATGATTATATCACGAATTAAGTTTTTGTTCCCAGAACTAGATAAACGGCGTAGCATTTAATATATCATAGAATGGGCAATTGCCAAAAAATGTTACGATATTACCATTTTTAGGCTTATGCTCTGTATGTAAACTGAAAAATTGATAAAAAAATTACGAACTCTGAATATAAAAACTATTTTCATCGAAAGATTGTGCACGTTCTTGAAGTATCTACCCTATTTTCCACATTTTAAATTATTTTTAATAATCCAACCACTTTACTTTAACAGTGCTCGTTCATGAGCGTTGAACATGGTTTAAATCCTTAGGGTTCTGAAATCACATTTTCCAGGGGAATTTCGTTTATGAGTATTTTCCATTCGTTATTGTCGATTTTGTGAATTCCGTGATTCCTCTCTGTATTTCTCCTGTTGCTAATAAAGCTATGAGTTGTAGTTACCTGGTTTTCCAATTGGCTTGTTTTATGATGTGCTCGGAAACTTGGTTGTGTGTTTGAAATAAGATTAAAATATAAGTAAACGGAAGACATCGTTACTGGTAAATTGAACTGTTTACATTAGTAGATAATTGTTGCTTTGGAATGGAATGATATTTATGATTGAAGAAAAGTCATTTGAACCAATTAGTCTTAGTTCCTGACCCTGCTTGACCTTGCATAGCAGAGGTATTAGTTGTTACATATCTGGAGGTCTCTGTTTTGATGGTAGACCATTCTAATGATGCCGAAGATACGTACTTTGTACAAGCCAGAAGTTCATCGTTCATATAAAACAGTAACTCGTTTCGAGTGTGCAATATACGATCACAAAAATAAGAGTGCGCCATTTCTTAAGTAACATGTTTATAAAGCCTTATCTTCATAAAACACATAATGTCAAACCGATTTTCCATTATAATAATCGTCAGTATTGTGTAATACTAAATTAGAGGTCATCACACTTCGGATCGAAGGAAACATATTTATAAAGCAAATGACATGACAGATGCAGGAACTTCAGTGTTATGTGAAGTTAAGATAAGCATTGTTTTAAGAAATACTGTTTACTGTTTCGGACAATTTAAAATCAAAGTACACTTAGCAAAAAAAAAAAAAAAAAGGATGAGCCGCTTAAAAAAAAACAGAGTACCTGTTATGGCCCACTGCGCATGCTCGAAAACATAAAGTTGAGGTTCACATGGTAACGCATTGTTAAATGTTTTAAATTCGCTGTATTTGGTTTTAATAGTCTAAATAGTTAAAATCAGTGAAGGGAACATATTTCTAGATATTTAGGACTGTTCAACAACTGCAATAATACTCAAATTGCGACATTTCAAATAAAGTTCATCTCTCGTTCATAGTGTAAAAGTAAATAAGACAATCAGGATTTGGACAAATAGTATACGACGTTCGAGTAGCGTAGATCGTTAAACCAATTACGTAAAGATGAAATATATATGAGAGCCAGGGTTCGAATCCATCGACAATGTTTCATTTTATCCATTTGTATTTTCGCAAAATACATCCTATAACATTTAATTCCTGCCACGTAATGTACGTCCACTTAACAGTATATTAAGTAATATTCCTGCCTTCGTAAACTGTATAACAGTTTTTAGCTACCGGTATACATTTATTTACGTGTGCAGTACCACGTTTTAGTAATAATGATATAAATATATGTAATACAAGATAATATACTTCATATATGTATGTGTTTATTTATTTATTTATTACGTTTTAGTGAGAAAAAATTTCACCCTTCAATTAAAATATTCAATTTATATAAGTCAAGTCCAGCCTAATAATAGCTAATAGAGATGACGGGCAATAATAATAATAATAATAATAATAATAATAATAATAATAATAATGGCAGCAGTAATGACGATAGTAATATTAATAGAAATTGGAGGTGTCTTCTCCGGCTGCGGAGTTCACCATAGTTTATAAATTGTAGATTGTTGAAGGACCACAGGAATGATTCCCTGGAAACTCGTGGTAGAGCAAAAGGTTGTAATGTTCCATAATCGAAATAAATACCTTTGATGAGTAATGATTTATTATTAAAACACATGATAATAATATTCACTGCACTGATGTTAATTTTCACCCCTTAATATACTGTTACACTTTAAATTATTAATTTCCAATTTAGTTCCGAAATACACCAACATGGTGGACACGTCCGCTCTTAGTACTAGTAATAATAATAATAATAATAATAATAATAATAATAATAATAATAATAATAATAATAATAATAAGAGTTCGTTTTTTTTTTGTTTAAGAGTAGGAAGGCAGAATAAAATAGAAAGCATTCCAACAATTAAAAAATTTAAACTCATCGGGAATCGAACATGTGACCTCTTGCATACGAATCAAATCACTAAGCTATGAGCTAAGCGTTAGCTGGCTTGCTGTGCTTGAAAGTATGCTCTTCAGTGGAAGAAGGGAAACGTATTGTGGCTCTACTGTGCAATTAGTTTACTCGTGCGAATCGCGCTTTAGAATTTAATTTATTTGAGGTCACAACCTTCCATTCCGACGAGTTCTGTTTGTTTCGTTCATAGCGAGGAGAGAATTTTTCCACTTTGTTCTGGATGCATGAGAATTTTTTCACTTTGCTCTGTATGCATGTCCCTTGTCCAGTGATTTGTTCTACTCTATAGTGTATCTATCTAATGTGTATGCGCTTAGAGGTTATGTTCCTATAATACCGGCGATTCGTCTAGGAAATTGTTTTTAAGTACCATGAGAGCTTAATGTATGTATAATCTGTGGTATCTACTATTATTCACTATTGTTTGTTCAGAGCACATGCCAATATCAAAATCAGAATACGACAAATCGTATAATGATATGTATGATCGACAGTTACAGACGCAGTTTAATAACAAAAGAAATACAATTTATCAGTAATGATTTCATGTCTGACGGAAACCATAGGATCGTTCGTTCGTTTCAATTCTGTACGATGCTTGGCAAATAATTTGATTATGGAAATTTAGGCGCAGATCAAATTCTGTTTCAATCGAAAAAGTTTTGTGTATTTTCTCAACTTCATGATTTTGCCATATTTACCATTTCTGTTGCAACCGATTAATGTGCATTGCATTATTCAAATCAAACGACGTATTAATTGTCGATTTTTGAAGATGGGCATCCTCGCTGTTAATAATGAACGAAAAAGCGATGAGTCCATGATTGTCAATTTACAATTCGATTGGAACTGTATTTCCTGTTAAATTAGTAACGGGCAGTACCGGTTCAACGTTCAGCTCCGATGCTTCTCATTAATGTTGCATGTTAATACATGCAGTGGTTTGCAGAATGTAGAACTCAAGATTTAAACTACGCTTTAAATTTAATCTCAGAACCAACAACTCAAATACGTAAAACTCAACGTAAAAAATCTGATTGTTTCTTACAATATAAGTATTTTCGATACTTTTAAGTTTGTTTTTCATTTTTTCATGGCGCGACAGGCCTAAAAGTCTCTTGGCCTACCAGCCGGCAGCTGGCCTCACATCCACTCGTGTTAATCACAGAGGTAAATGATCATACAGCCAGTGTAGGGGTGACATGTGGTCAGCATGTCGAGTCCCGCAGTCGTTATAGCTGGTTTTCTAAAATCTGGAGTCGCTACTTATTGTAGCTACCAAATTGTCTCACGATACTGGGTGGGCACCGGTCTCAGACTGGTCGAAATTCCATGATAAAAAATGTCTTCCCCCATGGAGACTCGTACCTGCTCCAAAGCATCCTGCTTAACCACTCGGCTACAGCGCGGGACTACTTGTATAGTTAGTATTTTATTTAACGACTCTAACAGCTGAGGTTATTAGTGCGTCAATTCAAAGATGGCCGTAATGGACCAACTTTTTCTCAGATGCTTCTTTCGTCATGCCTGAAGCCATTTTACGTACCTAAATCTACAGCATGATAACGTTGGTACATTTCGAAAAGAACCAAAACACGATTTTTACGCCCTGAAAAAGTATTGACTTCGGGCGGTTTCGAAGCCGCGATCGTCAGAGCCAGAGGAAAACATGGTAACCACTAGTCTACCAGACTCGACATTTCCTATGTAGAATTTCTATAATTGCTCGTTTTTATTGTCGTAAATTGCTGAAATGAGACATACTATTAAACAACCTTGTTTAATAACTGATGTTCGAATATTTTTATTCTGAGATCCTGAGCTTCAAATCTTAAATTGTTTCTCTGCAACCTCTCTATAACTACTGAATTTCATCGGCTTATTCAATTTACGGTAGAACCTACAGTGTACTGTATCTAATAGCAATGCAATGTTAAAGTAGCAAGATTGAGGTTCGGGTGTCTGTGCTTTGGTATACAGTAAAAAAGCTCCGTATTCACTATTCCCTTATTCGCGTTTTCATTATTAGCGGGTTAAATAATTGCGACACAGTTCCTGTATTCTCGACTAAAAATTTCTTTATTCGCGGGACCTGTCGGTATATTAGAAGTATTAGCTATCCTTTATTAACGCATCGGCAACTTTTTTTACTGCAGGCACGTGCGAAGGTGACTTTTAGAAAGAGCGATTCAAACCAAATGGACACATTAATATCAAAATAAAACAAACCTTACTGTCGATGTTAAAAACCACCGGTATGAGATGTCCGTTGATAAATGCCGCCCTCGCCACATTCGGTGTTTTTATTGCTTCAACTTGCCATTCGTTGCAATAATTTTGATTGGAAAACACGTGTCTCTTCTGCTTTATTGCCAGTTCATAATGTCGAGTAAAAGGAAAGAAAATTGATTCTGAAGAGGGAAAAAAAGTAGTGTTGCCGCTTGTAATAAAATATAAAGCTTGACCGTTTAGCATTGGCGAGTCGTTTGCATATATATCAGGCTGTTTCAATGTTAATGAATCAACTGTACGATTCATCTAGAAATCCGAAGACAAATAAGGAATTCTATCGCTGAATTCACAGTTGAATATCAATCTTAATTGAAATACCTTTTAAAAGTGGCAAAGCAGGAGAAAAAAAAAACAAAGTTCTTTAAGCCCATACCTAAGTCTGACAGTTATAATTAATAGAGATTGTTCGAAATCTCTCATTAATTGATCTTATTTTGATAATTTTTATTTTATTTTAGAACCTTGGAATGTATCCCATATATACCCATACAAATTACAATTCTATATTCGCGGCATATTTGCGTAACATATTTCCCGCGAATAAGGAGTTTTTACTGTACTTACATGCGTGTGTATATCAGCTTTCGTCATTCACCGAGACCATAACTATGTTAGTAGTATAAATAAAATTCGATTAAGTGCTATTAGTCCACCGTTGTGGTCTCGAGGTAGCATGCTGCCTTGTCACGCAGCGGGCCCGGGTTCGATTCCCGGTCGGGACAGACTTCTGGGTGAGGTTTTTTCGGGGTTTTTCCTCACCTGTAAGAAAATGTCAGGAAAATTTTAAGGCCCAAACGGTCCCCGAAATCATATGGCCATCATCATAATCATCATCTCATCATTATCATCCTTCACCGGTGTGGAAAGCAACGGGAAGCTACCACACCTACAATTTCTTAGTAAAGCTGCAAAGCATAGCATGAAAATGCTATGATTGCAGTGAAAGACCTGACCTCTGGCAGAATTACTATGGATGGAAGGGCTATTGATAAAAGAAAAGTTTATGTAATTTAACCATTATACGAAAGGTATTAAATACTTTCCTTTATTTTACCGGAGTTAAATATCCGTTATAGCAATAAGGAAGAATAGCAAGGAGATTAGAGGTCGATGCACTAATCAATATAACCATAAATGATGCTGCTACTTATGTTAGCACAGTAAAGTGATTACAAACTACTAGTGGAATGAACCGTTCCTGTTTTCGATACGAATTTTACAAAAGCAACGACCTGTGCAAACGAAACTCTTTACTCATTTTACAGTATTTACTTTTCTCCTAGACTTCGAAAATACCGACCCTTTGCATTGCGTTGCGGAATACAGAGAGACTTCCTTGCATCATTAATAAATACCATATAAATATGTATATTATATTTTTCATAAAATTTTCTTGCAATTCTTTAGAATGATAGTCAACTAATGATGTAGTATTATCATGATGAAATTTTAGAATTAGGTTTAATTGAGCCTGTTTTTTATCTCAAGATATTCTTGATTTCTCCATAATGTTTATTTTCCCTCTATCTCTGTCTTTTAGGTTGATACTGGGATACGTTATTATTATTATTATTACAGAATATTATATTAAAATATTACTCTTCGTTTATTATCGTTATTGCATTACGCGTTGAGAAAACGGCCACAATCAGGAAAGAACGCTGTACGAAACAAAAATTCAAGTTTGAATTGCTAGTTAACACTAATTCTAGGCATGCAATGAAACATTTAAATCGCATAACTGTGTTATTACAGAATTGTACCCTATGTAGTGTTTAGGAATTTTCTTGCTATGTGAGGAATGTTAATAAAATTGTCGCTGCATTTTCATAACTGAATAGTCCTATATGTGCATTTTCGAAGTCAATACGTTGATTTTTATGTCAGTTGTCCAGCTGGAATTAAAAGGATGATTTGTTTTCCACTTTCTATTGAATTACCCTTTCTTTTTGTATTATAGTGTTTCTATTTGTGTTAAATATATAATGAGCTAATTGCTTTGATTGTAAATAGAAACCATGCAGGTTTTATTGTATATTCGTATGACAACATATAATTACTAATGTTGTGTAGATGTGAGGTTGGTTTGTGTCGTAGATTTGAAACAAAATAGCAAATTGGCTCAATATAATTGAATTATTTGTCAAGACAAATTATATAAAATCAGTTCTTCGAGAACAAAAATTACCATGTTGACGTAATAATTGCGACTACAATCTCACTCTTGTTGGTCTCAGGGGCAGCAAGTAATCTCGTGATCCGAAAGTTGCGTTTCGATCCCAGCCAAGGTCGATTACAATTTTCGATTGAAGAAAATTCTATCGTACATCTTCCTTCGAAGAAGAAGTTAAAAGGCCTCGATCCCGTGTTACTTATGTAATATCTAAAAGCTTCATATGTAGAAGGTATTAGTATAAAAATGTATATGTAGTCTGCTTCTTACGTTAGGGATCCATCCATAGTATTTCTGCGCGAGGGCAGTTCCTTCACTGCAATCATAGCATTTTCATGATATGCTTTGCAGCTTTACTAGGGAATTGTAGGTGTGGTAGCTTCCCGTTGTTTTCCACACCGGTGAAGGATGATGATGTTGGCCATATGATTTCGGGGACCGTTTGGGCCTTAAAGTTTTCCTAACATTTGTCTTACAGGTGAGGAAAAACCCCGATAAAAACCTATCCCAGAAAAACTGTCCCGACCGGGGATCGAACCCGGGCCCGCTGCGTGACAAGGCAGCACGCTAACGTTAGGGATAACATAACATAAATAGGCGGAGTAAAACACATTACATTTAAATATTCTAATATAATGAAATCGTTCCTCATGGATATTGCCATGAAAATTAACACCAATGTATTGTTCACCTTTCCAAATAATATTTAATACAATATTGGTCTCAGACCTCACATAGGGATAACAATACCGTTTACTCTTCTACAAGTCTTAGGAAAGTTTTCATAAGTAATTCCACGAGTGATTTCCAAATTATCGATAAATTCACGACTCACGAAGTGAATTTATCTAGAGAATTTGGAAATAAAGAGTGGCATTTGTTAGGACTATTTAACAAATAAAATTAATCACAAATCATTATTTAAATATAGTTATTTTAAAATATTTATATATTTAATGTAAACGGGATGTTTGAAAACAAAAGAGAAACAATTGGTACGCTTCATTTGCTTATTTTGTTCAACACTGCAACCAGATCATATTATTTATTGCCAAAAGAACGGAATATTGAAAGAATGCACTCCAGTGCAGAAAAAATGAAACAATCAAACTGTATTATATTCATTTCTGATGTCCTATGATGTAAATATGACAATTATATTTTTCTGGAATGTTATTAACTGGGAAAAAATACATTTAAGAAAGTGCAAACAGTGGTTTCTTTTCTTTTGTGGTATAATCAATTGCTACAAATGTTTTTATATTAACTCCCGCATGCGCTATGTGTTGACATTCATGCACTATATATACAGTCTGGTAGCCATATTTCTTAGAGAGTCAATCACTGCAAAATAATGCTATGACCTATTCAGAATGTTAAAAAGGAGGTGCTTTCTTTATTATGACTATTTAACTCATGCCACAAATGCTAGTAAATGCCCAATCACGTTTCAATGAATGTTGTTTTACAACCAATGACAGTCGTGTTTCACCTCGCTCTTTATCGATTTCTCTTTACAGCTCCTGCTTTTGTGATAAAGAAAGCTCCTCCTTTTTAATGTTCTGAACAGGCCAAATCATTATTTTTCTCCAATAAATGCATTGAATATATCAAATAATGAAAAGATTCCTTGATTTTACTGGGTTGTTTACTAAAAAAATTAATGAATAATCCGTAATGTTGATTATGATATATAGTTTGATGTGTTTCATTATTTCTCCACTTGGATGCACTCTTACAATATTGCGATCTTATTTGGCAATAAATAATATGACCAAGCAGCAGTGAATGAACATAAGCTCACATTTCTGATTTGTTTTCAAACATCGCCGTTTACATTAAATATATAAATATTTAAAAATAACTATAGTTAAACAACGAATTGTGAGTAAATAGCCTAATTTTATTCGTTAAATAGTCCTAAAAAATGCCACTCTTGTTTTCCAAATTCTCATAAGTAATGCCACGAGTGATTTCCAAATTATCGATAAATTCATGACTCACGAAGTGAGGAGTGAATTTATCTAGAGAATTTGGAAATCAAGAGTGGCATTTGTTAGGACTATTTAACGAATACAATTAAACTCTTTACTCACAAATCATTGTTTAACTATAGTCATTTAAAAATTTAATGTAAACGGCGATGTTTGAAAACAAATGAGGAACGATAGGTACGCTTCATCTGCTTCTTTTGTTTATCACTGCAACCAGATCATACTATTTATTGCCAAAGGAACGCAAAATTGTAAGAATGCTCTCTAGTGGAGAAAAAATGAAACACATCAAACAGTATATTAGTTCATTTCTGATGTCGTATGATGTAAATATGACTATTATATTTTTCTGGATTATTACCTGGGAAAAAATACATTTAAGAAAGTGCAAACACTGGTTTCTTTTTTTGGTGGTATAATAAATTGCTTCAAATGTTTTTATATTAACTCCTGCAAGCGCTATGTGTTGACATCTATGCACTATATATACAATCTGTTAGCCGTATTTCTCATAGGCTCAGTCACTGCAAAATAATGGTCAGACCTGTTCAGAATATTAAAAAGGGGGAGCTTTCTTTAATATGGTAAATATAACAGATTAATATTTCGTGAAACACGATTCTGATTGGTTGTAAAACAGAAATCACTGAAACGTGATTGGTCATTGACTCCCATTTGGGGCATGAGTTAAATAGTCTAGATAATGTTAATATTATTCGTTTTTAAACACCTTAATGATGGACAAATTATATTTGTAAAGAAAAATATACGCCTAGACTGGGGTTTGAACCCAGGACCTTTGACTTTATATGTCAATGCTCTTCCATCTGAGCAGTCTAGTCTAGATAAATTCACACCTCACTTCGTGAGTCGTGAATTTATCGATAATTTGGAAATCACTCCTGGCGTTACTTATGATAAACTGTAGTTGGTAAATTCTAGGCGAAACACGAGACTTTGATTGGTTGTAAATAAAAAATCATTGAAACGTGATTGCTCATTGACTCCCATTTGGGGCATGAGTTAAATAGTCATTATAATTGAAATTGTTCAATTTGAAGAGAAAATATCAAATAGAGCGGGATTAAAGTCTCTGTTGAATTAATGCACAGATACTCGTAATAGTGCAGCGATGTAATACCATTTATGGTAAAGTGGGACAGCACGCCATGTCTCCAGGTATTTGCAGAGAATGCCTTATTTGGAGAACGTGCCATCCGTCCATGACCCAATCCCGCTGCGGTTGAACGAGTTCTTATCGAGAATGTAATATGCTTGAAATTTCGTGATATATGTCGTCCGGTATATGTGGTCAGATTACCTTCATTCTATAAAATGTTAATGGAAATGTTACTGGGTTATATCATCGGTTATGTAAAACAGCATTTATCGCTTGTCTGAGTGTTAAAATTATGCATTATGCTTTGCTTATGTTCCATAAAACTATTAAAAATTGTATATGCCAAGGCTTCTGAATTAATTTCGAGGTCACATTCGATAAAAAACGTGAATTTATACCTGCAATCACATAATTTCCACTAAAAAATTTCACAAGGGGGTCCTTAATATTTTAGTGTATGCGTATAATTGAGGTGGGGGGGATTTTCCAGAGTCTCCTGTAATGCATAATAGGACGCATTTTCAGATTGGAGTTTAACTTTATTTGTGCATCTCCTTCCTATTTGTAAGTATTGTTCGTAGGTATTTGAATTCAGGCGCACTTTCCTCAAAATTTCCCTTATTTGTCATTATTTGTCCATTTCCCCATTATATGAATGTATTTCCTCTGTGTGACCGGATAACTTTAGTTTTTATTGATAGTTTACATTCCCCCTTCAACCTTACTTATGAATAAACACCGGATTAGGTTTTTTGAAAATATGCTGTAGAAATATGTCGTCACTCTGCCTTTATTCTTCGATCCTGCTCATCAGTAACTACCATTGGATCCTTTGTTTGCGGTTAAGGATCCATGGATATTTAAAGGATATATAGAAGTCCAATCCCCTCTGTTACATAATAACACATTAATATGAGACAGCACAAAAACTCGAAATATTTGAAAATCACCTTGCGTCAATACATAATGAACCACAATACCCTAATTTTGACCAAATACTCTATAATAATATCAACATATATATACAAATATATCAAGAACTCTTCACACCCAATCCAATATTTATTCCACCTCCATCCCTAACACGTAACCGTAGACCAATTTGTCAAGAAGAAATACACTATGCGCTTTCTAAAATAAAAAAACACATCCACAGGACACGACGGATTTACATATAATACTCCGTATTCTTAAAATCTACCTCCAAAAGCTGTCATACACCTTGCTAAACTATACACAGCGAGCCTGTAACTTGGACATGTGTCCAAATATTGGAAACATGCATATTCTATTATTTCCTAAACCAAACAAAAATAAAACTAATCCGAACTACAGACCCATCTCTCTCACTTGCACAATAGCAGAATTAATGGAAATAAATTGTAATAAACAGATTACACATACATTTCACTCCACACATCCTTCCAGACGGCGAAGCGGGCTTTAGACCATGGCTCAGCACTAAATATATCTTAAGCGTACTAACATCTATTGAAGTAAATGCAAAGTAAAGTGATTCCACTACAGGCCTCAAGAGGCCCTTGGGGTAGTAGGAGGATAAGGCTCCAACTTTTTCTGGACAATCGACACTTGATGTCAGCCGGGTTGTCAGCCCTGCGTGACGGCCGCCTTTACCCCGCAGTATAAGCGTCTGGTACTCATTTCCGTTAGAGGCTGAGTCGACCCCGGGGCCATAGTGTCGCCAGAAAGTTTCGGTCAGTTTTTAAAAATCCTGACCCCACCGGGACTCGAACCATCGACCTTCCGGCTTGTAGCGCAGTACCTTAAACACTACGATAGGGTGTGCGCATTCCATAAATGATACGCCCCGGCCTTAGCCGCGCTAGACATTCAAAAAACTTTTGACAAAGTTTGGAGCAATGAAATTGGATACAAATTAGCAAACATACTCATAAATCACATTGTTGAATATCTAACTTTCTACTCAACAGAACTACTCAAATGAAACTAAATGACAATCTATCCAACATCTTCCAAATACGAGCTGGCACCTCTCAAGGTATGTATTAAGCCCAGTCCTCTATGTACTTTACACTAGTGACCCACCCCAGCCACATAACCCAAGAGCAGGCATTACCCTGTATGCTGATCATGTTGCACACTGGTCCACATATCCACTTCTCGTAAACTCTATTTAACTACTTCATCACATTGCACTCTTTGAAACATGGGGCAATAAATGGCGAATCAAAATCAACCGACGAAAAACACAAGTCCGTGCCTTCGAAATCGCATTAGAAACAGGCCCCTTCAACAAACACTCATTCGAATCAATAACATAAATATACCACTCCATACAATTACCTAATTGAATATAACAATGGACTCAAAAATTCAAATGAGTCAGGGCAACAGAAGAACTAAAAAGAAAATTCTACCAAATTTATTAAATTTCTCTGAGGAGTCACAAGGGGTGGATTTTCTAAACCAACACTATTACACCTATATAAAGCACATACACGCAGTCTTGATACCGGATACCTCCTTCATAATGCACAAAATAGCAACACACGTAAAAACAAAATTAAACAAATAGAAATATGTTACTCAGATACATATATAGACTAACGCACAATTGTACACAGATATTAATGACATCCATGCTTGAACACGGAAATATTAACATAAAATTCAGACAAAACACCAATATACTACAGTATCTCCATACAATTTTCGAAAATCCACCTAACACACATAGAAACACAACATTTGAAAAAGTCACATAGAATAATCATCCAATAAAGAAATTACCAAATAAAAAATACATTAATAAAAACATCCTTTTGGTCTCTAAATAAAAGAAAATAGATTTATCCTTCACCATAATGTCCTCAATCCTGAACTTTTTTCCCTGAAAACTACCTTCCATTTCATCTCAAATGACGATTTTCATCACAAACCAGCACACGAAATAAAAACGCATTACAAAAGCACACTTTATCTAGTCGAAGAGGGCAAATAAATAAGTCCCTAAATTGACAAGGGTTTCTTCTCCTTGGCAATCCATACGCCACTGCAACCGCCGCCGCCACCACCAATACCAACACAACCACCACCACCACCACCTCCTTCGGGAGAGACGTAAAGTCCTGAATATTGTTTTGTAAATTTACGGCACTTAAGTATTGAAATACAGTGTGTTTCCGTGATGATGATACACACATTCAGGGAGGATTAAGAAGGCAAATGATATTAGGAAACCTTGTTTGGAAACATTTTCTTCGCACGTTTATTACCTACACCCATTTTCGTAAGTTGTTGACTATCCGTAATGAGGATGGATCATCTGACCGACATCTTGGAGTATCATAACTAGTTCCAATGAATTCGCCACGAAGGAAATGCAGATACCGTTGCAAACTTAAGCAGTTCAAAGAAGACGGCGTGATGTATATCTGATGTGCTCCGTCCCGTACCCAGGTACAAGTCAATAGAGTGCAGTCTGTGTTTACATGTTAATGTGTATCAATGAACCGGGGTGAAATTGTGTATACGAGACTCCAGTAGAAACAGCAGATGGACTACTGGCACGAATTATCGCTGCATGTGAAATCGTCAGAGCGACTACAGGGTTATTCGTCCAAGTACGACAAAACTTGGTACGGCTTTGTGATGCCTACATCGTAGCTGATGGACGCCGTTTGAACACCTGTTGTATCACAGGTTGTGTATGCCTACAAACGTTCGCCTATAACTTGCGAAGGAGACGTTTCCGGACATGGGTTCCTTACATCAAATTCATGCATTTGCTTTTCTTAATCTTCCCAGAAAGTTTGTATCATAATCACAAAAAACACTGTGTATAGTTCACGGCTCGATATTTGTTAGCCACACTATGCTCTGCTTTAAACTGCAACGCTAATAACTTCGGATGTTGAACGAGTGTCGTTGAAAAACATACTATTTATTCTGGCGCGAAATCGAGAATTGTTCTTAATTCAATATATGTGCGTGAAGTCTTCGCGCGTAGTTCATTTCGTAGGCATTCTGTCATGATGTCAAAGTGTCCATACAAATCGTTCCATTTGACAAGTTTCCAACAATCGAACACATTTTATCCGCTCACAGATTGAAGAGGGCGACAGAAT
Organism: Diploptera punctata; assembly: GCA_030220185.1. Classification (NCBI taxonomy): domain Eukaryota; kingdom Metazoa; phylum Arthropoda; class Insecta; order Blattodea; family Blaberidae; genus Diploptera; species Diploptera punctata. The sequence goes on from JASPKZ010008082.1 coordinate 649,174, forward strand.
TTTTAGAGAGAGGGGGGGGGGATCAGAAGCTAATCTTTCTTCGCGTGGGATGTAAAGACGAAGATCCTATTTCATGTAATTAATTATTCATGAGGGCATAAAAATCCCTGCTTGACGATTGCATATTACCGAATAACTTTCTTCGGTATTTTTTATGTAACTCATTAACTAACATCGTTAATACTCTTATTTTTTTTATTTCTTTTTTATTTCTGAAGAGTTGAACTACAGTTATAACGACTCGTTCGTAACACGCTTGGTATAGACTGTTTTGAAATGTAGCATTTCAACGACACTACCTTCAATGAATGAGATGATTGTTGTGATTCAAAGCAGGAAATGGAATGTAGATTTTTTAGAGGCTTGTCTTGAAGGAGCTTGCGTTTTGACTGGAAATACGCATAATGGGTATCATAAATGTGGGATGGACCCTCTTTACATATTTTGTACATTAAAGCATTTTTTATTGTAAGGAGGATTTTCACCTATGGGACAGTAAAGTATTATCATTATCATTAACAGCAATAGCATTGTTATTAGTATTGCTATTAACTTCGTATAGGCCCATATCGCCACCACAGTCATGGACTAAAACCCTGGAAGGAAAACCAGATTCACCGTAAGTATACTATGGCTAACCATAATTCGACAGTTAACTACAGATCTTCGGATTTTACCACCGAGGTATAATGTTCGTAAATCGCCTTCAAATGTGACAATTGTTAATAACCGCTTTTTGTAACTAACTGAATATGTGTTAAATGCAAAATCTCTAATGCAGCGTACGATACTTGTGAAGATAATGATTGTCATAAGTAATGCCACGACTGATTTCCAAATTAACGATAAATTCACGACTCACGAAATGAGGAGTGAATTTATCTAGAGAATTTGGAAATCAAGAGTGGCATTCGTTAGGAATATTTAACGAATACAATTAAACTGTTTGCTTACAAATCATTATTTAGCTATAGTTATTTTAAAATATTCATATATTTAATGTAAACGGCGATGTTTGAAAACTAATGAGAAACGATTGGTACGCTTCATTTCCTTCATTTGTTCATCACTGCAACCAGATCATAATATTATTTATTGCAAAAGGATCGCAATATTGTAAGAATGCACCCTAGTGGGGAAATTTAGAACCAGCGTTATAGGTATTAATTAATATGATGTCATATGATGTAAATAGGCCTATGCCAATTATATTTTTCTGCAACGTCATTTCCTCGAAAATAATTCGTTTAAGAAAGTGCAAACAGTGCTTTTTTTTGTGGTATAATCAATTGTTACAAATATTTTTATATTATCTATCGCATGCGCTTTCTGCTGACATTCATGCACTATATATATACAATGTGGTAGCAGTATTTCGTAGAGGGCCAGCCACTGAAAAATAATGCTATAACCTATTCAGAATGTTAAAAAGGAGGTGCTTTCTTTATTATGATAAACTTCAGTTGGTAAATTGTAGCCGAAACACGACTGTGATTGGCAGTAAATAAAAAATCATTGAAATGTGATTGGTCATTGACTCCCATTTGGGGCATGGGTTAAATAGTCAACAAAATTATCACTTATTTCACTTTCCATTATTAGTATTTCATTCTTTCATTTTGAGAATTTTCCTCATCATTCAGGGTTTTCTTCAACCTATCTTAATAATTAACACGAGTTTTAAAAATACATAAATGACTACGGATTTATAGTCTATCAGTTTGTATTACACCTTCGCAAATTTCCCTTAAAGTTCTCCATAGTTCTCTGTCCTGTCTCTTCATCCGTTACACCAAATTTTATCATTGAATTCTGAATGTTATTCCAGGTTGTTCCTGGTGTTCCTTTTCTCATCGTGCATTCTTGTTACGTGCCCATACCATATTAGCCTTCTGTGTTCAATCTTATCCATTATACTTCTTTCTGCATTCATCCATTTTCTAATTTTTGTATTTTTAATTTTTTCCAGTCGAGATATCCTGGCAGCTTTTCTCCAAAAATCCATTTCAACTGCAGTTATTCTGTTGCCATGTTGTGTCATTGCCGAAACTTTATTATTATTATTATTATTATTATTATTGTTATCAACATTAATATTATCAGCATTAATAACGTATAAAATAATGACGATAGTAATATTTTTTTATTCTTGCGAGTTAGTCTTACGATATCTCATCCACTCTACTAACACAATTATATAAAATACAGATTTATAATTAATTACATATTCAGGTACAGTAAAGAATTATACCAAAAAATGAATAAATTACAATGTTTATTTCAAAAAAATCAAGGGGCGTTAAATCAGGCGAATATGCTAGCCATGCAACAGGTTCTCCTTGTCCAATCCACTGGTCGCCATAATCGACAGTCAGTTATGCTCGTGCGTCGACACTGAAATGTGATGGGGCTCCATCATGCTGGAACCAGAGATTGCGGCGCACAGCAAGTGGTACACTCTCTAACAGGTGAGGAAGGGTGGTCTGCAGGAACTGTAGATAAGCTGCCCCAGTTAACCTTGCTGGCAGAATTACAGGTCCCACCTAAGAGCTATGCCGGCGGTAGCATTGCTGCCGATAGGGTTACCCATGCCGGACTGGTCGAAGGTGATAAGCCAGACGAAATAAGTACCTTGGGCGAAAGAGTGACGATCTTTCACCGTAAAAATACAACCGTCAAGAAATGCGGACATGGGTTCTACTGGGGTAAAATTTTCCCGAGGTCAAATAGTCCCCCATTCGGTTTTTCTCCGGGCGGGGACTACTTCAGGGAACCCATGCCAAAGGTTCAAACACAGGGACATGTTCCTAGGACATGTTCTTAGGAACATGGAATGTTAGGACTTTATACAATAGCGGGGCACTAGAGATATTAACGTGGGAATTAGATAACTCGCCCTTGGATATAGTCGCTTTACAGGAAATTAGGTGGCCAGGAGAAGGTAGTCAGGAATCAGGAAGCTTTGCATTATACTATGGGGGTGCAGAAAGACCTGCATTTGGAACAGGTTTTTTAGTCAGAAGGAGGATCCTATCCGCTATCCGAGATATTAAGTTTGTTAGTGATAGGATATCATACATAATTCTAAAGGGTAACGACATGATTTTATAATTGTAAATGTACATGTGCAGGACATGTTGCACTTATGGGGAATGAAAGACGTGCATGGAAGCTTCTTGTAGGAAAGCCAGAGGGAAAACGCCCATTTGGTAGACCAAGAATGAGGTGGGAGAACAACATTAACCATGATTTGAGGGAAGTAGATTATACAGGGAATGGTTGGAAAGCATTAGCTCAGGATAGGGATGTATGGAGAGCTTATGTCCGCGCGGCCATGAACCTACGGGTTCGATAGTGCCAGTGAGTAAGTAAGTAAGTATTTCATGTACATACAGCTCCTTTATTTTTATGTACTAAACATATAATAATAATAATAATAATAATAATAATAATTATTATTATTATTATCATTTGTCCACCGCTGTGGTCTCGGGGTAACGTTGTTACCTCCAACGCAACGGGCCTGAGGTCGATTCTCGGTCGGACCAGGTTTCCTGAGTGATTTTTTTTTTTCCTTCACCTGTAAGATAAATGTGAAACTTTAAGTATCTTGACCTTTTCCTCATATCCTTGATTTATGTATTTTTGTTGTAGGTAGTTTAAAACTATGCTAACAATAGAGGAAATATTAGCTGTCGTTTTTGCTCGTATACCAGGATTGACGTACAGGCAGGTCCAAGAATAATTCACTAGAAAGTTCAGAAAACCAGGTCCTAGCAGGCAAGCTATTAGAGATCTGGTACTGAAAATGAAACGGACGGGATTTGTTGCTGATGAGGCACGTAGAGGGAGACCGGGCCATCTCATGAAGTCCCGTTGCATCAACCAGAAGACTCAGCAGAGAGTTGGGTATATGGCGTACCTTGCGCTTGAAACTGAACAAACGCCCTCATCACATCCAGATAATGCAGAAGACTATGTAGCTCGATAAGCTGTGCGTGATGACCTGTTAAATGCCATTGAAAATGAAGACCTCGTGGAACATGTGTTGTTCAATGATGAGGCAACATTCCACACATGTGGACATGTCAATAGGCATAATTGTAGGATTTGGGCAGGCGAACAGCCTAACGTCATACAAGAGTTTCAGAGAGACACACCAAAGGTAAATGTGTGGCTGGGAAAAACAAAAATTTACATGCCTTTCATGTTTGCGGAAACAACAGTAACTGGAAGTAACTATCTTGACATGTTAGAACAATACCTGAAACCGCAGCTGGCACAGAAAGCTGTACAAGATACTGTTGTTTTTCAGCAAGATAGTGCACCACCCCATTTTGCCATCATTGTTTGTGACCACCTCAAGGAATTTTTCCCTGATAGGTGGATTGATTCATGGTTCACCGAGAATTTGGGTGGCCCGTTCTCCAGATCTGATACCACTAGACTTATTTGTTTAGGGTTTCGTTAAGTCTAAAATGTATTCAGTGAAGATCAAGAGCTTAGAGCAATTGAGAAACCAAATAGCTGCAGCGGTAGCTGCAATCACACCAGCTATGCTGGCAAAAGCGTTTCGCTGTACACTAGAGAGATGGAGTCTGTGCCGTGACTACATTGAAATGTACTGAGTTTATCATCTAGTGGTCATTTCTTTCCATATGCAATAATAAGTTTGGCATAAAACATTGGTTTTACGAAAATGTCAAGAGACTTTTGAATCACTCTGTATAATACACACCAGACTGTGAACTCGCTCGCTACCACTCCGATCGCTTATATGTTAATGACTTAATACCAAATTGATAATTATAGGTATTTACATACTGGCTACGGTTATTAAGTAAATGGAAAGCCATTTGTGTGCCATAAACATTACATGGCGGTAATTATCACTATAACATATCTTATCGGACACAGACGATTGTCTTGCTGATCCCAATATGGCAGTCACTTATTTCCAAATGCGACAGTACGAGCATTTAATCATAGAAATAACTGACATTTTTATTGCTTATAAAAGTTGTGTAAATGTAATCTGTGCTGAATAAGTAGAAGATAACCCGTTATCAGTAAGCCACATGGATTCCATAAATTATATTATTCCAACACAACATACAATTTATTCCATCAAGACCGGACAATATTATCAGTCACCTTTGGCATTGATAGGGTCTACATTAAATAAGAATTCAGTTACATAGCCCAATCGCCATAGTTTGGTACCTAAGAAGCAAATTGTTAAAGTTTTCACTATTATTTGCATTTAAGTGAATTACATGGTAACTGGCGTAACACACGCAACAAAATATTATACCGCCAAGTTAACTTTGCACGGGCGGAGGGGAAGAGTTTTAGCGCTAGTGTCGCCGAACTACTGAATCTTTGGAAGGGATGCAGGAGAAGACTACATCCGATCACGTACTGGAATGGTTCAGTTTTAAGTGTGGTCGGAGAATCCTTAAGCACGTGTGAAAGATCTTAACACGGTTGTCAAATTAGTCATTTAAGCACGGAACGCTCAAGCGGTCGAATCATTTAAAATAACAGTATTTGTCGTCTCTCCGTTACCAGCCTCACAATAAATCACAAGTAGCAATATGTAATGAGAAGGGACAGCCCATCCTTACTCGCAACCCCAATAGCAACAGGGTTGTCAAATTAGTAATTTTGCCAATGACCGCCTAGAAGGACGGACCATTAAAATCCATAGTATTTGTCAGCTCTCTGCCTGCCAGACAAGGAACATAAGTGGCAGCATAGTAAGGAAGAGAAAGAGAAAGACAAGCATGTTAGCTAACATATTTTCCGCCTGCGCAGACTACTTAATGGAGTAATAAAATACTTTTTTTTTAAATTTTTAAGTAGTAAGACACTACTTTTTTCTCCTAAAAATATTTATATATGGCTATCAATCTCTATAATAGAAATTTTGGATTTTCTTACTTTAGTAACTGTACTTAAAATGTAAGGTTTTTTTATATCGGTAACTGACAAAACTGTATGTCTTTCTTTTTACAGTGAGAATAAAGTAGTAATCTCTGTGAAGTTTACAATTTTATTTCAACAAGAAATTGTTAATGTAGTAGACTATTTATAGGAAGATATAGAAAATACATGTTTTGAGTTTTATGTTCTAATTAACTTCAGTCACAAATTATACAAAATAACTAACGCATCTGTGCGGTGGTGTAAAATTTTTAATTAAAAAAATACGATTCCTTCTTACGTAGAAGTTCGTTCATATTCTGCAATATTTTGGGATGTAGACAGTTAAAAATATTATTAATGGTCCAATACCACTTTGGGAAGCAAGGAAGATACTTTTATTTTCATGTGTTAAGTCAAATTTTACGTGAAATTCACCTTTTCATAAAAAATAAAAATGTCCACTTTAAATTAGTTTGTATTTAGGTAATATATAGTTTTCATGTTTGCAACATAAACCAGTTTGCTTTCATATTAAAATATGACTATTGGAGATATTTTGTGTAGTCGTTGGTTTATTCAGTAGCTATAGGCCTTTTTCCCCAAGTGTCAACTATGTTTTCACAAATTGGCACTATTAAAATTGATCGTCAATTATGGTATATATATCCATCCATTTAAGTCTCGTAGACTGCGATGGGCAGGACATGTGGCACGAATGGGAAATGAAAGACTTACATGTAAGCTTCTTGTAGGAAAACCAGAGGGAAAACGCCCAGTTGGTAGACCAAGAATGAGGTGGGAGAGTAACATTAACTATGATTTGAGGGAATTAGATTATACAGGGGATGATTGGAAAACATTGGCTCAGGATAGGTATATATGGAGAGCTTATGTCCACGCGGCCATGAACCTGCGGGTTCGATAGTGCCAGTGAGTTAGTTTATATCCATCCATAGTAATTCTGCCCGAGGACAGGTCTCTCACTGCAATCATAGCATTCTTATGCTATGCTTTGCAGCTTTACTAGGGAATTACAGGTGTGGTAGCTTCTCGTTGCTTTCCACACCGGTGAAGGATGATGATGATTATAATAAGGATGAATTTCGGGGACCGTTTGGCCTAAGCTTCCTGACATTTGTCTTGCAGGTGAGGAAAAAACCCAGAAAAAAACCTCACCCAGGAGCTTGTCCCGACCGGGAATCGAATCCGGGCACGCTGCGTGACAAGGCAGCACAATAACTCGAGACCACACAGCGGTGGACATATAACCTATACACATAGACTACATATATGCATTTTTTTATTTGAATGTATAGGCCTACACAGTGTTGATCTTTATTATTACAGGCCTACATTACTGTATTGATATTTCTCACCTTTAACCAAACATTGTTTTTCTCAACATAAACATTAATATGTAATCCACAGTAGTATTACAGAATTTTTTTTTAGCTTTTAATGCGAATCTGATACATGGTGGAGAACTTAAACTTTATTTTACGTTTATTTCGGAACAAATGGATAATTTTCTCTTTATTGTTCATATTTTTAATTATATTGCTTTAAAATTTAATTGGTTGGCATATTTTTATTTCATTCCCACTTTACAAAAGAAATGTAAAACTGTAAACCTAAATGCTATAGCTTATTGAAATTTGTAGTCGGTCTATATGTTTTGTATATTTGAAACATACATTTTATTTTCGATTTCGTGAAATAACAGTTTTAAAGCGATGCATTTGGGAGGTAATAAAGACTTATGTCTTCATAATCAAAGAACCTCTGTTAGATTGTTGGAATTTTGACGATTTTCTAATTAATGACGATCGCCTGCTGCGCGCCCAATTACAATGGCTCTCTGTTGATAAATTATATGATTTGGGTTTATGGGGAGAAAATGGCGTCACATAATAATGTAGCCTAAATTTCTTGACATTTTCCCTGATTTTAACGGAAAACGCTGCAAAAAATCGTCATAAAATGTTTGGTCGGAAATTCTTGATTCAGAAGAAAATGCACATTGTGTAGAAAGTAAAATTTACATTTGAGAGTTAAAATAACGTGATACATTATATTATATTATATTAAAAACAAATGGCCTGTTATCTCGGGGTAGTGTCGCTGTCTCGTACCCAGTGGGCATGTTCGGTCGGGACACGTTTCCTGGGTGATGGTTTTTTCAGGGGTTTTTCATAACCTGTAAGGCAAATGTCAGGAAACTTTAAGGTCCAAACGGTCCCCGAACATCATCTGACCTTAATAATCATCGACATATTCGCCGTGTTTAGTATACATGCGTGTGTGAATGGTGTGTTTCGTCTTAATGTTGTATTAGGAGGCCCCGGCATTGAGCTGATCAATAATTAAGGAGGCCCTCCATGTCCTCGTGTAGGCAAAAGAGAGCGTGTGTATGTGTGAGAGAGAGCTACAGTTTAAAGTCCCTCTCCGGCAGGTCGTGCTACTGTAGGGCCCGGGCGGTGTGTGGAATATTAAAAGTATCTCTAAGGTGATGGGTTAAATGAAGTTAATGGAATGGAACAAATGACTGAAAAATCATAAATTAACATTACAAAGAATTTATAATGAATTAATTAATATTACACTAAAAATAATGTGAGCTGTAATTATCATGTGTACTGTATTTTAGCTAAAACAAATGGTAGAATACGTTTCGTAAAATATAATAAAGATAATTTGTATGGAACTCTTCGTACTACTACAGTATGTGAAAAAGAACAATTTTCTTTATTCAATTGCCCCAGGTTGTCATTTCGACATTTCTGGTGTTCTCTCCTGGCATTGGCATAATTTTAGTCCAATTCTGAGGTTGGGGCGCCGGGGAGGCAGGGTTAAGGTGCCCCGATGATGTGATGGGTAATGATGGTAGTGGTGCGCCAGGAGAGTCCTTGATCCGCAACTTAATCTAAAGCGAATATGAATGATGTTCCGGGACCGTTTGGGCATTAATGTTTCCCGACTTTCGTCTTGCATGTGAGGAAAAATCCCGAAGAGACCTCACCCAGGCGATCGAACTCGGGCTCGCTGCGTGACAATACAGCACGCTACCTCGAGATTCGTACAACGGTGGAGAGTGGAAAATGAAAATGATTGAACGGAATTGTCCCGCGCCGTAGCCGAGTGCTTAAGTCAAGAAGCCTTGGCGCAGAGCTACGGGACTTGCGCTGGTTCGAGTCTCCGTAGGGGAAGAAATTTTATCACGGTATTTCGGCCAATATGGGACCGGTGTCCACCCAGCATCGTGAGGAATTTGGGTAGCTACAATAAGTAGCGGTTCCAGGTAGAGAAGACCAGCTATAACGGCTTGGGGACCCGACATGCTGACCACATGTTACCCCTACGCTGGCTGGATGATCATCAACCACTGTGATTAACACATGTGAATATGAGGCCAGCAGCCAGCTGGTAGGCCTGTCGTGCCATGGAGAGATATAAAGGATTTAACCGTGCCCTTGTAAGAATATTAGCTCTTTTGCATGTTTCACAATTAGGTATAGGTAAAGTGATCCCATTACAAGCCCATGTGTTAGTTTTGGAGGTTAAGGCTCCTACCTTTCTAGACAATCGTCATTTGATGTCAGCCGGGTTGTTAGATCTTTACCCAGAAAGCAAGTGTTTGCTATTCATTTTCAATAGAGGCTGAGTCGACCCCAGGGCGATGGTGCCGTCAGAAGATTTATGCCAGTTAAAAAAAAATCTTATCCGACCGAGACTTGACCACCTGAACTTCCGGCATGTAGCTTATTACCTTAACCAACTAGAGTACGGCGTGCCCATATTTCACAAATAGACACAAGCCTATTTATCATGCCCGGAATGGTCTAATATACCGTGGCGAGGAGGAGAGCCACGGATCACGCGTTGGTTCTGGTCCCCACGGGGAGAAATATTTCTCATGGAATTTCGGCCATGGATGAGACGGGTGCTCATCCGATATTGCGAGGAATTAGGTAGCTACGGTAAGTAGCGGCTACAGATTGAGTAAACCAGCTTTAATGATTCAGGATCGAACATGCTGATCTCTTATCATAACCTTACTGGCTAGATGACCGTTCACCACTGTGGATGTCGGGTCAACAGCCGGTTGGTGGCCAAAGGTCAACATCTTTCGCTCTATGGAGTAATTACAGTTTTCAAATATTTATTATATAAGCAATAAAATAAGTGATAAATTAATAAACGTTTCATTTTCTTCACACCACAAGAAATTCTCAATTTTTTAACTTAATACGTATTCTTAATATTATTTATAGGCACTTCAGCTTAAAGGAAATAGTGTCTTGGATCGCTAGGTATAACCGGTTTTCTGCGTATTTATAATGTGATTTTATACAATGCGAATATGATGACCAGATTGTGTCTGGAAACCACAGCGGTGTTAACAACTGAAACAGAATTTAAAAAAATATATATTTTATGGTAATGATACCGAATTGGAAGTTAGTAGTTTATTCTGTTATAACTTTTTTACATGAATAATGCATAGCCATAGTGCTTTTAAATGATAATACTGCCCTTTTCTAATGTTACCAGTAGTACAGTAGTTACAACAATTATAACGAGACTCGATAATTAGCTTGTTACGAATACAAGGAGAGTATTATGCACTATGAATGTTTAACTGAGAGTGAACGACAGGCACATGTCACTAGAGTCGCGTGCCCCTTTTTTATCTATGCTGGTATGCTGCTTCATGCACATGTGCGATTCTATTCATATAAAAAGTGACACATGGTTCCATTATCCGGTGATTATTTTTAAGTTATACAGGACTGCGGGGCATAATTCAGCTCTTTGAAAGGGGAGGCAGTTCGGGGAAAACTATTTTTACATAGACCTACTCATAATAGGATGATCAGTTTAATAAATTATAATTTTTGTGCCAAATCGTGTGCCCTCCACTCTTTTCTATATTGATTTTAATATCGATGTATGATTCATTTAACTTTAAATTTATCATGCGATTCTATTTTTTCCCGAGCCTTCTTTTTCCAGACTCTTGTTACCATCCTTCTTGAATATAAAGAAAAAATACATCACTTGTTTTATGCAACCTTTGGGTTTAAAATAATCGAAGTAATTGGTTTCGATTGTAGCGACCCTGCTGGAGTTGATGGCTTTCTTCAGGATGTTGAACCTTTTTAAGTGTCTTCCATCAGAATGTAGAATTTAGAACCGTTGATTCAGTGTCCGTGATTTATGGAACGTAAAAGAACTTGAAGCCTTTAACACGGTACGTGTTAATATATGTTTGACCATTTCATGCTCAGATTTTGAATAGTGACTCTAGCGTCGTAATATGTTAAGGAGCATCGTTAAATTATTTTACTTCTCGACGCTTGAAAAAAGTTTCTTGCATTCTTTATCACTCATTGAAGATGAACAGTTGGTGTTTATGTGACCTTTATAGTTAAAATATTGTCGCCTTATTGCCCCCCATATCACGTGTCTGATTACACTGAGCAACAAAAAATAACTTTTTTTTTTGTCTCAGAAAGAAAAAATATGTTATTTTGATAGTATTTTTTCCTCCTGAATTCAAATATGATATCGGTTTTTTTCCATCACGCAAGGTTTCTGAGACAGGAATTTATAATTTCAAACACTGATATTTTCTACATTCGTAACTACACAATATTCGAACATTCGGACTCGCCTAGAAAGTAAAAAAATGACAATTTTTTGCTATATTTCACCTGTGGAGCATCCCTCTTGATGGTCCAACAATAATCGGCCTGTATATTAGGATTCCATTTGCCTTGATATATCTTTTCCATAGCAGAAATCTCCTGAGTTAGTTCATTTGGTTTTATTTTGCAATGGACAAATGGACGAAAAAATGTTCATTAAAAAAATATTATTTAAATCCATTAAATGAAATTGAAATAAAAAAAACAGTGGGTGATGGAGAAATTCCGAATACATATTTGAAAACACGCTAAAAAAACTGCATTAAGTACAACTATTGGTACTCACGAGACAAAAATCATGTTGACCAATGTTATGATTCAGAAATGAGCATGGTTCTCACATTAAAATAACAATGGTTTTAATAAAATATTTTACCTGATGAGGTTAAGACCATAAAATAAATACAAATACTTACAATTACGATTCAGGACCTACGAATGAAACTCCATGGCGCTACATGCATTCAAGGTCATTGTCTTTACAGGGGGCTCCTGGCCTCACATCCAAAAATGTGTTTTTTAAAAAGGTGGAGATCATGTAACCTCTATTGGGAAAAGTCAGAATATTGGGTACCCAGCCGTTATAGCTGATTTTATCAATCTGTATAACCACTACGTACGGCACAAATCACACACACACTGGCCGAAATTCCATGAGAAAATGTCTTGTTCTTCGAACAAGAGCGTAGGTCTGCCCGAAGGGATAATGTTTACAATATTTCGAATATACTATAATTAAATTAAAAATATTTAATACATTATTTAAACCAAAATATACCCGCAGTCATACATTTTCAACACCTGTGGGTGCCAGCCATACTATTTTTCCTAACATGAAATTAGATTAAGGGTGATATGAAATGAATGAATGAGTGAGAAAAGAAATGACGCACGAAGGAGAAGGAAGGGAGAATTGAAAGTGTTGGTGGAATGAAATTCGGGAAACGGGAGAACCCCGAGAAAAATCCCGGTATGGCCCACCACCAATAGCACTTAGCCAGGATTCGAATCTGGGATTCCAGTAGGGATAGCCACGCGTATACAGAGACGGCTTGGAAAATGTTAATAGTCGTTCAAGTAAGTGGAAATTACCATGACTTCAGTTTTGTAAAGTTCATAGGAGGAAATAGCGATAGCATGACTCGTTTACGAAAATGTAAGCAAGCATTAAAACAGTACTGTAGGAGTTTCAATAATAGAAATCTTTCACCCAACAGGTTACTGTAGTGTTTTTCCTTTGATCCACTGAAAACAAAAAATGCACTTTCCTACTCTTTACTCTTTGAGGAGATTATTGGAAAATAAAGTAATTCGTATTCATATTATGAATAATAATAATAAAAACAAATTTTAAAGTAATAAACACCAATTATATTTCTTTATAGTTTTTTCATCAGAGATTTTCTCTTCCCTTTCATTGTTATAATCAAAGAATGTGGTTATATTTTAAACAAGTAAAGCTTTGAAGATTAGAAGCATAAAAGAAGTGTTACGCATGAACTGCGTAAAATAAGCGAATTCTTCAGCAAGTCTAATTTATGGTTCGATTTTGCGGCCTAAGGAATATATATTCCTCTTGTTAAGTGATTGTTTGTATCCATTTACTTTGCGACAAAACTTAACACGCCGACCGCTGAAGGGATTTTTAAATTATGGCTTTTGGGTAAAACCCCGTAACTCCTAATATGTTA